>CM024594.1:306780-987608 GCA_014182565.1 Eucalyptus marginata | reverse complement strand
TTATTATGGCTGCGTATGAGAATTAGGGGCGATCGAACTGCCCAATAAGCATCGGCTTCACAAAATAGAAATTGATAACGTCTGCTAGTTTAATAGATCCATCTAAAAATTGGACCAAACCGAATGGGTCTATGGTACCAATTTACAATCACCATGATCCCAATCTCTTCATTTGTTAGGAGACGGAAAAACCCTACTCACTACGATCACAACAATACATTAAAATATCAAAAAATGTTATGACTTGTATTTGCTTATTCCCAAATAATCAACTTTTGATGCTTCTCTCGAGTAAACAAGCGACAACGCAATGCTGCAACGCTAAGCAAAACGCGATTGAAACAATTACACAGTTGGTATCTTCGATCAATGGTTTCGAAAGGTCGAAACAAAGAGCTTGCGATTGATTGTGGAGAAGCAAGAGAGCCAAGATTGAGAGTAGTTATCGTTGTTGCGGTCGATGCCATCCTGACGGTGTCAATCGACTCTGGAAATCAAAATCAAAGCCAAGATGATGAAGAAGAAGAAAAAGAAGAAGCCCCCTATAATGATAGATCGAGAGCGAGATAATGTGAGAGAGTTGATAGGACTAGGGTAGAGAGCATGCATGAGGAGGTAGAGTGTGCAAGAGCGGTGCCTGACTACGGTTTCCTTCTTTTCAAAGGATGGACAATATATGATGCTAAACAGAGACTGAGATATCTGATCCAATCCAGGTCGACTAGTGGGCTAGTAGGCGGATCCAAACCGGTGCTCACCAATTTCAATAAATTGAAATTAGAAACCGGACCGATTCCATGAGAACTACCGATTCGATTCGGTTTCGAATGATGCGAGTTATTCCTAGTTTTTTTGCACACCTCTATTGAGAATTACTTTGTCAAAGGCCTTAGGCTTCTAAAGGATTTTGGGCAAGGGTCAAGTCACGGGAAAAGTGTGAGAAAAGCCCTAAATATATTGCATTTGTGACAATTTAGTCTTAAACTTTTTAATTGTGCTAATGTAGTCATAAATCTTTTGATCTAGGGCCAATTTAGTTATTCTGACTAATCTTAACTGGATGCTAGCCTACTCACGTGGCATTGGATATTCTGATTTTTTTTTTTTCCTTTGTGATCGGCCACCTGCCATGGCCATGTGGCCTAGCCTCATCCGGCCATGGCGAGGCTGAGCCCTAACCCTCACTTGGGCAAGCACAGCCACAATAAGGGCTCCCTTCACCCAGGCTATGGCAACCTTACTTGGCATTGCTTGGGTGAAGGCAATGCATGGCAACGGTTGGCCTCGCCAAATCTGGCTTGGTGAGAACGGCCCTCGCCATGCCTTGCTTGGGCGAGGGGAGCCATCATGAGGCACCCACCCTGTCACCAACAAAAGAATGAAGCAAAGGGAGAAAAAATAACAAAAAAATTGAAATTTTATTATTAGAAATTATCCGTGCTAACACTAGTGGAGCCATTTAAGCCACTCAAAAGCATCCACATCAGCAATATTTGACTAAAATTAGTAGAAATGACTAAATTTGTATTAAATCAAAAGGTTTAGGACTAAATTGATACAAACGTAATAGATTTAAAATTTTTCCAACATTTTTCTTATCAAGCCATTTGTCAATCTTTTTTTGGACAAGTTTGGAAAAAAATTGCATTACAGTTTAAAAATCCTTTGAATTCTATTAACCCTATCCAGCTTTGGACTTTAACATTTTTGAAACATTAATGCAATTTTTTCTTCTAACTTTATCCTCGCTAAATTTTTCGAAATTTTGAAAATGCCTCCGTCATTTTCCACCATACCTGATTTTGCCAGTGAACCAAATCTAATGTCAATGAAGGCGGCCTAAGGTCGTGCAAACCTAGGTGGCCCTTGTCGGAATTGCCTGAGGTCATGCAACTTTGAGCGATAGTCGACAATGCCAAATCTGGCTTGCCAGCATTTAGCAATCACAAGTAAATATTCTTTCTCTATTAATTTTTCAAATCTTTAGCTTTTTTTTTTTTTTTTTTTCAAATAGCATTTAATTGAAATCGATTTTTGAGGTATTTTTACCAAATACTATTTGTATTTAAAAAAAAAAAAAAACTTGAAAAAATTCCAAATAAGTGCACAAAGTACTTTCATCTTTTTAAATAAGGGTCCGAAGCAAATCTTGTTTCAAATAATGGCATGAAATACTATCATTTTCTCAAATAATGGCCTAAAGTAGATATTGTTTTAAAGAATGACCTGAAATGACTATGCCTATTTTAAATAAGGGCATGATTTTCCAATTGGTTAGAGGCATTTTAGCCATTTACCATTTTTAAAATTTTTTCCTCTTTCTATTTTTTCTTTTCTTCCTCATTGGTGGTTGCCTAGCCACTGGTGATGCTAGAAAGTGCTGGGCAAGGGTTGCCTTCGCTATTGCCAATGAGGCAACCCCTACCCCGTGAAGGCTGCCCTCATGACCATTAGTGAGGTTGGCCATCGCTAGCGACCGACGACGGCCTCACCTTGGGGCAAGCGGCCCTCGTGACCATTGACGAGGTCAACCTTCACTAGATCTAGGCAAGCGTCGCTTTGCCAATGATCGGTGAGGGACGGTCTTGTTGAGGTGAGGCGACCCTCACCTTAGGTAAGGCGACCCTCACCTTAGGTAAGGCCACCCTTGTCGAGCCCTCATTGGCCCTAGGTGAGGGTGGCTCGCTGGCCCTTACTAGAGGCTGACGAGAGTCGCCGAGCCCTTGTTAGAAAGGAAATAAAATAATTTAACATTAAAATTGCAATTGGACAAAAATACCCTTGATCGGTCGAAATATTTAGGCGATCGGCAATTGGCGAGGTTATGCCCTTATTTGAAACAACCATGGTTACTTTAGGCTTTTATTTGAAACAACCATTGCTATTTCAACTTTCAAGTCGTTATTTGAAAATAAGGTCCACTTCGAGACTTTATTTGATAAAACAAGAGTACTTCATATCCTTATTTAGATTTTTTTAAATTAATTTAAAAATTCTTGCATTTCCCCAAAAATTTTCTCGAAAGCCCAACCAAACAATGTCTATGCCTTGTACCGAAATTTTTTAAGATGAAGTCCTCATATTTCTCTTACTAAGGTAAAGGAACTTCACGAGCAATTTATTCTTCGAGAGAGATCAATAATAACAAAATAGAAGCTTAAACGTTCACGTTGTCTGTATAGTCCTATAGCTGATAAAGCAGAGAATCATCCCTCTCATCCTTTATTTTGTAATCCTTATCCAATCGATTTCCTCCTCAGATGGATTGTCCAGAACTTTGTCAATTGGTCGTAGACGCATACCGGGGGTTTTCACACGGGCCGAAGCCCAAGTTAGGCAGAAAAAAAGAAGAGGGAATACGATGCTCTTTAAAGGAATATTAAAAGAGGGAATACGATGCTCTTTAAAGGAATATTAAAAGTTAAGTTCGAAAGAAATCCAAAAGTACTTTTTCAATAGAGGATGATGCATTTAGTTGGGATAATTCATTGTTTCGTGCTAATCATAATGTATAAAACCACGTAACTTCTCTCGAATAAAATCACAGCCTCTCGAATTTCATAAGGTTTGCCAATCAAAATTATGCTTTTTTTTTAATGCTCTCCTCGTGTTTTTTTCCTCCTTAATAATTTAATGTACGTAATTATAGCATATATCCTCGGCATACGAAATTCTTTTGCACGGGTATTCTTACACGGTAATCCTTGTAAGAATGCCGAAAAGATTTGTATCTCTCTCTTTCTCTCTTTTTGACTTTTTTCGCCATGCATGAATTCAGACATTTTTCTTCTCCTGAAACAACACAACCTTCTATAAAGGTCCATATCATCGTCGACGAGCAAGACTCACTCGCGCAATACAAGAGCTGTTTCTGGTCATCAATGGCTTCCTGCCACGTCCCAGAAATATACGCTTGGATCCATGGCCTCCCTCGGCTGTCCGAGTGGAGGACGAGATCGCTGTCCTTGTGCCTCTGCTCTTCATCTTCCTCCAAAGCCCAGCCATCCCTCGAGCTCTCCGTTTCCAGGAACCTCGACTCGCCCGCCGCCGTCTCCTTCTCCATCTCTTTCGAGTTCGGTCTCCACTTATCCCTGTGGACCTCGAGGTCATACAAAATCATCAACCCGAGCTCTCGCAGGTTGCTCGACGAGGAGGCCATGTTCGGTCTCCTCGTCAACTTCGTGGAAGACGTTCTCCAGTACGGCTCGCACAGGAGCGGCTCTTCGATCTCCTCGTTCAAGATCCCCAAGCCCCGGTCCTTTTCCAACTTCGGCGACATCTTCGATCTGGCCTTCGTGACTCTCGCGTTCTTGATCTGCATCTATGAGGCGCCGGCCGATCTCCGCTCCTGGTGTCTCCACAGTCTCAAGAGTCACTTGGTCAACTGCATATCGAGGGACGCGTCGAAACTGCTCATGAACATGATCGGATCGAACCTGGAGGAGCAGTGGATGCGGTCCGTCCACCTAGCGATCACGAACTGGATTCTGGAGCAACAATCTGGCCACCACACGATCAAAACACCGTCCCCGCTTTTCTCCTATGCGCTTTCGGCCTTCGGGATATGGAAAGTTCATCTCTATTGTCCGGTCATCGCGACGGACGTGGTCAGTACGAGCAATCCCTTGACCGACGAACGGCTCGCTTTCTCCCTCAACTATAACCAACTCGAAGGAGTGATCCAGTTCAATTACAAGCTGATGATTCAAGAGAATTCGGTCGATGTGTTCGTGGACACGGATAACATAAGGTATTCCTTTAATAACACTGTCTGATGATCATGTGGCGACTCATTACATGCTGTTTCGATTCCATGGAAGAGTGAAAAATTACATTCACGTGCTTTCTTTAGGTTCGACATCGTTCGACTCGTATCCGAAACTCTCATGAACGAACAAGGAGTAGGAGCCTGCGAAAAGCACTTCCCTTCAAGAATATCGCTGCGGCTAACACCGGCTCTTCAGAACAACATCCTGAGCGTTTCAGTGGGCAAATCTTCGGAAAACATGACGAGAGAGATCGGCACGGAGAAAGCCATAGAAGCGGGATTCGAGCCTCCGAACTCTTACTTGGGTCTCAAGATCTCGGCCGGAGAGACCGTGACCACGAGCATGAAGCCATGGAAGTTCGAGGAATCTGTCCGGGGCTACAGTGCAGACATGCATTGGTTTCTCCACGACCCGACCGATGGACGAGAGGTCTCCTCTTCCAAGCCCTCAAGGCTCGCCTTGCTCAATCCGAAGGCGTGGTTCAAGGACCGCTACTCGAGCGTGTACCGGCCGTTCACTCGGCAGGGAGGAGTCGTCTTCGCCGGCGACGAGTACGGGGAGGGCGTGAGGTGGAGGCTATGCAAAAGCGCCAGGGGAAAGACGATGGAGTGGGAATTAAGAGGGTGGATTTGGCTAAGTTATTGGCCAAATAAGCATAGGACATCCCATTCCGAGACTAGGAGGTTGGAATTTAGGGAGACCCTTTACCTTACGATTGCTTAGACAATTTGTAACAGCACCAGAAAATAATATAGGATAGAAAATTTTCAGCTTTTTGCGATGTATAAAAAAAAATGCGCCCACAATGCGCATTTTTCTTTTCTTTTCAGCTGAAAGTACAGTAAAAAGAAATTTATATCAAGTGGTACATTTTACTATTTGGAATCTTTGAGTGCTGATTATTTAACAAATACTTTCGAATCTCTAGAGCATATAAATTTGGCGAGATTCAAATAAAGAATATGATCTTTTGAAAAGAATAGCAAAAGTAACAAAAATTTCAAAGGGAATCCTTGGACTTTTAAGAGAGTACCGTTGGTAAGTAATGTTGTGGGCCCGGGAAAAAATGAAGCCCGATCCGCTTAAGCCCAAACCCACTGATTTTCGAGAGATGTACAAAATAATTGGGAAGATGACATAAATGGTGATCGAGTCTTATAACTTTTAATGCATTCAATATAATTTTTAAATTTTTGATATATATTCAATTTAGTCTTGAATTATATAAAAATATTCAACATTATCCTTTCATTAATTTAAATTTAGGGGTGACATTGACCATTTGTATATAGTATATGGACTAGATCCAATATATATCAAAAGTTGATGAACAAATGACATGGCACATTGAGTTTGAACAAATTAAAAATTTATTGATCGTATTGCACGATAGACCAAAGTTTAGGGAAATTTGTGTAATAATTCCGATAAAATCGGGACAACTAAACGTCATGCGGCACCTCCGGCGCACGTTAGCGACGGCCGATCTAAAACTAGGAACAGATGGGAGAAAGTGGGGGCGGACATCTCGAAGCTGACGACGACAGCTCTATTGAAGTCTCCAACTGCGCGAACCAACCCACTCCCCACCCCACTTCCCAAAAAGAAAGAACAAACAAGAAATCGAAGCTAATAAATCCCTCATCTCGCCTCGTTTCCGCCGCCGGATTTGCTCTCGCGTTCGGGTTCGGCGCATCCAATCGTCTGCTCCTATGGAGTCCTCCATCTCCGCTCTGCGATCCTCCCTCCACAGCAGTACGTATCTTCCGAAGCTGCTTTAATGCGGTCGGTCGTTTCGGTTTCGTCGGTCCGGAAGTTCGAAATGGAGATCTCGCAGCTCGGATCGCGCGTGAACTTGTCTCGTCGCCATTGGCGTCCTCCGGCGAGCTCGGAGCGCCGCCGGCCGTAGGGATTCTGTAGGTTCTCGTCTGGTTGCGAGATCGGCGTAGCTGTGATCCGCAGTTTAGCGTTTGTTCCGGTCGATGATTTCCGCGGCGTCGGCGAATCTGATATCGCGATCCGTCTGTGAATATATGTGCCTGGATGGCGTCGTTTCGCTATGCCAGTTCGCATTCCCCGTTTTGATAGTTGTTGTGGTTTTTGCATTGCGAAAAGTTTGATGAAATCAGGTGGCGGTTTTATTTATTATTTGGTATTTTACAGATTTCGCGGGGGCTCTACCTCGCGCGGAGCCGCTACCTCATAAGCCCGGAGTGGTTCCGGTGCAATCGTATTCGCCCCCTTCGAAGAAATTATACGTCCAAGGTTTTGCGGCGCGTGGGATCGCTCCCTCGAGGACGAGAAATGCAGCTGTTGTATCCTGTGTGAAGACTTCGGAAGCTACCGGCGTGGCCAAGTCCAGTGGTCAGATTTATGTGTTTCCAGTTGACTTGCCTTTTATAGTTATCTGATTGGGAAATTGACCAGTGTCGTTTGAATCTGTTCCGTCAATATGACATGTCCTATTTGCGTTCTTGGCATGATAAGATTAGCTGTGTGTTAACTACGAATATATTGTGACTCATATGGTTGGGATATTCCTGCCCTCGGAACCATATACGTGGGTCTCCGCTTATCAGCTTACTATTTGCAGGGGAATCTCCACTCACTGTTTCCTGTAATATCCTTTTTTTACTAATTTTTAGTTCATGGGTTTCTACTTTGGTTAAGAAACTTTAGTTACCATGTAACAATGGGATCTACTATGGCTAGTAGGAAATTTGGTTCCTCTTACAAATATGGATTCCAAATGGAGTAAATTAGTTGACCAAGTGTAGCGTGGACTTGTCATGTGGGTGAACTTGTATTGAGTTTTCTTTCTGCTGCTTATATCGAACATGCTGTCATGCCTCTGAATTCTGAATTGACCCATTTGAACTGGGAAACTCCATCTGAAAGGCATTCTGATTTTCCAAAACTCTTGACTGTCTGTTGTGTATTTCATGCAAAACCGCTCTCTCCGTAAACATCCAAGCATTTGATTACCTTTGCATCCAAAGTGATATTGATGCATGATGCTTTTTCCCTCTCAGAAGGCAAGACTCAAGACTCAAAGGACAAGACTACTTTGCCAAGGGCAACTTTTCCTAGTGCTTTTGAGGTGGGTCTAATTGAAGCATACATTTCCCTTATATATTTTTTGGTATCGTTCTCAACTGCTTTGTCCTCTCATATGGTCCCTTTGGTGCCTTTTTAAGACTCGCTTAGCTTTGAGAATAAAAAGAGTGCTTGCAATTCAGATTTGGACTTGAAGCCCTATACAAAATGCAAGTGAAGTGCAATTTTAAACTAAACTTCATTGAAAACTATTTTTTTTTGTGGGGAAGGGGGGGTTGTTGAAAAAAACAGCACAAGGGGGAAACAAATATGTATCTGATTTTAACTTTGTGCCATGCTTATCAATTTGATTTCAGGAATTGCTGCTGGAGGTTTGTGATGAGACACAGATTGCTGAACTAAAACTAAAGGTAACACTTCATTGTTGCTTGGCTTGATGGTAGCATGACACTTGCCTTAATGCTGGGAAAGATTTTGTTTCTGACAGTGAGATCAAATACTGTCATGAAGGTTCTCTTGATGACACACAATGTTCTTGGCAGTACTATGTATGTAGAGTCAATGATAAACGTAATATTACTTTGTTTCACTAGTCATATATACAATGTCTCGTCTATAGTTAAAATGACCTCGAATGCTGACATTCTTTGGTAGGATGCCAGTGAATAGTTCCCTTCAAGAATGAAACTGGGATGGTGGGTTGTGTCTGGGAGATCCGTGGATGTAGCAATATAATCAATTTCGGCATAGACATTTTGTTAGTTACTCCCAGAGAAGGTCTATTTAAGATTCACATGCCTATTTTGATAGCGGCCAATATTTGCATTTTTTGCTTCTGTAGCATGTGTTTTGGATTGTTATTGAGCCTGGCATGTATAATCACCTATGCCGAAAGTTGGGGTGGTGGGCAAAAGATAAAATGATTTTGAATAGAAGCAGAGGATGTTTGAGTTGCCTAATTGACAGCAGATATCTCAAATGATATTAAAAAAAAAAAAATCATCAGACAGATCAGAATAAAAATGCATGTTACTATTTACTTTTGGCAGGGGTGTTGGGTAGCGTAATAAAAGAAAGCATTCTTGCTTTCAGATATCATCTGTACTGTAATCCTGAATAAAATTTTGCATTGCTCGAAATTATGGCAACGGTAATTGCAGAAGTGCAGTCCCGTGAATCTTAATAATATCCGTTAATTCAGAGGACAGCCTTTCACACGTGGTCAATAAATCCGCGACTTAACTTTATACTCCATCTTAGATTGGAGATATCGAAATGCAAGTGAAGCGGAATTTAGGGGCCACAAAAGCTTTCGCTTCCATTCCTTCGCCCACAACACCACCGCCTATCCCAACTGAACCGATGGAGAACTCAGGTGCAGTTGTTCCACCACCAAAACCTTCTCCAGAGAAGACAAGTCCATTTACAAATGTCTCATTTGGAAAATCTTCAAAGTTGGCAGCTTTGGAAGCACCAGGATCAAGTGGATATGTTCTAGTATCTTCTCCAACGGTGGGTGGTTTATCTGTGTTGTAGAGATTGTCTATGATAATGTGGGATTTGCTAATTGTCTCATGCTACTTTGTTGCAGGTTGGTTCATTCCGACGGGGGAGAACATTGAAAGGGAAAAAGCAGCCTCCTAGTTGTAAAGAGGTACCGTTTGAAATAAACTAGTGTAGTTTTATATTCTTTGGGTTATGAAGTTTAAGAATGACCGGACAAACTTGCCATGTCTGGATGGACTGCCTTGTTGTTGGTTTGACCAAAAGCTGATATGACTGATTAGCAATTAAATTCTGATCCTGTACTTCTCACTTTTAGCTTTTGTTCAGGGTGAAAAATCTGTAGTAATTTCCTCTATGCTTGAATACCCTTTCAAAAAAAATTTAATGCATGAACAAGATGTAGGTGCAGCATGTGATGATATCCATGTCACTGATCTTGGCATTTTGGTACTGATCTGCAATGCAAAAGAGTTAGTAGTTTCTGGACATCTTGCCTTGGAAAAGGAAACTGATGGCATTTTAGGGATCCATTCTCTGCACTTTGAGCTAGTGCTAGCTATAAATCCCTTTTTTGGACAATATTGTGAAGATTTACTCTCACAATGAAATGTAAGAAATCATCAAATAATGACAGCGTGGCATATCTGAGATTTTTTGGTCACTTGTTGCCCATATTTTCAGTCACCTTTGCCTCAGTTTTTAAAAGTTAACAAGTGTCTTATCACAGGGTGATGTAATTAAGGAAGGACAGGTGATAGGATGGTTGGATCAATTTGGAACTGAACTTCCGGTTAAGGTAACTCCTGGCAAAACACATATATTTAAATGATGCTGTCGGTATCCACAATACTTACTCCTATTAACTCTGTGTTGTCCTTTGAGCAGTCAGATGTGTCTGGAGAAGTTCTCAAGCTCCTAGTTAATGATGGAGGTATGAATTTCTGTGATCTTGGTTCAACAATTTTCTTTCTCTAGTCAACTAATATTTGCTGTTAGGCTCTCTAATCTGCAAGTAGTGAGCAATTCTAGGATTAGCAGCACACATCCTGATTCTGATTACTTCATTATTTGTATTGTAATTTAAGTAGGTTAGGATCCCCTCGCATAAGCATTATGTGAAATGTAGGTATGGTGAATTCTCCTTATTTCCAAATAGTTGTTGCCTTGTTTTGGGGCCAGAAAAGGTAGATTTCGCTACTTTCTGAGGTCAAAGTACTTTTGGCCTATATTACATCTTCTGAATATACTTAGTGTCATTTAGATGCCTTTTGAAAAGTAGAGATAACATGATAAACTTCAGAATACAAACTTCAGATAGTGATACATCCAAAAGAAATATATGCATTTGAATACTCTTATCACCTGCTTTAGTATAATAAGCCATTTCTAGAAGAACATGAAGTTTCTTGCATGTGTTTGGATGGGTGAGTTGGTTGAAACAATGGGTAACTGAATTTGGTGAAAAATTGAACTGTACTATTGATTATCAGGGTTAGTAGTATCCCAGGGACTATTTTTAGGAGTTCGAAGATGTGCCAAGAAATGATGCATACTTTCGGGTGTTCTTTTGCATGAATACCTGATGTCATTCCCCGTGATGGATTTGTGATTTTACAGAACCTGTTGGTTACGGAGATCCTCTCATTGCCGTCCTGCCAGCATTTCATAGTATCAATATCAAGTGAGCCCGGCGTGCAATCCACTGTTGTGTTTCACACACCATTTTAAAGAAGGGATTGCAGTTTCTTTCCTCTCTGGTCCCATTATTCTTTGCATCATTTCAGTGTAATGATGTAGCTGGCGACGTGTAATTTTTTTTTTCCCCTCCACATGCTTTAAATCAGTCTTAATTGCTAAAGATCCAGAAATAATCAGTAGGCCTGAAGAATTCGAGATGGTAAATGTCCTTGTGGTACTAGTCTAAGTATCGATGTTCCTCACGGAGATCGTGGCTGCTGTTTTAGCCAGATTCCATATGAAGTATGACTATCCAAGTTCACTTTCGGGTGCTGTTGTAGCCGTTCTCCTAAGTAATGCCTTAAGCTCGCAAATGAAATTGTGTTTCAGATGGAGGCCAATTCAGAAGCTTCCATGATGAGCATTAAAACATCCGACAAAGGTTCACCAGGGAACCTAGGCTGCAAACCTTCGCTCTCAATACTAGACCTGTCAGTACTAGACTTGTTAAATGGGTGAGTCGAGTCGGGTTTGAGTCGGGTTATAAATGATCCGATCCAAATCAATCCATTTAATCCGTTTATGACTCATTTATTATAGTATTCATACATGACCCATTTAAAATGGTATTGCTAGAATATTTTTATTTAACACAAATTTAATGGACAATTTTTATAATTTTTTAAAAATCAAATTTTTAATTATTTTTATTTTCTAAGAATATAAATTTTCTTTTTTTTTTTTTCTTCTTTAGCCAGCCGTTAGCCACAACAATAGTTGGCGACCAGCCACAGGCAAGCCTTGAGCTCGCCGGGCTTGCTCAACGTCGACGAGCTTGAGCCTCGCTTAATCCAACTAGCTTGAGCTTGCTTGATGTCGGCGAGTTTCAATCTTGTTGAATCTGGTGAGGCTCGAGCCTCCCTAAACGTTAGCGAGGCCTTCACCTTGTCGGATTCGGCAAGCTCAAGCCTTGCTTGGTTGTTTGTCGGCCGTCGTTATGCTGGCTACCTGGCATTAAGGAAGAAGAAGAATAAAGAAAAAAGTAAAAGAAAAGAAAAAAATAATTATAATTTCGATTTTTATAAAAAGAATATTTTTATAAAATTAAAGAGGGAAGAGAGAGATTGTGAGACTTTAGTTGAAAATGGGTTTTAAGTTCAATCTATTTAAAATCCATTTATCTTAAATCTTCAACTTTTAAATTCATTTAATAAGTTTCTTTAAAAAAAATATCCATATATTATTACTTTTTTTTTTTTTTTGGTGATCGAGGAACCGTCGGAGACTCCCTTACGGGTCACACCGCTCCGATGCCCGATGGTACCGTCAGACGTCATCGCAAGTCACTATTTAGACGCAAAACCTCAGGGGGCTGGCCTAAATTGCCTAATAATCCATCTCTAGGACTTCCACTTAAGACATTGAATACAACGAGAGGATTCAAATTCTTAACCTTGGTGATGAGGGAGAGCACTCACATCATTTGCATTGCCTATGGGTGAGTTATTATTACCCATTTAATACTTGACTCATTTATGATTTAAATAGTCATGTATGAATTTAAGACTCATTTTGCCACATTTATTTATTCAGTATTGAGGATGATGTGAAGAAATGACCACTACAGTCCCATTCTAGAATTTGGCCTTTTCCACTTGCGTCTTGCGTCTGATAATGCATTTTCGTCCCGTAATCATCATCACACATTACAGCCTCAACTAGATAACTCCGCCCACGGAAAAAGCACAAAATTTCATGGGCAAATAAATGCATAAATTCTTGTGTTCCGCATGCGAACAAGTTGCCCAAACTGGCGCCTCAAGCAGATAACGTCCCCACGTCACGTCGCGTCAGATTTTCAAAAAAGAAAGAAAATCAAAAGAAATTAGATTTATGTCCACACGAAAATAAAAAATAAAAAAACAACAAATGTTTCTATTTTTCTCCATCAGTCCGCTAATATTCAAAATTTCTCAAGCCTCATAAGTTCATAACCAACCAACGTCCTCTCTCTCTCTCTCTACCCATGTAGTACTACGAAGTACCGACCGCCCGCCACTCCCGCGCCGCCAAAAAATGAAGCCCCACCACCACCACCTTCACGGCGCCTTCAGCCCCCATCCGCCCGTCCCTCGCCTTCCCCCGCCGGCCGCCGCCTATGCGCTCCGCCGCACCGCCGCCCCCGCCGTCCCCCGCCGCCGGCCGGAGCGCCCCAAGCTCGCCGCCGCCGCCGACCGAGACGCGGCTCCGGCCGCCACGAGGCGCGCCGCGTTGGTCACGCCGCTCCTGGCCGCCGGAGCCTCGTTCCTCCAGTCGGCTGTCGCCAGGGCGGAGGAGAGGCTTCCGGTCAACGAAGCTCCCGCGAACCCCGCCTCCGCAGCGGCGACCCCATCTTCGGCCGCGCAGGCTCCGGCGGCGGTGGGGAAGAAGGAGGAGGCGATGAATTCGAGGATATACGATGCCACGGCGATTGGAGAGCCGATGGCCGTGGGGAAGGATAAGAGCAAGGTGTGGGAGAAGCTGATGAACGCCCGGATCGTGTATCTAGGCGAGGCTGAGCAGGTGCCGACTCGCGACGACAAGGTGTTGGAGCTTGAGGTTGTGAAGAATTTGAGGAGGCGGTGTTTGGAGAGTGACAAGCCGATTTCAGTGGCAATGGAGGCGTTCCCCAGCAATTTGCAGGAGGAGGTCAATCAGTTTATTGATAAGAGGTTTGTGCTAATCAGAATTATGCGAATGGTATTATCATTATTATCTATTTGGCAGAACTGAACTGGCAGTTGTAGTAATTTTCTGGTTTAATCTTTGAAAAGGTCGATACTTGATTCAAATTTGATGATTCATCGGATATGTACTTCCAGATTCTTTGGTTTATATTCTTTTCCATGAACTGATCATAAGACGGTAAAACCATATGATAGGACTGATGGGGAAGAGTTGAAGTCTTTGATGAAGCATTGGCCGCCCCAACGATGGCAGGAGTACGAGCCTCTATTGAGTTATTGCCGGGACAATGGAATTCGCATTGTTGCTTGTGGTACTCCACTAAAGGTATTACCATATCTTGCTAGCTATATAGGCCATGGCATATGTGACAAATTTCTACGTGCACTTGGTTCCAAAATTAAATCTTATGCTGGTGATTTATTCTTGAACATACTTGCTTGCATTTCCACACAGTGCAATGCTGGAGGTGATGCTCTGTTATGCTTCGATTTTGCCACCATTGACAATTACTAATCAGATCTTAGGAAATCTTTCCTGCACAAATCTGAAGCAACTTATTGTGAATTTTTTTCTGCTTGCACCTGCTTGCAGCAACTTGATGATTTCATTGGATTTAGCTTTACAACTTGATAAAATGATTGGGAGAAAGAACTATTTCTTAAATTTCTCATCCGCCTCCGTCATCTATAGAGCACACTAGGTGTTGCCATCTTTCAAATGAGAGTTTTATCGCGTGCTAGCCTACTTTGACGGTTATGGATACTCATAGAAGGCTTTTTTTTTTTTAATTGATTTTTCCTTGAATAGATCTTGAGGACTGTTCAAGCTGAGGGCATTCGTGGACTTTCTAAGGCCGAGCGTAAAATTTATGCTCCTCCTGCTGGTTCGGGCTTCATCACAGGTTTCACTTCTATGTCACGGTAGATCATCGATCGACATGAATTTTCCAAATCAAGGAGTCCCTTTTGGTCCAAGCTCGTATCTATCTGCACAAGCACGAGTGGTTGAAGAATATAGCATGTCCCAAATAATTTTACAAGCAATAGGAGATGTTGGATCCAATGGAGTTCTGGTTGTAATGACTGGGGCAAGTCATGTTACATATGGACCAAGAGGGACTGGACTGCCAGCAAGAATTTCGAGGAAGATGCAAAAGAAAAACCAAGTTGTTATATTACTGGACCCAGAGAGACAGTACATACGAAGAGAAGGAGAAGTCCCTGTTGCAGACTTTCTGTGGTATTCAGCTGCTAGACCCTGCAGCAGAAATTGTTTTGACCGTGCTGAAATTGCCCGAGTAATGAATGCAGCGGGCAGGAAGCGAGATGCCTTACCCCAGGTTTGCTTTTTCTATGAGCATTGAATTTGTCTGAGCGGTGTATCTGTATTGTTTCTGGGTCTACTAGATGCATGCTGTTTTCAGGTTAAGTACGATTTTCAGGCAAAGCACTGTAAAGATTTTCAAGCATTAGTTTTTGATGTCCTATTTTGGAGCACGTCATTGGAATCTTCATGGGGTTTTTCTCCTTTTCTTCAAAAGAAGGGGGAAAAAGGATCCTTTGTCTTCGTGAGACTATTTTAATAAGGATAGATGACTTCACGCTCGTAATATGGATAGGCAAATTGGGACAAGAATGTTGTTGACGATGATGACATTCTAATAGAATTCTCTCTTAAAATGAAATGGCCTAACACTATTATGCTAAAGGGTTGTGAATTCTGACTAATACTGTAAAAGTAGAATCCCCAGGTAATGGTTCCCTCATGTAAAATGTTGAGCCAATTTGCCAGCATTGATGGTCCCAGTGTACTTTGTTGTCTCGACTTTTTGATCGACTGTACTGAATATTGACCGGTTAACTTATTCTTAACTTTGGCTTACTCCTAGATTTAGAAGCTTTTTCTTGAGCTGATTTAGACTTAAAAAAACTATACCTGATATTTCAAGATTGTACCAGTAGTTAGTAATTGGCTTTAACTAGATATTTTTGGTGATTTCAAATACTTAAGTGTTTGCATATGAGTGTCTCAGCATTATATAAATCCTTGCTTTCTGATGGTGATGATATGATATTGCCATCAGGATCTTCAGAAAGGACTGGATCTTGGTCTAGTATCACCAGAGGTCTTGCAGAACTTTTTCGATTTAGAGCAATATCCTATAATTGCGGAGCTCACTCACCGCTTTCAGGTAGGTTGTTCTCTTATATTGTTTCTCTGGTGTTACAACATAAGATTTTGTCACGATTTTACACTATAGTAGATGAATGTACATTATGATATGATTGTCTTATTGTTTATTCATACAGTGTCACTATAATAAATAGTTGCTATTATCCATATTCATCACCACAATGAGTTAATTGTGGCAAGTGACTTTGATGCAGGGCTTTAGGGAGAGACTATTGGCGGACCCCAAATTCTTGCATAGATTAGCAATAGAGGAAGCTATATCAATTACCACCACTCTCTTAGCGCAGTATGAGAGACGTAAAGAGAATTTTTTTGAAGAGCTGGACTATGTTATCACCGACACTTTGAGAGGAACAGTTGTTGATTTCTTCACTGTATGGCTTCCTGCCCCAACTATTTCCTTTCTTTCATATGCCGATGACATGAATATGCCAGATGGTATGGATCCTTTGCGAGGTATCTTGGGGTCTATTCCAGATAATGCATTTCAAAAGAACCTTGCTGGGAAAGACTGGAATGCGAGCCATAGGATTGCATCAGTACTTTTTGGTGGTTTGAAACTTGGCTCGGTGGGATTTATTTCGAGTATTGGGGCGGTGGCAACCTCAAACATTTTGTATGCGCTCCGGAGATTCCTTAATCCTGCTCTAACTGCAGGACAACAAAACAAGAGATCGCCAATATTGAAAACAGCAATTGTCTATGGATGCTTTCTTGGAACCTCAGCAAATCTCCGGTATCAGGTCAGTGGTAGCTCGCTTTAGGTTTAGACCTCCCCTCTAAGAGACCCATGTTTTCACTCATTTCTTTTTTGGGACTGTGCTTAGAGGGAAAATCGGCTTTTGGAGCATTAATTGGTTATCAACCTTCACAAGGTTCACACCTTTAGTTTGCTCAAGCTTCTGTAGTTTGTTCTTAGTTGGTCTGTAAATTGTTGACCTGTGGGGTAATAAACTCTCTGCCACTTAGCATTCAACCATAATTGAAAAGTGCAACTACTATGACTTGAACTTTAAAGTTGGCTTTGCCAGATAGAAATTTCCACTTTATTTGACTGAACAACTCCACCCTGTGCAACTAGTTGGATGCAGATTGTCTAATAATGTACCTGAATAACACATCCAAATATATGTTCGTTATTAATATTTTACATGAATAGACATTATGAGTAGTGTACTTAGCACATGTGAGTTATACGATTTAAAAACGAATACTGGACAAACTAAATATTAATTGAATGTCCAATATCAAGTGCTTTAATGTGAAGGAAAATATCACTTATCGACTAATTTAAAGGGCATACTGATTTCTATCATTTAAGTTTGTTAGATATTAATATTTATGTGATGTAAAGTACAGGGAGCTTGTTATGCTGCTGACATGCTCGACTGAGAGGTTACAACCAAAACCAGTAGTTTAGTTTGCATGTTTCAAATGTCCTCAAGTTCTGTCATTGTTTGGCTTTTTGCTGCATTTCCCAATAATAAGATGTAATCTAGCTTGAAGCAACTGAAATAGCAAGAAGGGCCAGGCACCTTCGATTAGTGAAATAAAAGTGATGTACTGTATCCTGTTCAATATAAGCTTCCATTCGTAATGTTTTGATTTCAATAATAAAGTCCCATTTAATGCAGATTATTGCTGGCATTGTGGAGCATCGGCTATCAGAGGAATTTTCTTCCCAAACCTTGCTTGTGAATATGCTCTCTTTTATAGCACGGACTATCAACTCCTACTGGGGAACTCAGGTTAGGGTTGTGATACTTTTTCCCACGTATATCCGTGGTATTAGTTCAGCGCAAAAGCACATCTTATCAATGTATTTGCTGCAAACCAAGTAACTAGGAGATTTTGCCTCATTTATTTCTCTGGGTATAGAAGTGGGCAGCCGCAGACATACTAAAGCTTGTTTTTATATGCAACAAGCCCGGCAATTTGTGCTCTATTGGAATTCCTAAAGGTGTCGTCATAGATGTGGATGATCTCTGTTGCCTTCATCATAAAATTGGGTGCTTTCAGTTTGCTGCGGTCATGACTGTTGCATCTTTTATCCTTCATATATTTTCCCTGTTACCTTTGCTCTTTAGCCACTTCCACCACCAATATAATAATACCTGTTGGATGGTTATATTTTTGCAGACCGTGTTGACGTGTGGTTTTTGCTTTAATACTGCAGCAATGGGTCGATCTAGCTCGTTTTGCAGGCCTGCAGAGTAGGAAGAGTACAGAGCCTTCTTATCAGACACCTGATTTGCCTAACCCAGCTACGCTTCAGTGCAACATAACAGAAGAGGCTGGCAGTGACGAAATCAATAACCAGTGAGGTGATAACTTGATGTTACGCTGTCGCATTCTTCTGAAATTTATTGCAAGCTGGTGGCAGAGAAAACGCCCATTCATTTACAATGATAGTTGATATTTTCTTCTCTTGCCCAACTGTAAATTGCCAAGTCTTATTCTTTCAAATATTCATCACATATGAGGATAATGCAAGATTGCACCTGTACACGTAACACAGTTTTGACACCAGGCCTAGAATGTACGGTACTGAAAATACTGTAGAGCTTGTACTTCTCCAGAAATAGAAATCTGACAATATATCTCTCTGTATAGTATCTCTCTGGAGTGAATTGAGGGGCACCTTGTTTACAGTTTCTACAGCTAAGAAACTGTTCTGGTAAGGAGTAAATTTGTAAAGAAAGAAATTTATCAGCAGCTGTTCCTCATCATGCTAGCACTACTGGTTTACCTCCTGTTCCTCATCATTCCTCTTCAGCAGCTTGTGTTTCAACTTCTCAAAGGCAAACTCTAGGTTCTTTAGCTGCATTACGAAAAAAAAATTTCATTAATGATCTCAGGTAAAATGTAAGTTCTTGCTTCAAAAGTAGGATCAAACTGAAACTTGAGATGTATCATTTCCAAGTGAAATGCATCAGCTCCATACCTCTTGCTTTGCAAACCTGTTGTGGATGTACAACCCACTGAACAGATCAAAACTATTGCTCTGTGTGTTCTTCCTCTGCGGTTATGAAAACTGTCAGCATGTCATATCAAAAGACAATTGTATTTCGTTGCCAGAGCTAATAGAAGAAAAAAGAAGACTTGGAATTACAAAAATCCAGACTTAAACTATTTCACACACCGCTGCTCTCATCATGGAATCCTTCTATTTCATTACACATGATGCACTTTATAATAGGTCCATTTGAAAAGACAAAAAGGGAAAAACCAACAATGGCAACACAACAAAAATGGAGAATTCGCTAGTTGACATTACCAGTTGAACAAGTGCTTCGAAACCCTTTGTATCTATTGTTGTCGATTTGATGTCCATTTCTGACAAGATTCTATCCAAATATGAAAACATCAGTTCTTATTGTAAGATAATGAGTTAGTTGGTGGTTGGGAAAAACTTGTAAGATGACTCGTTAGCTGGGAATTGGAAATACCTCCCAATAGTGTGGGTGGTGAATTGACTCTTCGCGGCCAGCTCATCATGCTCTGTGCAAGACATTTCAAGCATCCTACATCCCTGACATTCACAAAGAATAGATATTCATTTTGTAATTGGAAGATATGCCTCATGTTGGTCGGCTGAAATACTGTTAGATGGCAATTGGCAAGGATTAAGCATGAGATGGAGTATATTGAGCTGCTTAGTTTGTATCAACTATCAATTACACTGCTTATTTTTCTCAGTTCACCCAGAGCAAGGCTGGCTGAAGATCTGCATAATGACTCTGACCAATTTGTATCAGGTTCTAGACATTGATGATCCTTTCACTTAATATCTATCCAGGACCATTTTAAATGGATTATGAGGTCTCGAAAGATTACATAGATGTTTTATGCAGACCAGTGAATTTAGTCATTCCTCATTGTTCTTCTTAACTTGTGGTAAGTAACCTTGTCTTATCTGTTCTACCTGAAAATCAGAAAATAAAATTAAGAAAAATAAAGGGTCGGTTGGCAACCTTGGCTCTCGACCTTGAATATGCTGGTTGGGGAGATGAAGGGCACAGAACAGAGCATTAACTCAGTTCTCTATTGATCTATCTCTCTGAAGTGTTATGTCATAGTTAGATTGTGAAGGTAATGATGAAATGTCTAAAATCTTCTTATTCACGGGGAAGTACGAGGCTATCTGAGGATATGCTGTAGGATACCTCGATTTCGAAAATCTTGAGGAAGCTTGAGCATGTTTCCTCGTCCCTCACTCGAACTCTCTCGTACATAAAGTTAAGATCTCTCCACCCGTGTTTACCGCTCTCTGGCCCAAACATCGGGTGAGTGCACAGCACATCTGAATCTTCTGGAAGTACCTACAGATTGCAGTCTTTTAATTGAGAACGGCGTTACACTGGAATTTATCGTGCATGAATAGGCATGTCCAAAGTGTAGGGGTAGCTCTTATACTTGTAAGAGAGTGTCTCTTGCATACTCTTTGACAGACAGTACATCAACGAACAGCGCCGGCTGCTTCAGTGCATGGAACGGCATCGACCTCAGAACTTGGGAGAGAGATAAGATTGATGTGCATATCATTATCACATCATTATCTGCTCCAAGAAACGCAGCCACATCGCTGCAATAGGACCCCCAATTCGTCAGAGCATTTGCACATCTGCAGAAAACTGAAAACTCGCATGCGTATGTATTCGTGTATGCATGCATGTCGACAATATCACTATCGAAACATGAGCACATACCTGAAAAAGGCGATGCCCAAATCCGCGCATAGCTGAGAATAGTCAGTCCTCGAAGTCGCTCTTAGGGAGTGGCCCTGTTTGATCATGGTCTTAGCCAGGAACTGCGAGAAAGTGCCGAAGCCGACAATGCCTATCTTGAGGCTTCGGGAAGACGAGACGGAAGCAGGAACGGAAGCAGACATGGCGTGGAGAGCGAAACCAATGGAGGTAGCAAAGGAGGAATTTTGTTTTGTGGGTGTGTCCTGACGGAGGCGTTCTGGACCAGGGCAAGCAAGCATCGCGGAGGTTTCTCTCTTTTGACCCTTCTTATATATTGTCGAATCCCAAGGTATGAGTTTGCGCGCTTCCTGCCGAAATAACTGCCAAGTTGTTTCCCTGAAGATCTGAGAGGTCAGTATTAAAAGCGCCTTTGAATTGTCTCTCGTCTGACACGGAAAGACGTGAAATTTACGTCTCTTGCGTCCGCGTCACCATTTATTCTCCATCCGTATCGCTTGAACATACCATGATTCGCTCCGGTCTTTTTCACCGGTGATGATAAGGCTGAACTATCATCAAGAGACGTGGGCGAATTTAGTTTCCTCGTCATAGAGTCGATCGTCGGGACATCAATTCGGGTTATTCAGCGTGTAACCTCGGCTCTAGACCGGATCCGATCCATTTCTCCGGCGCAATCTTATGGAGCCTTTCCGTCGTATCCGGAGTTGGATAGTTCGTCTTCCAATCTCCAACTTCTCTGCCACTCCAATGAATGAACCCTTCGGTTTATCATCCTTATCGACAACCTCCATCTTTACTCAGCCGCTCAAAGCTACAATCGATTCGGGCGATTCAAGAACTCGGCTACTATTTCCACATGCCTTCGAGGATCTCTCTTGGGCTCCTCGTACGTCGAGAACAAAGAAAAATTGTTCCAAAACTCTTATATTTAATACATTTTTATCAACTTGATCTTAAATCTTTCAATATTATTAATTAAATCCTAAATATTTTCAACTTTTATCAATTAAGTTAATACGTATACGTTAACATTGATAATTTTTGATAACATTTTAATATTTTATTATTATCTTTTCTTTTTGCCTTTTTTTTTTTGCTGCGCCCGTACTCGCCCAGCCGCCCTCACCACGTTCACAAAACCCGCCACCAGTTGTCCGGAATCATCTCCACATACGCCGGCGACGCTCCTTGCTCTCTCCCTCCTTCCACGAAAGAGCCATCCACGTTGATTTCTAGGGAGCCTTTCTTGAGGGGACCCTTTTTCCCGGTAAAGCTACTGAATTTCCTTCTCGTAGTCCTCTTTCCAGAATTCTTGCATGCCGCCGCTTCAGCCGCCTCAACGACTCCGCAGCGGGTCAGCCGAAAGTGGCCTCAAGTGCCACAGTATCTCGGCCAGCAGATCTGGGGACGGAGGGTCGGCTGATAAGTCTCTGATCTTTGTATAATCCACTCTTGGGTTAGGTTGAGTCCTTGGTCGGAGATGTTAATCTTCACGGTTGGATATTTTCAGATCCCGCTAGTCCACTAATATGAGAGAGATGTTCGCTCGTTTCCGGATGTTTTTGGTGCAGGGGGCACGATGGTTCGCCTAGATTGAGGCGAGGCCACCTTTGCCCTCAACCGGCGAGAGCCCCGACCCTGTCCACAGTAAATAAATAAATAATAGAGAAAAAAGGAAAAAATATAAATAAATAATAATATTTAAGAATAGTAAAATATTATTAAAATTATTCACGTCGTCTTAGGTTATGTGTGTAAGACAGTTGGAGTCTAAATGAGCAAATTTCAATTAGAATTGGTCGGATAGACTTAATTGACAAAATACAAAAAAAATTAAAACTTAATTGGCAAAATTGAAATATTTATGACTAAATTGATCTCTTACTCTCACTCCAATACTCATCAAAGTATGGACCGAAGGGAACCTTCCTTCACAGAACTCATCAAGGGCCATTTCATGGTGGTTGTGAAGTATAGGATTATGACTTGAATAATTTGGAATTGGAATCAAAGCATTGCGAATAAGGAGTACTTGAGTGACTAATTGAGCAAAAGGGTTAAGTAAAAATGAGCTAAAAGTACTAGCTTAAATAATGGAATGAACTGTAGATCAAAGATTATTTAATGATAAAGTAATGGACAAACAATTGGAGAAATCCTCTATGGCAGCAGTGGTAAATGAGCATGCATGCGGACCTCTAAAGCGGGATCGATTGTTCATTCAAGATCAAAACAAAAACAGATGGTACGGTGGAACGATGTGAAGCTAGACTAGTAGCAAAAGGCTTCACTTAAGAGTATGACATTAACTATGATGAGATGTTCGCTCTAGCTACACTTATTTGTATTTGCAACCTTCTTCTTATCGCTGCTATTAAGTGATGGCATCAATTTTAGATGGTTATGAAAAATGTATTACTCAAGGGGATTTTCACTATAGAAACATATGGAGCCTCCTCCTCAATACACGCACACTCCTAATAAAGTGTGTCAACTACATCGAACATTATATGAATTGAAGCAAGCTCCTCATGCATGGTATTCTAAGTTTAATTCCACCATGAAACACCTTAGAATTACATCTAGTCCTTGTGACAACGCTCTCTTTTTTCAACAAACATCTTATGGCTATATTCTGCCACTCTTATATGCGGGTCCCATGGTTATTAGTAGCAATGATCATAACAGTATTACAAAACTATAGTATTATCTGAGTCAACAATTTGAAATGAAAGATCTTTGATGCCTTAGTCATTTTCTAGGCTAGGCTTGGAGGTTGCTTTTGATTGCACCGCCTATTATCTTTCTCAAGCAAAATATGCTATTGATCCCCTTTCTTGGGCTAGACTTATAGATAACAAGATTTCTACAACTCCTCTTGAGATTAATGCCAAATTTGATGGCAAAGATGGGGCTTCTCTTTTGAATCCTACACTTTATTGACGATTGGTTGACTGTCTTGTATACCTTACTATTACTCATTGTGACATCACTTCTGCCATTCGTATTGTTAGTCAATTTATGACCATGTCGCAAACAACTCACTTTGCTATTGTTCATTGAATGCTTCGCTATGTCAAGGATACCTTATTTCATGGCCTTCACCTTTATACTAACTCAACTTTAGAGTTGAGAGTATATTTCAATGCTAACTAGGTTAGTGATCCTCTTTATGTCTTTTACTCCAAGCTACTGCTTCTTCCTAGGAAACTCCTTATTTTCTAGTGAATCAAGAAAAAGACTATTGTTGCTTGATCTAATATGGAAAGAAAATATCTTGTCATTGCTAATACAACATTAGAATTATTGTGGTTGTGGTGGTTATTAGAAGATATGAGAGTCCTCATGATGGTGGAACGGTTATTTATTAAGTGCTATTCAAGTAGCATATGGTGATGTTTTCCACCAACATACCAAGCACATTAAAAGAGATTATCATTTCCTATACTCTCACGTGCTTTGTGGTCTAGTGCATCTTGTTCCTACTTTATTGGTTGATTAGAGGGCTGATATTTTACGAAGACATATCCACCTGGATATTTTCAAGATTTTATCTTCAAATTTCAGTTGATGTCTTTTACGCCACATTGAGTTGAGTTTGAAGATGTGTTAGAAATATAATTATCTTCCTTGATTGATTCCAATTGATGGTATCTAATATTGTAAAATTTTGTTACTATAGATAGTTATTTAGAACCGTTTATAAATAGGCTAATGTATCATAAATATTATACACAAAGAAATATATATAGAGATTCTCCTATTCTCTTTTCCGCTTTATTATTAAGTGCGGTTGTCCTTCCGAATTTCTTCTCATGGTAGTGCCAAAGCGAGACAGAAGTGTCAGCAGGATGGCGACTGATGTATATCGTTCGACAAACGGCGCTCTTGGTCTGATCGGGCAAGATTGAATGAGGAAGATGAGTGCTGAACGCTCTCGGTAAGGAAGGACAAAGTTCATGGAAAGTAATTCTGAGATGAGTTTGGATTCTCTCCAAAGGTTTCTACTTCAAGAAAAGGTATGAACTCATGAGGGTTGCGAAGCAACATCGGATCGGCATCGTCTCTCACCATAGATACCGATAGTGAGAGCTCTGAGCCATGTCGTGCCAGTGTTGTGGAAGGAAGCTAGGATTATATCTGAGGCAAGAGGTCTGAACTCTTTCTCTACGGCCATTAGAGCTTTAACGAACTCCAGCCGGAGCCAGAAGCCTTTCCAACAAATTGGAGCAGCACCGTCCACCGTTGAGCATCAGGTTCGGCACCTCCTAGCAAGATCTCAGGTTAAAAAAGAAGGTGACTTTCGGACATGGAAAGCTAGCTGGCCACGAAAGCAAGCTCTATAAACTGCCATAAGGCCTGGTGTTAACGCGAGGTTAATGTTTCAGGCCAGGATGACTAATTTCTGCATCGGGGTAGATGAATGGCATTAAGTGGCAATGGCATTCTGTCACACCCCGATTCACAAGAAAAAGGGGCATGACACGGCCGTCCTTTTACCA
Source organism: Eucalyptus marginata (assembly GCA_014182565.1). Taxonomy (NCBI): domain Eukaryota; kingdom Viridiplantae; phylum Streptophyta; class Magnoliopsida; order Myrtales; family Myrtaceae; genus Eucalyptus; species Eucalyptus marginata. Next base: position 962,468 of record CM024594.1, on the reverse strand, counting down.
AAGGACGCAGCCTCAACATAACCAAAATTCAACCCGAAAACAACATATGTACATCCACATATATATGTATGACAAAAAGGGCATTTGGTTACAGTATCAGAGTATATCTATAATCCACAAAAGATCAAAACATAAACCTTTTAACTATGCACAAGTCATACCCAAAAATTTCCACCACAAAAGTCCTCCCCGAACGAACGCTCACGCCTACTCGCGACTCGCGAAGAACCCGAAAAGCAAGTAGATGAGAGGAGTGAGCTACTACCACGGCCCAAGTGAGTAACACATTTCTTCTAAGCGGATCGAGAAATCACTATGCACATTTTAAAACACGAACATAACTCAAACACCGAAAGTACCAATGGTCGAGTCCATTAGTCAATCTCGTAAAACATGTATCAATGGTCTATTCCATTGATTAATCTCATCAAATCATATCGATGGTCCATTCCATCGACCAAACTCAAATTACACGTCAATGGTCTACTCCATTGACCAATTCATGCTCAAATGTCTAACCATGGTCACGCGTAACGCCCGTGACAAAACGACCAAGATTCCCTTAGCGAGGTCCACCTATTGTTAGCCGGTGGCTCGCCCACAAGGATATCCTAGATTAAGTATGCGCATACCCACACATCCCTCGGGGTTCCACGAGACATTGAGCACCAACCACAAATCACAATATCCAGTAATCCAACGTCAGAACGACAGTCATATCATAACTCAAGATTTGATATATATAAATATCAAAGCATTCTCCAAACCATTTCAAGATTCTTTCATAAAGAATTTCACAAACCATTTTCAACAACCATTCGAATTGAATTCGAAATATAACTCAGTCTTTCAAATAACGAAAGGGCAGTAATAACTCGATCCTGTTTTATGCAACAAAAGATGCATTTTATCAACTCATAAAGTATATAATTCACCATGTTTCTCAAAGCATGAGTTTAAAATACAAAGAAGAAATAGTGTCACTCACCGGGAAAAGCCAAAAATCAAATACGACGCATTCACTCGAACCACGCACTCGGATCCCTAACAATTAACGGAAAAACAATATCAAAAGGCCGAGTAAAAAGAAATATTCTTACAACGACTCGCCTAAACTAGGCCTATTAGTCAATAAATGACACCTACGCGCCACAAAAGCACATAAAAAGCATAAACCCAACATTTTCAGCTAGGCGCGGTCCATGCGCCAACTTCGTCACGCCATAACTTCCTCCACAAATTTCCGTTTCAAGCCATCTTACAGTCTTTAGAGAGCTCTTTTAACGTACAACAACAACCCCAACTCAGCTGCCCCAAAACAGAACCGAAAACGACAAAAAAAGAGGCTCGAAGCTACTGTCGCTACAGTACCAGATTGCGTCCCCAACTTCAAAATTTCGTTTAGGACAAACCACAAGCTCAAATCACGATCCGTAAGATGCTATAGCTTCACAACGTCCCAAAGTACCATTTCTATAAAAATATACAGCTCAACGACTCAAAAATCGGTTTTCGCCACACAAATATCCAAGAAATCCGAATTTTGAGCCCTAATTTCGGCGATTGCTTGAAGTATGTGATTAAAAGCTTCGATTCCTTATCGGCGTTGCAAAACACACTTGAGTCGGCTTGATGAGGCGTTCGGACCACGAGCGTGCCAAAATTTTTTTTCCTTTTTCCTTTTTCCTTTCTTTTCTTTCTCTCTTCTCCCCTGTTTTGCGTTTTCCCCTGCTTTTCGTTTCTGCTGTGCTCTTCTCTCTCTCCCTCTTTCTCTCTTTTTAAAACCCACCGAAGGTTCCACAATTCTCTTCAGCTTCTCTTTTTGACTTTTCAAACTCTTTCTTTTCCTTTTCTTTTATTTTCTTTTCTTGGTTAAAGCCCATATATTACACATTCACTGTTCCGAACTATGATACGAATGCCAGCGATGAAATACTGTGGAAAAGCACGCGTGCCTCAAAGGACGAAACTGGCAGGACGATGGGTACAAACCTTAATTGATCACACTCGTTAGCACATTTCTCGAGGACCATGTTCACGGACGGGTTTAATGATCGGAGGACTGAATAGACCGACCACGACGAAGAGAGGTTGGGACCCCACTAGCCACAATGCTCGCAACCTAATTTGATAGCGAACTTGCTCATTAAGATCTCCATCTGCTCTCTCTCGCCAAGAGAAATGGAACATGATAATTTACGGAAGGAGTGGGCTATTGGCTTCTCCTACCAGAAATGACAACAAGTCATTATCTAATCATCGAGACTACTGAAGGTGTCCATTTGATATAATATTCTTTTCTCATTTCCATTCAAGAACTCGTTTCATTTGAATATGAATTGAGGTGTGCCCACAAGAATCTTTATTATCATTTTGTTTAGTTTTCGAAATAAAAGTGAAAGGTATTAGTCTTTTACTTAATAGAGATGTATTCGTAATTTTATACTCTCCCAAAATGGAGATCCCATAACTAGAAAGTTATGACTTCAATAAAAATATAAAATCCTCTTAACAAGATAGAAATATAACATCTCATACACTATTTAACGTTTTCCTCTTCAAAAATGTGCTCTTCGATGTTGCCAACATCACATATGGGACGTCTTTCCACATTGGACTAAACATACTCAAAGCATATTAGACCAGAAGCGAATTTTCATGTATGAACGAGGCCAAGACTTAATTAAGACATGCGTGGGTAAATGTCCACCTCCCAATCATCAGTGAAGACAAAACATTTTGGGTCGGGACGGGTCGGGTTAGTTTCTCAAATCATGGGAACATGTTCGTACGACGTTTTCTTCAATTCCGCACCACCGTTAAAGGAATTAAAAAGAAAAAGAACAAAATAGAGGAAGGCGACAAGATAAAAAAACATCATCGAAGGAGCATCTCCACCATGATCAAGCCAGACCAAAACTGGGTGAACATCCGCACGCTCTCAACAAACGAGAACAAGACACGCGTCCGCTTTCGTCCCCTGCAGCAGCGGGAAGGCAGCGTCAGCGTCAACGCGCCTCTCCCTCTCTCTTCTCAGTCTCTGCCACCTTTCATTCTTTCTTCCTTTCTTCCTTCGTTCCTTCTCCATCGTCGTCGCACTTCAAGCCATCGGAGATGAACTTTTGGGAGAAGGCCGTCAGGTTCGTGTACGGCTTCTGTTGGCACCCGACCGTCTTCGGCGACACCGACTCCCACGACGGGGACGCCGGCTCGCTCGGCCCGCACGGCGTCTCCGCCGCGACCGTCGGCGTCTCGGCTCTCGCCCAGGACACCGACTCTCTCGGCCCTCACGGCGTCTCCGCCACGACCGTCGGCGTCTCGGCTCTCGCCCAGGACACCGATTCTCTCGGCCCTCACGGCGTCTCCGCCGCGACCGTCGGCGTCTCGGCTCTCGCCCAGGACCTGTTCAACTTCGAGATCACCTCCCAGGCAAGCTCCTTTCCCTGATAATGGTGACGGGTCGGTCAATCTCATTTCGGGGTTGAGATGGGAGTAAGATGAAAGTCCGTGCAGCGCTTTTCTCCCCTCTTATTTTATTTTTTCCCCCTCTTCTTATATTGTTTGAGAGTATCTGAAGGTTCCTGAAGGGCTAAGCAACCATGTGGTTTCTAAAAAGAAAGCTCAAGCTAGTTGGTAAATTGCTTCACTTTACTATTGCAGAACTTTAAGTTTCTTGAAATGGGATTCTGCTCTGTCCTGAAGAAATTCGCTTTGATGTCATGATCTAACGTTCAAATTTTTCATTTTGTTGCTGCAATTATTTGATGAAAAAATGAAGTTATAAAAAGCTCCTAGTGGCATGGAAAGCATCAAACCCACCTCCAAAAACACCTGAAGAAGCATCAAGGCTTGTTCTCCAAACCCTCAAGCAACACCTGAAGGCTGATGTTGAGGTAATTCAACCAAAGATGAGTGAAAATCTTGGATTTTTTCATTAGCTTTTCATGCCCATTATCCTCAGAGGAATTAAGGAGCTGACTGTTTATTACCTTATCTAATTTTTGGCTGTTGCGCTTCCTCTGATGCGATAGGGTTTGTTGAAATTCTATGGCCTACCTCTTGCTCCCACCCCAGTCGAGATCACGGTCGAAGTTCCAGTGGCATTGCCTCAAGGAGTGGAGTTTGAGCTTCAGACACTTCCAGTAATGAACCCAAACCTTCCTCAACACTCCATAATTTCTTTGTATATATTTACTCTGTAGCATCTTCTGAATATCTTCAACTTTTTTGCTATGTAAGCATACATTTCATTGATTGACTTAAAGCAGCTGCAGAGCTGCAACAACATAGCACTGGCAGCTACTAGTGTAACGTCAGCATTATCAGCTACAAGCACAAAGCTATAACAAGTTCCAGTTCCTACAGACCTCCAAGTACAACACAAAATTTAGCTAGCTTAACATCATTGAATCTATACAACACATCATTTTTGTATTCTAGACAAGATATCCAATTCCAACTCACTATCCCAACTCTTGACAGATCTAATAGGACCACGTCTCCTATAAGCATCAGCCCAAAGTTCCTTAGCTTTCATACGATCCATGAAGAAATGATCTCTAGGCTCGGAGTGAAGTTCACAGTGAATTCAGCTGTCATACAATTTTCTGAATATCTTCAGTAAACTTTTACCAGGTGGAGGCAAGATGTGTGACGGATGGGGATGGCATCACCGTGTACGTTAGCACTTCTGATCCGAGGGAATCACGCTTGGTCCCACAAGAAGTCCTGGTCGCAGCCCTCAAAAGATCAGAAGCCCGTGCTCGGGGGGAAAAAGCTCGTGCAAAAGAACTGCACAAAAGTATTATTGCCGCTGGATATCAGTATGTTATCCTGATTGCAATATAAACAGTCACATTTATCGTCTGTCACATTTCTTCTATCCCTGCATGAGTAATTCACTGGTTGATTATAGTCGCTTATATGCAGGGTGATAAATGTTAAGAATGAGGAAGTCCTTGCTCGGAAGTACCGAATTCGGCTCAGGTAAAACTAGGCATTTGACGCATTCCAATTGGCAAAGAGTTCTCTTTATTCTTCCAAGAACTATTGCCTTATGAAACAGGGGGATAGATGCTCCAGAGGGTGACATGCCATATGGCAAAGAGGCTAAGGAGGAGCTCGCAAAGATTGTTAAAGGAAAGTGTTTGAGAGTTCTTGTGTATGGGGAAGATCAATATGGGCGGAGCTTAGGAGATATATACTGCAACGGCAACTTTGTACAGGTAAACCCAAGTTCTCCCTAGCCTTTTTGAAAGTATATTCAACGGCCTACAAGTCATCAGTTAGGAAATTTAATCAGGCCAAGGCGAGAAAGATGAGTTAAATGACACAACACGCTTGGACAAAGACTGATGAATCAAATTGCCTTTACACTCAATCGATCTCTTCTCTTTTGTTTTCTAGACTGAAACTTCATTTCATGGTTGGACTCGGGCAGACAGCTGAACTGAACCATAGCTTAATGCTTTGGGGGAGGTCAGGCTGGGCGAGCCAAAACCCGCCACAGGGCAGGAATAGCAAATGCAAATTTACCATATCGACAATGGCTTCTAGTGATTGCGTACCAACATGTTTGTTGCGCCGCTTCTGTAATCGCACTCTATTGTCAGTTCTACTTTTTCCCGTATACAATTCGTCGTTCATTTCCAAGTCCAACCACAGGAGTTGATGCTCAAGAAAGGGATGGCGTGGCATTACAAAGCCTACGACCAACGTGCAGAGCTTGCAAAGGTAGCCTACCGATTCTTTGAATTGCTGTTCCCGATTATATGTGATATGAAGTCCGTCTCTTGAATGTTGCATGAGCAGTGCGAGAAGCATGCACGGGCAAAGCGCGTAGGTTTGTGGGCTTCGCCAAACCCTGAGGAGCCATGGGAATGGCGGAAGAAGAATAAATGAGAGGGGAGATGACCTCACTCGAATCTGGTTCAGCCTCTTGCCGTTCTGGGGAAATGCAGCTGGGCAATTGGTGATGTACAGGGACTAGAATCTACTCACAGCTTTCCGACTGATTTAGAGAAGGAATTGCTTTATCTTCTGTTGTATGTATGCTAATCTAGTTCCAAAGCTCGAACGGCCTTACCCAAATCGATCACATAAGATCAGTGAAGGATCGAACGCGCGAGATTCCGTTTGTTCCATGGGTTGTGAAGGTGTGGCTATGATTAAACACTATTATTGGTGCGTTTGTATGGGGGAGAGTGTTTTCCAGAAATTGATTTTATGGACTTTCATCCGTTTGGTTCGCAGAAAATGACTAGTCAACCGAAAACACTCTATGAAATTGCTTTTCTCAAATTTTTTGATGTTTTATTTTATTTTTGCTTTTCTTTCCTATTTTTTTCCTTCTCCCTCCTCTGCCGGTCGCCGACCTTGATGACAGCCGATAATAGGCTATAAGCACTGGCTGATGAGGCACGACCTCGCCTTGAACTCATGGCCTTGCGACCTAGCCCTATCCTCCAGAGATACCAGAGCTAATCAAGTCTCATATTCTCTTTGATAATCTCAAACAGGTCATGTGCGAATATCAGGAAAAAATCTTCAGAAAATATGTGGGGTGAATCTTCAATTAATTGGCTTGCATCCGTACTATCCGTATATTCATCCTTTGACTTATTCTCCAAATGATGAATTTCCATAAGAATTCAAATGGTTTTACTGGTATACAATTAATTGTCATACTTTTGTCATTCAATTCCTAATAGCCAAAACGCCAAGAGCAATTAGAGAACTCGATGATTGTGGGAAGTACCACTATTTTGCAAAAATGCTTTGTTGGTTTGAACCCTTAGAAGCATGAAAAGCATTCTTCACAGAACAACTAAGGACATGCAGGCCAGATCTAGAGCTGTACACAATCATTTTCTTTTACAGATCATGGGTGCTTGTCAAACCACATAGCAATGTTTCTAGGTACATGGCAGACATAGGAGTTTCAACCTACAAAGCTCAAGATGTTCCTACCAGGTTGTGTAAAATGCTCTCATGTTGTATTGGAGCCAATTCACGAGAGTACAGGGAAATCCAGCAAGTTCTTTGTGAGGCTAATCATGTTATTTGTCACGCCCTGAACCTCGAGCGCGCGCACATCCCTCGGTAGTCGACTAAATTGAGACGTTCCCAGGACGCGTCGCCGACCCATTTGTTTTATTGCACATGCGGAAGCGAAACTAACAATCTCCAAACAACAATTAACATGAGATAGAAAAGCAGGATAACCAGTTTAAACAAACACACTTTTATAAACAAACAAGTCAGCCCTACAAGGTTTTATACAGGAGGTCAAGATCCAAAAAGAACTACTGAGCTAACCCTACCCTGAACTCTCCTACTAGGATGGCGTGTTAATTAGAAATCATATCTAGGATTACTGATACGAATTCTTATCTAACATTGCAGATGCTTTCGTTGCTATAAGGTAAGTCCTGCATTTTATTTATTTGCTTTCTTGAGTATTAAATTGGTAGTTTGCGCACCCATGTGATCACCTCACATGATAGGAAAGTAAATTAAAATTAATTCAAACTGCTTGCTAAACATTTTTTTTCAAAATAAAAGAGAAAGGTACCGAAAGGGCGTTAGAGAAATCTAGTGTAACTAAATCCCCGTACCCATAGTCTCTAGTTCATAGGAGTAAAGTAAATCTCTCGTTACTTTACTAAGGTTTCTATTCGACCCACCAAAAAATAGATTAGAGGCGACTCCTGATTGAAAATCTTTTGCATGCTAGATATTTGAACCTAAGTCATGAATTGGTATGGGCTTGGGAGAGTCCGAGCTAATTATAGGTTTAGTAATCCATTAGCCAAACCCTAGGTGGTTCACACCCGAAAAATTGGTCGCGACACATGGCATTTTTGGGCCACCAATTTGACTTGATTTGGTGTGAAATTGAAGAAGAAATTCAGCAAATTCGTAAGGTTGCTGGGCTGCTGTCTTTTGGCCTTCAAATTGGCTTGTTTGGGAAGCCTTGGGAGGGAAAAATGGCCATTAGCTATAGCCTTGACAATGGAGCGCAAAAGACTTTGGTGTACACCTACTCAAGTGCTTGGATATTTTGCATGGAACCTCATCCGTCATCCGTCCCTGCTGCTACCCCGAGTCGTTAGCCCGTGCGTCGTTGGTCCCACGCCCGCTATCCACCCGCCGTGTCCAGCTCCAACCGCGATGCCGGCCCCGCCAGCTTGTTCGCCGACTGCCTTAGCTTGCTGCTACTCGTGCCAGCCACGTCCAGGACGGTCGCCAGCCCCGCCAGCACTGTCCGGCTTCACTAGCCACCTCAGCCAACCGCCCACGCCGTCCTAGCCATCGATTCAGCCCTTCACAGAACCGGTCCCCAGCAGCAACCGTGAGGCTTGCTAGGCCTTTTCGACCCTTTTCGGCCCTCCTTTGGAGCCGTCGTTGACACGAGAATTCACCGCCGTCGCCATGAACCCGTTTTCGCGCTAAATCGGTGAGTTAATCTCCTAAGCTCTAATTAGGGGTTAATTGCATTTAATAGGGGATTAGTTAGGCTAATTAGGATTAGTAGATTTAGTTCATGTAACTAGATTGGTTAGGTTTAGTTAGTTAGTTCAATTAGTTAGTTAGGTGGATTAGTTAGGGTATTTAGTTAGCCTATTAGATTAAATTAGTTAGGTTAGTTAGATTAATAATTAGTTCAATTAGATTAGTCTAGTTAGGTTATTTAATTTAATTAAGTGGTTTAATTTAAATAACTTGCAATTTATTTAATTAAATGTAATTTATTTAATTATTTATTAATTAGTGAAAATTATACCGGGATAGCCGGTTGTTAGAATTTTACGCTGATCGTCATGGTGGCGTTGATTTGTGAAATTGAGTGCTAAATTGTGCAATTGGATGCTCGGTGATGATTTTTAATTATTATTCCAAAAATGTGAAATTTTGGTATTTAATTAGAAAAATACCGGGTGTCGGGTTTTGTCACCAAAAATATTTTAAGTACTATATAAAATCGTGGAATTTTGAAAAGAGAGGATATCATGTTTTATAGTTTGATTTGACTGTGTGTCCACGCACAATTATTTTACCGGGTGTTTTTAATATGAAGAAAATTGGCAAAGTCCATTATTTGAAATGGAAGTATTTGAGTGCAAAGCACGATGTTCTTGGTCGGACATGGATGTGCGTGTGATTGCTATGAGAACCTGTCACCCGATAAAAGTTGGAGGTGATGCTCCTATATGGAATGCCTCACGTTAACGGATGCCGGTCGCAGTGGAGGCTGGATCGATGCTTATTCGGGAATGCCATTTAGATGTAGACGTTGTCGTGCTCGATGAAGCGGGACGACGCCCGGTTATGTCGGATGACCGCCGACTGTTGAGTTGGCCGTGACTGTTGGGTCGGAATTAATTGAAATGCTTGAATGAGTGAAATAGTCGTGCCTGATTAAGGGACAAAATTGTGTGGCACGGAATGAGACGTGTTATAACAATTTGGCCTTATAATCGGGATCCCTGTGAATATTTGATGATTGATGTGCAGTGTTGCAATTGTTAAATATGTTTGCTATATGCATATGTATATGAGCTGTACTAATGTGTATGGAGGTGCTGAGGTGAGATAAGTGTTATATGATGTGTGTTTAGGTTGCCTCTAGGTGAATTCTCGTCCTAGTCGGGGTTTAGAGTGTGGACTTGCTGAGACTTTGTCTCACCCCATTGTGGTTTAAATTTTACAAGTCCTTAGATGGAGGTTCGACCAGTGCGTTTTGGGTGGCCATGAGAGGCCGAGACCGAGCGTACCATACTCCCTATCCATAGGACCCTTGACTGGACTCGTGAGCTCGTAGTGACTACCATTTAGGTTAATGAGGGCCTACCTCAGTTGGTACCTCACCGATTCAAAGTGTGGTTCCATCACAGGCCCAATAGTGTTCGGGAGGGCCCATTGGATGGCTTTGGCGGACCTGCCGTTGATGATGAGTATGTGGAGGAACTCGACCCTATTGTGGACGCCGATATTTTGGCTAATATCGAGGCGAACCAAGGGCCCGAGGGTGAAGAGCTTGCAGTAGAGGTAGCTGATCCTCCAGACATCGACATCTTAGATGGTGTCGTAGTAGACCCGGATCCCAAGTAGGTTGGTTCTGGGGTAGGGTTAGCCTGGTAGTTTCTTTTGGCTTTAGACTTCTGTATATAAACCTGATGTGTTTATAAAGTGTGTTTTGTTTAAATTGGTTGTCCTGCTTTTCTATTCCATGTTGATTGTTGTCTGGAGCTTATTAGTTCGCTTCCGCATGTGCATAAAATGAATGGGTCGGCGACGAGTTCTGGGAACATCGCAATTCTATCGACCACCGAGGGATGGGCGCACGCTAGAGGTTCGGGGCGTGACATCCCCACCCGAAGTGGTATCAGAGCTGGTTAATGTCTGGAGCGATAAGGTGCGATGGGTCTTGGGATAGTCAGTATGAAAGACCTTTTTCTTATGTAGATGCATGTGATTGATTAGCTGATTGGTAGATTGTTTTGTGTGGGTCGCTCAGTTTTCTAATTCTGGATCGGAATTGGAAAGCAGATTCTATAAAGAGTCTGCAACATGAGTGACCTAGAGCAGAGGTCGCCTAGGAAGAGGACTGTCGCGTCAGTTACTCGGGGTAGGATGCCGACTAGGGTTGATGCCCGAGGTAGAGTGCAGGCTCAAGCCAACGCTAATGGGATAGTGCCGCCGCCGGCCGGTACTGGTGTAGCAGCCCCTGGCGATCCTAGAATTGATGGGATCGTGCAGGCGCTCGAGACTTTGGGGAATCTGATGGGGCAGCAGGCCTAGAATCAAAACGCCATTACAGTCGTCGCCATTGCTACCGCAAATGCTACTGCCGCTGCTACAGCCGCACCTGCTGAAGTCCAACCTGGGATTGTGATTGGGGAGAGACCGATGCATAAGCTTGTTGAGCAGTTTCTGACGTTGAACCCACTGAGGTTCTCAGGAACAGGTGATCCCGAGGCTGCAACCCTCTAAATCCAAGAGTTGGAGAAAGCCTTCGCGCTGTTGAGGTGCTCGGAGGAAGATAAGGTGGTCCTTGTAGTCTATCAGTTGCAGGGAAATGCAAGCACCTGGTGGAGGGCCACCAGTGGTAGAGTGTTTCCTGAAGTCGTGGTTCTGATGTGGAACGCCTTCATTGAAGTGTTTAATGGGAAATATTTCTTAGACTACGCCTGAGAATAGAAAATGGCGGAATTTCAACGCCTTCGTCAAGGTCTAATGTTTGTGGACTAGTACGTGGCGAAATTCGCCGAGCTATCTAGTATGCCCCCAGACTAATTGAGGATCCCGTAGACCGAGCAAGGAAATTCAGAGATGGACTGAGACCGGAGCTGAAAGATCCGTTGGTGCCGTTTAATCTGAAAGATTACAATGACTTGTATGAGCGGGCCCAGCTGATAGAGAGAAATTTGAATGAACGAGCCGCCACATTTGGGTCGCGGTTCGGTTCAAATAGAGATGGAAATCGGTTTGGGAAGAAATCGATGTCTGGAGGAAGGTATCCTATTTCGCCCAACTAGAAGGGTGGGATAGGAAAGTCAGCGCCAAACTAGAATGGAGTGTGTCGTTTCTGCGGAAGACGACATGGATCAACCCCGTGCTATTCTAGGACGGGTGCTTACTATGGATGTGGCCAGCAGGGCCACCAGGTCAAGGACTGTCCCTGAAGGCCGATGGGATCATAGCCGCCGCCGCCGCCGATGGGTCAGAATAGAGGGAACGCACTGCAAGGCATGATGAACCAACCCCCAGCACAAGGAAGGGTGTATGCTGTCACCGGACGACAGGCAAAGGACTCACCAGACGTGGTCATAGGTACAGTCTTGCTGAATGACCATGCTATTTATGCTTTATTTGACCCTTGAGCTACACATTTATTTATTGCTGAGCAGTATGTTAAGTTGGGAGGGTTGAGTCCTGAACCGTTAGGGTTAGTCATTAGCATATCTACCCCGTTAAAGGATAAGGTGTTGCTCGCAGTAGGTTGTCCTGGTTGCAAGTTAGTTATTGGTGAGCGAGAGGAAATGATAAATTTGATTGTCCTAGCCATGTACGTAAATTGATGTAATCATTGGCATGAATTGGCTCACCAAGCAACGAGCTACTGTAAAGACTGTTATTGTAAAGCAATTCAACGAGTTTATTGGGAGTCGAGGAGGACCCTCGATTACCTTAATCTTATTCGCTTGAGGCAACCTGTTTGTTAGACGGGGGTTGCCAAGGTTATTTGGTGACTGTCGTGGATACGACAGTTGAGGAGTCGAAGATGGAGGACATTGCAATGGTACAGGAGTTTGCTGACGTGTTTCCGAAGGAATTACCTAGTTTGCCCCCAGAAAGGGAGATTGAGTTCGTGATTGAGTTGGCCCCCGGGACGAAGCCAATCTCTAAGGCTCCTTACCGCATGGCATTGTCAGAATTGAAGGAACTGAAGGTGCAGATGCAGGAGTTGTTGGATAATGGATTCATATGTCTTAGTGCATCACCTTGGGGAGCACTAGTTTTGTTCGTGAAAAAGAAAGATGGTTCGTTACGTCTTTGCATCGACTATTGGCAACTCGACCAGGTAACGATCAAGAATAAGTACCCGTTACCAAGGATTGATGATTTGTTTGATCAGCTACATGGAGTGTCAATTAATCTCTAAGATTGACCTGAGGACAGGGTACCATTAGCTAAGGATCAGAAAAAAGGACATACCGAAGACGGCGTTTCGTACACGTTACGGCTATTATGAGTTTACTGTAATGCCGTTTGGTTTGACTAATGCCCCAGCTGCTTTCATGAATATGATGAATCGTGTGTTCAAGGAATATCCGGATTAGTTTGTGATAGTGTTTATCGACGACATCCTGGTATACTCGAGAAGTCCAAAGGAGCACGAAAGACATTTAAGGACCCTGCTTCAAACTCTGCGAAATCATAGACTGTTTGCCAAGTTCCGTAAGTGCGAGTTTTGGCTGACTCGTGTAGCTTTCTTAGATCACGTGATTTCAGGTGAAGGAATTTCCGTGGACTCAACTAAGATTGAAGCCATGATCAACTGGCCAAGACCGACATCAGTGATAGAGATTAGAAGTTTCCTGGGATTGGCAGGTTATTACAGACGGTTCGTGGAAGGATTTTCAGCATTAGCCATGCCGCTGACTTGACTGCTGAAGAAAGAAGAAAAGTTTGTATGGACGGAAAAGTGCGAGCGTAGTTTCCAAGAGCTTAAGCAGAAGCTAATTACTGCATCCATGCAGAAAATTCTGGAGGATACGAGATCTATAGTGATGCGTCATATAGAGGACCGGGTTGCGTGTTAATGTAATATGGTAGAGTCGTTGCATACACGTCCTGTCAGTTGAGGCCTCATGAGCTGAATTACCCAATGCATGACTTAGAACTCGCAATAATTATTTTCGCTCTAAAGATTTTGAGACATTATTTGTGCGGAGAAAGGTTCTAGATCTTTATAGACCATCGGAGCTTGAAGTATTTATTCTCTCAGAATGAGTTGAACATGAGACATCGTCGTTGGATGGAATTCTTAAGGACTATGATTGCGACATCCTGTATCATCCCGGAAAAGCTAACAAGGTCGCATTTGCGTTGAGTCGGAAGTCTTCGATTTCGCAGATGGTGATTCAGGAGTGGATCCTACTTGAAGGAGTTTGAGATTCGGTTTTCAAATTTGAGGTAGGCCACCTTTCAAGTCTTATGGCTGTTGGAGAAAACTCATTTAATGTTTTGAAGTTGACAAAACTTATTCAAAGTCTATTATGAAGAATTCCATAATTTTATGTCAAAGTCTGAAGACTTCCAGACTTTAGGTCAAAGTCTGCCCACACTAACAAATTCCAGACTAAATGCTATTGAAGAATGAAGACTTATCCATATGCGAGATCTTGTTTATTTCTTCAAGAGTTCGATTGGTATGGCGTATGGATAGCTCTCTGGATGGATATAGCACCTACGAGATTGATTATCTTTATTGAAATCAATTTAGATAAATCAAATCTTTTCGGATTGCAAGTAAATAAGGAAAGAATCTATTTATGGAAACCAAGATCTTAATTGTATGGGCGGACATGATTGACGGGCTTTCATCTCAATCTTCAAACGACTCGAGATCTCCTTGATTGATTTTGTCCAACAGGTTGATTGGAAGAATTCCTTTGGAAAGTGCCAACGATCGAGAAGGCATGAAGGAGTATTTAAGGAGGACTTTCCAATTGTTCGGTAGTGTGCGTGAAAGAGAAATTTCAAAGTCTGAAACTTTTCAATTTCCTTGTTACTCTAAATACTGAGTTCAAAGTTGTAAACAAAAGAGAGAAACTCTTGTGAGACTTCGTGAGAGACCAGTATAGACTCTTCATTGTGAAGTCGAAGAACAAAAGGCTATAAAATCTCTTTTGATTCTTAGTGAAATCCAGCCAATAGGCTGTCAGCGTGGAGAGTGGAGTAGGCTTGATCTAAACCGAACCACTATAAACTTTGTGTTCTTATTCTCTTCTCTAAACTCCTTTATTTTGTTCATCGTCTGAATTCGTTCAAAGTCTGTCATTTTCTAAAAGCAAATTACTTCTACTGAACTTTGCGAAAATTTTACTTCACACCTATTCACGCCCCTCTAGGTGTCGTTACTAGCCCTTTCAATGGCCACCCTCAAAATGTAACCAGAAGTGCAGATAAGGATTAAGACGTTGCAGTTAATAGATCCTAAGATCAAGAAAATTCTGCAACAATATGTAGAAAAGAGGAAGGCTGACTTTCAAGAAAATTCTGCAACAGTATGTAGAAAATAGGAAGGCTGACTTTCTGATTTACAAAGACGGAACACTAAAATTTTGTGGATGATTGTGTGTACCTGACGATGCAGAGCTTAAGGAGGAGATCTTGTCAGAAGCTTATCGTAGCAATTATAGCATTCATCCAGGCGGTACGAAGATGTATTAGAATTTGTATCAACACTATTGGTGGACCGGTATGAAGGCAGATATCACCAAACATGTTGCCAAGTGTTTGACGTGTCAGCAAGTGAAAGCACAACATTGTAAGCCGGGAGGACTATTACAACCTCTTGAGATTCCCGAGTGAAAGTGGGAACATATCATAATGGACTTTGTGATGGGTTTACCAAGGAGTCAGCGAGGTAATGATTCCATATGGGTTGTAGTTGACAGATTGACGAAGTCTGCTCACTTTATCGTCGTACGAAAGAACTATGCACTGGATAGATTTGCTGAGTTGTACGTGCGACAGATAGTGCGTTTGCATGTAGTGCTAGTGACGATTACATCTGATCGAGACCCGAAGTTCACAGCTACCTTTTGGAAAAGTTTACAGACTGCCTTGGGAACGAAGCTGCAGTAAAGTACGACCTATCGTCCTCAGGTGGATGGCCAGTCTGAGAGGACGATTCAAACCCTCGAGGACATGCTACGAGCTTATGTGCAAGACTTCAAGGGAAGCTGGGAGGAACAACTTCATCTAGTAGAGTTTGCCTACAACAACAGTTATCAGCAGAGCATTCAGATGGCACCGTTTGAAGCGTTGTATGGCAGAGTGTGTAGAACTCCAGTTTGTTAGGATGGAGTTGGAGAGCGGAAGATCACCGGCCCATAGTTGGTTCAACAGTCAGTCAATGCCGTCAAAGTCATTTGAGAAAGACTAAAGACCGCTCAGAGTCGCCTGAAAAATTATGCAGATAAGCGTCGAAGACCATTGGAATTCCAAGTTGGTGAACACGTCTTTCTTAAAGTGTCACCAATGAGGGGTACTTCGTGCTTTGGCAAGAAAAGGAAGCTGAGTCCAAGGTACGTCGGTCTCTTCGAAATTTTGGAGCAAACAGGAACTTTGGCGTATCGTCTTGCGTTGCCGCTAAGACTTGCTCAAGTGAATGATGTCTTCCATGTGTTGATGTTGACGAAGTATGAGCCTAACCCGACCAACGTGTTGAATTTTAAGGAATTAGATGTGGACGACAGAGTGTCGTACGTGGAGAAACCAATTCAGATCGTGAATCGAAAGGAGCAAGTGCTGAACAACAAGACGATCTCGTTAGTCAAAGTGGTTTGGCAACACCACGGGATAGAAAGAGCGACGTGGGAAAGCAAACAATCGATGAGACGAAAATACCCTCACCTTTTTGAAGAAGAATTGTAATGGTTTAAATTTCGAGGACGAAATTTTTTATAAGAGAGGAAGAGTTATGACATCCTGAAAATTCGACCATGTTTCGATCAAATGAACTGGGCTTTTTATCGACGCGCCTATGGTCTTTTTTCTTTGAGCTGATCACTCACGAGATAATTGATCTATCAAGTGAAGCTGTTAAGGGATATAAACGCGACAGACTTGAGAATTCAATCAGAAATCAATTGCTCGACCGTCCTAATCAGCAAGGGTCAATATGACACCGTTATAATCGATTAGAGACCAGAGATAGGTTGATTCGACAGAAGCATGTAATTAAATGGTGGGTGATAATCGGTAAGTGTCCATGCTCCTCGTTCTTCCAATCGAAGTATTTTGCAATAAGATAAGCACTTGAATCACACACGATTAATCATCGTAGGAGATGTAAGATTTTGACTTTAAAAATGTGGGGCCCACAAAAAAAAAAAGGTTGAAATGTCAATAAAAAATAGGATAAGTGGATGCTTCAGCAGGCCAAGAGCTCGTGCAATAGAAAGGAAAGAGAGGAAATGAAGAAAAGAAAGGAAAGAAAGAAGAAGGAAGTGAAAGAAGAGGAATGGGTTTTCTCATATACACGCCTTTGGGACCTCGCCAAGCTGATTTGATTACATAACACAATACTAGGTAAGTGTCCACGCTCCTCGTTCGTCCAATCAAAGTATTTTGCAATAAGATAAGCACTCGAATCACACACGATTAATCATAGTAGGAGATGTAATATTTTGACTTTAAAAAGGTGGGGCCCACAAAAAAAAAAGGGCTGAAAAGTCAATAAAGAAAAGGATAAATGGATGCTTCAGTAGGCCAAGAGCTCGTGTAATAGAAAGGACAGAGAGGAAATGAAGAAAAGAAGGGAAAGAAGGAAAAAGAAAGGGGAAGAAGAGGAAGGAGTTTCTTATATGAACGCTTTGGGATCTCGCCAAGCCTGCTGGACTACATATCATAACACCGGGCAAGTGTCCACGCTCTTCGTTCGTCCAATCAAAGTATTTTCAATAGCATAAGTACTCGAATCAAACAATAATTAACCACAGTAGAAGATGTAATATTTTGACTTTTCAAAGGTGTTGTGACAGTCTGATTTTCTACTTCTGTTTTCAATTGGATAAATCGGGCTTTTTATCGACGTGCCTATAATGCTATTCTCTAAGCTGATCACTCGTGAGATAACTAGACTAGTTGGGGAAGTCATTAAGGAATTTTAATGCAACAGGCTTGAGTATTCGACCAGGAATCGATTGCTCGACCGTGTTAGTCTACAAAGATCATTTTGGCACAGTCAAAAATCTATCAGAGACCGGAAATAGGTCGATTCGATAGAGATATATAATTAGGCATGGGTGATTCCATCTAATTACAAAATTCTCATCGATCGGCACTAAATCGATTTTTGTGTTGTTTTGGTACCCTGTGCTTGTAATTGAAATCTAGAGATTTTCACGACAACCGAGAGTCGCCAATGAGTCGAAGATGCATATTGTGGTTCGATAATAATCGACCACGAGTCCATTGCACCGAAAATTCCCAAAAACTACCCAACGGTTTAGGTTGCATTAAAGTCACGTATGACTGAAGTTAACTAAGGAAATGATGCCGATTTCAGAAATTGAGAACTTTAAGGTGTCACAATTAATTTTAGGAATGTTGTTACATCTTTCCAAGAATTGTTGACGACGGGAATTATTTGAGAAAAATACAAGAGCAGCAAATTTAAAAGAACAAAGGAAATGCCACTTATCAAATAGGATTTTAGGACCTTCAATGTGGAACAATTAGAGAGGATTTATAAGTGACTACTTGGGGACTTGACCCTATTAACTTAAGTGTTAATTTGGTAAATAGGAAAGGAGGAAAAGTCTCAACAAGAAAGGAAAATTCGTAAGAAGGCATGCCCCCATGAATTTCACTTCAATCTTCATTTCATTTGGTGGAGATAAGATAGGAAAGGTTGTGGGGTATATGATAGTGATGGGTGAGCAAAAATTCCATGGAAAAATAGGCCAAAAGCAGATGGAAATTGT
Source organism: Eucalyptus marginata (assembly GCA_014182565.1). Lineage (NCBI taxonomy): Eukaryota > Viridiplantae > Streptophyta > Magnoliopsida > Myrtales > Myrtaceae > Eucalyptus > Eucalyptus marginata. The sequence continues at coordinate 944,244 of CM024594.1, read as the reverse complement.
AGTGGCAGTTTCCAAGCATTTTCCCCCTCAATTTCCCCTCTACTTTATTGTTTCTCCCTTCTCTCTTTCTCTTCCCCCCTCACGCATTCTCCATTCCTACCGTAGCACCCCCATCCTTCTTTCATCTCCATTTATTTGCTTTCATTTTCTATAGCTTCATCATCCACTCGGCTCACCATCATCCTCACCGTTGCACGCCATCCGCTCAAGCCGAGCGCCCTTGGCTTTGAGCTCAGCTTCGACGATCCGTCGCCGGGAGTTCTTCAATACACAAATTGAGTAAGTTGTCTCCTAACTCTGGATTAGGGGCTGAGTACATGAATTAGGGGTTTCTATGTAGATGAAAGATGTAGATGACGTTATATATGGATGGATGTTGGTTAGGGATGTTAGGATAGACATATAAAAGCTTAGATAAGGTTTAGAGAGCAAGACAACCAAAGTAGGTGAAGTTTCGGACAAGAACAGAAGCTGATTTCTGAAACAGTTTCCAGAACGTGGGAGTTTTGCTAATTTTGTAGACGACCTTGTGTTGCGATTTTGAAGAAATTTCCTTCTGAAGAAATGTTGTAGACACCCTAATTAATAACATATATTTTTCTCAGAATTTTTAGAATTTAAAAAGATGACGATTTTCATGACGTCGTCCTTGAAACAGTAATTCGGACAGTTCTGTAAACCGTGACCTGTTATGATTCCGAGGGCTGTTACTGACCTTTAGAGGTCGAATTTCCAATCGGTTTCTTCACGAAAGTTGTTCATGAAAACTTCTAGTTTAACATACTCGAAGTTCAAATCAAACGGACCAGATTTCGACCCAAAAAAGAACCGATTTGGATGAGTTAAGCTCTCTGGAACTGGACCCGATTTTAGTACTGGGTTGAGTGAATTACTGGGCCGAATACAGAAGGATCTGGGCCTCAGTGTCTTCATGAAAAATGTTCGTTTATGTGTTCTTTACAACATATTAACATTTGGGAATTTTCTGAGCTCGATTGGTTAGGTTTATGGATTTAAACTTGGAGACGCGCGAAGGCCCGGTTTCTGCCAATTAGGATCTTTATTAGTTTGGTGATGGTTCTTGATGTTTTGCTTGCTTTAATTAGTGTTTTGTAATAACTTGTGAACTTAATTTATTAGTTAATTAATTCTGGAATTTCACTGTTCACGAGTACTGTTCACGTGGCACTGTTCACGCGACACTGTTCACGGAACACTGTTCACGCGCACTGTTCACCCGAGAATGAAAAGTGGTCTAATTTCATGTGTATTGATTTTATGAAGTGAATGGATGTGCCAATGCATGGGCATTTGCATGAATTGGGTGATGTTTTGTGCAATTGTATGGTGATTGAAAATTGTTGGTATTTAATTAGGAAATACCGGGTGTCAGGTTCTGGACACCAAAAGTGTTTTTAAATACTATATCAAACTATGGGATTTTAAAAGAGACAACACAAATTTTCTGGTTCGATCTGACCGTGTCCCCATACACGATTATTTTATCATGCATTTCTAATATGAAGAAAATAGGCCGGGATCACCATTTTAATTGAGGTATTTGAGTGCAATGCACGGTGTCCTGGGCCGAAATTGAATGAATGCATGAATGATATGAGATGCCATCACAAGCCTTGGGGCCGAACGATGCTCCTTCGGGAATGCCCCACGTCAACGGATGCCGGTCGCAATGGAGGCTGGACCGATGCTCCTATATGGAATACCGTCTAGATGTAGACGTTGCCGCGCTCGACGGTGCGAGGCGATGCCCGGTTATGTCAGAAGACTGTTATATGTGGGGTTGGCCATAACCAATGAATGGAAATTGTGAAATGCATGAATGATAAAAAATTGAGGGACCTGATTAAGAGACGGAACTGTATGATGCGGTATGGGACGTACCATCACAGTTTAGTCTACTAATTGGGGGCTCGTATGATTGTATTAATATGTACATTCCTAAGCATTCATTTGTGAGAATCGTGGCATCTTTGGTTCTGGTCATGCATGAGTTGAGTACACTGTTTATGGCATGCACGCATGAACCGATAACGCATTTCACACATGCTTCTGTTGTGCTGAGAACAAAGCCTTGAGGGGTGACCCGACTGGGATGGCGGTTCGTTCGCGCCAGTGCGGGGCCCAAAGAGGACAATACTGGGCTGGGATGAGGGATGGTCGTGCGTCCGCGCCTCTACCCTAGACAATGCGTTCGTGTGGCAATGGCTAGGTGAGATCGCTTGTAACGCGATTCGTATGTGATAATGTGATTGATCGAGCGAGACGATGCCCGGTCATGTCGGAAGACTGTTATTTGTGCATTGAAATCATTTGTGACACATGAATGGGTGAAAGCGAGGGGCCTAATTAGGAGACGAAACTATGTGGTGTGGTATGGGACGTGCCATAATAGTTTAGTTTGGTAATTGGGGCTCGTGTAATTATGTTGACATTTATGTCCTTACATATGTACGTGTTAAAGTATTCTGATGATATATGATCTCGATATCTTATGTGTGATTTGATTGACACTAACATGCAGAAAAGTACTAGTATTAAGAAAGTATGAGAAAGGTGATTAGATTGCATGTTGAGTGTACCCTTCTCCTAATCTAGATTTAGGGGATTGACTTGCTGAGATGTAATCTCACCCCTTAGTGGGCTAACATTTTCAGGTCCCCAGTGTGAAGAACCCGGAGCTTGAAGCGGAAGGGTCAGGAGCATAGGTGGCTTAGTAGTCCTTTGTGAGAGAGACATTCTGTATAAGCTTGAGGTGTTTATGAAAGTGTATTTGATTTGAAACTGGTTGTCTTACTTTTCTATCACATGTTTGTTGTTGTCAGGGGATTAGTTGATTTGCTTCCGCATGTGCAATAAAATGAAAAGGGTCGGCGACGAGTCCTGGGAATGTCGCAAAAGTTTATAGACCACCGAGGGATGTGTGCGCGCTCGAGGTTCGGGGCGTGACAGGTGTGGCCCACAGAAAAAAAAAAAGAAAAGAAAGGAAAATAAGGTTGAAAAGTCAATAAAGAATATGATAAGTGAATGCGCATGAGAAAACCCTTCTTCTTCTTCCCCTTTCTTCTTCTTTCTTTCCTTTCTTTACTTGATTTCCTCTATTTCCTTTCCATTCTATGAGCTCTCGGCCTACTGAATCATCTACTTATCCTCTTCTTTATTGAGTTTTTGACCTTTTTTTCCTTTCTTTTTTTCCTCTAAGTCCCACATTTGAAAAGACAAAATATTACATATTCTACAATGATTAATTGTGTCTGATTCGAGTACTCACCCTGTTGCAAAAAACTTCGATTGCACGAATGAGAAGCGTGGAGACTTACCGGGCACTGTGTTGCGTGGTCGAGTTGGCCGGGCGAGGTCTCAAAGGCATGAACATAAGAAACCCCCTTCCTATTTTTCCCATTTCTTCTTCTTTATTTCCCTTGTTGTCTTTGTTTCCTCTATTTCCTTTCTATTTTATGAGCTCTCGGCCTGTAGACTTCGTCTAACCGAAGTATTTTGCAACAGGATAAGTACTCAAATAAGACACAATTAGTCATAGTAGAAGATGTAATATTTTTAGTTTTCAAAGGTGGGGCCACAGGAAAAAAAGAGAGGAAAATAAGGTTGAAAAGTCAATAAAGCAAAGGATAAATGGATGCTTCAGCAGGATGAGAGCTCGTAGAATAGAAAGAAAAAAAGAGAAAAGTAAGAAAATAAGGGGAAGAAGAGGAAGGGGGTTTCTCATGTTCACACCTTTGGGACCTCGCCAAGCTGACTCGATTATGTAGCACGACACCCGGTAAATGTCCACGCTCCTTGTTCATCTAATCGAAGTATTTCTTGGGTTTATGGCTTGAATTTGAAATTTTGGGACAATTGAGCCGGGAAATCCAATTTTTAGAGTTGTGGAGATTCGGGATTTCATGGAAATGGAGGTTTATGGTGTCGTGGAGCCGTGGAGCCGTGGGGTTAGTCTAGAACCATTTTAGAGCAATGGTTTTGTCGAAACGGGATTTTAGGGTTTTACGGGCCAGTTTCTTTTTGTGTTTAGGTTTGAATAATCGCTTCAAGCGAGCAATTTGTTAACATGTGGGAGTTATTTTGTTAGCATTTAAGCTTAGCTTAGTTGAGCCATAGCTGAGATAGCATTTACTTGGTTTTGATGCTATTTATCGCTTATATGATAGGAATGCGAGTTCGTTGGATCGAGTGAGCCTTGTCATTTAGTTTGGGGCATATCAAGGTGAGTGGTGTTAGAACTAGTACGAGCACCTAGAGGGGGGTGAATAGGTGATTAAGATGATTTTATAAAATGTAACAGAATGTATAGACAATTTATTTGATGATGGACTAAGGAATTGAAAACAATAATCGATGTGAGTGAAAGCAATGTAAAGTAAAAGGATTAGGGATAGAGAATCAAGACTCCAGATTTATAGTGGTTCGGCTTAAACCAAGCCTACGTCCACTCTCCCACACGGACAGCCCACAGGCTGGATTTCACTAAGAATCAAAAAGAGAATTTACAGTCTCACACCCTTGATTCCACAGTGTAGAGACTCTACTACACTTCCTCAAGGTCTCCCCACACTTCAGTCTCTCTTTTGATTACAAGTATAGCTCGAAGAATAAGATTACAAAATAACAAAGAGATTCAGACTTTGGAATTCATCTATCTCGCACTCTTGAACAACTTGAGCGTCTCCCTTAAATACTTCTTCATGCCTTCATTACCATTGGCACCTTCCAAAAAAGTTCTTTCAATCAACCCGTTGGATAGAATCAATTTAAAGAGATCTCGAGCTCCTCAAGGAAAATGACGATAGCCCATCAATCCTGCTCGCCCATACAATCAGGATATTGGTTTCCATAAGTAGAACCTTCCAAGTATAAATTGCGGATCTAAAGAATCTAGATTATTTGAATACGAATAGAAGATCTTGAAGTGCTAATTCCAATCGTGAGATATTCCTTAACCGTTGGAGTCAAAACCACACTAGATATAATTAGAATAGAAGTTTTAACTTTGTCGTTCTGGAAACTGTCCATGAGAGTAGACTTTGAAACTTGAGTCTGGACAGACTTTGGTCTTCAGACTTTGCCAGTAGAGTCTGCAAGTTTTCAGACTAGACTGATGGAAATGTTTTGTCAACTTCAAAATACCTTAAGATGATTTTTCTAACAAGTGGTACTATATCCTATTTGAATTTGTAAAAATCATGTTCCGAGAGTGCTAGGGATTATATATAATACGAAGTACGAAACGACATTTGTTGCATAAAAGCCAAATCTAACATTTACTGCTCTTTGGTTGTTTGCGCATGTTTAGAAAGTGTGTTTGCAAAGTATTGTAAAGTAATGTGTGTGTATGTGTGTGACTACTTTGCAATTGGTTTATGGAAATGTTTATGAATAATTTGAGAAATGGCGGATGGTTATGTTGCGGTGAAAAGTTATTTGTTTGGTGCATGAGATTGATTTCTGAAATGAATTCCTGGTATTGGAGGATGGGTTTTTTATGCTCAATAGGACTGTGAACCCAGTGATGCGTTAATGGGTATGCATACTAAGTTTAGGATATCCTTCTAGGCCGAGCCGCGGGCTTTGTAGGTAGAGACCTTACCAGGGGAGAATCCTAGTTGCCTTGTCACAAGGCGTTGTGTCATGACCATAGTTTGATATTGAGTAAAAGATTGGTCAATGTATGGAGCATCGACGTGAGTTTTGATATGAGATGGATCAACGGATGGACCTTGACGAAGTTTTTGATAGAATTAATCAATAGACTTGACTAGTGATATTTGAATCGTGATGGGGGATTTAAATGTGTATTTTTGACTATTACAAAGCTTTGTTGAAATGAACGACTCATACTTGATTTGATATGTATATTAATGAGTTGGATTATAAGTTACTGGTTTTGCTTTACACTTACATATATGCATAGTGATTGCTCGATTTGCTTAGAAGATATGTACTACTCACTGAGCATGTCGTTGCTCACTCCTCTATTCCCAAATCTTTTTAGGTCCCTTGATCAGCGACTAATAAAGCGAGAGCATTGTTGACAGGGATTTTTAGGAGTTGGAAAAGTGGTGGTTAGATGTTGCATCCTTTGAGTGGAAGGAATCACTATCTAAGTGTGACAGAAAAAACAACGAAGAAACACACAGAAAGAATCCCTTTAAAATACCCAAACTTTCTGAAGTTCTGAGCAGCAGTTGAAGAGAGAGCAAGAGAGGACAACGGATATAGAGAGTGGATGGCCACTTCACAGAGGATTGTAGGTCTCGCGATTGCGTTCCTTTGGATTGGCAACGTCGCGAGTGGCGCTCTCGACTTGACCGAAACGTACGCAGCCTGCGATGAATATACGTACCAAGTCGGTGATCCTTTCGCCAATAGCTTAGCGTACGTTGTTTCGGCCTTAGAGACCGTGACACCCAACCACCCAGGTTACGATTATTACACAACGTCTCTTTATCTGGTGGCGGTTGTCTATGGCCACGCGACCTGCAATCCAGCACTTTCTGTTCCCGACTGCGTCACATGCATCAATCATGTGAGAAACATGTATGCTTAGCAATTGTCCTACTAATATGTGGACGCAATTAGTCCTCCACGATTGCCGGATGAGGTACGAATATTACTCGTTCACCAAATGATTGACCAGTGGCTTGTATCAAGCTAATCAAATCTTCATTTTGTTTCTGCTAAAGCTCCATCAATAACGAAAGCCTTATGTTGCTATGTGAGAATTATGATGGGAAAGTTGGCAACATCCTCAATCATTGTAGTTGAGTTACATCTTAGAGTTTGGTCATGATTCCTTTGCAATATGTAATTTGGTCAGAGATGTGTCATCTCACGATTCCCTTCTTCTTATGTTTCGTCTATAGTATTAGAAATAAAAATTCCACCAATTTCGCTATCAAGACAAGATGATATGTCCTTGGGCGAGGTTGGCCTCCCTATCGCTGGGCGACGCCGGCCTCCCCATTGCTGGGCGAGGGCCGAGCTCGCCGACACTGGTGAGGTCGACCTTCGCCATGGCTGGGTGGGGCTGAGCCTCACCAAATGCAAGGCAAGGTTCAACCTCGCTGGTGGTCGGCGAGGGTCCTCACCCAAGGATGGCAAGGCTCGACCTCGCCATGGCTGGAGGAAGTCAAGCCTCGCCAGATCTGGTGACAGTGGCCTTGCCGACCACTAGCGAGGTCGACCCTCACCGGTGGCCGGCGAGGCTCCTCGCCCAGGGATGGCGAGGCTTGACCTTGCTATGGTTGGGCGAGGCCGAGCCTCGCCAGATTTGGCGATGGCGGCCTCACCGTCGCTAGGCGAGGCTCGCCTTTGCTAGTGGTCGGCGGGGACAAGCCTCGCCACTAGCCAACGATGCCGATGCCGACCTCGCCTCTAGCCGGCGTCGGCCGGCTAAAGAGAGGAGAAGGTGGGAAAACAAAAAGAATTCAAAAATTCAAAAAATATTTAAAAATTAGAAAAAATAAATATATATTTAAAAATTGCCGTGTCAGCTTTCGCTGGACGACCGTCACCGGTCGGCCAATTTTGGCCGAATGGACTAAACCGGCACAATTGTAAATAGTTTAGGACTAAATAGGCTAAAAAAAAGTTTATAACTAAATTAGCACAATTGCAATAGGTTTAGGATTTTTTTGGTAATTCTCCCATTTTCCATCATAATTCTCACATAGCAACATTGGGTTTTTGCTATTGATGGAGCTTTAGCTGAAAGAAAATGAAGATCCGATTAGCTCGATACGAGCTGCTGGTCAAACAATAGTGAATGAGTATTCTACATACCTCATCCTACAATTGTGGAGGACTAATTGCGCCCCGATGTTGCTAGGACAATTGCTAAGCAAACATGCTTTCACATAATTGATGCACATGACGCAATTGGGAAGGGAAAGCATTGAATTACAGGTTGTGTGCCCATAGGCAACTGCCATTGGATAAGAAGACATTGTGTAATAATCATAACCTAGATGATTCGGTCAAGTCGGGAGCGCCACTCGCGACGTTGCCAATCCTTTGCAAACACACTTTCTAAACATGCGCAAACAACCAAAGAGCAGTAAATGTTAGATTTGGCTTTTATGCAACAAATGTCATTTTGTAATTTGTATTATATATAATCCCCAGCACTCTCGGAACATGAGTTTTACAAATTCAAATAGGATATAGTACCACTCACCTCGATATGCCCCAAACTAAATGACAAGGCTCACTCGATCCAACGAACTTGCATTCCTATCATATAAGCGATAAATAGCATCAAAACCAAGTAAATACTATCTCAGCTATGGCTAAGCTAAGCTAAGCTTAAACGCTAACAAAATAACTCCCACATGTTAACAAATCGCTCGCTTGAAGCGATTATTCAAACCTAAACAAAAAAAGGAATTGGCTCGTAAAACCCTAAAATCCCATTTCGACAAAACCATTGCTCTAAAATGGTTCTCGACTAACCCCACGGCTCCACGACACCATAAGCCTCCATTTCCATGAAATCCCGAAGCTCCACAACTCAAAAATTGGATTTCGTGACTCGATTGTCCCAAAATCCCAAATTCGAGCCATAAACTCGAGAAATACTTCGATTAGATGAACAAGGAGCGTGGACATTTACCGGGTGTCGTGCTACATAATCGAGTCAGCTTGGCGAGGTCCCAAAGGTGTGCACATGAGAAACCCCTTCCTCTTCTTCCCCTTCTTTTCTTACTTTTCTCTTTCTTCTTTCTATTCTACGAGCTCTCATCCTACTGAAGCATCCATTTATCCTCTGCTTTATTGACTTTTCAACCTTATTTTCCTCTCTCTTTTTTCCTGTGGGCCCCACCTTTTAAAACTAAAAATATTACATCTTCTACTATCACTAATTGTGTATGATTCGAGTACTCATCCCATTGCAAATCACTTCGGTTGGACGAAGTCTACAAGCCGAGAGCTCGTAAAATAGAAAGGAAATAGAGGAAACGAAGACAACAAGGGAAATAAAGAAGAAAAAAGGGGAAAAAGAGGAAGAGGGTTTCTCATGTGCACGCCTTTAAGACCTCACCCCGCCGACTTGACCACGCAACACAGTGCCCAGTAAGTGTCCACGCTCCTTGTTCATGCAATCGAAGTTTTTCGCAACAGGGTGAGTACTCGAATTAGACACAATCAATCATTGTAGAAGATGTAATATTTTGTCTTTTCAAAGGTGGGGTGGGGCCTAGAGGAAAAAAGAAAGGAAGAAAAGGTCAAAAACTCAATAAAGAAGAGGATAAGTAGATGATTCGGCAGGCCGAGAGCTCATAGAATGGAAAGGAAATAGAGGAAATCAAGTAAAGAAAGGAAATAAAGAAGAAGAAGGGGTTTCTCATGCGCATTCACTTATCATATTCTTTATTGACTTTTCAACCTCATTTTCTTTTTTTTTTCTTTTTTTCTATGGGCCCCACCTTTGAAAAGTCAAAATATTACATCTTCTAATGTGGTTAATTATTGTTTAGTTCGAGTACTTATGCTATTGAAAATACTTCAATTGGACGAACGAAGAGCGTGGACACTTACCCGGTGTTGTGATACGTAGTCGAGCAGGCTTGGCGAGATCCCAAAGACGTGCATATGAGAAACTCCTTCCTCTTCTTCCCCTTTCTTTTTCCGTCTTTCCCTTCTTTTCTTCATTTCCTCTCTTTCCTTTCTATTGCACGAGCTCTTGGCCTGCTGAAGCATTCACTTATCCTCTTCTTTATTGACTTTTCAGCCTTTTTTTTTTTTTTGTGCCCCACCTTTTTAAAGTCAAAATCTTACATCTCTTATTATGATTAATTATGTGTGATTCGAGTGCTTATCTTATTGCAAAATACTTCGATTGGACGAACGAGGAGCGTGGACACTTACCCGGTATTGTGTTACGTAATCGAATCGGCTTGGCGTGGTCCCAAAGACGTGCTTATGAGAAAACCCATTTCTCTTCTTTCACTTCCTTCTTCTTTCTTTCCCTTCTTTTCTTCATTTCCTCTCTTTCCCTTCTATTGCATGACCTCTTGGCCTACTGAAGGATCCACTTATCCTCTACTTTATTGACTTTTCAGCCTTTTTTTTTTTTGTGGGCCCCACCTTTTTAAAGTCAAAATCTTACATCTCCTACTATGATTAATCGTGTGTGATTCGAGTGTTTATCTTATTGCAAAATACTTCGATTGGACGAATGATGAGCGTGGACACTTACTGCGTGTTGTGTTATGTAGTCGAGTCGGCTTGGCCAGGTCCTAAAGGCATGTACATTTAAACCCCATTCATCCTCTTCCCCTTTCTTCTCCTTTATTTCCTTTATTTCCTTACTTTTCTCTCTTTCCTTTCTATTCTACCAGCTCTTGGCCTGCTCGAGCAAGCATTTATCCTCCTCTTTATTGACATTTCAACCTTATTTTCTTTTTTTTTTTTTTTTTGGGCCCCACTTTTTAAATGTCCAAATATTACATCTCCTATAATGATTAATTATGTCCGATTCGAGTACTTATCCTATTGCAAAATACTTCGATTGGACGAACGAGGAGTGTAGACACTTACTAATCACGTGGTTAGAGTCCTAGTAATATCCTCCCACTGCTTGCGAGCTTATGAGGTGTCGTGTTACGTAGTTGAGTCAGCTTGGCGAGGCCCTAAAGGCGTGCACATGAGAAATCCCTTTCTTCTTCCCCTTTGTCCTTCTTTCTTTCCCAGCTTTTTTTCCTTTCCTCTCTTTCCCTTATATTCTACAAGCTCTCGGCCTGCTGAAGTATCCATTTATCCTCTACTTTATTGACTTTTCAACCTTATTTTCCTCTCTCTTTTTTCCTGTGGGCCCCACCTTTGAAAACTAAAAATATTACATCTTCTACTATGACTAATTGTGTATGATTCGAGTACTCATCCCGTTGCAAATCACTTCGGTTGGACGAAGTCTGTAGGCCGAGAGCTCGTAAAATAGAAAGGAAATAGAGGAAACGAAGACAACAAGGGAAATAAAGAAGAAAAAAGGGAAAAAGAGGAAGAAGGTTTCTCATGTGCATGCTTTTGAGACCTCGCTCGGCCGACTCGACCACGCAACACAGTGCCCGATAAGTGTCCACGCTCCTCGTTCGTGCAATCGAAATTTTTCGCAATAGGGTGAGTACTCGAATCAGACACAATCAATCATTGTAGAAGATGTAATATTTTGTCTTTTTAAAGGTGGGGCCTAGAGGAAAAAAGAAAGGAAGAAAATGTCAAAAACTCAATAAAGAAGAGGATAAGTAGATGATTCAGCAGGCCGAGAGCTCATAGAATGGAAAGGAAATAGAGGAAATCAAGTAAAGAAAGGAAATAAAGAAGAAGAAAAGGGAAGAAGAAGAAGGGGTTTCTGATGCACATTCACTTATCATATTCTTTATTGACTTTTCAACCTTATTTTTCTTTCTTCTTCTTTTTTTCTATGGGCCCCACCTTTGAAAAGTCAAAATATTACATCTTCTAATGTGGTTAATTATTGTTTAATTCGAGTATTTATGCTGTTGAAAATACTTCAATTGGACGAACGAAGAGCGTGGACACTTACCCGGTGTTGTGATACGTAGTCGAGCAGGCTTGGCGAGATCCCAAAGGCGTGCATATGAGAAACTCCTTCCTCTTCTTCCCCTTTCTTTTTCCGTCTTTCCCTTCTTTTCTTCATTTCCTCTCTTTCCTTTCTATTGCACGAGCTCTTGGCCTGCTGAAGCATCCACTTATCCTCTTCTTTATTGACTTTTTAGCCTTTTTTTTTTGTGGGTCCCACCTTTTTAAAGTCAAAATCTTACATCTCCTACTATGATTAATCATGTGTGATTCGAGTGCTTATCTTATTTCAAAATACTTCGATTGGACGAACGAGGAGCGTGGACACTTACCCGGTATTGTGTTGCGTAATCGAATCGGCTTGGCGTGGTCCCAAAGGCGTGCATATGAGAAAACCCATTTCTCTTCTTTCACTTCCTTCTTCTTTCTTTCCCTTCTTTTCTTCATTTCCTCTCTTTCCCTTCTATTGCACGAGCTCTTGGCCTGCTGAAGCATCCACTTGTCCTCTACTTTATTGACTTTTCAACCTTTTTTTTTGTGGGCCCCACCTTTTTAAAGTCAAAATCTTACATCTCCTACTATGATTAATCGTGTGTGATTCGAGTGCTTATCTTATTGCAAAATACTTCGATTGGACGAATGATGAGCGTGGACACTTACCGCGTGTTGTGTTATGTAGTCGAGTCGGCTTGGCCAGGTCCTAAAGGCATGTACATTTAAACCCCCTTCATCCTCTTCCCCTTTCTTCTCCTTTATTTCCTTTATTTCCTTTATTTCCTTACTTTCCTCTCTTTCCTTTCTATTCTACCAGCTCTTGGCCTGCTCGAGCAAGCATTTATCCTCCTCTTTATTGACATTTCAACCTTATTTTCTTTTTTTTTTGGGCCCCACTTTTTAAATGTCCAAATATTACATCTCCTATAATGATTAATTATGTCCGATTCGAGTACTTATCCTATTGCAAAATATTTCGATTGGACGAACGAGGAGTGTAGACACTTACTAGTTACGTGGTCAGAGTCCTAGTAATATCCTCCCACTGCTTGCGAGCTTACGGGGTGTCGTGTTATGTAGTTGAGTCAGCTTGGCGAGGCCCTAAAGGCGTGCACATGAGAAATCCCTTTCTTCTTCCCCTTTGTCCTTCTTTCTTTTCTAGCTTTTTTTCCTTTCCTCTCTTTCCCTTATATTCTACGAGCTCTCAGCCTGTTGAAGCATCCATTTATCCTCTGCTTTATTGACTTTTCAACCTTATTTTCCTCTCTCTTTTTTCCTGTGGACCCCACCTTTGAAAACTAAAAATATTACATCTTCTACTAGGACTAATTGTGTATGATTCGAGTACTCATCCCGTTGCAAATCACTTCGGTTGGACGAAGTCTGCAAGCCGAGAGCTCGTAAAATAGAAAGGAAATAGAGGAAACGAAGACAACAAGGGAAATAAAGAAGGAAAAAGGGGAAAAAGAGGAAGAGGGTTTCTCATGTGCATGCCTTTGAGACCTCGCCCGGCCAACTCGACCATGCAACACAGTGCCCGATAAGTGTCCACGCTCCTCGTTCGTGCAATCGAAGTTTTTCGCAATAGGGTGAGTACTCGAATCAGACACAATCAATCATTGTAGAAGATGTAATATTTTGTCTTTTCAAAAGTGGGGCCTAGAGGAAAAAAGAAAGGAAGAAAAGGTCAAAAACTCAATAAAGAAGAGGATAAGTAGATGATTCAGCAGGCCGAGAGTTCGTAGAATGGAAAGGAAATAGAGGAAATCAATTAAAGAAAGGAAATAAAGAAGAAGAAAGGGGAAGAAGAAGAAGGGGTTTCTCATGCGCATTCATTTATCATATTCTTTATTAACTTTTCAACCTTACTTTCCTTTTTTTTTTTTTTTTTTTTTTTTTCTGTGGGCCCCACCTTTGAAAAGTCAAAATATTATATCTTCTAATGGGGTTAATTATTGTTTAATTCGAGTACTTATGCTATTGAAAATACTTCAATTGGACGAACGAAGAGCGTGGACACTTACCCGGTGTTGTGATACGTAGTCAAGCAGGCTTGGCGAGATCCCAAAGGCGTGCATATGAGAAACTCCTTCCTCTTCTTCCCCTTTCTTTTTCCATCTTTCCCTTCTTTTCTTCATTTCCTCTCTTTCCTTTCTATTGCACGAGCTCTTGGCCTGCTGAAGCATCCACTTATCCTCTTCTTTATTGACTTTTTTTAGCCTTTTTTTTTGTGGGCCCCACCTTTTTAAAGTCAAAATCTTACATCTCCTACTATGATTAATCATGTGTGATTCGAGTGCTTATCTTATTGCAAAATACTTCGATTGGACGAACGAGGAGCGTGGACACTTACCCGGTATTGTGTTACGTAATCGAATCGGCTTGGCGTGGTCCCAAAGGCGTGCATATGAGAAAACCCATTTCTCTTCTTTCACTTCCTTCTTCTTTCTTTCCCTTCTTTTCTTCATTTCCTCTCTTTCCCTTCTATTGCACGAGCTCTTGGCCTGCTGAAGCATCCACTTGTCCTCTACTTTATTGACTTTTCAACCTTTTTTTTTTTTTGTGGGCCCCACCTTTTTTAAAGTCAAAATCTTACATCTCCTACTATGATTAATCGTGTGTGATTCGAGTGCTTATCTTATTGCAAAATACTTGATTGGACGAAATGATGAGCGTGGACACTTACCACGTGTTGTGTTACGTAGTCGAGTCGGCTTGGCCAGGTCCTAAAGGCATGCACATTTGAAACCCCTTCATCCTCTTCCCTTTCTTCTCCTTTATTTCCTTTATTTCCTTATTTTCATCTCTTTCCTTTCTATTCTACTAGCTCTCGGCCTGCTCGAGCAAGCATTTATCCTCATTTTTATTGACATTTCAACCTTATTTTCATTTTTTTTTGGGGCCCCACTTTTGAAATGTCCAAATATTACATCTCCTATAATAATTAATTATGTCCGATTCGAGTACTTATCCTATTGCAAAATACTTCGATTGGACGAACGAGGAGTGTAGACACTTACTAGGCACGTGGTTAGAGTCCTAGTAATATCCTCCCACTGCTTGCGAGCTTACGGGGTGTCGTGTTACATAGTGGAGTTGGCTTGGCGAGGCCCTAAAGGCGTGCACATGAGAAATCCCTTTCTTTTTCCCCTTTGTCCTTCTTTCTTTCCCAGCTTTTTTTCCTTTCCTCTCTTTCCCTTATATTCTACGAGCTCTTGGCCTGTTGAAGCATCCCCTTATCCTCTTCTTTATTGACTTTTCAACCTTTTTTTTTCCTTTTTTTCCGTGTGGGCCACACCTTTGAAATGTCAAAATATTACATCATCAACAATGATCAATTATGCCTGATTCAAGTACTTATCCTATTGCAAGATCCTTTTGACCGGTTCTATCCTAATGTTTTTACCTGGGATCACTGCTTGAAACAATGAAATGCTGGATATGCATTCTCGATTTGTTCATTCTTTCGAAGTAGTCGTCTTGGCTTCTACCTCTCTGTTGCCTTATCTGGAGTGATTATATTATTCAAATTGAAATACTATTTTTGCCACAAAATTTAGTTAATAACTATTGATGTTGCATGGGAATGTAAATTGTCAATGCGCGGCTTTGTAATATACTTGAGGCCGTTTCCCTATCAACGACGAAACTTATCCCTCATTATCCATTTCTAAAGCATTATTCATGCACGTATCTCCTTAAAAAGTTTTGAGGGCATGATGCAAATAGCTCCTTCGATTCCGTGTGAAGAGTTCATGAACATAAGCAGTTCAATTCATACCGGATTTGTTTTCCTTCATCTAACTCGATTGCTGAAAATATGTGGCGTCGAGAACTGTAGAGTGGATAGTGAACACACAAAAGAAGAAAAAGGAGAGACAATTTTTACAGAACACGGTTTGACCTAGCCACAATTCTCAAAATCACAAAGACGTGGCCCAAGCAAATGTAGCTGTGGAAATAGCAATTCCATCATAATCAGTCCCTACTGACAAAATACACTAAGCTACATATAATTCATTCTTCATGAGTTGGGTTGTTACTTTTCCCTCCAAGATAATTGCTAGCCGTACAAAGAAGTTGTTTGTTACCTTTTGAAAATACGTCACGAGTTTGACCCCTTGACAAGACCCGACCTCAGATGAATTGTTATTTCTGGATGCTCGAATGTATGCGGTGGAAATCCAGATATCCTTTGTGACGTTAGAGTCCAAATTGGAGAAATATTTCCCATTTTGTATTGATATCAAATTACTAAGAACATAAAAAAATTATGAGATGGCCATAAAATCACGAAAGCATTGGTGTGGTTCGAATTGATATTGAGTTATTCATACTCCGGTTATTTCGCAGAAAATGATTGATTTGAAAAACATCTTCTTAAAAATGATCGCTTGTACTGTTTACCAAAATGAGTGAATGGAAAATATCTTCGTCGTTCGCGAAAATATTTAGATATAAATCATCGACCAATTACTTTACGCGATTATTTTTAAGAAAATATTTTTCACATCATTCGTTCTTCGTGGAATAAACGCACGTCTCGAGGTTTTTATTACGGGCACTAGGTACAGAATCGACAGAAAAAATAGTTTAGTGTCGTTCGACGCGAATTTTACAATTAGGTGGAATCACCCACAATTTAATTACATGCCTCTGTCGAATCGACCTATCTCCAGTCTCTAATCGATTTTAACGATGCCGTATTGATCTTCGCAAATTAGCACGGTCGAGCAGTCGATTTCTAATCGATTTCTCAAGTCCATCGCGTTTATATTCCTTAGCGGTTTCACCTGATAGATTAGTTATCTCGTGAGTGATCAGCTCAAAGAAAAAGACTATAGGCTCATCGATGAAAAGCCCAATTCATTCAATGAAAATAGAATTGAAAATCAGGTTGTCACATTATTCCTCGAGTTGTTTGGCTAGATGATAACACTAATGTATCTTAGGATTATTTAGGGGATTATCTGAAGATTGAACTTCTAGATAGCGCTACTCTAATATAATTCAAAAAGGACAATCTAGACCAGACGTCATCATCACAAGACCTATGAGGTAAACCATTCTCTCAAGATCCTTTTGATTCTAAATTGTCATCAAGTCTAAAGTGTCCCTCATCATCTATGAATGTGGACAACGAGCTCGAGCTAGCTTGTGGTCATTGTCGGCTAGTTACAATGGAGGAAGGAGAGGAAAAGAAAAGAAAAGAAAGAAAATTAAAAATTCAATATTTTTTTTTTTTGCAAAAAAGAAAAAACAAAATAAAAATAAAATTTTGAATTTTTAAAATTAAAAATTATTTAAAAATTCAATTTTTTTTTGTGTGAGATGAAGTCATGAGGTTAAAATCATTTTTTAATAAAATCCAAACATTTGAAAACATTTTCAATCATATATCACCAAATAAAGGAAAATTAATCATATTCCTTAAGAATACTTATGTAGAAAGCATTTTTCTTTGTTATTAAGTTTTCTATGAACCAAACATACCTTTTTGGAAAATGTTCATGGAAAACATAACATTTCCGGAAAATGTTTTTTAGGAAACCATTTTTGAGTAAAATAGTTAGTTTTCTTTTGTTTGATGATATGGGATCGAAAAAATTTTCTAGTGTTTATATTTCATTTGGAAATGATTTCAATGTCATAACTTTATCTTAAGCAAAGATATAACGAATTTTTAATTTTGCATTTTTATTCTCTTATTTTTCTTTTTCTTTTTCCTTCTTCCTCTCTCTAGGCGGAAAGTGTTTTTTTTTTTTTTATGACCCGGGAACCGCCTGTACAGCCGGTAGCCGGCGACGCAAACCCGGGGCGACGCTAGCGCAAGGACCCACCTCCCACGACGCCGCACTTAAGTCGCGCAATTGCGCGCGCGGAGAATCGAACCCCCCCAAGCGGGATGGGGGAAGTCCCGCCCAAGCCAACGCGCCCACAGAGGGGGTGGGTTTTAGGCGGAAAGTGCTTCACTTTCTTAAATTAGAGAATTCACTTTTCTAATTTTATATGTAAATATTTTTCTTAATCGGAAAATATTTTTGATTGACTAGTCAATTTTTCCCAATCAAACGGGTGAAGGTCTAAAAAATAAATATCCGAAAAACACTTTCCCTCAAACAAACGCATGCTATGTTAAAATTACAACTCGAACTAAAGTCGCTACTTGATTATATATTGGGATCAAAATGGAGGCTTGATCTAAAGCTTGCGTCTTTTAAGAGGACTCCACTCCATGCAACTCCACTCCATCATCAAAGGGGAAAAAGGCAAAAGGTTAAGGAAGCCACGATTGCGCTACGCTCGACCTAAAATGGTCACGAACAACATCTCCCCCAATAATGTAGCGGGATCACGTTGGTTCATTGAATGCTGTCAAAAAGTAAGAACGAGACACGTGTGCACTTTCCACTCATTGGTCTCTCTTTGCATTCCCGTCGATGCTCTCAGTATCATACAATACAAGCTCGTAAGTAATTTCTCTGTCCCCTGAAAAGGAGAATAGTCAAACGTCATCCGACACCTCCTTTGGCCATTCATCGTTCTCTGCAAAATTCTTCTCTCTCCCTGAGTTTCTTTCTTTGGTCCTTCTCCATCGTCGCCAGGCCTTCAAATCATGAGAACTTGAAGCCCAGAAATGGGAAACGCCCTCGCATTCCTATACGGCCATTGCTGTAGGCTGTCCACCGCCGGAGTAGCGTATGAGCTTCACACAATTCCAGTTATGAACCCAAAACTTCCTCAACATTCCATGATCTCTTTCTATGCATTTGCTCTGTAGCATCTTCTGAGTGTCTTCTTTTTCTGCTACGTGAGAGCGCAAGCATTCCATTGATAAATCGTGGCACACCAGACTACCTCGAATATTTTGATAGGGAGGGTTTTACCCTTCAAGTTTTGACAAATCAGATTTGAACTGGCTGTCCTAAATCTGGGCAGATGTAACCACAGCACATCTTCCATGAACATTGGCGCAGAGTTTCTTAGATGTACAATCCACGAACAAATCATCTTTAGATTCAGAGTGAATTTTGCAACGAAAACAGCTGTCGTACAATCTTCTGAATATCTTCGGTAAACTTTTCCCACGTGGATGCAAGAGGTGTGGTAGATGGGAACGGTATCAACGTTTACGTTAGCACTTCCAATCCGAGAGAATTGCGCTTGGTCCCCCAAGAAGTCCAGATCGCGGCACTCGAAAGATCAGAAGCCCGTGCTTGGAGGGACTACAATCGAGCAGATGCACTGCGCCAAAGTATTGTGGACGCAGGATATCAGTGCGCCATCCTGATCACTTAAGAACAGTCGCAATCATCATCCGTTGCATTTCTTCTCTCCCTGCATGAGTAATTCACCGGTTGATCATAGTTGTCTATCTGCAGGGTAATCAATGTTCAGAATAAGGAAGTCCTTGATCGTACTGAATTAGGCTCAAGTAAAACTAGGCATTTGACGCATTCCAATTGGCAAACTTTTCTCTTTATTCTTCCTAGAACTATTACCTTATGAAATAGGGAAACAGATGCTCCAGAGGGTGACATGCCATACGGCAAAGAGGCTAAGGAGGGGCTCGCAAAGATTGTTCAAGGAAAGTGTTTGAGAGTTCGTGTATGAAGAAGATCAATATGGCCAGTGCACAGGAGACATATGTTACGAAATCGCACGTCGATTCCAGAAAAATAACGCTCGCAAACAATTCATCAGGCATAATATAATAATAAAAGAACAAAATCAGAAGAACATGCCAGCAAATTTATTATCGAAGTTCACCCAAACTTGGGCTATGTCTCCACGCAGAGGCACTCTGCAAATCCATTAGACTTCGGAAAAAGTTGGAATACAACGATGATCTTCTCTCAAGATCATGGCACAAAGAGATTGAGAATTCTCATAAATAAAAAAATTCACTTTTTTCTTCTCTCTTTTTCTTGTCTCTCTGTTTTCTTTTTCAGCATCTTGACGACTAGCGTCTTACTATCGCTAATATAAATGTATCACTTTTAACCTAAAAGCAAATCTGATAGAAAAGACAAAAAAGCCCCTAAAAACAAATATTTGGCTTCATCTATAACAATATATACTGCAACGGCATATTTGTACTAGTAAACCCGACTTCTCCCTAGCCTCGACTTTTTGACAAGTATATTCAACGACATACGAGTAGTTAGTCAGGAAGCACGCCAAGGCAGGGAGAAAGACGAGTTAACTAACCGAACATGCTTGTACAAAGACTGATGAATCAAATTGGCTTTACACTCAATTGATCTCTTTCCTTTTGTTTTCTAAACAGAAACTTCATTTCATGGTTGGACCTTGGCAGACAGCTGAACCTGAAAAATAGCTTAGTGCTTTGGGGGAGGTCAGGCTGGACGAACCAAAGCCCGCCCATTGAGCTGGAATTGCAAGTGCAAATTTACCATATCCACAATGGCTTCTAGTGACAGTGATTACATACCAGCATGTTTGTTGAGCTGCTTCCATAATCGCACTATTGTCGATTACACTTTTTCCTGTGCAATTCCTCATTCATTTTCATCTCCAACCACAGAAGGTGATGCTCAAAAAAGGGATGGTGTGGCATTATACAGCCAACGACCAGCGTGCAGAGTTTGCTAAGGTAGTCTACTGATTCTTCGTATTGCTGTACCCGATTATATGAAGTCTGTGTCTTGAATGTTGCATGAGCAGTGGGAGAAGAATGCACGGGCAAAGCGCATAGGTTTGTGGGCTTCACGAAACCCTGAGGAGCCATGGGAATGGAGGAAGAAGAATAAACGAGAGGGGAGATGACTCCATTTGAATCTGATTCAGCCTCTTGCCGTTCTGGGGAAATGCAGCTGGGCAAGTGGTAATGTACAGGGACTACAATCTACTCATAGCTTTCCGACTGATATAGAGAAGGAAATGCTTTGTCATGTGTTGTATGTATGCTAATCTAGTTCCAAAGCTAGAACGCCTTAGCCAAATCAATGACGAAGATCGGTGAAGGATCTAGTGTATGAGATTCCGTTTGTTCCATGGGTTTTGAAGGTGTGGCTGTGATTAAACATTGATAATGCCGAAGATGAATCCTTAAATAATCACAGGGATCCAAAGTCATTCAATGCGTCCAAAAGGACGCCATTACATCTGGAAAGCGTGCAAGGTGCCAGTCTAGGATTTCTTGAACGGTGGTTATACTAAGAAAAAACATGCAAGAGTGAAAACCGGGGCGAGGGAAAGATGAACAATGATCAACACACTGCAAGTGAAAGAAAAACGGGTGTCATGTGGAAGTGGAAGGATGATTAATTCTGCTTTCTATAGAGATGTTGCCTTCTTTTTTCCTTTTGGTTTCTCATGGGATCTAGATGGCATTTGGGGTTTGATGAATTATATCGGTTATGGCACAGGGGTGACCACTAGAAACCACTCGGATTGGACCGAACTGGCTAACTGGCCGGTTCTCAAGAGCATCGGTCTAGTTCCCAGTTCCATAAAATTGAAACGGTGATTCTTGATTTGGTTCTCAGTTCCAAGGATAGAACCACTCATCCAGATCGCCCTGACCAAAATGATTTTTTTCCTTAAAATTTTTAACTAACAGCAGTGATTGTAAAACTAATCACTTTCTCTATTCCCTCTCATGCTCGCTCTTTCCCTCTCATGTGGTCACGCCTCTCACATTCGCTCTCGGCTCTCACGCCTCTTTAACAATCGCAAACCCTAATCGGTAAATCGCTCTCTCCCTCTCTCGCCTGAGCCGTGTCCCTCTCGCTTGAGCTCGACACCTCCCTCTTGCGATCTCATCTCGACTCTCGACTCTCGCCTCCCTCTCTTGCTCTGTTTTTTTCATCTCATCAAGGTAATATCCAGTGCTTTGGTTGTCCTCATCTATCGGTGAATTAATTCTATAAGCCTCTGCACTTTTGCTCAGTAATAGCCGTTTCGTGAGGTGTCGAATTGGGGTTGCGAGCTTCACATGCATCTCGGAATTAGATACCCTGTTTTCTCGTGCTTGATAATCCCATTTCTAATTGAATCATTCCTTGTGTAGCTGGGTTTTAGCTCATCCTCCATTTTAGTTAGTGGACTTCAATTTGAATTTCTATCCTTGGATCTTGTCGACCACGGAGATAGGGAAATTTGCTCCCTCAATTAATACATTGCGACCGGTTCAATTAAAAGTTCGAGCACTTTTACTAGAGAAAAAAATATTTAGGCCACAATTGAGAGCCAAGCTAAAATTTGTTTCTTTTTTTTTTTTTTTCTTAGAAGATAGAATTAAGTTTAGGGTGCATTTGTTTGGGGGAAAGAGTTTTTTGGGAATTAATTTTTTGAATTTTCTCTAGTTTGATTCACGGAATATGATTAGTCAAACGAAAATACTTTCATACATAAATTTAGGAAAGTGAATTTTTAAATCTAAAGAGATGAAAACACTTTCCGAAATTGTTCATCTCAATTTTTTTAATATTTTATTCTTTTATTTTATTTTTCCTTCTTCCTCCTTCGCTAGTCATTGGCCTCAACAACGACAGGCAACAAGCTACAGGCACTAGTTGACAAGGCTCAACCTTGTCATGTCCATTGAGCTCACACCTCAACCTCGCCACCTCGCGACTTGGCCCTCAAGCTCCCGGACATGGTGAAGCTTAAGCTCACTTCGAGGCCGACCAGCTCAAACTTGCCCATGACCGATGGTGGAGGAAGGAGGAAAAAGAAAATGAAAGAAAAAAAAAACAAATAGAAAAAGGAGAAATTTAAAATTAATTTAAAATTTGAATTTTAAAAAAAGTAAAGGAAAAGGAAAAATAATTAAAAATTCTAATTTTTTAAATGTATTTTTAAAAATTTAGATTTTTTTTTTTTTGTCTATGATAAAGTCAAGATTAAAATGATTTTTCCAAACAAGTAAAAACGTTTTTGATCATATATCACCAAACAAATGCAATATTAATCATATTTCTGAAAAATATTTTCTAGAGAAAGGATTTTTCCTTTATAATTAAGTATTTTGCAAAATAAACGCATCCTAAGTCAGAATTGCAACTCGAATCAAAGTTGATATTTTATTAGTAAAAAAATTAGCTGGATCAAAATGGAGACTCGATCAAAAGTTTGCGTCTTTTAAGAGAACTCCACTCAGTGCAATTTCACTCCATCATCAAAGACGAGAAAAGCAAAAAGTCAAGGAAGCCACGTTTGCGTTACGCTTAGCCCGAAAAAGTCACGTAAGGGCATCTTCCCGTAGCTGGATCAGGTTGGTAAATTGCATGCTGTCAACAGATAAGAACGAGGCACGTGTCCACTTTCTTCTCATTTGTCTCTCTTTTTCTTTCCCACGCTCTTAATTAACACAATACAAGCTCGTAAAGTAATTTCCCTGTCCCCGGAAGAAAAGAAAAAGTCAACGTCATCAATCCACAGTTTTTTTCCTACCAAACATGTTGATATTAACGTACTTGCGTCCGCGTCATCATCCATCTCCATCCGTATCCCTAGGACGCACTAGGTCACTTGCTTCAGTCTTTTTCATTTGTAACGATGAGGATGAACTCTACTATCAAGAGACGCAGGCATAATCTTATGGAGGCTTTCCGCCATTTCCGGAGTCAGATCGTTCTTCCAATCTCCAACTTCTCCTCTACGAAAGGACGATCCGAACTTTGTGCATGCCAATGAACCCTTCCATTATCATCCTTAATAACCTCCATTAACCTCCGTCTTTACTCAGCCACTCAAAGCTTCAATTTTCTGCAACTCGCTCCGTCTAGTTGCAGTTTTAGGAGACAAATTGTCAAAAAAGTCTTACATTTTTTCATATTTTAAAAAAATCTTCTTCTTTTTTTTACGTTTTACCAATTAAGTCAATTTGATCAATTTTAACTGAAAATCGCTATTAGTTAGGGTTGATATAGACAATTTTTAAAAAAAATCAAAATTTTTATTTAGTTTTTGTTTTTTCCTTTTTTTTTTTAACTACACTTGGCAACCCTCGCCCAAATCCCAATGAGATTGCCCTCAACACAGGCTACGACTTCTACCTATTCTACTATACTCGCCCTCACTAGGGGTGAGCAACAGTTCAAGGTCAACCTAGGACCGACCGGTCTTGGTCTAGTTCCAAGGGAGATTGGGTCAATCTCTAGTCCTACAACCCTCAAATCCTGTACTATGCGGGTTAGTCTTCGATTTTGAAACTTTAGGGTTGGTCAACCCACCGTATATATACATACATATAAATAATTGACCTTTATCGGTCTATATCACAATTGACTTCACAAACCAAATCATAACTTTTATAAATCAAGTATCTCCACAAAATCAATTTAGAATCCACAACATAAATCGATTTCACATATCAATTAAATCACCTTTCATAAACCATACTCAAGTCAACACAATTCCTTCTCAAAAAAGGTTTCGCAAACCCAAACTATATCCTCTTTCCCAACTCCGTTCATTAGACAGAATATATTTCTCACACTATTATAAAATTCATTTCATAAACTAGTAACATTTTGAAACGTTTTTCTCATTGAATGTTTTCCAAATCATCAAAGAATCCATTCCATAAATCAATTCTCATCGTAATACACATTTAAACTTTCACAACACCTTCCATAACATGTTCCTTGAATCATTCTCAAATGAATAAAAAGTAGTAAATGCTTGATCCATTACTTTTGCCTTTTAGCCAAATCACGATTTGCACATAATATACCTCATACTTTTCATTTTCAAAAATATGAGTTTGTAAATTCAAAAAAGAAATAACATCACTCACATGGGAATACTCACGTTCAAATGATAAAAATTACTCAAACCGTCAAACTCGCAATCTTATTAAATGAGCGAGAAATAACGTTAAAATTGAGTAAAACATTATCTTAACTATGACTTGACTAAACTAAGTTTAAACACTTATAAAACAACTCCCACACCCTAACAAATTGCTCACTCAAAATGATTACTCAATGCTGTCCATATCGCGGAGCTTGAGTGCGAAATTTTGTCATGTTATAACTCTTTCCACTGAATCCCGTTTCATTCGTACTTATAATCAACAAAAACCCTTTCAACATACTACAAGAAACCCTATTTAGCCAACCCAAAATCAAGCTGAAAATCAACAAAAGATAGCCTCGAAGCAGCTGGATGTGCATTGTACATCCCACGCGAAAAATTTCAAAATTTTGTTTCAAGCAAACCGTAAGATCAAATTAAGTTCTGTAAAATCCTACAATTCCATAACATCCTAAATCATCATTTATATACACACACATATATACACAACTCAATGACTCAAAAATTAGACTTTACGACTCAAAACTTATATAATTCCGAATTTTAAACCCTAAGTCCGAAATTACTCCGATTAAATGAACACGAGACGCGAGCACTTATTAGGCATTGCCATAAAATGTTGAATCGGCTCGATGAATCGTCCGGATGAGCACGCAAAAATTTTCCCCTTTCCCCCTTTCTTCTCTGTCCTTTCTTTTCTTTCTCTCCCTCTTTCCTTTTTCCTCTCTCCCGGAAAGCTCTCAGTCTCTCTCTTAAAAGGTCGAAGCTTCTACTGTTCTCTTTTGTTGAGGTTTCAAACTTTTCTTTTTTTGGGGCCCACCAGCCAAACATCGGAGGGAAGACGAATGGCACCGCAACGCCAGTGCCGAAACACCCATGGAAAAGGACAGGTGCCTTAAAGGGATGAATCTGGCAGGACATTGGGTGCAAATGACCTTTATTGAATCCCACTTATTAGCTCATTTCTTGAGGACTAAGTTTTTTTTTTTGTTTTTTGGGCTTTCTTGAGGACTAAGTTCACGGACAAGCTTAATGATCGTAGGATCGAATGGACCGACGGTGAAAAGAGGCTGGGACCCCCCTAGCCATAATGCTGGTAACTTAATTTGATAGTGATTCCAGATCTTTATACGGTCTCTCTCTCCATAAAAACATGGAATATGGTAATTTATGGGAGGAATGGGCTATTGGATTCTCCTACTCGAAATAATGATAAGTCATTATCTAATCATTGATATTGAAGGAGTTCATTTAATACAATAATCTTTTCCCATTTCTAATTATAAACTCGTTTCATTTGATTATGGATTGAAGCCTGCCCACAAGAATCTCTATTGATCATTTTGTTTAGTTTTAGAATTAAAATGGAAGGTGTGGGTCTCTTATTTAATAAAAGTGTTTTCGTAGCTTTATGCTCTCCCAAAATGGAGATCCCATAACTAAAGAGTTATCCTTAGAACAAGATAAAAATATAAGATCCCATAAACTATTTAACATTTTCCTCTTCAAAAATGTGCTCTTCAGCAATCCATACCGAACCAAACTTACTCAAAGTAGATTAGACCCAAAGCAAATTCGCATGTATGAACGATGTCAAGACTTAATTAAAACATAAGTGGGTATGTCCACTTCTGACCATGAAGAAAGAGAAAACGGGTTGAGGATCGGGTCCTCAAATCACGGGAACATGTTTGTGCGATGTCTCATTCAATTTCGCTCCGCCATTAAAGGGATAATAAAAAATAAAGAACAAAATTGAGGAATGCATGATCGTGTTACACTCAACCTGATAAGATAAAACGTCACCGAACAGCACCTTCACCATGGTCAAGCCGGACCAAGTTGGGTTAAAAATTTCCATCCCTCTCAACAAACAAGAATAAGACACGTGTCCGCTTTCGCCTCATCCGTCTCCCCCTCCAAGCAGGAAGTCAACGTCAACAAGCCACGTGTCGCTTCCTGATTGAGCCGGAGCACGATGACTTGGTATGACCGGCCCGCGATCGATCAACGGCTCTTCTTCCGAATCCAACTCCTACTTTGGCTTTGTCATGCTCTGCAAAAGGTTCACTCTCTGCTCCTAGTCTTTGCCACCTTCTTTCTTGCTTTTTTCCTTCCTTCTCCATCGGCGACGCTCTTCAAGCTATCGGAGATGAATCTTTTGAATAAGGCCATCAAATTCGTGTACGGCTTTTGTTGGCATCCGTCCGTCTTGGGCGACACCGACTCTCCCGACTCCGACTCTCTCGGCCTTCACGGCGTCTCCGCCGCGACCGTCGGTGTCTCGGCTCTCGCGCAAGACCTGTTCAACTTCGAAATCACCCGCCAGGCAAGCTCTTTTCCCTGATCATGATGACTGGTCGGTCACTCTCATTTCGGGCTTGCGATGGGAGTAAGAGGAAAGTCCGCGCAGCTCTTTTCTCCTATTCTTTGTTTTCTCTTCTTATACTGTTTGAGAGTGTCTGAAGGTTCCTGAAGGGCTAAGCAACCATGTGGTTTCTGAAAAGAAAGCTCAAGCTAGTTGGTAAATTGATTCACTTTACAGTTGCAGTTCTTACGTTTCTTGAAATGGGATTCTGCTCTGTCCTGAAGGAATTCGCTTTGTTTTCATGATCTTGCGTTCAAATGTTTCTTTTTGTTGCTGCCATTGTTTGATGAAAACGAAGTTATCAAAAGCTACTAGTGGCATGGAGAGCATCAAATCCACCTCCAAAAACACCTGAAGAAGCATCAAGGCTCGTTCTCCAAACCCTGAAGAAACACCCGAAGGCTGATGTTGAGGTAAATCAACCAAAGATGAGTGAAAATCTTAGATTTTTTCATTAGTTTTTCGCGCCCATTATCCTCAGGGGAATTAAGGAGCTGATTGTTTATTACCTTATCTAATTTTTGGCTGTTGCACTTTCATCTGATGCGACAGGGTTTGTTGAAATTCTATGGCCTGCCTCTTGCTCCCACCCCGGTTGAGACCACAGCCGAAGTTCCAGTGGCATTGCCTCAAGGAGTGGTGGAGCTTCACACACTTCCAGTTATGAACCCAAAACTTTCTCGACACTCCATTGTCTCTTTGTATATTTTAACTCTGTAGCATCTTCTGAATTTCTTCAACTGTTTTGCTATGTAAGCATACATTTCATTGATTAACTTAAAGCAGCTGCAGAGCTGCTACTACATGGCAACAGAAGCTACAAGTGTAACATCAGAATCATCAGCTGCAAGTACAGCAACTATAACAAGTTCCAGTTCCTACAGACCTCCAAGTATCGAGGCAACACAAAATTTGCTAGCTTAACGTCACTGAATCTATACTACACATCATTTTGCATTCTAGACAAGATATCCAATTCCAACTCACTATCCCAACTCTGGACAGATCTAATAACACCACGTCTCCTATAAGCATCAGCCCAAAGTATCTTAGCTTTCATACGATTCATGAACAAATGGTCTCTAGAATTGGAGTGAAGTTTACAAAGAAAACATCTGTCATACAATCTTCTGAATATCTTCCGTCAAACTTTTGCCAGGTTGATGCAAGATGTGTGACAGATGGGGACGGCATCACCGTGTATGTTCGCACTTCTGATCCAAGAGAATCATGCTTGATCCCACAAGAAGTCCAGATTGCAGCCCATGAAAGATCAGAAGCCCGTGATCAGAGGGACTACGCTCGTGCAGATGCATTGCACAAAAGTATTGTGGACGCAGGATATCGGTGTGTTACCCTGATCTCTTATGAACAGTCACGTTCATCATCTGTCACAATTCTTCTATCCCTGCACGAGTAGTTCACTGGTTGATCATAGTTGTCTATCTGCAGGGTAATAAATGTTCAGAATGAGGAAGTCCTTGCTCGGAAGTACCGAATTCGGCTCAGGTAAAACTAGGTATTTGATGCATTCCAATTGGCAATTTTTTCTCTTTATTCTTCCAAAAACAATTGCCTTACGAAACAGGGGGATAGATGCTCCAGAGGGTCCGATGCCATACGGTAAAGAGGCTAAGGACGAGCTCACAAAGATCGTTGAAGGAAAGTGTTTGAGAGTTCTCGTGTATGAGGAAGATCAATATGGCCGGAGCGTGGGAGATATATACTGCAATGACGACTTTGTTCAGGTAAACCCGAGTTCTCCCTAGCCTTGAATTTTTTACGAGTATATTCGACGGCCTACGAGTCATCAGTCAGGAAATTTAATCAGGCCACGGCCAGAAAGACGAGTTAAATGACCAAACATGCTTGGACAAAGACTGATGAATCAAACTGGCTTTACGCTCAATCGTTCTCCTCTTTTGTTTTCTAGACTGAAACTTCATTTCATGGTTGGACTTGGGCAGACAGCTGAACTGAACCATAGCTTAATGCTTTGGGGGAGGTCAGGCTGGAGGAGCCAAAGCTCACCCATTGAGAAAGTATAGCACATGCGAATTTACAATATCGACAATGGCTTCTAGTGATTACATACCAGCATGTTTGTCGAGCCGCTTCTGTAATGGCACTCTGTTGTCGGTTCCACTTTTTCCTATACAAGTCATTCATTTTCTTTCATCTCCAACCACAGGAGTTGATGCTCAAGAAAGGGATGGCGTGGCATTACACAGCATACGACAATCGTGCAGACCTTGCAGAGGTAGCCTACTGATTCTTCGTATTGCTGTTCCCGATTATATGTTGTTGGAAGTTTACAAACAAACAAAGAGTGTTTCTCCTTGTCCCATATATAGGAAAGTTAGGAAGAGATGTGCCGATTAATAAGTGTGAGCGTTTTTTAATGTATTAAAAAAAAAAAAAAAAAAAGATAGAGAGTGGGTTAAACCTCACAATACTTGCGATTTAATTAGTGTTAATTTCTTTTATTTTTATTTTATTCCATACGGTTATCGTATTAACTTTTATTAGTTCAAAATTTGTTTTAGTTTATTAAGAATTTTTGGAAATTATGAAAATTGAAATTTTATTTATTAAAATTAAAAATTATTATTTTTAATTATTTTTATTATTCCGAATTTTTATATTTGCGTCTTTTCAAGACAACTTTTAGAAATGATACTCATTCTCGAAAGATTGCATTTGTTCATTTTTCAACTTTTTTCCGAATGGACACCTTTATTTATTTTACAACTTCTTCCGAAAGAATATATTCATTCACTTTGCAATTTTTCACAATGAGTTGTCTATGTTTTTAAGACTAATTTATATATAAATGTCATTTTGAGTTTTCTTTTCAAAACTACGGCCATTATTTCGATTGTTACTTAAAGAAATCCTAAAGAAATACTAGAATTGTTATCTAATATTCTTATTTGAGATTTTGTTGTATTATGGAAGATATTTGCAGGTAACTATTAGCAATTTAAAAAAAGTGATATCACATCTCAAAATCTGACTTGATTCCTCTATTAATTTAAAGCAATATTTTCCAACATATGTGATGTTGAAGTCTGTCTCTTGAATGTTGCATGAGCAGTGCCAGAAGAATGCACGGGCAGAGCGCGTAGGTTTGTGGGCTTCACCAAACCCCGAGAAGCCATGGAAATGGAGGAAGAAAAATAAACGAGAGGGGAGATGACTTCACTCGAATCTGGTTCAGCCTCTTGCCGTTCTGTGGAAATGCAGTTGGGCAAGCGGTGATGTACAGGGACTATAATCTACTTATAGCTTTCCGACTGATGTGGACAAGGAAATGCTTTATCATATGTTGTATGTATGCTATTCTAGTTCTAAAGCTGGAACGGCCTTAGCCAAATCGATCATATAAGATCAGTGAAGGATCGAATGCACGAGATTCCGTTTGTTCCATGGGTTGTGAAGGTGTGGCTTTGATTAGACACTGTTATTGGTGCATTTGTATGAGGGAAAGTGTTTTCCAGGAATTGATTTAATGGACTTTCATGTGTTTGGTTTGCAAAAAATGACTAGTTAACACAAAACACATTTTGAAATTACTTTTCTCAAAATTTTAATATTTTATTATATTTTTACATTTTTTTTTCCTTTTCCTTTTCCTACTCCCTCCTCCGTTGGTCTCCAATCTTGACGACGGTCGGCGACATGCTACAGGTGCTAGTTGGTGAGGTCGTGAGGCACGACCTCACCTCAAACTCACAGCCTTGCGACCCAACCCTATCCTCCTGAAGTGCTGGAGTTAATCAAGTCCATTACTCTCTTTGCTAATCTCAAACACCTTATGTGGGAATGTCAAGATAAAATCTTCAAAAAATATGTGGGGTAAGTCTTCAATTAAGGGGCATGCATCCGTGCTATCCGTTTATTCATCCTTTGACTTATTCTCCCCATGATGAATTTCCCGAAAAACTCAAATGGCTTTATCGGTAAGCATTTAATTGTCATACTTTTGTCATTTAGTTCCTAACAGCCAAAATGCCAAACATTATCAACCAAGCAATCAGAGAAATCAATGATTGTGGGAAGTACCACTATTTTGCAATGCTTTGTCGGTTTAAACCTTTAGAAGCATTGAAAGCCGCCTTCACAAAACAACTAAGGGCATGCAAGCCAGATCTAGAGCTATACATAATTATTTTTTTTACAGACCATGGGTGCTTGTCAAACCAAACAGCAATGTTTCTTGGTACCCAGTGGAAATAGGAGTTTCAACCTATAAATCTCAAGAAATTCCTGCCAAGCTTTGTAAAACGCTCTCATGTTGTATTGGAGCCAATTCAAGAGAGTGCAAAGAAATCTAACAAGTCCTTTGTGAGAAATCACATTTCCTCAAGGAGTTTGGCCAGATGATAACACTGATGTATCTTATGATTATTCAGGGGATTATCTCAAGACTAAACTTCTAGTTAACGCTGCTCTAATAGAATTCAAAAAGGATAATCTAGACCAACCATCATCATCACAAGACCCATGAGGTAAAAGATTCTCTCAAGATCCTTTTGATTCTAAATTCTCATCAAGTCTAGAGAGTCCCTCATCATTGATGAATGTGGACAACTAGCTTAAGCTAGCTTGTGGCTGCTATTAGCTAGTCACAACGGAGGAAAGAGAAAAAAAAAATTAAAATTAAAAACTTGATTCTTTTGGAAAAAGAAAAGACAAAATAAAAATAAAAATTCGAATTTTTTAAAATAAAAATGATTTAAAAACTCAATTTTTTTTGTTTGGATAAAGTCATAAGTTTGAAATCATTTTTAATAAAATCCAAATATCTGAAAACATTTTCAATCATTTATCACCAAATAAAGGAAAATCAACCGTATTCATTAAGAATACTTTTGCAGAGAGCATTTTTCTTTATTATTGAGTTTTTCATGAAAAAAACACATCGTTTTTGGAAAATATTTATGGAAAACGTAATGTTTCGGAAAATATTTTATAAGAAATAATTTTTGAGGAAAATAATTAGTTTTTTTATTTGGTAATATGGGAACGAAAAAAATTTCTGGTGTTTGTATCTCATTTGGAGAATGATTTTAATGTCATAACTTTATCTTACGCCAATAAAAACGAATTTTTAAATATTTTTTATTTTTCTTTTCATTTTTTCTTTTTCCTTCTTCCTCCCTCTCCTGACCTGGCAGAAAGTGTTTCACCTTCTTAAATTAGGGAATTCACTTTTTAATTTATACATAAATATTTTCCTTAAGCAGAAAGTATTTTTGGTTGACTAATCATTTTTGCGAACCGAATGGGTAAAAGTCCAGAAAATGGATTTATGGAAAATACTTTCCCTCAAACAAATGCACTCTTATGTTAAAATTACAACTTGAACTAAAGTCGCTACTTCATTATAAAAAAAAAAAAAAAGAATTATTAGGATCAAAATGGAGGCTTGATCTAAAGTTTGCGTCTTTTAAGAGAACTCCACTCCATTATCAAAGGGGAAAAAAGCAAAAGGTTAAGGAAGCCATGATTCCGTTACGCTTGACCTAAAATAGTCACGAAGAGCATCTCCCCCAATAATGTAGCTGGACCTCGTTGGTACGTTGTATGCTGCCAACAAATAAGAACGAGACACGTGTCCACCTTCTACTCATTCGTCTCTCTCTACATTCTACATTCCCGTCGATGCTCTTAACACAAGCTCGTGACGAGTTCGTCTGCCCCCCGAAAAGGAGAAAAGTCAAACATCATCAATCAACAGTGTTTTCCCACCACATCCGACCCCTCCTTCGGCCTTCATTATTCTCTGCAAAATTCCTCTCCCTCTCTCTCCCTCTGAGCTTCTTTCTTTCGTCCTTCTCCATCGTCGCCAGGCCTTCAAATCAGCAGAGAGCTTGAAGCCCAGAAATGGGAAACGCCCTCGGATTCCTATACGGCCATTGCTGTAGGCCGTCCGCCGCCGGAGTAGAGTATGAGCTTCACACAATTCCAGTTATGAACCCAAAACTTTCTCAACATTCCATGATCTCTTTCTATGTATTTGCTCTGTAGCATCTTCTGAATATCCTCTTTTTTCTGCAATTTCCAT
This sequence comes from Eucalyptus marginata, assembly GCA_014182565.1. NCBI lineage: Eukaryota > Viridiplantae > Streptophyta > Magnoliopsida > Myrtales > Myrtaceae > Eucalyptus > Eucalyptus marginata. The sequence continues at coordinate 911,446 of CM024594.1, read as the reverse complement.
TGATAAACTTAAAAGAGCAGCAGCCTACATGTATCGTCTTATTCCTGGCACCCCAGTATGATAATTCGTGGCGCCCCAGACTACCTCAGAAATTTTTGATAGTGAGGGCTTTGCCCTTCGAGTTTTGACAAATCAGATTTGAACTCGCCATCCTGAATCTGGGAAGATGTAACCCCAGCACATCTTCCATAAACATTTGCCCAAAGTTCCTTATATGTACAATCCACGAACAAATCATCTCTAGATTCAGAGTGAACTTCACAACAAAAACAGCTGTCGTACAATCTTCTGAATATCTTCAGTAAACTTTTACCAGGTGGATGCAAGATGTGTGGTAGATGGGGACGGCGTCAACGTTTTCGTTAGCACTTCCGATCCGAGAGAATCGCGCTTGGTCCCTGAAGAAGTCCGGACCGCGGCCCTCGAAAGATCAGAAGCCCGTGCTCGGAGGGACTACGATCAAGCAGATGCACTGCGCCAAAGTATTGTGGACGCAGGATATCAGTGTGCTATCCTGATCACTTATGAAGAGTCACGATCGTCATCTGTCGCATTTCTTCTCTCCCTGCACGAGTAATTCACTGGTTGATCATAGTTGTCTATCTGCAGGTTTATCAAAGTTCAGAATGAGGAAGTCCTTGCTCGGAAGTACCGAATTAGGCTCAGGTAAAACTAGGCATTTGACGCATTCCAATTGACAAACACGTCTCTGTATTCTTCCTAGAACTATTGCCTTATGAAGCAGGGGGATAGATGCTCCAGAGGGTGACATGCCATACGGCAAAGAGGCTAAGGAGGAGCTCGCAAAGATTGTTCAAGGGAAGTGTTTGAGAGTTCTTGTGTATGAACAAGATCAATATGGTCGGTACGTAGGAGATATATACGGCAACGGCATCTTTGTGCAGGTAGACCTGACTTCTCCCTAGCCTCGACTTTTTGACAAGTATTTTTCAACAGCCTACAAGTAGTTATTCAGGAACTTTAACCAGGCCAAGGCAGGGAGAGATGAATTAACTAACCGAACATGCTTGGATAAAGACTGATGAATCAAACTGGCTTTACCGCTCAATCGGTTTCTTTTCTACACTGAAATGTCACTTCATGGTTGGGCTTTGGCAGACAGCTGAACCCGAATAGCTTAGTGCTTTTGGGGAGGTCAGGCTGGATGAGCCAAAGCCCGCCAATTGAGCTGGAATAACAATTGCAAATTTACCATATCAGCAATGGCTTCTAGAGATTACATACCAGCATGTTCGTTGAGCCGCTACCGTAATCACACTATGTTGTCAGTTCCACTTTTTCCTGTGCAATTCCTCATTCATTTTCATCTCCACCCACAGAAGGTGATGCTCAAAAAAGGGATGGCGTGGCACTACACAGCCCACGACCAACGTCCAGAGTTTGCAAAGGTAGCCTACTGATTCTTCGTATTGCTGTACCCAATTATATGTGAAATGAAGTCGTGTCTTGAATGTTGCATGAGCAGTGGGAGCGGAATGCACGGGCAAAGCGCTTAGGTTTGTGGGCTTCAGCAGACCCTGAGAAGCCATGGGATTGGAGGAGGAACAATAGGCGAGAGGGGAGATGACTTCACTCGAATCTGATCCAGCCTTTTGCCATTCTGGGGAAATGCAGCCGGCTCACAGCTTTCCTACTGATAGAGAGAAGGAAATGCTTTATCATCTGTCGTATGTATTCTAATCTAGTTCCAAAGCTAGAACGGCCTTAGCCAAAATCGATCGCGTAAGATCAGTGAAGGATCTAATGCATGAAGCTCTGTTTGTTCCGTGAACATTGATAATGCCGAAAATGAATCCTTGGAAAGTCACAGGGATCCAAAGTCACTCAATGCGTCAAAAAGGACGCCACTACATATCGAAAGCGTGCGAGGTGCCTGTCTAGGATTTCTCGAACGGTGTTTATGATAAGAAAAAACATGCAAGAGTAAAAACCAGGGCGAGGAAAAGATAAACAATGATCAGCAAAACTGCAAGTGAAAGAAAACCTATTGTCGTGTGGAAGTGGAAGGATGGCTAATTCTGCTTTCTATAGAGATCTTGCCTTCTTTTTTCTCTTGGTTTCTCATGGGATCCGGATGTCATCTGGGGTAGATGAATTACATCGGTAATGGCATGCATTGCTCTACAAATATCGGTATCCCGAACAGGATACAGAAAAATCGTCACGTAATTCCGAACCTCCATCGATCATTAGCTATTAGTGGCCCACACTCTAACCAGGGCCCAATATCATGCATCGGCCCATGGCACCACATTATGCAAAGGCGAGCCCAAAAATTTTTCAAACTTTTGTGAAGGTTAGTTGTCTAAAATATTTTAATTTTATATTTTTAAGTATGTAGACACTGGACCAAGTTTACTCACGACAGATAAATCCAAAATCAATTTGCGCGTAGTAACATGACCGTGACTTAATTAAGACACAAAGGGGTGATAAGATGATTTCGAGAATCGATCTCCACTCCAACCATGAAGAAAAGTGGATCGGTCCTCAAATCATATAAAACATTGACCTAATTTCCTTAAAAAGCATTAATTTTAGCTCAGATCTAAATTTTGGTCCAATTTCTTTATGTATAATAGAAAAGTATCAACTCTAATTATCTCATAAAAAAGTACCAACTTTAATTTGAGTTTCAATTTTGGTCCAAACTTTTTTTGTCTCATAAAAAAACACTAATTTTAAGTTGAAGTCCCAATTTTAGCCAAAAAAATTTTTTTTAACAAAAAAAAAAAAAAAACACACACACACACAAACTGTCAATTAATACCCAAATTGGGTCATGTCAAATATTCGTTTGGCAACACCGAGCATACGTGGAAGGATGCACCATATTTTCAAGAATATTATTAGACAAAATCTTAATAAGCATCAGATTTGGATACCAACTGAAAATTTATACTTTTTTATTAGACAAAAGGGTTTTGGACAAAATTGAGGTCCAAGCTAAAATTCGTTCTTTGTATGAGATTAAAAAATAAATTTGAACCAGGATTACAATTCGAACCAAAGTTCATACTCTATTACGGAGAAAAAAAAAATATTTGGACCAGAACGGAATGTCGATCAAGGTCTGTGCCTTCTTAGAGAACTTCACTCCGCAACATGATCACATGGGGTCTCGCTCCATTTCACTCCACCATCGAAAGTGGAAAAGCGAAAAAAATGAAGGAAGCCGTGATTGTCTTGCACTCAACCCAAAACAATCACGAACAGCATCTTCTGACATATAATGTAGCTGGGAACAAGTTGGTAGATCGCATGCTTCCACCAAATAGGAACGGGACACGTGTCCTCTTTCTTCCCGTTGGTCTCGTCCCTGTCCCCTCCGCGCTCCATTATGATAAGCTCGTATGTAATTTCTGTGTCCCCCGGGAAAGAGAAAAAGTCAACGTCATCAATCCGCAGTTCCATTATTCTCTGCAAAATTCATCTCTCTCTCTCTCTCTCTCTCTCTCTCTCTCTAAGCTTCTCTCTTTCGTCCTTCTCCACCGCCGCCTGCCAGAATTCATGCTGTGAAGAGCTTGAAGCCCAGGAATGGGAAACGCCCTCAGATTCCTGTACGGCCAATGCTGTAAGCCGTCCGCTGCCGGAGACTCCGACTCTCTCGGCCCTCACGGCGTCTCCGCCGCGACCGTCGGCGTCTCGGCCTTCGCCCAGGATCTGCTCAGCTTCGAGATCACCTCCAAGGCAAGTTCTTTTCCCTGATAATGGTGACGGGTCGCTGTCATTTCGGGGGCTGAGATCGGAGCGAGATGAAATTCGTGCAACTTTTGCCTTTCTTTCTTTTTCTCTTTTTGTCTTTTTACGCTGTTGAGCGTTTGAAGGTGCCGGAGGGGCTAAGCAACCATGTGGCTTCTTCAAGGAAAGCTCAAGCTAATTGGTAAATTGATTCACTTCACAAGTTGCATTATTTGAAGTTTCTTGAAATGTGACTCTGCTCTGTCCTGGAGAAATTAGCTTGATCTCATAATCTTAAAGTTCAAATTTTTAATTTTTGTTGCTGCAATTGTTCAATGAAAATGAAGGTATAGAAAGCTACTGGTGGCATGGAGAGAATCAAACCCACCTCCAAAAACACCCGAAGAAGCATCAAGGCTTGTTGTCCAGACCCTGAAGGGGCATCGGAAGGCTGATGTTGAGGTTAATTAACAAAAACATGTGAAAATCTAGAATTTTTCATTAGCTTTTCACTCCCATTAACCTCAGGGGAATGAAGGAGCTGATTTTCTTTTTCCCCCTACTAATTTTTGGCTGTTGTACTTTATCTGATGTGGTAGGGTTTATTGGGATTCTATGGCCTGCCTCTTCCGCATGCCCTGGTTGAGACGACAGCTGAAGTTCCAGTGGCATTGCCTCCAGGAGTTGTGTATGAGTTTCACACACTTCCAGTTATGAACCCAAAACTTACTCGATACTCCATAATCTCTTTCTATATATTTGCTCCCGTAGCATCTTCTGATATCTTCTTTTTCTGCTATGGGAGCAAGCATTCTATTGATAAACTTAAAAGAGCAGCAGAGCTGCTACAACATAGCACCGTTAGCTACAAGAGTAACATCAGTATCATCAGCCACAAGCACAACAACTATAAAATGTTCCTACCAGTGTCCTACAGACCTCCAATTGTTGGGGCATCACATAATTTGGCTAGCTTAACATCATTGAATCTATACAACACATCATTTTGTATTCTAGACAAGATATCCAATTCGGACTCACTATCACAAATCTGGACAGATCTAATGACGCCAAGTCTCTTATAAGCATCAGCCCAAAGCTCCTTATCTGTCATACGATCCATGAAGAAATGATCTCTGGGCTCAGAGTGAAGTTAACAAGAGATTCAGCTGTCATACAATCTTCTGAATATCTTCAGTAAATTTTTACCAGGTGGATGCAAGAGCTGTGCCAGATGGGGACACCATCTCTGTGTACGTTAGCACTTCCGATCCGAGAGAATCGTGCTTGGTCCCACAAGAAGTCCAGATCGCAGCCCTCGAAAGATCAGAAGCCCGTGCTCAGAGGGACTACGCTCGTGCAGATGCACTGCACAAAAGTATTGTGGATGCAGGATATCGGTGTGTTACACGCTCTTCGACTGTCACATTTCTTCTATCCCTGCACGAGTAATTCACTGGTTAATCATGGCTGTCTATCTGCAGGGTAATAAATGTTCAAAATGAGGAAGTCCTTGCTCGGAAGTACCGAATTCGGCTCAGGTAAAACTAAGCATTTGACTCATTTTAATTGGCAATTTTTTCTCTTTATATCTTCCAAGAACGATTGCCTCAAGAAACAGGGGGATAGATGCTCCAGAGAGTTCAATGCCTTATGGCAAAGAGGCTAAGGACGAGCTTGTAAAGATTGTGCAAGGAAAGTGTTTAAGAGTTCTTGTGTATGGAGAAGATCGATACAGCCGGATTGTAGGAGATCTATATTGCAACGGCATCTTTGTACAGGTAAACCCAAGTTCTCCCGAGCCTCGACTTTTTGACAAGTATATTCTATGGTCTACGAGTCATCAGTCAGAAAATTTAATCAGGCCAAGGCGAGAAAGATGAGTTAAATGACCAAACACACTTGGACAAAGACCTATGAATCAAAGTGGCTTTACGCTCAATCGATCTTCTGTTTTGTTTTCTAAACTGAAACTCCATTTCATGGTTGGACTTGGGCAGACAGCTGAACTGAACCATAGCTTAATGCTCTGTGGGATGTCAGGCTGGACAAGCCAAAGCCCACCCATGGAGCAGGAATAGCAAATGCAGAGTTACCACATTAACTTTGGCCGCTAGTGATTACATACGGCATGTTTGTTGAGCCACTTCCGTAATCACACTCTATAGTCCGTTCCACTTATTCCTTGCACAATTCCTCATTCATTTCCATCTCCAACCACAGGAGTTGATGCTCAAGAAAGGGATGGCGTGGCATTACACGGCCTATGACCAACGTGCGGAGCTTGCAAAGGTAGCCTACTGATTCTCCGTATTGCTGTACCCGATTATATGTGATATGAAGTCTGTGTCTTGAATGTTGCATGAGCAGTGGGAGAAGAATGCACGGGCAAAGCGCGTAGGTTTGTGGGCTTCGCCAAACCCTGAGGAGCCATGGGAATGGAGGAAGAATAAACGAGAGGGGAGATGACTTTACCTGAATCTGATTCAGCCTCTTGCCAAACTGGAGAACGCAGCTGGGGAACGTTGATATACAGGGACTACAATCTACTCATACCTTTCCGACTGATACAGAGAAGAATATGCTTGATCATGTGTTTTATGTATGCTAATTTAGTTAAAAAAAGCTCGAACAGCCTTAGCCAACTCATCATATAATATCAGGGAAGGATCTAATGTATGGAACTCTGTTTGTTCCATGAGGTTGCGGAAGATGTAGCTATGATTGAACATTGATAATGGCGAAATGAATCCTTGGAAAATCACAGGGATTGATAATGCAGAAAATGCTTCAAGCTTTTATACAAACGTCAGTGCCCTAACAGGACATGGAAAGTTGTCTCATAAACTCGGAGCTCCATTGATCACAGCTATTAATTAGATCATTTTTCGACGACTTGAACAGGATCAGTACATCGAAAAACTTAATGGTCGTAGCGCCAGGAGGTCTCAGAGACCGAATAGACTAATCGACGACAAAGAACAGTCAGACCCTCACTAGCTGACACTACCTATAACCAAATTTGATTGTGAACTTGCTCATTGGAATCTTTGTACAACCCATCACCGTATAAAAAGGGGACACGGCTCAATGGGATTTCTAGTCTAATCAATTAAAGGGAATATGGTAATTGATGCTTTTTAATGAGATAAAAAGTTTGTGTCGAATTGAAATTCAAGTCAAAGTTAATCTTTTTTTTTTATAAAAAAAGAAATATTTTGATCAGAATTAAAACTCGAACTATAAGTTTGCGCCTTTTAGAGGGGACTGCACTCCGAAACATGATCGGTCAATTTCATTCCGTCAAAGGGAAAAACCAAAAGGTAGAGGAAGCCATGACTGTTTTGCCTTCAACCTGAAGAAATCACGAAGAGCATCTTCCCCAATAATGGAGCTGGATCACGTTGGTAAATTGCATACCGCGACAAATAAGAACGAGACACGTGCCCACTATCTTCCCATCGCCCCACTCTTTTTCCCCTTCTATGCTCCTAAGATAAGCTCGTAAGTAATTTGCTTGTTCCCCAGAAAAAGAGAAGGGAAAGTGTTATATATAATTTATAAATTTTGACTCATTGTGTATTATTCATGAACTTTTAATTTATTTAATGTTATTTTCAAACTTTAATTTGATGTGTATATGTCATCCCTAACTTTTAAATTATTCAATGTAGTTTATGGCTTTTGGTACATGTTCAATTAAATTGAACTATATGAAAATGTTCAATATTGTATTTGAATTAATAAATTAATAATATTGAACATTTTTATATAGTTTGAAGACTAAGTTAAATATGTATAAAAATTCAAAAATTATATTAAACAAATTAAAAGTTGAGCCACCACATTGTGCAAAGTTAAGTTCAAATATAATATTAAATAAATTAAAAGATCAAAGATCACATTATACATACAGGCAATTTATGTAAATATCTCAAAGAGAAAAGTCGACCTCATCAATCGACAGTTTTCCTCCCTGGGCTTCATTATTCCCCTGCAAAAAGTATCTCTCTCTCTCTCTCTCTCTCTGAGCTTCTTTCTTTCGTCCTCCTCTATCGTCCTCAGACTTCAAATTACCAGAGCTTGAAGCCCAGCAATGGGAAACGCCCTCGGATTCCTATGCGGCCAAGGTTTTAAGCCCTGCACCGCCGGAGACTCGGACTCTCTTGGCCCTCTTGGCGTCTCCGCCGTGACCATCGGCGTCTCAGCTCCTGCCCAAGGAGTGGAGTTTGAGCTTCACACACTCCCAGTTATGAACCCAAAACTTTCTCGAACACTACACAATCTCTTTCTATGTATTTGGTCTGTAGCATCTTTTGAATATCTCTTTTTTCTGCTATGTGAGCAAGCACTTCATTGAAAAACTTAAAAGAGCAGCAGAGCTGCTACAACATAGCACCAGCAGCTACAAGAGTAACATCGGTATCATCAGCCACAAGCACAACTATAACAAGTTCCTTCCAGTGTCCTACAGACCCCCAATTGTCGAGGCAACATGGAATTTGCTACCTTTAACATCATTGAATCTATACAACACACAGTTTCGTATTCTAGACAAGATATCGTCGATACGAAGAATAAAACCAGCAACGTGTATCTTCCCATTCCTGGCAGCCCAAGTATGATAAATCGCGGCTCACCAAACTACCACGAATATTTTCATAGGGAGGGCTTTACCCTTCAAGTTTTGAGAAATCAGATTTGAACTCGCTATCCCAAATCTGGACAGATGTAACCACAGCACATCTTCCATAAACATTAGCCCAAAGTTCCTTAGCTGTACAATCCATGAACAAATCATCTCTAAATTCAGAGTGAAGTTTACAACGAAAGCAGCTGTCATACAATCTTCTGAGTATCTTCAGTAAACTTTTACCAGGTGGGTGCAAGAGGTGTGGTAGATGGGGATGGCATCAACGTTTTCGTTAGCACTTCCGATCCGAGAGAATCGTGCTTGGTCCCTCAAGAAGTGCAGGTCGCAGCCCTCGAAAGATCAGTAGCCCATGTTTGGGGGGACAAAGCTCGTGCAAAAGAACTCCACAAAAGTATTATTACCGCTGGATATCGGTAAGTTATCCTGATCGCAATATAAACAGTCACGATTTCTTCTATCCCTGCTTGAGTAATTCACTGGTTGATGATAGTTGTTTATATGCAGGCTAATAGATGTTCAGAATGAGGAAGTCCTTGCTCGGAAGTATCGAATTCGGCTCAGGTAAAAACTAGGCATTTGACACATTCCAATTGGCAAACTTCTCTCTTTATTCTTGCAAGAACTGTTGCCTTATGAAACAGGGGGATAGATGCTCCAGAGGCTGGGATGCCATACGGCAAAGAGGCTAAGGAGGAGCTCGCAAAGATTGTTCAAGGAAAGTGTTTGAGAGTTCATGTGTATAACAAAGATCGATATGACCGTTGCGTAGGAGATGTATACTGCGATGGCATCTTTGTGCAGGTAGACCCGACTTCTCCCTAGCGTCAACTTTTTGACAAGTATATTCAACAGCCTACGAGTAGTCATTCAGGATGTTTAACTAGGCCAAGGTGGGGAGAAAGACAGTAAAATGATGACCGCACATGCTTGAACAAAGGCTAATGGATAATGTCGGCTTTACGCTCTGATCGATCTCTATATTTTTGTTTTCTAAACCGAAAGGTCTCTTCATGGTTGGACTTTGGCAGACAGCTCAAACCTGAACCCTAGCTTAATGCTTTGGGGGAGGTCAGGCTGTACGAGCCACAGCCCATCCATTGAGCAGGAATAGCGTTGCACGTTTACCATATCAACAGTGGCTTCTAGTGGTTACATCTCTGCATGTTTGTTAAGCCGCTTTGCGTTTGCAGTCCACTCTCAGTTCCACTCTTTCCTCTGCAATTCCTCATTCTTCTCCATCTCCAAGCGCAGGAGCTGATGCTCAAGAGAGGGATGGCGTGGCATTACAAAGCCTACGACCAACGTGCAGAGTTTGCCGAGGTAGCCTAATGATTCTTCCCCTTTCTGCACCCTTATCATATGCGATGTGAATTCTGTATCTCGAACGTTGCATGAGCAGTGGGAGGAGAACGCACGGGCAGAGCGCATAGGCTTGTGGGCATCACCAAACCCTGAGAAGCCATGGGACTGGAGGAGGAAGAATAGACGAGGGGGGAGACAACGTTTACCAAAATCTGATTATCCAACCTTTTGCCATTCCAGGGAAATGTAGTTGGCCATGTGTTGAAGTAAAGGGCTACAATCTATTGGAAACTTTCCAATTCATATAGAAAAGAGTATGCTTTATCATCTGTTGTATATAGGCTGAGTTCGACTCTAGTGCCAAAGCTAGAACAGCCTAACCAAATCGATCATCTGAGATCAATGAAATATCTAATGTATGAATTTCTGTTTGTTCCAAGAGGTTATGAAGTTGTAGCCATGGGTACACATTGACAAAGGCAGAAATGAACAAATCGTTAGAAGATCACAGGGATTCAAAGTCACTCAATGCGTAAGAAAAAGCACACCATTACATCCTGAAAGCATGCATGGTGCCAGTCGGGGATTTCGTGAAGGAAAAATCTACTAAGAAAAAGGATGCAAGAGAGAGGAAAGCATGGGGAGGGAAAGATAAACAATGATCAACAAAACAGCAAGTAAAAGAAAACCTGGTGAATGTTCAAAAGAGGTGCATCCTCAGATTCACTAGGAAGAGAGTTTTTGCTTCTTTTGAACGGAAATTCGCGTGCATGAAATGCTTAGGGAATCGATTTATCCTTCCTTTTTCTGGTCTTCCATATGCTAGACTAAAGACTGGCTCAGGTTCAAATATGAAAGATATATAAGTGATTCTCGTTCATGTTTTCCTACGTGCAATCTTCAATAAAAGGGCATACCAATGCATAATGCTCCCCGCACTGTGGCGGCTGAGGAGGGATTGGTGTACGTAGTCTACCTTCTAATTTCCCACAGAGGCTGTTTTGCGTCTCCAATGAAGCATAAGAAAAGTGCTGGTAAATTATCAATGTAATTTTCGACCAAAATAAATTATCCACGTAATTGAATTAGGCATAATCGCCAAGTTCAATGAATATCATATTCTGTCTAAATAGCATTGCCCAATTAAAATTCATCAAATGAAGTGATGTTGTAACGGCTAATCTGACTAATGTTCTCTGCAAAACCCTGCTCAAATATTATCTTGCTTGTTCATTATCACCTCTGTTCTTCTGCGATAAAAATGCTCCCAATGACCTCATGTGATCAAGTTGCGGAGTGCAGTTCTCTCGGAAGACACAGACCTTAGATAGACTTTCCGTTCTCGTCCACACTTTTTTTTTTTGGGGTAATAAAGTATGAATGTTCGAATTGTAATTCTAACTCAAATTTATTTTTTTATCTCATATAAAAAACAAACTTTAGCTTGAATATCAATTTTGTCGAAAACTCTTTTGTTTAATAAAAAAGCACAAACTTTCAGTTGGTATCCAAATCTCGCGTTCGTTGAGATTTTGTCTAATAATATATCTTCAAGATATGACGCGTCCTTCCACGCATGCTCGGCATCACCTAGCGAAAATTTGATGGGGCCGAATTTGAGTATTAATTGAAAGTTCATGTTTTTTTTTTATGATAAAAAAATAGTTTGGACCAAAATTAAAACTCAAATTAGAGCTGATACTTTTTTATGAGACAATTTTTTCAATTGGAGTTTATACTTTTTTATGGCAAAAAAAAAAAAAATTGAATCAAAATTTAGAGGTGAGCTAAAATTGATGCTTTTTAAGTTAAATAGGTCCATGCTTTCTATGATTTGAGGACCGATCCACTTCTTTTCTTCGTGGTTGGAGTGGAGGTCGATTCTAAAAATGATCTTGCCACTCATTTGTGTCTTAATTAAGTATCGGCCATGTTATTACGTGCAAATTAATTTCGGAATTAATCCATCGTGAGTGGTCTAGTGTTGACGGACATCACGCACGAGATCCTTGCGGCAATGTAGAGCGCATTTTGGAAGATGAAAATGGTAAAAAGTGTCCCTATTGAACTTATTAAGCATTTCGACCAAAAAAAATTATTAAGCATCATTAAATATACTTTGAAAATATAAAATTATAATATTTAAGATAATAAGCCTTCACAAAAGTTTGAAAAGGTTTTGGGCTCACCTTTGCATGATGTGGTGAGTAGAGTCTCATGGGCCGATGCATGATATTGGGCTTGGTTAGAGTGTGGCCCATTAGAATTCTTGTAATTAGATCAAAAACCCCATTGAGCTGTATTTCAATTTTTCTTTTAAGGCAATAGAACATAAAAAAATCCAATGAGCAAGTTCACTATGGAATTAGGTTACGGATATTGTCGGCTAGTAAGGGCTTAACCGATCTTCGTCGTCAATCTATTCGATCTATAAGACCACCCATGCTTCAACCATTAAGCTTTCCGGGTACTTAGCCCATATGAGTCATCGAGAAATGATCTAATAGCTGTTAAAATATGTCTCGAGTTTGAGCCCAATGCGAAATTACGAATATTCCGAATTGAAAATTTTTGTGGATGTTCGAAATTGAGAAGTCCGAAGAACATCTCCCCAGAAATTACGAATCTGTATAGGGGAGTTCAGCCTAAAATAGGAAAAGTCCAAAACGTCGACTTGGACTTGGATTTATACGGAAATATCCGAAGTCAGCAAGATAAAATAAAGGTAAGAGTCAAGCCTTTTAGGGTTTGACCGAATCATGCAGTTTTCTTTCCGAGTAAAATTGGTTTGTCTTCTTTTGCTACAATATATATATATATATATATATATATATATATATATATATATATATATATATATGTGTGTATGTATGTATGTATGTATGTATAACTTTTTGCTCGAGGGACTCTCTTCAGCGAAGCCACATATTGAAGCGCCGTTTACTCTAAGTGTTGTGGGTGTTCTATTTGTGAGAGACATCCTGTAGGCCCCGGGTGCTTCATGGTCTTCGTGTTTTTCGTGCGACAAAGTTTATTTGTGATTTACATCCAAGAAAGATTGGTGTATTGGGTGTAATTGGGGCTTGGGAAACACCGAGAGAGTGTTTGAGTGACTTGAGTGTATAATTTCCTTGTATCGCTTGATCTATAGTGAAATTCGCTACTGCTCTCCCCGTGAACGTAGGTCTTTACGACTGAACCACGTAAATCTGATGTCTGATTTATTTTCTTATTCTGTCTATATTATTATTCGATCGCTCGCCCTATTGCAACAAGTGGTATCAGAGTTAGGCTTGGCTAAGTTGAAGCGAATCGATGACGACAGAAGAAGTAAAAGTGAGAATCGACAGATTTGATGGGAAGGATTTTAGTTTCGGAAGATGCAAATTGAAGATTATCTTTACTGAGATGAAACCGCACTTGCCCTTGTTTGGGGAGAAACCAGAGACGATGAAGCAAGCTGATTGGGATTTGCCGGATAGACGAGCTATGGGTGTTATTCGGCGACGTTGGCTCGTAACGTCGCGTTTAACATCGTGAAGGAGAAGACCACTGCTGATTTGATGCAAGCCTTGTCGGATATGTACGAGAAGCCCTCTGTGATCAACAAGGTCTATTTGATGCGACGTCTGTTTAATTTGAAGATGAGTGAAGGTGCGTTAGTTGCAGATCATATCAATAAATTTAATGTGATTGTTAGTCAATTGAGTTCAGTTGAGATTGACTTTGAAGATAAGGTACGTGCTTTGATTCTGTTATCCTCATTGCCGAATAGTTGGAATACTATTGTTACTGCTGTTAGTAATTCCTTTGGGTCAACAAGTTTGACGTTTGATGGGGTTCGAGATTTGATTCTGAGCGAGGATATTCGTAGAAGAGAATCTGGCGAACCTGTATCTGCTACTTTAGTAGGTGAAAATAGAGGAAGATCTAGAACACGTGTGGATAGTAGTACTAATATGAACAGACGTAGTCAATCTAGGGCTAGTGATGTTGTCTATTGGAGTTGTAGCAAGAGAGGGCATCTTAGAAGGGGTTGCCTTAAGCTGAAGAATGAGAATGGTAAGGGAATTATAGTTGATTCTGCAGATAATGTTGCAGCTGTAGCAGATAATGCCGATTATGTCTAGTCTGTCACTAATGATTATTCATCGTTTGATGGATAGATTATGGATTCCGGTTGTTCTTTTCATGTCACACCAAATAGAAACTGGTTTATCACTTATCAATGCACGGGTAGTGGTAAAGTCCAGTTAGGGAACAACGCTGAGTGCGATGTTGTGGGTGTTGGTGATGTTAGAATCAGAATGCATGATGGCATTGTGAGGACATTGACTAGAGTAAGACATGTTCCAAAATTGAAAAAGAACTTAATTTCCTTGGGTGCTCTAGATTCAGCTGGTTACAGGTATTCTTCAAAAGGTAAAGTTCTGAAGGTTGTTCGAGGTGCCTTGGTGATAATGAAAGGAATCAAGCATGGAGGCTTGTATAAACTTCAAGGTGAGACAATGACAGATTTCGCCCCAGAGATGTCGGATGCATCTGTTCGAGAGTCTATTGACTGCTCGAGGAAAACCTGGGTGATTGTGCCAATGCACAAGTTTGATGATGGTGTCAGGATCACGCAGTTGAGAACTTTGATCGAGACGGAGACTAGTAAGTCAATCAAGCATGTGCGGACTGACAATAGCATGGAGTTTTGCTCGAAGCTGGTAAATAAATTCTGCATGAAAGAGAGCATAGTGAAACACCGCACTAGTGCCAATAAATCACAACAATTTGCAGAATTGACGAGAAGAACATTACTAGAGACGGCTCGTAAAATGATCTCTGGTGCTGGTATTGCTAGGAGAATCCTAGCTGATGTGCTTAGTACGATAAGCCGCCTGGTGAATAGATCCCCATCAACTACGATTGAATGGTGAACTCCTGAAGAAGTGTGGTCAGGTAACGTTGCTGGTTATTCTGTTATTAAAATATTTGGTTGCCCGTGTTATTTTCGAATGAGTGATGGTAAGCTCGATTGGAGGGTAAGGTGTATATTCCATGGCTATGCACAAGGTGAGCGAGGCGATCATTTGTGGTGCCCGAATATAAATTCACCTATTAACAACAGAGAAGTTACCCTTGATAAGTCTCCAGTACTTGTGGCTAGGAGTGATTATAGCGGTGTTCAAACAAATCTGAACAGTGTTTAGCTTGAGGTGGAGTTGCGACCAGAAACTCCTAAGATAGCATTTATGGGTACTAACAAAGTAATCGACATAGATGGTTCTTGTAGCAAGGTGGAGCTTATAGAGCCAACAGTTGCTGTAACTGCTAAAATTAACAAGGTATGTATTCAATCTCCTGACAGATATGGATGCAACAATGGTTTTGCTTTATCTGCGGTTAAGGAGGTTGCATCGAAAAATCCTTGCAAATCAGTTAAAGGTGCATGTGGAGTTGGTATTCTGATGAGATCCTCGGTTATGGTGAAGTTCAAACGAAGCTTGGACTTGGATAATATCTGTGGGGGTTGAGCCCATCGGGGGCTATGGAAGAGTAGCAGCAAAGTTTGAATTTTTTGCGAAGCAATTACAACTTGGCTCAAACGTCGAGCTAATGTGGAGATTGTTAAAATATGTCTCGAGTTTGAGCCCAATATGAAATTACAAATATTCCGAATTGGAAATTTTTGTGGATGTTCGAAATTGAGAAGTCCGAAGAACATCTCCCCAGAAATTATGAATCTGTATAGGGGAGTTCAGCCTAAAATAGGAAAGTCCAAAACGTCGACTTGGACTTGGATTTATACGGAAATATCCGAAGTCAGCAAGATAAAATAAAGGAAGAGTCAAGCCTTTTAGGGTTTGACCGAATCATGCAGTTTTCTTTCCGAGTAAAATTGGTTTATCTTCTTTTGCTGCAATATATATATAACTTTCTGCTCGAGGGACTCTCTTCAGCGAAGCCACATATTGAAGCGCCGTTTACTCTGAGTGCCATGGGTGTTCTATTTGTGAGAGACGTCCCGTAGGCCCTGGGTGCTTGATGGTCTTCGTGTTTTTCGTGCGACAAAGCTTATTTGTGATTTACATCTAAGAAAGATTGGTGTATTGGGTGTAATTGGGGCTTGGAAAACACCGAGAGAGTGTTTGAGTGACTTGAGTGTGTAATCTCCTTGTATCGCTTGATCTATAGTGAAATTCGTTGCTGCTCTCCCCGTGGACGTAGGTCTTTACAACTGAACCGCGTAAATTTGGTGTCCGATTTATTTTCTTATTCTATCTATATTATTGTTCAATCACTCACCCTATCGCAACATTCTGAACAGTGATAAACCTGCAGATAGACAACTATGATCAACCAGTGAATTACTCGTGCAGGAAGAGAAGAAATGCGACAGATAATGATTGTGACTGTTCATAAGTGATTAGGGATAGCATACCGATATCCTTTGTTCACAATTTCATTAAATGGGACGGAGCTTGATTCTCTCGTATCAGAAGTGCTAACATAAACGGTGATGTTGTCCCCATCTCCCACACATCTTGCATCCACCTGGTAAAATTTTACTGAAGATATTCAGAAGAATGTATCTCAGCTGCTTTTGTTGTAAACTTCACTTTGCCCTATCAATACTTGGGCTGCCAGGAATAGGAAGGTACATGTAGCTGGTTTTCTTCTTCGGATTAGTGATATCTTATCTAGAATACAAAATTGTGTGTTGTATAGACTTAATGATGTTAAGGTAGCAAATTTCGGGTCGCAATCGACAATTAGAGGTCTGCAGGACACTGAAAGAGATCATGGAATGTTGAGGAAGTTTTGGGTTCATTATCGGAAGTGTGAAGCATTTGCTCCTCTTCTTGGTGTGAAGCCAAGATGTAGCGGTGCGCGGAGACCATGACCCGGACGGGGGTGTGGGGAGCAGGGTGCGGGGGCGAAGAGTTGGGGGGTGGACCGGGGACGGGGGACCGGGACAGGGGGGGGGGGGGCGGGGCCGAGGGACTCGGAGAGGTGGAGGGGGTTAGGGAGCGGTGGGCAAGAAAGTCGGAGTCTCCGCGGGCGGAAGGTTCACAATAATGGCCGTAAAGGAAGCCGAGGGTGTTTCCCATTCCTGGGTTTTAAGCTCTGATCGACGATGGAAGGACAAAAAGTAAGGAGATGGATTTTGCGGGGAGATACCGTTGATCGTGACTTTGAGTTCTCTTATTCAAAAAGAAGCTATAGTAAAAAGAAAGCCTCTTTTCGAATAAGATAAGACAAAAAAAGAGGGCAAAAGTCCAGGGATCGTAGTCGAGGGAGATCGGCCTCCAGAAGACCTCAGGACTCGCATCAACAGCGTAGATCGAAGCCTCCTCAAGCCTACTCATGGGCGAACGTCACTCGCTTGGCGACAAAAGGTTATGAACTGTCATATGTGCCTCCTTCACTCGATGATGATGGCCCAATGGTTGACCTTGCTGAGGAAGTCCTAGAGGCTGTGGATCCCAAGTGGCATAAATGTCTCGTTGGGTATTTTGTGGGGAGAAGGCTTCCCTTTCAGCTCATGGAGCGTGCTTTGAGGCGCACTTGGGGATCGAAGCTCGTGGAGGTCTTCGCCAACAATCAAGGGTTTCTTTTCTTTCGTATCCTCGATCCGGTTTTCCGAAGGAAGATATTAGAGGAAGGTCCCTGTACGGTGGCGAGGGTTCCACTAATATTGCAACAGTGGAAGCCTCTTCTTGAGTTGAAGAGGGAGAACCAATCCACGGTCCCAGTGTGGATTAGATTGAAGAACCTCCCTTTTGACTTATGGTCAGCTCCGGCGATAAGTGCCATTGCAAGCGCCGTTGGCAAACCTCTCTATGTGGATCAACGAACGGAGCAAATGCGTATGATTTCTTTTGCTAAGGTTTGTGTTGAAATCCAAGCCAACCAACCAAGGACTCCTTCGGTGAAAGTGAAATTGAATGGGGTGGTGTGCACTATTGACATTCAATTTGAGTGGAAGCCGGTAAAATGTTTGAAGTGTGGTACGTTTGGTCACAATTGTGTTGCACCCCCAGCCACCACAAAGCAGGTGGTCTCCTTGCTGCAAGGACGAACCAACTCCTCCCCTCCCGCTCCACCCCGGTTGCCCGAACCTAATCCGGTTGGGGCAAACAGCCCTAGTGACTCTGACTTGGCTTGGAAACGAGTCAAGGGGAAGAAGAAGATGTCTCTCCCTCCCAAGGAGATAGGCTCCGTCTCACATACCATCTCCAATGATGAGGGGCGCCCCATCAAGCTGAAGCCTGCTGCTCTGGAGTGGAGTTTGCCCTCTACATCAACTCGTAAGGCCCAAAGAGAGTTACAGGTCCTCACAAAGCTGGATGCCTCATCTCCCGCCGTTGAGGATGACTCTATCAGCCCTGTGGAAGACTCCACAAGAGTGTCGCCTAACCCTGATGACGACCTTATTAGGTCGAGCAACCTTATAGGCAGTTCAGATGAGGACATGTTCTCCCCTCGCTTATCGTCGGAGGCCCCCCCGACTAGCATGAAGACATTTAGGACAAGCTGATGGCTCTAGCCCCAGCCTCATCTCCTCTCCCATCCCGTTCGGTACCGCCTCGTTCTCGCTGTAAGCCTGCGAAGTGGAGGTAACCCTTGGTCCTTGGTCCGTCTTTTACTTGTTTTATGTATATATGATGTTGGAATGTTAGGAGCTTTGTGGACTCCATTAGATAAGCGGAGGTTAATAGACTTGTTTTTTCAAATCATTTGTGGTTGGTTGGTTTATTGGAAACGAAGGTGTCGCAAACTTTCTTCAATTCCATTTCTGGGAGTCTGTTGAGGGACTGGTGCTAGCTTGCCAACTATGAATTCGCCCCTAAGGGTAGGATTTTGGGTTGGGTGGGATCCCTCGCGGGTTAACTTTGAAATTCTAGCGATATCTACTCAGGCAGTTCATGGGATTCTTAAGGTATTGAACTCAGGTATGACCTACGTTGTTTCAATTACTTATGGGGGGGCACTCTTTTACTCTCCAGCGACAGCTTTTGGGGGATATTATCTCTAGAAGTAATGCCTTCCAGAATTTACCCTAGATAGTGATGGGGGATTTCAATGCTATTAAGGATCCCTCTAATAGGACTGGGGGTTCTGATGCTTGGATCCCATGCTTTGATGATTTCATTCAGTGCTTGGTGCAATCGGAATTGGAGGACCTTAGGTATGTTGGTTTCAAGCACACATGGACAACTTCCTCAGGATCTTCTAGGAAGGCTAGGAAGATTGATAGAGTCCTTATGAACTCTAGGTGGTACCTGGATTTTTCTTACTTTGAAGCCTCCTTCCTAGCGTCAAGTATCTCGGATCATACACCTATGGTGGTTAAAGTGTTGAACACGATTTTTCGAAGAAAATCGTTCAAGTTCTTTGACTTCTAGATGAAGCATCCACAGTTCAATACAATTGTTACTCAAATCTGGAAGGACCCGGGGGAAGGGGTTCCCATGTTTAGGCTTGTGCGCAAGCTTAAGGCGCTCAAGTATCGTCTCAAGCATCTTAATAAGGAATCATTCTCTAATATTTCTGCCATGACATCAGAAGCAAGGGTCGCCTTAGAGAGCACGCAAGTCAACCTTCAGAGGGATCCTTTCTCGACTAATCTTGCTAAGTTGGAAAATGACTAGTGAAGTATCTTTGCTGACCTTCGAGCTAGTGAGAAGTTTTTCTTCAGACAAAAATCTAGAATCAAGTGGCTCAAGGAAGGAGATCGCAACACTAAGTTCTTCCATCAGTGTGTAAACAAGAAATAACTTCGGAATAGAGTTCTTTCTGTTTTGGATTCCTCTGATAACCAAATTACTGAACCACACCTGGTTCAGCAGCGCTTGGTGGAGCATTTCCAGGATCTCCTAGCCCCACGAGTGGAGCAACAAGGGCCGTCCATTGAGGAGATTCGGGAGACTATCCAGCATCCTCTTACGGACGACCAAGGTAGCTTTCTTGCTCGACTAGTCACCGAAATGGAGGTCCGAGATACGTTTTTCTCTCTACCTAGGGGCAAGTCCCCTGGCTCGAATGGCTTCACAGTTGAATTCTTTAAGAAAAACTGGGAGACGGTTGGACATTTGGTCACAACAGCAATGGGGAATTTCTTTGTAACGGGGAAGCTATTGAGGGAGATAAACATCATCATTCTGGTGCTTGTGCCCAAAGTCCCCAATGTGACTTCTGTTGATGATTACAGGCATATTGCCTGCTGCAACACTACATATAAGTGTATCACAAAAGTGCTGGCTAATCGAATTGTGGCTGTTCTAAAAAATGTTGTTAGTCCGACTTAAAACGCTTTTGTGAAGGACAGACGAATTGGAAACAATATCTTGATGGCTTAGGAACTCTTTTCTAGTTTCCACCTGGAACCACACCTTCCTAAGTGTGTGATTAAGGTTGACTTCATAAAAGCTTATGATACAGTAGATTAGGGTTTCCTTGAGAGAGTTCTGCTTGCTTTTGGCTTTCCCGACTTCGTGACTATGATTATTATGATATGTGTGCGTACACCCATGTTTTCCATTGCTCTGAATGGGGAATTTCATGGCTACTTTGCAAGTGGGTGCGGCCTACGTCAAGGTGATCCTATTTCTCCATACCTTTTTATTTTAGTTATGGAGGTCCTATCTTGAATCTTGAGAATGTCTTCTTCCAAGCTGGAATTTAAATTCTTCTGGCGATGCAAGGCAATGAATCTCTCGCATCTTTTCTTTGCAGACGATGTTTTCCTATTTAGTGAGGCGGACCTAACTTCGGTAAGTCTCCTCAAAGAGGGCCTTCAGCTCTTCTCAGCATGGAGTGGCTTGTGCCCAAACCCTTCCAAGAGCGAAATCTTTTTGGCTGGTGGATCGCCTGCTTTAAGGACTCAAATCCTCCTCCACCTCAACTTCCAGGAAGGCAACCTACCGATACGATACCTGGGGATTCCTATCATTACCGCTAGGCTTAGCAAGGCGGACTGTTGTGTTCTTATTAACCGTATTACTGCGATGGTACAATCTTGGACTCATCGCTTTCTCTCTTTTGCTGGTCGGCTTCAGCTAATCAGATCAGTCCTGCATGCTATCTAAGTCTACTGGGTGAAAGTTTTTATTATACCTATAGCCGTGTTGGAATAGATTGAGAAAATATTTAGGCAATTCCTATGGAAAGGCCCGGAACTAGGGAAAGGGGGTGCTAAGGTTGCTTGGGGTGAAGTGTGCCTACCAAAAGAGGAAGGAGGCCTTGGCATCTGGAGGCTCAGGGATTGCAACAAGGCTACTATGCTGAAGCATATGTGGCTCCTATTTTCAGATAATGAGGCCTTGTGGTGCAAGTGGATCCATTCCACGGTTTTAAAATTAAGGAATTTTTGGGTTGCTAAGAAACTCACCTGCCGTTCTTGGGCTTGGAAAAAAATCTTATCCTTCAGAAGCAAGGTCCGCAATGCCTTCTATTGGAGGATTGGAGACGGCATATCTATCTCCTTATGGTTTGACAACTGGCACCCTAAGGGCCCCTGAACTTAATTTTTTCGGACTCGTTCATCTACAGTTCAAGGCTTTCTAGGCAGACAACAGTGACTGATCTCTTCTCTAATGCTGGACAACCTCTCAAGTTGGTGCTTGAATCGTGGGATCATCCCCTCCCGAGCCTCTCTTAGAATTCGGATTGTTTTTGCTTGAGGGAGAATTTTTCAGGACACTTCACTATTGCGACAGCTTGGGAGACCTTCAGGCGGAAGATGACTCAGGTCATTTGGCATACGTTCGTCTGGAACAACAAAATTACACCACGATATCAAGTAAACCTTTGGCTTATAGCTAAGCGCAGGCTGCCCACCCAGACACTTTTATTGTCACATGGTAGAATAGATAGTGGTGCTTGTGCCTTTTGCAACGATATACCGGACCCTATTGACCATCTATTTTTTAGGTGTCGTGTCACGGCCGGGGTTGCCTTCTTTTGGGCGGCCAAATGCAATATGCCTTGGCGTAACAGGTCGTGGGAGGATAATCTCCGTTGGGCCATCACCATGCTTATGGGAAAGGAATTTTATAAGTGCATAGCTCGCTTCTCCTTCGGAGCGCTGTGTCATATTATTTGGAACAATAGGAATAGCATTCTCTTCAGAGAATAGCCTCTTTATGTCCCGGTTATGAAGAACCATATCTTTAAAGTGGTAAGAGATAAGGCGATCACTATTAGGAATGTTGAAGATAATATTAGGAATATAAGGTTGCAGCGGAGTTGGGGCATTGACCCAGTCATCTTTTCTGGGGAGTGTTAATTCCCTTCCTTTCAGCTGGTGTGTCTTGATTAAGGCAGTTGGTGCAGCGGTTCTTACTGAATCCTGATGATGGTTCTCTCCCTACCTGAGAGCATTTTGTATCTGTTCGCCGGTTGTTCATACCATGCTTTTCCTTTCTAATTGTTAGTGGGTTGCCACAGCTGTGGCTTTTTTATCCCGGCATCCCTCCACTCATTATAATCCGTTGTTTTGAGTGTGGGTTTTGATGCCATGATCTTTTTGTTCACTTGATCTTTCTTCAATATATTTATTACCTCTCACCAAAAAAAAAAAAAAAAAAAAGAGCGCGAAAGTTGCGGTCTTTTGGTTTGGCGCAGTTGCCATGTGTGATCCTTAGTGGCGGTTACATGGTTGCCTCACGACAAGAGAGAGTGTTGATAATATATTAACTAAGTAGCACCGACATCGACACGTGATGCGATACGCCAACACGTCATTTCTCAAAAAAATAAAGAATTCCGACACGTTGGGACACGTTGTATGTTATATGTATATTTTATTTATTATTTTTATAATTATTTCAATGTCCCAATTATTATTCTTTTTATCTTATGTAAAAATTCTTTTTGGATAATTTACATAAAAAAATCTAATTCAAATTTATAAATAAATAAATAATAATAAAATCCTATAATAAATTTACACAAAAATATTAATTCACCATTTATTAATATCATTTCTCGTTTCAATTTGACAAATTCAACTCCATTTCAATAAATCCATAAAACTTGGAAAGGAAAAAAATGTAATTCACATTCTAGACTTGTGTGTCGAGATGTGTCGAAAGGAAAAAGAAAAACTTGAAGGTAAATTGTGTATCACGGAAAGTGACAGTCAAAAAAAAGAAAAGAAGAAAATATTATATTTTTTTCCTTCTAAATTTGTTATTTTTCACATATATATTTTGACCATTCATTTATGAAAATTTTTATAATTGACTCTCGCATGTCGAATTCCGACTCGAGTCAAAATCAATGCATCTTCAGAATAAAGATGTAAATTTTGATTTTCTAATTAAAACCTCCCCCATTGTCTCACTAACTGACTTTGATACTCAAAATCAAATTCAAATGAACTGCGTGAATTAATAGGAAGCTTTCGGCTTATAGATTATGGCCGAATCGAGATAGTGGAGTCAGCCTATGATGATGCGCTTGAGATGTGTAAGACGTCGCCCACTTCTCTCTCCCCGCTAAGGCCCTCCTCCTCCCAAAAGTGACCCGCCGTTTCACTCCCCCTCCTTGCCCTTTTTCCCTTTCACTTGAGTGGGGCCCGACAGACACGTACACATGCGTAACTAGTGGCAAGCGATGCACGTCCGGCTAGTCTAGACCGATCAGGCTGCTGGTGGTGGAAAACTTTGCCTCGTTTCCATCGATTCTCAAGGCGAGAGAGGTCGTACTTGGAACCGGTCGAATCCCAGAGGCGTGATTGGGATCCCCATTCGCGAAACGACATAGAAAAAAGGTGTAGGAGGAGGAGGAGGAGGGGGGAAAGGATCAATGATGATCGATCAAGAGGGAGAGGACCGAAGCAGACAATGTCCACTCGATAACATCGGTAGGCTTGTGCACACGCGATCACAGTGCGCGCACGCATGTGTACGTGTCGGTCGGGCCCCCCTCCTCCTCCTCCTACACCTTTTTTCTATGTCGTTTCGCGAATGGGGGTCCCAATCACGTCTCTGGGATTCGACCGGTTACAAGTACGACCTCTCTCGCCTTGAGAATCGATGGAAACGCCACTAAGGATCACACATGGCAACTGCGCCAAACCAAAAGACCGCAACTTTTGCCCTCTTTTTTTGTCTTATCTTATTCGAAAAGAGGCTTTCCTTTTACTACAGCTTCTTTTTGAATAAGAGAACTCGGAGTCAAGATCAACGGTATCTCCCTGCAAAATCCCTCTCCTTACTTGTTGTCCTTCTCCATGAGCTTAAAACCCAGGAATGGGAAACGCCCTCGGCTTCCTTTATGGCCATTGTTGTGAACCCTCCGCCCGCGGAGACTCCGACTTTATTGCCCACCGCCCCCTAACCCCCTCCGCCTCTCCGGGTCCCTCCAGCCCCCGCCCCCGCCCCTGTCCCAGTCCCCGTCCCTGGTCCGCCCCCTGAACTCTTCTGCCCCCGCACCCTGCTCCCCACACCCCCGTCCGGGTCATGGTCTCCGTGCACCGCTACATCTCAGCTTCACACCAAGAAGAGGAGCAAATGCTTCGCACACTTCCGGTAATGAACCCAAAACTTCCTCAACATTCCATGATCTCTTTCAGTGTCCTGCAGACCTCCATTTGTCGATTGTGACCCGGAATTTGCTACCTTAACATCATTGAGTCTATACAACACACAATTTTGTATTCTAGACAAGATATCACTGATCCGAAGAAGAAAACCAACTACATGTACCTTCCTATTCCTGGCAGCCCAAGTATTGATAGGGCAAAGTGAAGTTTACAATGAAAGCAGCTGTGATACATTCTTCTGAATATCTTCAGTAAACTTTTACCAGGTGAATGCAAGATGTGTGGGAGATGGGGACGGCATCACCGTTTACGTTAGCACTTCCGATCCGAGTGAATCAAGCTTCGTCCCATTTGATGTCCAGATCACGGCTGTAGCAAGATCAGACGCCCTTAATAAGAGGCACTTCAGTCGAGCTAAAAAACTGGACCAAGAAATTGTGAACAAAGGATATCGGTATACTATCCCTGATCACTTATGAACAGTCACAATCATTATCTGTCGCATTTCTTCTCTTCCTGCACGAGTAATTCACTGGTTGATCATAGTTGTCATTCTGCAGGTGTATCACTGTTCAGAATGAGGAAGTCCTTGCTCGGAAGTACCGAATTCGGCTCAGGTAAAAACTAGGCGTTTGACACATTCGAATTGGCAAACTTTTCTCTTAATTCTTCCTAGAACTATTGCCTCGTGAAACAGGGGGATAGATGCTCCAGAGATTGGGATGCCATACGGCAAAGAGGCTAAGGAGGAGCTCGCAAATATTGTTCGAGGAAAGTGTTTGACAGTTCATGTGTATAACAAAGATCGATATGACCGTTGCGTAGGAGATGTATACTGCGATGGCATCTTTGTGCAGGTAGACCCGACTTCTCCCAGCGTCAACTTTTTGACAAGTATATTCAACAGCCTACGAGTAGTCATTCAGGATGTTTAACTAGGCCAAGGTGGGGGAGAAAGACAGTAAAATGATGACCGCACATGCTTGAACAAAGGCTAATGGATAAAGTCGGCTTTACGCTCTGATCGATCTCTATATTTTTGTTTTCTAAACCGAAAGGTCTCTTCATGGTTGGACTTTGGCAGACAGCTCAACCTGAACCCTAGCTTAATGCTTTGGGGGAGGTCAGGCTGTACGAGCCACAGCCCACCCATTGAGCAGGAATAGCGTTGCACGTTTACCATATCAACAGTGGCTTCTAGTGGTTACATATCTGCATGTTTGTTAAGCCGCTCTGCGTTTGCAGTCCACTCTCAGTTCCACTCTTTCCTCTGCAATTCCTCATTCTTCTCCATCTCCAAGCGCAGGAGCTGATGCTCAAGAGAGGGATGGCGTGGCATTACAAAGCCTACGACCAACGTGCAGAGTTTGCCGAGGTAACCTAATGATTCTTCCCCTTTCTGCACCCTTATCATATGCGATGTGAATTCTGTATCTCGAACGTTGCATGAGCAGTGGGAGGAGAATGCACGGGCAGAGCGCAAAGGCTTGTGGGCATCACCAAACCCTGAGAAGCCATGGGAATGGAGGAGGAAGAATAGACGAGGGGGCAGACAAACGTTTACCAAAATCTGATTATCCAACCTTTTGCCATTCCAGGGAAATGTAGCTGGCCATGTGTTGAAGTAAAGGGCTACAATCTATTGGAAACTTTCCGATTCATATAGAAAGGAGTATGCTTTATCATCTGTTGTATATAGGCTAAGTTCGACTCTAGTCCAAAGCTAGAACAGCCTAACCAAATCGATCATCTGAGATCAATGAAATATCTAATGTATGAATTTCTGTTTGTTCCACGAGGTTATGAAGGTGTAGCCATGGGTACACATTGATAAAGGCGGAAATGAACAAATCGTTAGAAGATCACAGGGATTCAAAGTCACTCAATGCGTAAGAAAAAGCACACCATTACATCCTGAAAGCGTACATGGTGCCAGTCGGGGATTTCGTGAAGGAAAAATCAACCAAGAAAAAGCATGCAAGAGAGAGGAAAGCATGGGGAGGGAAAGATAAACAATGATCAACAAAACAGCGAGTAAAAGAAAACCTGGTGAATGTTCAAAATCCTCAGATTCATTACAAAGAGAGTTTCTGCTTCTTTTGAACGGAAATTCGCGTGCATGAAATGCTTAGGGAATCGATTTATCCTTCCTTTTTCTGGTCCTCCATATGCTAAGACTGGCTCGGGTTCAAATATGAAAGATATATAAGTGATTCTCGTTCATGTTTTCCCACGTGCAATCTTCAATAAAAGGGCATACCAATGCATACGGCTCCCCGCACTGTGGCGGCTGAGTCTCACCTTCTAATTTCCCAGAGGCTGTCATAAAAAAACTGCTGGTAAATTATCAATGTAATTTTCGACCCAAAAAAAAATTATCCACGTAATTGAATTTAAAGCATAATCGCAAAGTTCAATGAATATCATATTCTGTCCAAATAGCGTCGCCCAATTCAAATTCATCAAATGAAGTTATGTTGTAACTGCTAATCTGACTAATGTTCTCTGCAAAACCCTGCTCAAATATTATCTTGCTTGT
Source organism: Eucalyptus marginata (assembly GCA_014182565.1). Taxonomy (NCBI): domain Eukaryota; kingdom Viridiplantae; phylum Streptophyta; class Magnoliopsida; order Myrtales; family Myrtaceae; genus Eucalyptus; species Eucalyptus marginata. The sequence goes on along the minus strand of CM024594.1, from coordinate 884,707 downwards.
TCATTATCACCTCTGTTCTTCTGCTATAAAAATGCTCCCAACGAATCGTTTGAGGCTGATGATATGACGAGGGACTTCCGCTATCTGAAACCATCTATAAACCTAGACACCGGCAAGCTTCGTAACCAAAGCATCAAACATTGGTGCTCTAGGGGGGTATGCCCTCTTTTGGATAGTGATGTTTAAAATTGTTTGATGAAGTCTTAGTTTACCCAAAAAAGAGGCATCCTCGAAAGATCATTGCTCTTTGCATTGACACTGAAGATGAAGGATAGCATTCTCTTAACAAAAGTACTTCCTCGGCTACCTTAGTGTACCAAGTTAAAGAGGAAGCATAAATCATTATGCAACTATTCTATGTACTTCATGTTCGGCCTTTGTTAAACATTAACGCTATGATAACAAAGCCAGTGCAGCAAGAGCAGATGCTTGTATCCACAGAGAGCAGATGCTGTTCATAGGCTGCAAGCAAGAACGGAAGCTGAGAGGAGTCAAAAGGACCTTTGAGATCAATAGACAGGTCTAAGCAGTGGAAAGGACAGAGAGTCCAAGTCTGCCTGCAAAGTAAAAAGAGTGACGGTCTTGGTTGGTTTGCTTTGCTCAAGAGAAAGAGACCGAAAAAAAAAAATGAAAATGTGGGAAAGACAACTGAACAAGATTTGCATATGGTGGCAAAACAGAAATGAAAACAGAGATGCAAAAAAACGATGGCACAATGGTCATTAGGGAATCAATACATGGGAAGGATGAAGAAAAAACAAGCAGCAGTTTCAATACTGATGTTTAAGTTTCTTTCTGGCTAGCACAATAAGTAATGCTTCAGCGACATGATAAATCCATGTGTTATGTACAGTTAGACAGGAGTTTGATTTTCCATGGAAATGGACTGATGCTTGCACCATGCAACTAAGAAGAGAAAAAGAGAGAAGGCATTATATTCAGAACTGCATCCAAAACAGAAAAGCTCTTGATAACTAGAGATTCAAATCAGAAGTATGTGGAAAAGTAACGCTATAACAGTATGTGTAATGTGTCTTATTCTCAGGAGAGTGCAAGGAAAAACGAGCTTAAAGCTTATGAAAACGTATATGAAGTTGAAAAGAAGCTTGTCTTGTCTCATTCACACCAACAGCACTTGAAAGATTCAATGCTACTTCAGCAGAACCCGTGCATCTCAGCAATGAATAGGAATCAAAATTGCACATGATTGTGAATCAATAGGCAAATGACATGAGAAAAGATTAGTGTTACTCACCCTGAACCTACTTTTTGTCACCATCCATCTCACCGGAATCAGAGTCACTTGCATTGTAACCTAACATCATTCAAAAACAACAATAATGATCAAGCCCCCGCCTGTGTACATGCAGAGAAAAAGGAAGGAGCGAGTGAGCCAAAGTATCAGTACCTGGTTGTTTATCACTTACTCTCCAAACTGAAGATCGAGCCTTTGATGCTTTATTAATCCAAGCACGACCCTAGTTGATAAAACCAAGAGGCCAAACACAACTTCAAGTAAGTTCGCAAGATATTAAGAAAAGACAATATGGATCGAGATTAACCAACATGAGGATTGATCAAGTCTACATTAACGATGGTTGCTCCCTGCTAATGAGTAACATGGTCTCGAACTGTTGTAGGACCTCTAGGTAATCACCAACCCCTCACATACACAATCAGGCACAAATGTACACAGCATACATTCTCTCATAAAAACAAATGTGGAAAGAAAGACATAACCTTTGACAGGAAAAAGGCAAAACCCGCGAACTGCATACTCAAACACTCAATCGAAAAAGTGTCCATTGAATTCAAGAACCTAAAATGATATGTCCAGACAAGAATTACAATTGCATACAAATGAGAGCTCAAATTCTGCAATGCAGACAATTGCAATCCATCTGGTACCTACACCATTAAAGGGCACCAAACAATCATACGAAAGGAAAACAGAGAAATCCAGGAAGGACCTTTTGGGGGTCTCTGGGCACGCCATAGCCAGAGTTGTACATCTGGCCAACCAAGACCTGCATGGCACCATCGCCGGCCTTGGCCTCTCTCAGCGTGTCTTGGAACCACCTCCTGGCGCAGTCGGACACCACCTGAGCCAGCGGCATCCGACTGTTCCGCTCCAGCTCCAGGCTCTTCGCGTGACCCGCCTCCATCTTCTTCTTCGGGTCGGTTCGGACCCCACCGCCGCCGCCGCCGCTTCCACCGGGTCTCGACGTCTCCGGAGTGGAGCCCCGGATTCTTGAAATGGGTTTCGCTTGTTTCGGCAGGCGGAGCTTGTCTGAGGACGAGACGGCTCTCGCGAAGTCTTGGAGCCGCGTTGCGGAAGGGATTGACTTCCCCATTGAAGCAAAATGGAAAGGAAAAGATTAGAAAAAAATAGCCTGCGGATTTCCTCAAAAACCCATTGCCTTTTTTCTCAATCCCGTTTTACTTGATTTTGTAGAGATGGGAAAGGAAAGTGGGATCTGCCCGGAAGGTACAGCGCAGTCGAGCATGCAAAGATTTTCCTCCCACCTTGGGGTTTCGCTTGAAGGCTTGAAGCTCATCTCGTCATCATCGTCGTTTTGTGCAGGAGCTAAAATCGTCTGCACCGATGGGTAGGGTAGGGATATCAGTTCCCAATCCAGTCCAACTCCAAGGTGAAATCGGGAATTGGACCGAGAGAATGGGTTCCCACAAATCAGAATGGACCGGACCGCCGGTTCGTTTCATCCAATCCCATATAACCTATCATTTTTTTTTTCCCACTACTTAGAATTAGATCTAAGTTGTGTTTAGTTTACATTTTACTAATTTTATTAAAGAAATAATTAATTAAAATAATATTTAGTAGTAGACCTGAGCAAGTCCCTAAAAGACTCAAGGAGGAAATAGACGGGAGCTCGCCTGGCAGGGTGAGAGGCCGTCTTGTCCTCCGTATTCCCTCTCTGTCGGAAAGATAAAGATAAACAGTGAATTAGGGGACCTCTTAATGGAGAAAGTAGACTCCATGTCAAGACTTGCTCTGGCTACCACCGGGTAGGATGGTATAGTAATCACCCGTGCCTGGGGGTGAGGGAGGGTGAGTGAAATACCCATTGCTTTGCGTTGGCATGTCTGTACTAATTTTATTAAAAAATAATTAAATAAAATAATATTTAGTAAGTCCCGTTCATTTTTCCTTTGAAATTATTAGGAATCGAGAATTAGACCCAGTATTCTCAAAACTTTAACCAAACTGATGAATCCGATCCGGTTAATTTTTTTTTTTTTTGTCGATCTTACTTTCTACTCCTATTCTAACGCTCACTCTCAGACGTTTGCCCTGCCTTATTGTAGAGCGTGAGAGTTGAAACCCACTCCTAAAACTAATGCGTCCCCATCCCAACCCTCATTGAGAAGGTGAGGATTCGAACCCCCCACCTCCCCTTCTTAATTTGATTGGTACGCTTTGCACACTCTTACTGCAAGCCCAGCAAGTCTAACAGCTGAAAGGAACAGAGCTCACGTGAGGCTTCCTTAGAGGATCTCCCAGCAAAAGGATGGAACCCTTTTGGGCTCAGCGAAGCCCAGACAAGAACCTTTGATCCAACCTTGTATTTTGAGCCCTCGCGCGAGAAAGGATTCCTGTGATGGGAGCTAGCAGGCGCATGGGGGAGGATTTCCCAATGCTTCTTTCGGGTATTTGTTAAGTCCACTGAAGGTGATAAGAAGAGTGCATCGGCCTCCAATTATGTTAGGGATAAGTCACCAAAGTATAAATAAGCCTTCAAACTTAAAGAAAAATATAATCAAGTTCTGAGACTTATCGAATTTGTGCAATCAAGTCTTATTATTAATTTTATCCAACTCGGCTAATGTAAATTATTGATGTTGCTTTTTCTTATTATTTCATCTCTCTACAGAGCATTGACTAGAGGTGAACATAATCCGGATGAGCAATTCCTATCTTGGAATCAGGAATCGTCCACAAGAACTGGTTCCGAAAAATTGGAACTGAGAATCGTCCGTTGATTCCTAGGTGGGTCCATAAAACCGGTTTCTAATCTCTACAAAATTGCATTCATCAATTAATATCATGTTGAACCTAATTTCTATTTTAGAGCACCAAAACTTGTTCGGCCTTATGTTTGGATTGAATTGCGAGCCATTGATTTTGATTAAGGATTGAAAATTATAAGGTGGAACGAATAGACAATACCCGTTAATTAGCAATTTAATTTCTTCAAAGGTCATGATATAATCCTCTTAGGGTTTTCCGATATGGGGAACTTTTGGAAAATTAGATTCTATGTCAAAAGTCCTAATCTCCACATAAGTTAAAACATTAATTGCTTGATTCATTTTTTTCAACGTCAACCTAATTTAATCATGGGAATGACTAAAGAGAGACTAATTATGTTCTTAAAACGAGCCATTAGCTCTCGATTTCGTATTATGACAACAAAACACGACAATATTTATAGACATCTTCAATCGGTCCTCTCCTTCTTCTTTATTCGTTTATTTTGTTTTGGTTGAGAAAGTGAGTAAATGGATTATTAGAATGAAAAAAAGAAAAAAAAAGAGTAAGAGGTTAGTCCTATTACACAAAATTAGTCAATAATGCCTATTAACTACAGATATACATATATGTATATATATTTGGTCAAAATATTTCAAAATAATTAAGTAATTGTGATGGAATTTCTTTTTTTTTTTTTAAATATATAGACTGGTCCGATCCGAATGGGTTGGGAACTGGACCGGTACTCACCGGTTCTACTAAATTGGAACCAAGAATCGAATCAATCCCTATGGGAATCACCAATTGCAGTTCAGTTTGGTCTGATTTTGAGTGGTCTAGGCGGTTTTTAGTTCTTTTGCATACCCCCCGCTTTGACATGATTAAAACATGGAGGATAAGACTAAAACAATGTCATTTTGGTTTAAATATAAATTTTTAAACTAAATCTTAATTAAATTAGATTTAAAAAATTTTAAAAAACACACACAAAAAAAGGAAGGGCAAGGGCCGCAAGCCGTCCTCCCCGCCGCCTCACCATCATAGGAAAGCATTGGTAAGGATTGTTGGCCCTTGGCCAAACCACAGCAAGGGCACCTCACATCGGCCGGGCCTCACCACGGTCTAGCCGAGGGGTGGTGACCCTTTCCTAGATTTGGGTGGAATGTCGTGACTATTGCCCAGTAGGCAAGGATTGCTAAGCCCTTGTCGGCCCTTTTCGATGATAGGGACGAGAGCTTGCTAGCCTTATCCTTGCCTTTTTAAAAAAATAAATAAATAAATGTTCATTTTTTTAATTTAATTAAGATTTTTGTTAAAAATTCATTTCATTGTACTTTTTTTTTATTTTATAAATTTTAAGTTTTAATTGTATTTTCATACTAAATTAGGACTTTCGGTGCACTTCGCTGTGTTAACAACACATTCCACACTCTTTGTGCAGCCATTGGTGTCTATTGAATCCTTTCTTTTTCATTGATAGTGTTGATTGAAATAAAATAAAATAAAATAAAAATCAATTTCCGGTAGCCTTTCCAACCCTTCAACCTTAACAGATGGATGCTGGTTAGGCTTATTTAGGCCTAGCCTCACAAAGCCGGTTGACTTAACCATTGCTAGTTAAACCCCTAGGGTTTTACTTTTCCCTCGTGAGGCCTCCCTAATTTCCACCCAAATTTCTCTTCCAAGGTAAGTTGGAATATGGAGGTGACATTATGGGATTTCCCACTCTAAGAGCTACTCATGTCCAAATCTTATGAGTGTTAACCCAACAACATTATCTCTCTAGGTGTGGGAGCCGCTTCTACCCTATTGAATTTAACGCCAAGAGGACACCCCACGGGAGGAGCTAGCACCTATAAGCTAACTGCACCCCACCATGCGAAGCAACCCCATCCTTTAGGAACGGGAGCATAAGGGGTCACCTTCCTCAGGAGAGTTCTCCCCTCTGTTTTCTTGTAAGCCTTTTAAGAACCTATCTAGGTCCGAAAGTTATTTAATTGTACTTTTTCTAAAAAAAACTGTAAGATTTAATTGTAATTTCCACAATAAGTTAGGACTTTTGGTGCACTTCACTGTGTTAACCAACGCATTCCACACCCTTCGTGCAACTGTTGGTGTATGTTGAATCCTCTCTATTTCATCGATGGTGTTGATTGAAATTAATAATAATAATAATAGTAATAATAATAATTAAAAATCCTATTCCAGCAACCTTTCCAAAATTTTGAGCCGCGCATCAGATGATATGCACTTAAGTACATGAATGCTCATGTCAGGATCCCACGGAATTGGAGTAATTTAGTCATATCTATTAAAAAACTAATTCCAACATTTCAAATGTCGAATAATTGGAGTAATTCACTAATTCAAACATTTCATAACAAATTGATTTTGCTCCATCTTTTCAAATGTCGATTTCTCGTGCGCGTGCACGATGCCCGTGCCTGCTTGCTAAGTAATAGCAACGTATTGTCCAAGAGTGTGCGTCCTTTAAAAAGCATTGCGTCTTTGATTAGGTTATTTTTCCAATTTCCAAATGATGCCATATATATATAAGAGCTCATTTTCTGGGCCAACCACCACCAGAGACATCTTCCATCACCATCATAAACGTGATTAAGCACACCACTTATCTCCAACGACACGACAGAACTCTCGTCAATTTCAGATTAACATCAAACTAGGTGATAACTTAGAATTCAAGATAGCTTGTAATGACGAAGACGTCTTTGTTTTCATTAACACTCATTTCCAAAATTAACTGATGTCACGTCCCGAAGACGTCTTTGTTTTCACTAATTGATAGCATGGGGTATATTAGATCTAAGCTGCTAATCAATATGATTATTAAGACTTCATCTTTTGATAAGGTCACGTCCAGAGCACAGATTCACCATTTGAATATTGTAATGTTTTTTCTCTCTCATGTTTGAGTTTTTCATCAGTTATTTTTTTTAGATAAAAAAAAAACTGGGGTATATGCAAAAACAACCCGAAGAGTCATCTATCTCCTTTGTTCTTTCTGAGAAAGTGGAATGAAAGGGAAAGTGATAAGACGTAAGACAGCTGATTGTCCTTTCCCCGGTGGCGTGCCACGCGCGCGTCTCTTGTCGTCTAATGGCTGATTAGACGATCCGACGGCAACCTCTCGAACGGATTTCAACGGAGCAGATACACACAACATCGGATTGGTAATCACCCTCGCGAAGGTTGATATTGCTACGTGTTTGGGAACATCACTTGATAGATTATTGCCCAACCATCTCATAATCGGAAGCTTATCAAGAACATCAGATGATTTTTTTTTTTTTCAGAAGAGTAATAATGCTTAGTGTACCGACAATTTCATATGGTCATAACTTTTCAAACTTACGCATAAAATTTCAATATAATTTTTTGGTCAATTTTCACCGATTTGGTTAGCATAATTGGTGATTAGTAATTTCCAGCGAAAATCGATCGGAAAGAGTTATATTGAAATTTTTTGTAAATGTTTAAGACTCAAGTGGTAGAATTTGAAAAGTTTAGAATGCTTGAAATTTGTACAAGATCGACCGAGTAAACTTTTCAATAATTGCCCCCTTTTTTTTTGGTCGAATACATCTACCCTTTTGACTTGCAAAATAATACTTCATTTAACATGCATGTATTACGTAAACCTTTCTCTGTGCATGTGTACGAGGACCAGCCTTGCTCTTCTTTGTGCTCGTTGCTCTCTCAATCATCAACGAATCGACTCCCCCTCATCTGTTCCGCAAGAATGATTCAAGAATTCAGGTTCTGGGGCTTCTTACATCTACTTATATATGAACTTTTCTGAGGATTCTCGTGGGATATTTCAACGATTTTGAATTATTTAAAGTAATTTTTCAATGGATTTGATGGAAATCATTATCACAATCAATTTGTGACGGCTCTATAATATTGGCTTGATTTACTTCTTTATCAACTCCTCTGTATTTGTATATAATGAGAACTTTCTTATCACAATAAAAACATTCCGAAAATAAGAAAATTTCTTTTATCTTTCCATATAGCTGGGTTTTACATACAACGTTGATATTTCTGTTTTTCCTTTATTTATTCTAAGCAGAGTAACTTGAAGATCTGTCATAGTATCTTAAGGATAGTGCTTGCACGCCTTGATTTTTTGTTCTTATTTTTTCAACAACTTAAACACTCTACCTAAAACAATATTGATCCTTAAAGGACATAAGCTTTGTTTTTGTCTTTTGTCGGCCAACGTAAGTCTCGTTCATCTTGGTCTCCATATCCACAACTACTGGCGTTCGAAGAATCTATCTCTGCAGCGTTCTTTGTTCTATCAGAAGAAAGGGTTCGAAGAATCCTGCAGAAACTGGGACGTGTATCTTTCATGAGACTTCATGTTGATGTCGGACATATCAAGAGAAATCACTTAATGCGCATTCAAGGCTTCATCTACCCAGTGTCAGAGACCATGAGCTTTTCTCGACCCTTTCTTTAACACGGCGGCGATACAATGGGTCGATCTCTGATATCCACTTATGCTCACCGACGGTGCACGTTCTTTCTTCCAACGGATGATCTCTCGCTCATCACTGCTTCAATCTCCAATTTTGCTTGCACTGTATACGTAAGTGAGGAAAATTACCCAAAAAAAAAAAACCTATTATACTTGTCACAATTCAATCATAAACATTTTAATTTAACTAATTTAGATATAAATATTTTTGACAATTTGCCACTTTTAGTCACAATCGCTGACATGGATGTTAGTTATTCTACGTGACACCATTGATGCCGGCGTGAATAATTTCCACAATTCTTTTATATTTATTTTTTTCTTTAGGCGGCCCTTGCCCAAGCCCACATTGGCATCTAGGCTAGGGCTGCCCCCACCCAGCCCTCGGGCAACCCTTACCTAGTCCTCTCCAATCATTGACAAAAAGAAAAAGAAGAAATTTAAAAATTGTCAAAGTCAATGCTAACCACACCATGTAAGACAATTGGCGCTGACCGATCTTCTACGTTAGTGATTTTGGCCAAAATTAATTGGAATAGCTACATTGATAAATCATCAAAATGTTTAAAACTGAATTAATATAATTAAAATGTTAAGGATTGAATTAGGACAAGTAGCATAGGCTTAAAACTAATTTGATAATTTTCCTTATGTAAGTGTTGTTTTTATCTTGAAATTTCTATTTTATCGACTGTTCGTGAGAGAAAAAGTAGATGTGCCATGGCAGGGTAGTGAGACAATGAGATCTGTGAAACTGGAATTTAAGAAATGTATAGTGGATTCCATGTATAGATCTTGAGTACTCGCATGTTCATTGCTCCATCCTCTATAACCATCCATATAAAAATAATATATCAGACCAATCAAAAGTCCTTGTGTAATTTCGCGGAAGGTTCCGCCGGCCGTCAAAGAGATCTATTGCTTTCATTTTCAATTCAGGTATGTGTCTTATCATTATAATAAAAAATATTTACTGTAGTTACATGAGAATGACTCCATGGTCTCTATATTTATAAATTAACTTAACTGCTCACATATTCATTTTTCCATATCATCTAGAACCATCTCTATAAATAACTCTGTGCGATCAATCAAAAGTCCTTGTGTGATTTCTCATTAAGGTTGCGTGACCGTCAAACTTCTCCAAAGAAATTAATTTGTTGATATTTTCAACTCACTTATCATTACGATTTTCTCGTCTTTTATAAACATAATTTTTTATTGTAATAATTCTCCGTTTGTTTAGCAAAAATGAATAATTTGAAATATATTTTTCTTAAAATGATCGACTTATCGCCTACGAAAATGAATGGACAAAAAGTATTTTTATTGTCAACGGAAATGTTTAAATATAAATTATTATCGGTGATGAAAATAATTTTTGTTGACTAATTATCTTAAGCAATACAAATGATCATTTTTAAGAAAATATTTTTTAAATTATTTATATTTTACGAAATAAATGAATGATTCACCATGTTCCATATATCCTTCCCGCAAGTAAATGTCATTCCAAAGCAAAAGCATTGTTTTCCAGAGTTCGATGTACAAGTGAGACAACGACAATGGAAATTCAGAAAACAATGACATCGGGTGCCTCCAATGCTCTTTTCCCAATATATAGTTAATGTGATTTTCTCCTTGCCAAATTTGCTTTAAATGAGGATACATTACATAGGTCATCTCAACCATTTTTTTAAAAAACTTTCAGACGAGGCCTAGAATTGCTCTTTCCTATGATGTCCCCTGCGCGAACGAAGGCAGATAAAATGACTATGAAAAACTAATGCGAACACAAAAAAGAGTCGCGGACACTACAACTAAATCCGAAATTCAACATTACTTGACGTTAGACCTTTGAAGACGACGGTCGTACACATTCATATGATTTCAGAGTTTTATATATAGAAATAGATTCCTTTCGCTCCCTAATTCCTCGATTCGTTCGAGATTACTAACGTTTAATCATTTGAAACGAATTTTACTTTATAAGATTCTTGCATTCTATATTCTCAAAGAACGTTTGAAATGACATGTTCCTTTTTAGATACGAGCATGAATAATTGCAACGTGAGCCTGAATAGTATGCAAAATGCGCATGAGGCCGAAAAGACATCCGTAGGACAATCAGATGCACAGGAACACACTCTTATTATTGCAAAAGAGCAAGAGCAACCCCACGTTACAGGCACATTAACAGGACGGGACCGATTCCAACTTGGTCGACCCATTATCATTCCACCTTTTTACGAACCCTAGACGACGCAAACCCTAAACGACAAAAGTTGAAAACAGGAACCTAAACACGACCTCAGGACCGGGACTCACATCCTCGTAGTCCTAGGTAAGACTTTTAGTCCATTCAGCAGGAGCCGGTCACCAACTGCTGCGCGTTGGGACCTTTTATTCCAGATATCCGGCAAGCGATTATGGTTATATGGCAAGAACCAGACCCGGCACGGACTTTCCGGCCCGGTTCGACACGGTGCTCTCCCACAGGGACTGGCAGTGCAGCGGCGTGATCTCGGCCGTCGAGGGGTCAGACGGCGGGGAGTCGCCGAAGCGGGTGACGGTGAGCGAGGTGTTGAAGTACTCCCTCACCTGGGTGACTATCCCATCGGCGGAGACCGTCCAGGCGTGGACCCAGAAGATGGAGCGGGCTAGGTCGGAGCCCTCGGCGAGCACGGTGGGGCCGAAGGAGGTGACGGAGTCGGGGAAGAAGAGGAAGGTGTCGTCCGGCTCGGCGGCACCGGTGAGGAGGCGCATCAAGAACTGGTGGGAAGGGGGGCCATGGAACCACCACTCGAGGTTGGGGGCGAGGATGCGGTGGACGGCGTCGCAGTCGCGGCGTCGTAGGGCCTCGTACAGGTCGCGGACCACCGTCCGGTTCGCGGGCTCACGCTCCTCCAGAGCTGGCGGTCGAGTGTTAGCCAGTTCTAGACTATGCGAAGCCGAGAGAGAGAGGGAGAGAGAGAGAGAGAGAGAGAGAGAGAGAGTTGAGCTTGAGCTTGAGAGATTAGAGAAATGGCGAGCTATGGTGTGGAGTTGGAGTTGCAGGAGCTTAAATAGGAACAAAATGCCCTCGCACAGACAAAATCCTGATGTCAAAATTAGTTTGGAAATAGAATGACTCTTCGACAATTATGAAATAGATTTATTCAATATTTAGTAAAAAACTCTCGTAAACCGGCCTTATTGCGCGTGGTTAGCATTATTGTAATAGAGAGGAACGAACTCAATAGGAAGCAACCACACCGCATTATCATAGAAAGTCATATTGACATACATATAACTTCAATTAAAAGATCATGGATATGATCCAATCATAATAAAGCCGAGCGATTTATTGAGTGCTCGAAACTCGGTCATCTTAAAAAATTTGCTTGAACCGAGGTAAGAAGTTGGATTCCAGCTCCATAGGTTCATAGTTATATTATTATTTTCTTGTCCCCATCTCTTCAATGAATAAAATATTGGGTAGGTCTGACTGCGCGAGTGTCGCCCGTTCTTGGAAAAGGCACGTGTGGAGGTCTTCCCTTTCCCACGTGGGTCTTAGTTTTACTTTCTTTTTTACTTGTTTTTTTCATACGAGGATAAAGATCGCAAGACTCGTGATGAAGTAGCCAAGCCATCTTTCTTGGATTCCCACAGCCGCTGCGAGGTTTGCCATAATAGACATTAGTTGGTCTTCGGGGCTGCTCGATGTTAATTGAATTTTGGCATTCAAATCAACCTCCTAGATGATCCTCGTTTGCGATAATTATTGTTAAGGTTACTTAGATCAATACGATACTACTAACATGGACAAACACATATAATACTTTCTTGTCGATCGACAGAGTATTAGACGCCAGTGCTTCTCGATGAGCAATGTCAGAAAAACATGCCATTGTTAATCTGATCGAGTTGTTCTCTAACATCATAAAACACGGGCGATTTATAATTAAGCAAGTGGGCATGGGATCAAAAGGGATCTAGATTCATCCGTGAATTTGATTAATCCAAATAATTTTGGGCCACTTAAATAAATTAAACCTGGGGTTACAGGCTTTCCGATTGAGCTCGGAAAATGAGAAGAAAAGGGAAAAGGAAAATGCTTAGAATAGCGTGCCATAATATAGCAAGCCAGTGGACCATAAGAGCAGGAATATTTCATTATTGTACCGCGGTCCGAGGTCCTAAGGTCGAGAGCTGCTCATGAGCCAAAATCATCAAGATCATCGAAGGGTCCCACTTTTTGTCGTGATGTGAGAAGACGAAAGTCCCTGCCCCAGATACGGCGGAATGCTGCCTGTCTGGCGATTAGACCATCTCGACACCGACTCATTTTTTTCTTGAAATTCCCCATTTTTATGTCATTTAATAAAATAATCATATAACACACTTAAACTTTTAAAATCATTGAGAATCATTGACAATGATCCCATAAAATCTGATACAATGATCTCATAAAATTTGATATGATATCAAAACAAGAAGGTGTGATTACATTCACTACATGCTTGACAAAAAGATCAAACTAAGTGTAGGGAGTGATAAGATAATTAATAATTCAATATTAAATCTTTAAGCAAAGCAAGTTGCTGATTAGGTGAACGTGAAAGGTCTGGGGCCGTGGGAAGTGGGCATCTGAGCAGCACCAGCTTGGGAGGAACATGAAGCCACAAGCTGGATTAATAAGACATTAGACAAGTCACTCTTTTGCCTTTTGGATTTTTTCTGAAAGGAAATTTCTATTCAAAATCGCCACAACAAAACAAGCCTACATAGCTGCAAGACAAACCAAAATTCAGAAATCAAGATAAATTATTAAAGCATGGTCGGCAACGGTAAGCAGCATGGTCGGCAAAGGTAAGCACAAGTTCATGCTTCTAAAATATATTTGCGACTAAATCTAAACAAAAGGATTGACGATCATTCATCGAATCATATACTATCATTAATGTTGAGCGCACGTCGAGATCTTAATCTATTGTTATAATTTTGCTATTTAGTGGTGTGTTCCCAGATTCAACGTCCAAAATACCATCATATTATCAAGACAACAAAAATATGTTAAATAAGTTTAGAGGTGGCACTTGTGAAAAGCAAGTCATTTAACAAATTCAAGACACCAGAATTCTAACCAAAACATGAATCTAACAATAGAGTTGTTGTAATCGCCATTGAAGTTAGATACGAAGTACTTATTCAATAAAAATTCTGGATTAACATCGAGAAAGCAAGGCTCCCAAATCTAAATCTAAATGGAGGCAGTAGAGCAAAAAACAAGAGAAAATATAAGGCAACAAAACAAGCCTACATAGCTGCAAGACAAACCAAAATTCAGAAATCAAGGTAAATTATTAAAGCATGGTCGGCAACGGTAAGCAGCATGGTCGGCAACGGTAAGCACAAGTTCATGCTTCTAAAATATATTTGCGACTAAATCTAAACAAAAGGATTGGCGATCATTCATTCAATCATATACTATCATTAATGTTGAGCGCACGTCGAGATATCAATCTATTGTTATAATTTTGCTATTTAGTGGTGTGTCCCTAGATTCAACGTCCAAAATACCATCATATTATCAAGACAACAAAAATATGTTAAATAAGTTTAGAGCTGACACATGTGAAAAGCAAGTCATTTAACAAGTTCAAGACACCATAATTCTAACCAAAACATGAATCTGACAATAGAGTTGCTGTAATCGCCATTGAAGTTAGATACGAAGTACTTATTCAATAAAAATTCCGGATTAACATCGAGAAAGCAAGGCTCCCAAATCTAAATCTAAATGGAGGCAGTAGAGCAAGAAACAAGAGAAAATATAAGGCAACAAAACAAGCCTACATAGCTGCAAGACAAACCAAAATTCAGAAATCAAGGTAAATTATTAAAGCATGGTCGGCAACGGTAAAAAAGCATGGTTGGCAAAGGTAAGTAGCATGGTTGGCAATGGTAAACACAAGTTCATGCTTCTAAAATATATTTGCGACTAAATCTAAACAAAAGGATTGGCGATCATTCATCGAATCATATACTATCATTAATGTTGAGCGCACGTCGAGATATCAATCTATTGTTATAATTTTGCTATTTAGTCGTGTGTCCCTAGATTCAATGTCCAAAATACCATCATATTATCAAGACAACAAAAATATGTTAAATAAGTTTAGAGCTGACACATGTGAAAAGCAAGTCATTTAACAAGTTCAAGACACCATAATTCTAACCAAAACATGAATCGACAATAGAGTTGCTATAATCGCCATTGAAGTTAGATACGAAGTACTTATTCAATAAAAATTCCGGATTAACATCGAGAAAGCAAGGCTCCCAAATCTAAATCTAAATGGAGGTAGTAGAGCAAGAAACAAGAGAAAATATAAGGCAACAAAACAAGCCTACATAGCTGCAAGACAAACCAAAATTCAGAAATCAAGGTAAATTATTAAAGCATGGTCGGCAACGGTAAGCAGCATGGTCGGCAAAGGTAAGCAGCATGGTCGGCAACGGTAAGCACAAGTTCATGCTTCTAAAATATATTTGCAACTAAATCTAAACAAAAGGATTGGCGATCATTCATCGAATCATATACTATCATTAATGTTGAGCGCACGTCGAGATATCAATCTATTGTTATAATTTTGCTATTTAGTGGTGTGTCCCTAGATTCAACGTCCAAAATACCATCATATTATCAAGACAACAAAAATATGTTAAATAAGTTTAGAGCTGACACTTGTGAAAAGCAAGTCATTTAACAAGTTCAAGACACCATAATTCTAACCAAAACATGAATATGACAATAGAGTTGCTGTAATCGCCATTGAAGTTAGATATGAAGTACTTATTCAATAAAAATTCCGGATTAACATCGAGAAAGCAAGGCTCCCAAATCTAAATCTAAATGGAGGCAGTAGAGAAAAAAACAAGAGAAAATATAAGGCAACAAAACAAGCCTACATAGCTGCAAGACAAACCAAAATTCAGAAATCAAGGTAAATTATTAAAGCATGGTCGGTTAACGGTAAAGCATGGTTGGCAAAGGTAAGTAGCATGGTTGGCAACGGTAAACACAAGTTCATGCTTCTAAAATATATTTGCGACTCAATCTAAACAAAAGGATTGGCGATCATTCATCGAATCATATACTATCATTAATGTTGAGCGCACGTCGAGATATCAATCTATTGTTATAATTTTGCTATTTAGTGGTGTGTCCCTAGATTCAACGTCCAAAATACCATCATATTATCAAGACAACAAAAATATGTTAAATAAGTTTAGAGCTGACACATGTGAAAAGCAAGTCATTTAACAAGTTCAAGACACCATAATTCTAACCAAAACATGAATCTGACAATAGAGTTGCTGTAATCACCATTGAAGTTAGATACGAAGTACTTATTCAATAAAAATTCCGGATTAACATCGAGAAAGCAAGGCTCCCAAATCTAAATCTAAATGGAGGCAGTAGAGCAAGAAACAAGAGAAAATATAAGGCAACAAAACAAGCCTACATAGCTGCAAGACAAACCAAAATTCAGAAATCAAGGTAAATTATTAAAGCATGGTCGGCAACGGTAAGCAGCATGGTCGGCAAAGGTAAGCAGCATGGTCGGCAAAGGTAAGCACGAGTTCATGCTTCTAAAATATATTTGCGACTAAATCTAAACAAAAGGATTGGCGATCATTCATCGAATCATATACTATCATTAATGTTGAGCGCACGTCGAGATATCAATCTATTGTTATAATTTTGCTATTTAGTGGTGTGTCCCAGATTCAACGTCCAAAATACCATCATATTATCAAGACAACAAAAATATGTTAAATAAGTTTAGAGCTGACACATGTGAAAAGCAAGTCATTTAACAAGTTCAAGACACCATAATTCTAATCAAAACATGAATCGACAATAGAGTTGCTATAATCGCCATTGAAGTTAGATACGAAGTACTTATTCAATAAAAATTCCGGATTAACATTGAGAAAGCAAGGCTCCCAAATCTAAATCTAAATGGAGGTAGTAGAGCAAGAAACAAGAGAAAATATAAGGCAACAAAACAAGCCTACATAGCTGCAAGACAAACCAAAATTCAGAAATCAAGGTAAATTATTAAAGCATGGTCGGCAACGGTAAGCAGCATGGTTGGCAAAGGTAAGTAGCATGGTTGGCAACGGTAAGCACAAGTTCATGCTTCTAAAATATATTTGCGACTAAATCTAAACAAAAGGATTGGCGATCATTCATCGAATCATATACTATCATTAATGTTGAGCGCACGTCGAGATATCAATCTATTGTTATAATTTTGCTATTTAGTGGTGTGTCCCTAGATTCAACGTCCAAAATACCATCATATTATCAAGACAACAAAAATATGTTAAATAAATTTAGAGCTGACACTTGTGAAAAGCAAGTCATTTAACAAGTTCAAGACACCATAATTCTAATCAAAACATGAATCTGACAATAGAGTTGCTATAATCGCCATTGAAGTTAGATACGAAGTACTTATTCAATAAAAATTCCGGATTAACATCGAGAAAGCAAGGCTCCCAAATCTAAATCTAAATGGAGGCAGTAGAGCAAGAAACAAGAGAAAATATAAGGCAACAAAACAAGCCTACATAGCTGCAAGACAAACCAAAATTCAGAAATCAAGGTAAATTATTAAAGCATGGTTGGTTAAGGTAAGCAACATGGTCGGCAAAGGTAAGCACAAGTTCATGCTTCTAAAATATATTTGTGACTAAATCTAACAAAAGGATTGACGATCATTCATCGAATCATATACTATCATTAATGTTGAGGGCACGTCGAGATCTCAATCTATTGTTATAATTTTTCTATTTAGTGGTGTATGCCCATATTTAACGTCCAAAATACCATCATATTATCAAGACAACAAAAATATGTTAAATAGGTTTAGAGCTGACACTTGTGAAAAGCAAGTCATTTAACAAATTCAAGACACCATAATTCTAACCAAAACATGAATCTGACAATAGAGTTGCTGTAATCGCCATTGAAGTTAGATACGAAGTACTTATTCAATAAAAATTTTGGATTAATATCAAGAAAGCAAGGCTCCCAAATCTAAATCTAACCGGAGGCAGTAGAGCAAGAAACAAGAGAAAATATAAGGCAACAAAACAAGCCTACATAGCTGCAAGACAAACCAAAATTCAGAAATCAAGGTAAATTATTAAAGCATGGTCGGCAAAGGTAAGCAGCATGGTCGACAAAGGTAAGCACAAATTCATGCTTCTAAAATATATTTGCGACTAAATCTAAACAAAAGGATTGGCGATCATTCATCGAATCATATACTATCATTAATGTTGAGCGCATGTCGAGATCTCAATCTATTGTTATCATTTTTCTATTTAGTGGTGTATGCCCAAATTTAACGTCCAAAATACCATCATATTATCAAGACAACAAAAATATGTTAAATAGGTTTAGAGCTGACACTTGTGAAAAGCAAGTCATTTAACAAATTCAAGACACCATAATTCTAACCAAAACATGAATCTGACAATAGAGTTGTTGTAATCGCCATTGAAGTTAGATACGAAGTACTTATTCAATAAAAATTTTGGATTAATATCGAGAAAGCAAGGCTCCCAAATCTAAATTTAAATGGAGGCGGTAGAGCAAGAAACAAGAGAAAATATAAGGCAACAAAACAAGCCTACATAGCTGCAAGACAAACCAAAATTCAGAAATCAAGGTAAATTATTAAAGCATGGTTGGCAAAGGTAAGCAGCATGGTCGGCAAAGGTAAGCACAAGTTCATGCTTCTAAAATATATTTGCGACTAAATCTAAACAAAAGGATTGGCGATCATTCATCGAATTATATACTATCATTAATGTTGAGCGCACATCGAGATCTCAATCTATTGTTATAATTTTTCTATTTAGTGGTGTATGCCCATATTTAACGTCCAAAATACCATCATATTATCAAGACAACAAAAATATGTTAAATAGGTTTAGAGCTGACACTTGTGAAAAGCAAGTCATTTAACAAATTCAAGACACCATAATTCTAACCAAAACATGAATCTAACAATAGAGTTGCTATAATCGCCATTGAAGTTAGATACGAAGTACTTATTCAATAAAAATTTCGAATTAATATCGAGAAAGCAAGGCTCCCAAATCTAAATCTAAATGGAGGCAGTAGAGCTAGAAACAAGAGAAAATATAAGGCAACAAAACAAGCCTACATAACTGCATGACAAACCAAAATTCAGAAATCAAGGTAAATTATTAAAGCATGGTCGGCAAAGGTAAGCACAAATTCATGCTTCTAAAATATATTTGCGACTAAATCTAAACAAAAGGATTGGCGATCATTCATCGAATCACATACTATCATTAATGTTGAGCGCATGTCGAGATCTCAATCTATTGTTATAATTTTTCTATTTAGTGGTGTATGCCCAGATTTAACGTCCAAAATACCATCATATTATCAAGACAACAAAAATATGTTAAATAAGTTTAGAGCTGACACTTGTGAAAAGCAAGTCATTTAACAAATTCAAGACACTAGAATTCTAACCAAAACATGAATCTGACAATAGAGTTGTTGTAATCGCCATTGTAGTTAGATACGAAGTACTTAATCAATAAAAATTTTGGATTAATATCGAGAAAGCAAGGCTCCCAAATCTAAATTTAAATGGAGGCAGTAGAGCAAGAAACAAGAGAAAATATAAGGCAACAAAACAAGCCTACATGGCTGCAAGACAAACCAAAATTCAGAAATCAAGGCAAATTATTAAAGCATGGTCGGCAAAGGTAAGCAGCATGGTCGGCAAAGGTAAACACAAGTTCATGCTTCTGAAATATATTTGTGACTAAATCTAAACAAAAGGATTGGCGATCATTCATCGAATCATATACTATCATTAATGTTGAGCACACATCGAGATCTCAATCTATTGTTATAATTTTTCTATTTAGTGGTGTATGCCCAGATTTAACGTCCAAAATACCATCATATTATCAAGACAACAAAAATATGTTAAATAGGTTTAGAGCTGACACTTGTGAAAAGCAAGTCATTTAACAAATTCAAGACACCATAATTCTAACCTAAACATGAATCTGACAATAGAGTTGCTGTAATCGCCATTTTAGTTAGATACGAAGTACTTATTCAATAAAAATTTTAGATTAATATCGAGAAAGCAAGGCTCCCAAATCTAAATCTAAATGGAGGCAGTAGAGTAAGAAATAAGAGAAAATATAAGGCAACAAAACAAGCCTACATAGGTAGTGTTTGTTTGTGTTCCTCGTTTATGTTTTTGAACAAAAATTCTGTTTTTTTGTTCCGGAGAACAAAAAATGAACAGAAATGCGTTTGTTTGCGTTTTTGTTTCAAATCTGTTTTCTTGTTCCCGAGAACAAAAAAAGAACAGAAATAAGAAACAAAAAAAGTTGTTTCTTGTTTCGGAACAAAAAAAAAAAAGAACAACTTTTTCTCTCTCCTTCTTTTTTTTTTTTTTCTTCTTCTTTTCTTCTTCTTTTTTTCCGGTTGCCGGTCGCCCGACCATGGTGGCGGCCGGCCATGGGGCGGCGATGCCGTTGAGGGCCGACGACCTCGCCGGAGCGTCGTCGGCCCCGATGATGGTGAGGCTCGGCCTTGCCTTGGTTGGGCTAGCTCGGGCTCGCCTAGATCCAAGGAGGCCAAGCCTCGCGCCGAGCTCGCAACACTCGGCCTTGCTTGGCTCCCCGGGCGAGCTCATGCTCGCCCGCCCAGATCCGGGCGGCGCCGAGCTCGCCTAGCCACCAACGAGCCCGAGCCTCACCCAACCACTCGTCGGGCCCGCCGGGGCCCGAGCCTTGCCGTGGCCAAGGCGAGGCCGCCGGCCCTCGTCGGCCGGTCACCAGCCATGGCCGAGGCCGGTGACCAGCCACAAGGAAGAAAAAAAGAAAAAAAAAAAAAAAGAAAGAAAAAAAATGAAAAATAAAATAAAAATATTAAAAAATTAAAAGAAACAAAAAAAGAACACAAATTTACCAAACATGTTTCTGTTTTTTTTTATTCTAGGAACAAGTTTACCAAACGCGTTCTTTTTGTTTCTTTTGTTCAAAACTTTTTCTCGTTTCCCTAACAAAAAAACAAACACAAACACACCCATAGCTACAAGACAAACCAAAATTCAGAAATCAAGGTAAATTATTAAAGCATGGTTGGCAAAGGTAAGCAGCATGGTTGGCAAAGGTAAGCACAAATTCATACTTCTAAATATATATTTGCGACTAAATCTAAACAAAAGGATTGGCGATCATTCATCGAATCATATACTATCATTAATGTTGAGCGCACGTTGAGATCTCAATCTATTAGTATAATTTTTCTATTTAGTGGTGTATGCCCAGATTTAACGTCTTAAATACCATCATATTATCAAGACAACAAAAATATGTTAAATAGGTTTAGAGTTGACACTTGTGAAAAGCAAGTCATTAACAAATTCAAGACACTAGAATTCTAACCAAAACATGAATCTGACAATAGAGTTGTTGTAATTGTCATTGAAGTTAGATACGAAGTACTTATTCAATAAAAATTTTGGATTAATATCGAGAAAGCAAGGCTCCCAAATCTAAATCTAAATGGAGGTAGTAGAGCAAGAAACAAGAGAAAATATGTCGCGACCAAATTTTTGGGTGCACCACCTAAAATTAGGCTAATTGATTGCTTAGCCTATACTTAGCTCGGGCTCTCCCAAGCCCATACCAACTCGCGACTGAAATTTAAATATCTAGCATGCAAAAGGGAGTCGCCACTAATCAATTTGCGGTAGGTCGATTAGACACCTAAGTAAACTTCTACGAACCAGAGACTTTTGGTATGGGGACTTGGTTACACTAGACTATCCTAGTGCTCTTTCGGTACATTTCTCTTTCATTTTTAAAAAATTGTTTGGCAATTGAATTGATTTTAATTTAGCTTCCTAACATGTGAGGTGTTATGCGAGTGCGCATACCACCAATTTAACACTCAAGAAAACAATTAAATAATGCAGAACTTACCTCAAAGCAACGAAAGCATCTGCGTTATTAGATTAAAATTCACATCAGCAATCCTAGATATGATTTATAGTTAACAAGCAATCACTCAATTTTTGCTTTCACTTTTTAACGAGAATATAGTTCATATGCAATACAATACTTCTAATATAAAATAAAATAATATGGCATGGCAAAATGTCTTAAACTATATGAATGAGTAAAAAAAACTAATGATTTCTTAATGAACATGCAATAATTAAATATGCAATCTAAATTAACCAAAATGACCTAATTCTAATGACGGACAATTTCTAATTAAAGGACTCTAGCAATAATCACTAAATGATGTGTATTTCATGAACCTAATTCTACATGACGTGCTTTTCGTGAATCTAATTCTATATGACATGCACATGATTTTTTTATTTTTTATTTGAACGAAAATTCGTAATTAAAATCACTAAAAATGAAAATCAAACTAAAGTGAAATACTATCTATTCTAAATGCTTTCTAAACATGCATTTTAAAAAAATAACCTATCATGCCATTTATCTAAAGATCTATCTAAACCTAAAATTAAACATGCAATTTTATCTAATATGCAATGACGTGCGAGAGAATGCCCTAATTCTAATTTTTTTTTAATGAAATTCAAAATTAAAATTAAACATGCAATTTAGATAATAATAGAAACTAAAAAACTAACATCCTAAATGAATGCACTTTTTTTTTTTTATGATTCAAAATAAAATCCATATTCTAATCATGCAAGATAAAAAAAAACAAACCTAATCCTAATTCAAATTTTTTCTTTTTTTTTTTTCATGAAAATAAAATCACCACAGCAAATCAAATAATATAAGATTGATATCCAAAAATTGGCGAACCATATCTCGCGCATGAGATCGGGTTGACCAATTTTAAAATTAAATCGCGAATTGAATCTCGGGCATGAGATCAGATTGTCGATTTTTTACAAGGGGTTATGAGTCGAATTTCGGGCGCGAAAATTGAACTATTAATCCCTAATTTGAGGGACTATCCATGTTGGAATCTCAATCAAACATTTAAGAGGAACAATTCCACTAAACAAAACCAGATATAAAGGAAAAAAAAAACTATAATTGGATAGGCAATAATAATAAAATAAAAAATCTACCTAATTCCCTTTTTCCTTTTTTTTTTCTCTGTTTTTTTCCTCTTTCCCTTTCCCAAGCACGTTCGTGGATCTCCAAGGGGGAAATCGGTTGATCGGTCTGGCAAGGGAACCCAGCCAAGGTGAACTAGTGGTGGCAGCAACATAGGGGCGGAGCTAGAGAGGCTCGGGTCACCGTCGATCGAAGGTCGCGGCGAGAGTGAAGATGCGAGCAGGGCACCAAGCTTCGGCTGCGACAAGGCTGGTGTCACAAGGGCAGGTCATGGCGGTGGGCGGCGAGCGTAGGGGTGTGCAAAATACCCGGGAACCGTTGGACCGCCGGAACCGGACCAAACCGCCCGGAACCGGAGATTCTTGAGGGAACCAATCCAGTTCCCGATTCCAATTTACGGGAATCGATGGGTACCGGTCCAGTTCCCAGTTCCATGGGCGGATCCGCCCGCCCCGGACCGGACCGATTAATTTTTAATATTAAAATATTACTAAAACAAAACAAACCCTAACCGAGCATGACTTCTCTCCCTCGTCTTCGACTCCTTCGATTCTCGTGATTGTCTCTCTTCTCGTCTCTTCCTCGGTTCCTCCCCGAGCATTGACACCGCCGCCGCTGTCCCCCCCCCTCGCGACGGCTGCCACCCGCCACAGCCTCTGCTCCGCCTAGCAGTGACCCGCAACGCCACAGCTCGCCTCCTTGCCAACCACGACGCCAGCAGCCGTGAGCACCCTTCCCCCGCTTGCCCACCGCCGTTGCTTCTGCTCCGGGCCCCCTTCGCCAGCAATCCGACGCCATTGCAGCCCCTACAGCTGTAACGACCAATGCCAACAAATCTCAAACCGGTGGCTGCGCCTCCATCGCTGCTCCGTCACCCCTTCGCGTGATCCTTGTAGCCATTTCGATTCCTCCCCAAGCGTTGACACCGCCGCCGCTACTCCTTCGCTGCTACTGTCCACCCCCTCGTGTCGGTCGCCACAACATTTGCTCCGTCTAGCAGTGACCGCGACGCCACAGCTCGCCTCCACGCCGACCACCGTGCCAACAGCCGCGAGCGCCCTTCGCCAGCTCGCCCATCACTGCGACGCCATAGCTCGCCTTCACGTCAAGATCGGTTCCATGGATCCACCCGGGAACCGGACCGGACCGGTGGTCCGAATCCCAGGTGGATCCATGCAACAAACGGTTGGATCCTAATTCCAATTTTTCGGAACCGGTCCTTAGCGGGCGGTTCCCGGTTTTAGGTTGGGAACCGCCTGCCCGGACCATGCACACCCCTAGGCGAGCGCACCAAGGGCGTAGATGGGTCGCCACTTCACAAGGGCACGGGCAGATAGAGACGGGTCGCAGGGCTTCAGCTTTGGGTAACAGTAGGTGGCGTTGGGCAGATTGATTACCAGCGAAAAGCGGAGGAGGGTGTTGGGCTTCACGAACGGCGAGGAGCGGTGGTGGTCGCACGCAGGTCCTGCAGCGCGGCAAGGCATCCGGCATCGATGGATCGGGCAGCAAGGCACGGTGGACTTCGGCTCGCACGAGGAGCAGTACGTGGAGAAGAAGATTGAACAGTCCCTGTCCAATCCCCTGCCCTTTTTCTTTTCCTCTTTGCTGCTTTTTACTTTCTCCCAATTTTTCTTCCCCCAAAACGAGAGAAGACCCATGGATAGACGAGAACTTCTTTTCACTCTTTTCCTTTTGATTTCCAAAATAGTCCCAAAGACCAAAAAAGAAAAAAAAAACCACTAAACCTCTCGCACGCACGGCCTTTTATAGGGAAAGGAATTGGATTTTCAAATTCTTCATTGAATCAACATTCGCAAATATTTTTCACAAAATTCATCCCATACTGATAAGGATTTGAGATTAAGATGAATTTTTTTTTCTAAATCCAAATCTTTCAAAGACAAATGGCAATATTTTTTACCCATCTGCCCTATAAAAAAAAAACAATCATTATATCTCGGAAAAATTTTGAATTTTAAATTTCTCACAAGATAATTTCCGATCATTTAAAAATAATATGGGCTTGGGCCAACCTGCTCGCTTCGTGGGCTCAGTCCAACTAATTTGAACCCATCCGCCACCGGTCCAATAAAATGCAAAAAATGCAAATAAAAAAATAAATGCACCTAAATCTATATGCTATGCAATTAATATTTTTTCTAGGGATAAAATTAACCCCTAATTTTCTATGCACTAAATAAATGATCAGATTGCAAAAAATTAGGTGTCATCAAAATATAAGGCAACAAAACAAGCCTCCATAGCTGCAAGACAAACCAAAATTCAGAAATCAAGGTAAATTATTAAAGCATTGTTGGCAAAGGTAAGTAGCATGGTCAGCAAAGGTAAGCACAAGTTCATGCTTCTAAAATATATTTGCAACTAAATCTAAACAAAAGGATTGGTGATCATTCATTGAATCATATACTATCATTAATGTTGAGCGCACGTCGAGATCTCAATCTATTGTTATAATTTTTCTATTTAGTGGTGTATGCCTAGATTTAACATCCAAAATACCATCATATTATGAAGGCAACAAAAATATGTTAAATAAGTTTAGAGCTGACACTTGTGAAAAGCAAGTCATTTAACAAATTCAAGACACCAGAATTCTAACCAAAACATGAATCTGACAATAGAGTTGCTGTAATCGCCATTGAAGTTAGATACGAAGTACTTATTCAATAAAAATTTCGGATTAATATCGAGAAAGCAAGGCTCCCAAATCTAAATCTAAATGGAGGCAGTAGAGCAAGAAACAAGAGAAAATATAAGGCAACACGATAAAGGATAGATCTAGATCAAATCCCTCCGTTTCAAAAGTTGAAGAAGCGAAGAAAGCTTGAACTGAAGAAAGGTTGAAACTCAGGGAGGGAGAGGGGGAGGGGTGTAAACTTGGACTTGTTTGCTATTCGAAATTTTGGTGAACTGACTTTGTGTTTGGTCACTAGTTACATTGACTCGGACGTGTAGAAAAATCAAATGCTGAATCATCGAGATGAATTCGACCGTTTATCTTGGAAAGCGATTAAGACGTCCTTCTTTGTAACTATGGTGGCGGAAAAACCGGAAGACTAAAGGCAGAAAAAAGAGGAGTAAACTTAGCACACGGAATTTGAAGTTCTAGAATCGAGAGAACTTTTGATGAATCATGCGTTAGAATTAAAGGTCGGGAAAATTATAAAAAAAGTCATAATATTTTTTATGATATCAATTCGGTCCTAAAATTTTTGTATTTGGCCAATTTAATCTTAAATCTTTTGATAATTTATTAATATAGTCGTTCTTGTCAATTCTGATTAGAAATTATCAACATGAATGTTGATAATCTTACATGACACGCCTAGAATCAAGCAAGGGCTGCGACCCTCACCAATTGACTAGCGAGAGCGTCATGGCCCTTGGACGTCACTTGTTGCTAGCAAGGGTAGTGACACCCTCACCTGACAAGGGAGGATCAGTTGGCAACCTTGTCGACTTAGGGTTAAAAACAAAAACGAAAAGAATAAGAAAAGAAAAAACAAATTAGTAAATTTTTTAAAAAATATTACGACATTATTAAAAATTGTCCAGGGCGTTTACATTAAGTGATTTGTCAAAATTGATTAAATTGGACTTAATTGACAAAACATAAAAAGGGTTTGAATTTTTTTGTAAAATTAAAAAAATTTTAAAACTAAATCGATAAAAATAAAATATGTTTAAAACCTTTTGGACGATTTTTTCATAATTGAGTGGGCCTATTCCCTTTCTCACAAGCCGAACAGTCTATATTGGCCTCTAGTTTCAGGTTCTCACAGCAGATCTGAATCTCCTTGAAGCTGATCGTCCCTTTTATTAGAGAGCGGGCTAGGTGAGAACACAGAGGAGAAGAAGAGAGAAACGAAAAGGGAAAAGACACCAAAACCCAACCTGAACCATACTTCGAGTCTCAATAACCATAAAGCAAGGATCAGGTCAGGCATCAAAGGGATCCTGACCCAATACCAAACTGTTGACACCCCTACATCCATAGTCTAATCTCCAAGGGAATGGACAAATGGATTGGTCAACCGCTGCTATCATAATGATCATTCTTGACAGCATCGTGCTTCATAATAGAACACAAATTGATTGATGGGAATTTTTATATTTTTTGGTAATCAAGATGATTAAGATTTGATTCATATAAAATATATCACTATACAATTTACTGATGGATCTAAACAAATTAGAAACTTGAAACATTTTTCCTCTACCCCAAAAAGAGAAGATCAGCATCGGTAATGGCTTTGTACACAAGTTCAAAGCGAGACGCCGGCTTTTTCCTCAGGTTTTGTCCACCGTCAACTTCGCAGACCACAAAAATTGAAGTTCCAAGACTGAAGCTTCTCCTGCTTGCTGGAGATCGGCTCACTGCTCACCTACTGCCGAAAGAAATATATTCGCAAGGTACCATCAATGATGACTTCAGGAGTAATTATAAGGAACCAAAAATTTATCAGTGTATATATATATATGCTGATGATGATGATGATGATGATGATGATGATCATGATACAAGGCATCTCTCCTTGACAGCATATATATTAGAAACAAAGAAGAAAGAACTGTAAATGAATTAAACCATGCAAGCCCTGCTATCTATTAACTCAAAGTTTGAGTGGATGCCTATTACAAGTGTGAGACTTGCGTTGAGACTAAGTTTGTTAGGAAACCATTCAAATTGGTTAAAAAATTTGGTGAACCTCTACAATTAATCCATAGTGATCTACATGATTTAAAATCTGTAAAAAGTAGAGATGAAAAGAAGTACTTCCTCATTTTTATAGATTATTGTACTCAATTTTGTTATGTTTATTTATTAATTAGCAAAGATAAGGTTATGGGCATGTTTGTAAAGTATAAAAATGAGGTCGAAAACCAACTTTGTAAACGAATCAAGGTCTAATAGAAGAGGAGAATATAGTTTTTCAAATTTAAAGGAGTTATGTGCTAGTTTGAGGATAATTCTCCAAATAACTACACCATACACTCTGCAACAAAATGGAGTTGTTGAATGGAAGAATAAAACTCTAAAAGAGATGGCTAACACTATGCTCTTAACTTTGGGTTTACCTCAGAAATTGTGGGGGAGATAGTTTTAACTACAAATTATATTTTAGATATAGTGCTTCACAATATGATGGGTAATACTCCATATGAGTTATGGACTGGAAAGCTACCATTTTACAATTATTTGAAAATGTGGGGGTGCCTAGTCAAGGTGGCGATTTCTCCTCCAAAACAAACTCGATTGGACCTAAAACAATGGATTGCATATTTATCGATTATGCTCAATACAACAATATATAGATTTTTGGTTCACAAATCCGAAAGCGTGGAAATCCATGCCAATACTATCCTAGAATCAAGGGATATTGAATTCTTTAATTGATTTTTTTGGAAATTTTGGCACTTATTTGTTTCCCGGTGCCAAGGAGGTGTTCTTTGCCCATAAACAGTTTATGTACATGTAAAGTATTTCCTGACCTTTATGTAACGGAATCTTGAGCTAGTGCTATTAGATTGTAAAAAACTGTTATCCTTTTCTTACAAATACTTAAGACGTGCATGATGATCATTATATTTATCCATTTTTCTATTTTGCCCAGCTCACCCACCCGCACGCCCGCCCACTTGCCGGCCGATTGCTTTAGGAAGAAATTTTGTGCCATTATCAAACGAATTTTTTTTTAGGGAATAGAAATTTTGTATTCTCATCAAATGCGTATTTTTGTTTAAAAATTTGTCCGAGAAATAAAAATAAAATAAAAATCAATTTTCTGGCCGTAGCTGTCAAAACGTCCTTTGAAGTCCACATTTCAAGCTGAGGACCGCCACCAACCACACTTTTTTGGGCCAAACGTGCCGGGCGTCCGAACCTTAACCTCTCCAAGTAATCAGCTACTTCATCCGTAATCCCACCATCGTGAGCCACAGCAGTTCTGCATTTGGGTTTTGAGAGAGAGAGAGAGAGAGAGAGAGAGAGAGAGAAACACAGTAGAGCGAGCAATCATGGCGATGAAGGTCCATGGAAGCACCATCTCCCCCTCGATGATGCGGGTCCTCGCTGCCCTCTTTGAGAAGGACCTCGATCAAATCCCTCCTTTTCAAAAGTTGAAGAAGCGAACAAAGGCTGAACTGAGGAAAGGTGGAAACCCAGGGAGGGAGAGAGGGGGAGGGGTGTGAACTTGGACTTGAACCTGGACTTGGACTTGTTTGCTATTCAGAATTTTAGTGGAAGTGACTTTGGGTTTGGTCACTAGTTACATTGACTCGGACGTGTGGAAAAATCGAATGCTGGTTCATCGAGATGAATTCGACCGTTTATCTTCAAAACCAACCAAGACGTCGTCCTTTTTCGTAATCATGGTGGTGGGAAAAACGGAAGACTAAAGGTAGAAAAAAGAGGAGTTATCTCAGTACACCAAATTTATAGTTATGGAATAGTGAAAACTTTTGATGACATGACATCATGTGCCATGCGTTAGAATTAAGAAATTATAAAAAGTCATAAACTTCTTTTTTACGTTATCGATTTAGTCTTAAATATTTTGATTTGACTTATTTAGCCCTAACTCTTTGACAATTTATTAATATAGTCATTCGGATTAATTTTCACCAGAAATTATAACATGCACATTAACAATATTACATGACATACCTAGAATTAGGGAAGGGCCTTTACCCTCGCCAATTGACTAGCGATGGTGTTGTGGCCCTCGCTCCCCGCTCGTTGCCAAGGCAAAGAAAGATTAGTAAAGAAAAGAAACCAGCTCCTAAATCTTTCTTTGCCTTAATTGATTCTTCAACTCCTTTACTCATTGTGCCTATGAATAGGTTTCTTAGAATTGTTGTTCAAACCGTCTTAAGTTATTTCCATCTTTTTGCCTCCGGTATTCAACTTCTAGAGCTTCAAGATATTCAATACCATAAGTTATTTCCATCTTTTTGCCTCCGGTGTTCAACTTCTAGAGCTTCAAGATATTCAATACCACATAATACCACCTAGAAAGGGTAGGATTGGTTGGCAACCTCATTGGCCTAGGGTTGAAAACAAAAAGAATAAGAAAAGAAAAAAATAAAGTAATAATTTTTAAAAAAAATATTATAACATATTATCCAAGGCATCGGCCTAGGGTTGAAAAAAAAAAGAATTAATAAAAAAAAATATTAGAACATATTATCCAAGGCATTTATATTAGTGATTTCCAATCAACATTAACTAGAAAAGACTCAATTGGCATAACATAAAAAGATTTGACATTTACTTTATAAAATTAAAATATTTAAAATTGAGTTAATAAAAATGTAATAAGTATAAAATTTTCTAGACAACTTTTCCGGAATTGGGTGAGCCTGTTCCCTTTCTCACAAGCCGAAAATAGTCTCTACCCGCCCCTCATTTCAAGTTCTTCCGGGAGGGTCTGAATCTCCTTGAAAGCTGATTGTCCCTTCTATTAGAGTGGGCTACGTGAGCACAGAAAGAAGAAGAAAGAAACAAAAAAGGGAAAAAAACCCAAACCCGATCGGAACCATACTTCGAACGCGTTTGTTAATGATTCTATTACAAATAACAATTTTTAATGAGAATTTTATTTTATTTTTTTTAATTTTTTATTTTTGAAAATAATTTCGAGTATAAAAACGTCTTAATAATTACGTAAAAAATTTCCATTCTCGAAATAAAAATGCATTTAATAAAATTATATAATTTTATTATTTCTTTTAAATTTTAAATTTTAAATTTATATTTTCTTTCTTCCTCCTTTGTGGCCAGCCATGGCGGCAGCTGGAACCGGCCATTTAAAGAAGATGAAGAAAAAAAGAAAAAAAAAAGATAAATTGATTCTAAAATTATTTTAAAAATAAAAAGTTACTTTTTTCTACTTCTTATTTCTATTATAAATTATTCCTACAAATCTAAAAAAAAAAAAAAATTTTTATTCCCGAAACAAAAATTTTACCTAAACACATTTCTATTCTTTTTTCTTTCCATTTCCCTGGAACAAAAAAATATAAATTTTTCCTAGAATATAAATTCTAGGAAATATAAATTGTTTTTAATAACAGACCCTTCGAGTCTCAAAAAACATAAAGCAAGGATCTGGCCAGGTACCAAAGAAAACCTGACCCGATACAGACCGTCCACACCCCTACATATCCAATCTAAATCTCCCAGGGAATGGACAAATGGATTGATCAAACCACTGCTACCACAATGATCATTCTTGACAGCATCGTGCTTTATAATAGAACAATTGAACATTGATGGGAATTTTCTTTTGTAATCAAGATTATTATGATTGATTCATATCAAATATATTACTACACAATATACAGATCGATCTAAACAAAATTTGAAACTTAAAACATCTTCCTCTACCCCAAAAAGAGAAGGTCGACATCCGTGATGGCTTTGAACACAAGCTCAAAGCGAGACGCCAGCTTTGTCCTCAGGTTTGGTCCACCGTCATCTTCATAGACCACAAAAATTGAATTTCCAAGAAGAAAGCTCCTCCTGCTTGCTGGAGATCGGCTCACTGATCACCTTCTGCCAAAAGAAAAATATTCGCAATGTACCATTAATGATCACTTCAGGAGTAATTACAAAGCAACCAACAATTTATCAGTGTACCAAGGAAAACCCTCTTCATACAGGCTAAAGACAAATATATATATATATAAAAGCGTCTAAATCATATGCTGCGGCATGGATCATGGACTTCACCGCCCCATACTGTCAATGGATAAACCGTATAACACAACATGGAAAAAATAATACAGGGCATCTTTCCTTGACAGCATACATATTAGAAACAAAGAAGAAAGAACTGTAAATGAATTAAACCATGCAAAATGCAAACCATGCTATCTATTAACTCAAAGAAAGAACTATGCAAATCTTGCCAATAGCTCAAAGAAATAACTCTAATTGGACTTCGCCAACAGTTGACAATACACAAAAAGTTCAGTCCACTAAAAACGAATCACTAACCTTCTGTTTCTGGCTGTTGGAACGACCAGTCCCCTTTTCTCGAGACTTTTAAATCGATCCTTTGCTAGAGTGCTACAACCCTTCATCACAACCAGAGTGAGGAAAACTTAGCTATCCAGATTCATATCCATGCCATAGAAAAACACAAGACACTAAAAGGTCAAAAAGGGAAGAAAAACTCTCTTACTTTCAGCTGGCGGAGGGAACCGGTGATTTCTTCAGATAACAGTACTTGCATAGGTGCTGGTACAAATCTATAGAGAAGGCTTAAAGTTAGTGCATCTGATTCAAAGAAACAGGAACTGATTAAATATTTTGAGAAGAAATATAAAAAACTGAAGACAATTGAAACAGAAGAAACTTGAATTTCCGTGACTAGATCAAGAAGAAACTGATTGCATTTCTTCGATTTAACATAAGTTCCACAAACAACTGAGAAGGTATGCATTTCTTAGAACATTTCTACCAAGATTGCTAATTTGAAAGGGGAAAGATTAAAAGAACAATCATCAGGAGCTTCAAGCAACACATTAGATAAGTATCAATATAGAAAATCAGGCACATACTTGTGCTTTCCCAGGCGTGGTGGACGTGACTTTAGTTTTTCCTGTTGAACAACAACTCGCCGGAGATGCCGTCTTTGCTTCTCCTCATCCTCTTTTGCAATTTCTTGAATAATATCTGGTAAACTGTGCAAAAGAAAGATGCCATAGTTAGTAAGGTTAGCTAAGACATAAATCTGCTTGGGCTCATGCATAAAATACTAGAAAAGCATCATTATCACACCTGTCAATTTCCTTGGACAGTTGCTTAATCTTCTTTGCTTCTGCTTCCTTCTTCCGCAAGTCCTTACGTCTTGCTCTCCGATTCATTTCAACGCGCGTCACAGGCTTCGTTTTGGATGACCTGCAATTGCATGATTTCAACTAAGAACGATTCATACCCCACACCAGCCAACTAAAGATGAAATTTTTCTGGTTGATGCTAGTCTAACAGGAACAGCCATTACAATAGCATGAACCAAAAAGATAACCGGAGCAAGCAAGTCAAGAGGTACACCCACTTCACTCTAAAACTCCTATCTGCTATTTCCTTGAAGAATCACTCTAATATCGACAACTGACAAGTCACAAATTGTGAAACGAAAATCACCTATTTTCGGTTGCTTTATTCTCATCGTCATCCAGATTTTCCAAGCCTGAATCATCATCACCCCCATCATCAGCCTCCAGGAAACACATCTGGGGCATTAAAAAGAGTTAACAGCGTCCCACTGAGGTATACCATGACATATTAAAGTAGAGAAACAACTGAATCTCAAAAATAATAAACTTACATCTTCCTCATCAATAACTTCACCTTGCACAGTTAATGGAACTGGTTCAGGACCTAACTCATGTTTATAGACTTTCTGCATCTCCTCTGCAACAGCACAGGCCAGAGAATCCTAGATCAAAGTAACATACCAAATAAGAGGTGATGCTACACACATCAAATTCATTGGCTCAATGCAATTCAATTGAGGGAAGCGTCGAGTTTCTCAAAAAAGCAAAAAAAAAATACCTGGTGACTCTCAAAGGATGGATTGAATGAACAGCCAGAAGGCTCAACTTCTACTGCCGGAATAACTGAAGGCTTGGATTTCTGTTAAAACGGCGCAAAAATCATAAGCAAATCCAATCAGGATTGGATATAAGGCTGAAAACTTCCAAGAAATAGTGACTTAGGGTTTTAGGAGCAGTAAAGAGCAAAGCAGGTACATAAGAAATTCGGTTGGTACCTTCTTGAGCTTGCCATCAAGTTCACCTGCAAAACCATTGAACGAACATTACATCACATGTGTCTCAAATGAACAAATTCTTGGAAAGACCACTATGAGAATTACAGAGCACCATACCTGTCCACAAGTCAACCATACCAGAAGCTGAGACAGAAGCATCCTATTAAAAGCAAAATTAAGAAGAAGGTTAGCCCTCATTCACCGTTA
This sequence comes from Eucalyptus marginata, assembly GCA_014182565.1. Lineage (NCBI taxonomy): Eukaryota > Viridiplantae > Streptophyta > Magnoliopsida > Myrtales > Myrtaceae > Eucalyptus > Eucalyptus marginata. The sequence goes on along the minus strand of CM024594.1, from coordinate 851,016 downwards.
ATGAAACACCTCCAACAATTAGCTCACCTCGTTATCACCTTGACCAGCAGTGTTCACAACTTCTTTTCTTTTCTTTCTGGATTTGTTACTGACAGAAGAGGGGACTGCTTGAACAAAGGGGTTCTTTTGCAGCACACTGTCCGTCCGAAGTACCTTTTCCCTTTGCTTCTCAATTTTACGCTTTACCGAAAGATCTAAACAAAAAGACATGACAAAGTATCACTCTTTAGTGACTTTTTCAAGATGAAGACTTTAGTCACTCTTTCATCCAATTACACTATCCATAAGTTAATCTGAATGTGGGTCACAACCAGGCCCTCAAATCAGTGCTAATCAGAGAGAGCAGACATGCGGACCCAAAGATTCAATCTCCGTGCACATTACTATGCTTCCTTCATGAAATATATCCAGAGCATCGGCTTATTGAACACAGATAATGCAGTTATAAAACACTGTTCAACTTTTTAGTTTCCTAAAATTATATCTACCCAAACGATTATAAGAAGTCACTGCTAGTTCAGTAGAAGTGCAAACGGCTGAGAGACAATGCAAGCACAAACCACACTTCACTAATAAGCAACGCAAGAGAGAAATTTATACCAAGGTTTCTACTCAATATGAATATGTTAAAAAAATGACAAGGTGAAATTAGACCAATAATTAAGTTGCAAGATATGATTTTTTTTTTTTAACAAATCATATGTTTCCAAAATGTAGGTCGCAACCAGGCCCTCAAATCAAAGCCTCAGAGGCATCAGGGAGAGCAGACATGTTGACCCAAATCCTCAATCTCGTGCACATTACCATGCTTCCTTCATTAAACAGATATCCAGAGCATCGGCTTATTATGCACAGAGCGCAAGCGAGATCACGCTATCAGACGAAAAGACATGTGAACCAATGTCGCGACACACCGCCAGGATTTACTCTACTCTAGACAAGTTGTAAGGACACCTGCATTTCACCTTCTTTTTTTTTCCAACTAAGATTACAACCAATGCCGACCCGTAAAAGGTATAAGCATCACGAATCATCACTAAATAACCGCTTCATCCGCACAAGGGCGTAGTCCGATCATAGCTCAAATCAGATAAAACCAAATGCATATGCGGGAAGCAATTAATCCAACACAACCACCAAGGTATCCTTCACGCTCATGAACAAGAAACAAAAGCCAAGTGTTTTTTTTTTTTTTTTTTTGGGTTCAGGACAACGCAAGGGAGGCGCCCAACAAAGCACCGTCAACAATGATAGAAAAGCAGACACAGCGCAGAAACATCCTCCAAAAACCACAGAGAGAGAGAGAGAGAGAGAGAGAGAGATTGATTGCAATGCTACCTCTGGACTTATCGACGACGAAGAGGGACTCGCTGGGGACGGCGGCTAGGGAACCGCCGGAGAGGGCGTCCTTGGTGGACTTCTCGAAGAAGTCGTGGATGTCCTCCGTGCTGATGTTCGCCCTCCACGCCTTCTTCCCCTTCCTCGACCCCTTCGACACCTTCCCCATCTCTCCTTCTTCTCCTCTCTCTCTCTCTCTCTCTACCCCTGCGTGCGCGAGCTTAGCTATGGAGGTTTTTAGCTCTGAGAGATGGAATCAGCAGCGGAGCTCAGCTTATATATAGCCTCAAATTAGGGTTTTTCCCAGTCCGCCGAAGAAGAAAGAAAATGAAAGCGAGGTAGAGGCCCGCCTGAGGGAGTTTCTGTTGGGCCGTCAAGGCTCTCGTGAGGCCCATCTATATTTTAAGGTCCAGCCCATAAAACTAACTTTTTTACCATTTTGTCCATGAAACCATCCACATCTATATATTTGCTAAAATAATTTTATTGACCGGAACAGATTTGAGGGTAAAAAAAAAGGAAAATGTCACAAATGGTCCATGAACTTTCATCGAATGTTTAATTTCATCCATGAAGCCTTTCGATTTCTTCGCTTCACCAGTCTATGAACTTTCATCTAATGTTCAATTTCATCATTGAACTTTCGATTTACTTAATTTGGTCCTTGAACTATTAACAAATGTTCCATTTAGTCCTTGACTATTTGAAAATTAACCAATTTCGTCCTTCCGTTAGTTAAAGTTAACGGAATTGGTTTACATGGCTTTTAGTCTCTTAAATATAAAATAAAAAAGGACATGTGGAATATCCACATGGAAATAACCTTTAACACAAGTCAAATTGTGGCCACCATCCAAAAAAGAGATACAAAACCATTTATCTCTGCTTTTGTGATCAGTGCTCTCAACGACCCCCTAATTTGTTTTCCTTTTTTAAGATATATATTGACTCATAATTCTAGTAATCCAACTTAGTTCCATGTCATCAATTAATATTCCACGTCATCACTTAACGGTTTGAATAAATGGAAGGATTAGATGGAACATTTTTTAATAGTTTAGGGACCAAATTGAGCAAATTGAAATATTATGGATGAAATTGAACATTAGATAAAAGTTTAGAAACCATTTGTGACATTTTCCCAAAAAAAATAAATAAAAAATGGGTGAAACTAGACCAATATCGTCCTCAATTAATTTCGAGACAAATGATCGACATGAAATTTTATTTTGATGAATAGATCCACATAGTCTTCTGTTATTTTGGAATCGTAGCAATTTATAAAATTACTCGAAGATTTTTCTGTCAAATATTACATATCCAAAAAAAAAAAAAAAAAAAAAATTGCAATAGCTGATTTGCCCTTTGTTGTCTTTTATCATCAATTGGATTGCACCATCTCTGGACACATAAAATTGTCAAGGGCAAGTTAGCAAGCCTCGTGATCCATTTACATAGAGCTTCCTGCTTTTGGACAAGTACAACTCAAATGGAGACAAAGTAGTAGTTCAAGCAAACTGCTTCAATGGCTTTGATGATGCTTTGGGAGTAGAGGAACATTCTGAGAGGGTGGCGATGGTGTGACGCTCTCTCGGGACTCTTCATTCGTCTCCTCTTTCGCCTTCCCCCACAGTACGATATAGAATCCGATGGACATTATAATCGCTCCAATGAGACTGTGAATTCGCATGTATCGAACGCATCAGCAACACAATGAAATGAAAATAGAACATTAACACATGCTTGAAGAGTAAATTTTTCCTAACTGCATCTAGTACCTTCCGAGATAAAGTGCATCGCCAAGTAAGAAGAAGCCCATTAAGACGGCGATGACGACCGACGCTGGCTTGAACATCGCAACATAGAACGGACCTTTCAGGCGGATCGCCCAGACGTGAAAACAGTTGCGCAGGCAGTGCGCAAAAAGTCCCTAGAATCCACAAGGCCAAGAGGCGTGCAAAACACATGACACACTATCAGAATCAAAATGCATGTTCTTGATCGAGTTAATATGGGACTGGTTTATATGTATAGTCATTCTCTTACCGAGCATATTACGGAGGCGAGTCCTACATCGCTTACTCTCCAAGCATTAGCGTCATGTTCTGCAGCTAAAGCGACGATTGCAGCAATGAAGCACAAGAAAATATTGTGAAAGAAGGGCACGGTCAGTTCAGCTGGATAGTCCTCCATTATCTGTGCCTGCATGTTCATGTTTCAACGCTCATTTTGATTACCCTAAATTATTTCTCTTGTGCTCGGAAAAGTTGAAGTTGTGTAGTAGCATAGCGTGTACCATAACAATGTAGTACAATGGAACAAGAATGTATTCGGCCGTAAGAAAAGCCCCTCCCAGGATCCAGTTCGAGCTTGACGAGCTCAGAAGCGGATCAAATGAGAGAGGCCATTTCAGAGCGGCGGTAATAACTGGAGGACCTTTGTAGAGAGTGACAACAAACGCACCGGATATGGACAGAATGGTCCCGATGATCTTGGCCTGACTGCTGCTGCTCTTCAGTGATACTTTCTCCATCCTTTATGTTGAGGAAACGAAAAAATACATATCATGCTCAGTTGAGGAAACAGTTTAATTCAGTAGACAAATTACAGCTTTAGGCAGTTAACATTTTTATGTACTATTGGTGATACGTCTGACTATGTTACGATTATGGAGTAATTTACACTGTCTCGGGGGATGCAGTGCAGCAGCATAATTCGCTAACATGCTGCGCGGCTCTCATTGCTGAATCAATGGTAGTCTAGTCACAGGGTTTCAGTTGTAAAACAGTGATAATAAACACGGTTCAATTAGAAGCATCAAATATGTCACAGGTACACTCTTTTAATCAACAGCAGGACTAGAGATCTCAAAATAAGCAAAATGATGACATAGACCAGGCATGTTATCATTTACAAGAAAAGTTGCAAGCGGTTGGAAAAATTCCAATTATGAAGAGCTCTATTGCAAATCTGTCAGTTTATCTTACATAATTGCAATCGACTATTACCCTGAATTGATAAGCAAAATCTTAATCACAATCAATCAGGCATTACACAATCCCTACAAGGGAGGAGAATAACCTGAAAAGGATGGCAAGTAAGAAAGTGAGAGCCGGAGTGAGGTTGCTGAGGGCTGAATTAAGAGTTGGAGAGCTGAAACTAATCCCAGTATAGCCCATGATCTGGGATAAACCCCTGCTCTTCCCCAAAAAAGAATAGCACCCAAAAGATAATTACGACTGAAAAGGCAAAGAAGCAAAGCAAAGCAGCCAATTCAAAAAGGTCTCAAGAAAAAATGGGAGACCCATTTCTTGGCTTCGCCTTGTCTTTCCTGTGCAAACTCAGCACAAGATCAATGTTCAAACTTGTAGAGACAATTACCCAATGAGGCCAAGAAGACCAATTTTGGCTAGTATGGCCAAGCTGAGAGGAGGAAGTGCCCTTGATCTGGACAGAGAAACCAAGAGCAAAACTCAGCTGATGATAGTCCTCACAAAGATTAGATTTGTACCCATTTGACAGGGGAGAGAGAGAGAAATATACCTGTAGGACATGAAGGGAGCAGGAAGAAGAACAAGAACAGAGACAGCATAAGCATAAACAACGAAGACATGGTGGCTCAACCCTCTCAAGGTGGCTGCTTTGAACAGCGTGTACACCCCCACACATATGCTCTCTATCACCACCATTGCCATGAAAAGAAGCACCTCCATGTACCAGTCACACCTCCCTGCCATCTCTCTCTCTCTCTCTCTCTCTTTCTCTTACACACGCATGCACGCACAGAAAATAGGCAAACCAAATGAGATGCTTCAGTATCAGTTATATCTACACCTGATGTTTCTACTTTCCTAAGGTCTCTTCATCAGAGAGGCAGTGCTCGAGCGGCCGGACTAGCCACTATCGGTGCAACCTAGTCTTTTCGAGAGACAGATGCTCCCGTCAACTATTGAAAATACAGATAGAAACAAGCAGATTCCTTTGACATGTCTATGAAAGAAACATGAGGGGCTCGCTTTCAGTCTAGTCAGTCCTTTTCTGAATGATATCTAGCGTCGCATGCGGGTAAGCGGTACATTCCCGGTGCTGTTCTGTTCATTATTCAGCCCAGGGGAGGGTTGCCCACCACCCAAAATTTAAGAACGTGGGACAGAAGATCGTGCAGCTTTTTCATCATGAGTATCAGACGAGAGCTCTTGACAATATATTCTTGTCTTTTGGGGGAGAAAATATTCAGTGGTTGCTAACCACCAGGTCACCGTCCTACGTGGCGTACGTGAGCAGAAGTGGCTCCATTGAAAGATCGACACGTGGCCTCTGATCTGGACCGTTTACGAAATGGAAAAGTCTAAAAGTTGAGTTTTCTTTTTCTCGTTCCGCAGGCTGGCTGTCAAAAAAGGACGAAACAATAAGGGCCTGTTTGTTTGTCTTTTTTTTTGTTCAAAACAAGTTTTTTTTTTTTTGTTTGAACAAAAAGAAATGTAAACGCGTTTGTATGCGTTTTGTTCCAAATCGTTCTTTTGTTCCTGAACTAAAAAAAAGTAAAACAACAAACAAAAAAGTTGTTTTTTTTAACAAAAACCAAAAACACTTCTCTCTCATCTCTTTTCTTTTCTTTTCTTTTTTTCTTCTTTTCTTCTTCTTTCTTCTTTTCTTCTTCTTCTTGCTTTGGCGGCCGCCGGCCTCGGCCATGGCCGGCGACCGGCCGACGAGGGCCGGCGGCCTCGCCCGCCACGGCGGCTCGCCCGGCCGAGGCCGAGCCTCGCCGTGGTTGGGCGAGGCTCGGCCCGCCTTGGCTGGGCGAGCTCGGGCTCGCCCAGATCCGCGAGCTCGGCCTCGCCCGGCCACCGGCGAGGCTCGACCTCGCCCGGCCACCGCCGGGCGACGCCGACTGGTGGCGGTGGCCCGAGGCCGAGCCTCGCCGGTGGCCGGGCGAGCTCGGCCTCGCCGGACTGGCAAGCCCGAGCTCGCGAGCCTCGCGGGCCGGGCCGGGCGAGCTTGGGCTCGCCAGATCCGTGGCGAGGCCGAGCCGCCAGCCCACCGGCGAGGCTCGGCCCTCGCCGGCCACCGCCAGTCGGCGTCGCAGGGGTGGCCGGCGAGGCCGAGCCTCGCCGTGGCGGGCGACCCGCCGGACTGGCGAGCCCGAGCTCGCCCGGCCAAGGCGAGCCGAGCCTCGCCCAACCACGGCGAGGCTCGGCCTCGCCGGGGCCGGCGAGCCTCGCCGTGGTCGGGCGAGGCCGCCCGGCCCTCGTCGGCGGTCGCCGAAGCCATGGCCGAGGGGGCGACCGGCCAAAGCAAGAAAAAAAAAAATAAAAAAATAAAGAAAAAATGAAAAATAAAAAAAAAACTATTAAAAAATTAAAAGAAACAAAAAAAGAACATAAATTTACCAAACAAGTTTACATTCTTTTTTATTTGTGAAGTTTACCAAACGCGCCTTTTTGTTCAAAAACTGTTCCCGGAATGAAATAGCTTTTTCTATTTCGTTCCCTGGAAAAAAAAAAAAACGTAAACACAAACAAACGCACCCTAAATGCCCGAACTCCCGCTTAAAAATTTCTCTTAATTTTAATTTTCAGAGCTCTTTACGTTCTTTCTTGAAGAACAGCCCAGACACTTCTCTTTCTTTCTCCAGCGAGTCCACTGCCTCCACCTCTCCAGAAAGCCTCGCCGGTCGTCACCTTCCCCCAAGAGCTCCGTCGGTCGCAACTGGTTCCCGCCTTCGCCTCCGCCGTTGCCTCTCGGAGCGCCATCGGTGGTTCCAACGAGCTCGAGTAAACCTTGCACGCGCTTCGCTCTCTCTCTCGCCTGGGTTTTGGGAAATCAAGCGGCGAAGAAGAAGCTTCCCCATTTTTTTCTGCTTTTTCTTGGAGACATTTCTTGTTTTCGCCCAACCTGTATCCTTGTTTCGACACCGCCATTTGAAAAGCTCCTTTGTCGTTGTTAAGCTCAAAATCCTCTTGGTGTTTTATTCTCTGTTGAAGTTCATTTCTCTTGACACTGTACAAATACTCTGTTTTTATTTCCCCTTTTCTTCGCCCGGTTTTGATTTCGAGCTCAAAAACACCTAATTTGCAAACATTTTTTCCCTTCATTCAAACACCCACAATGTGCACGCATTTTTTTTAATGGGTGTGTTTTACTTGTTCAGGATCCTAACACGTATGGGAAGATGCGAGTGTGCATGACGGTGTTGACATTGATCAAGGCTTTGGAGGGTGAAGCTTGCATCTTCATCATGACGTTCAGATAAACCCCTTTCCTTGGAAATATCTAAAGAAGCGAGGGCTTCGAGATGGCAAGCCTGGAGAGGTCACGGAGGAAAGTGTGGAGGAGGGTTTTCATCTTCATGGAGCTGGGAAGAGAAGGTGGAAGCTTTATGGAGAAACTACGAAGACGAAAAGGATGGAAAGTTTTGCATCTCGATGAAGCAGATATCTTTAGCCTAGTAATCATGGGCTTCTTTAGGTTCTTGATGTGCATTTGTGAGGCAAAAGCTGGTGTCTTTTTGATCGTGTAGAGCGATGGATATAGAGAGAGAATTCTGCTTGTTTATATTGATGAATATATTGATTCAATTATTTAATACTGTAGCGTCATGTTGAGCCCCTAAACGCTGAATCGTTGAGTTGATACGTGGTCTTTTTTGTAAATGGAGAAGAAAGACACGGGAAGCGGAGAAGAGATTAGCAAGCAATTGTGGCCAAACTGGAGAATCTGTATCTCATGCTCGCAAGTACCCAAGCTTTCTCTGGAGTTGCAGAGGCAAAGAAACGTCTCACCTTCTTGACTATTGACGACTGATTATTGGAAGCCAATGACGCATCATTAGATAATCAATCTCCAACTTTGGCTGCGAAAATGTAGTTTGTGTCTCATGTTTCTATTTTATGGGTGTTTTTGGCTTCAAATTTTGAGCAGGTCGAACGTACCTTTCAGGTTAAGGTTAGAATGTACAAATTAAATGACAAGAGTGGGAATGGCAGGCTTAAAGAAACAAGCCGTTTTCTTTCATGTAAAGTTAGTTAATAACAAGAGACCTTTTTACATGCTTCAATTTTTTCCTTCAGTTTTTCCTCAAGTTCCCTTCTACTTATACTCATGCTTCTACTAATATCTACTCCATTCAAGCGTTGCTCATTTCCTCACCTATCTTTCATCCTTAATCCTCAATCCTTTACTGGAAAAGCCCTGAGTAAGTCAAAATCTGGCGTTCAACATTTTAGGCAAAAAAATCATCAGCTCCTTATTTGATGCCTTCCATCCCACAATTGCAACCATTCACGAAGAATTAAAACTATTCAGTATGCCATCTACGTCCATCTCCCCGGCGGGTAAGCTAATGTTGCATAAGGTCAGAAAATGAAAATCAAAATGCAGGTTCAACATTTTAGGCAAAAAATCATCGTCTTCGTAGTTTCTTCATGAAGCTTCCACCTTCTCTTTCCAGTTTCCAGCTCCATGAAGATGAAAACCCTCCTCCACACTTTCCTCCGTGACCTCTCCAGGCTTGCCATCTCGAAGCCCTCGCTTCTTTAGATATTTCCAAGGAAAGGGGTTTATCTGAACGTCATGATGAAGATGCAAGCTTCACCCTCCAAAGCCTTGATCAATGTCAACACCGTCATGCACACTCGCATCTTCCCATACGTGTTAGGATCCTGAACAAGTAAAACACACCCATTAAAAAAAATGCGTGCACATTGTGGGTGTTTGAATGAAGGGAAAAAATGTTTGCAAATAAGGTGTTTTTGAGCTCGAAATCAAAACCGGGCGAAGAAAAGGGGAAATAAAAACAGAGTATTTGTACAGTGTCAAGAGAAATGAACTTCAACAGAGAATAAAACACCAAGAGGATTTTGAGCTTAACAACGACAAAGGAGCTTTTCAAATGGCGGTGTCGAAACAAGGATACAGGTTGGGCGAAAACAAGAAATGTCTCCAAGAAAAAGCAGAAAAAATGGGGAAGCTTCTTCTTCGTCGCTTGATTTCCCAAAACCCAGGCGAGAGAGAGGAGCGAAGCGCGTGCAAGGTTTACTCGAGCTCGTTGGAACCACCGATGGCGCTCCGAGAGGCAACGACGGAGGCGAAGGCGGGAACCAGTTGCGACCGACGGAGCTCTTGGGGGAAGCGACGACCGGCGAGGCTTTCTGGAGAGGCGGAGGCAGTGGAATCGCTGGAGAAAGAAAGAGAAGTGTCTGGGCTGTTCTTCTTCAAGAAAGAACGTTAAGAGCTCTGAAAATTGAAATTAAGAGAGAGAATTTTTTAAGCGGGAGTCCGAGCATTTATTGTCTTGTCCTTTTCTGACAGCCAGCCTGCGGAACGAGAAAAAGAAAACTCGTCTTTTAGACTTTCCATTTCGTGGCCGGTCCAGATCAGAGGTCACGTGTCGATCTTTCAATGGAGCCACTTCAGCTCACGCGCGCCACGTAGGATGGTGACCTGGTGGTTAGCAACCACTGAATATTTTCTCCTTTGGGGGCACTAGAGAGTGCCACCCTTCATTAGTTTCTGTTTCAGGTGAACAGGAAATGGGGAATCTATGTCGTAGTTCAATAATTGCCGTAGTTCATAATTGCATTGACGGTTCCCGTGAACGTATAGTTTAGACTTGAAGCAAAGTGCTTGAAAAGATTCAGAAATCCAATCATCGGAAAAAAGGTATGATTGTTAAAACTTGTTATTTTAGTTGCGGTTGAGAAGATTTAGTATAAAACAAAGAAAAGATCAAAATGTAAGCTTCATTTATTTCGCGAAAAGTGAATGGTCCAAAAAATATGTTCCAAAAAATGATCACTCATATCGTTTGAAATATTAGCTAATAAAACATGTTTGCATTATCGACAATAGTTTATGTTTAAATATTTTTGTGAATCGTGGAAAATGTTTTTTTATTCATTTATTTTTGTAGGTAATAAAAATAATAATTTTTGGGAAAATGTCATCCAAATCATTCATTTTCCGTGAAATTCATTAGGAATTCTTCGTAATTTTTTTAATAATTTGCTTTTTTAATTTTTTTGTGAAAAATAATTTATTTTACCTATAATAAATGAAGACAGACAAATCTTAAACATCTCAACTTCTTTCACCCACAAAAGCAAAGGAGCAAACGGATCAAGAATAAAACACACTACTCAACAAAATTCATTAATAACATCTTTCTCTAAAAAAAAAAAGTAATAATTGATTAATGCTAATGGTTTGAACAAAGGAAATATAAAGAAAGAATGGTTTGAATGAAAAAAATGAATTCGTTTTTTTTTTTTTTTTTTTGTCCCGGTCGGTAATGAGTCCTTTGGTTAGTGGGTCGTGTTTCTTTTTATTTGTTTTTTTTCTTTTTGGTCGAATTCTTTTTATGTGTTCAGTTAGTGGAACACGTGGCTTTCAAAGAGAGAACCACAATCATTCATAGCTCCTCTGTTTTCGCACTAAATTACATGTATAGTATTAGATTTGAAGAGCAGGAATCGGTTTGTCATAAAATGGGTTTGCAAAATTCATTTTCTATGTAATATTGCATGCTGTGTATTTGGACAGCTATTCTGACTCCTATTATACTTGTGTCACCTGAAAGAAAGAGCCTTTGTGCTTGTCCTAGGGGTTTCTACAAATTCCTCTGCGGTTAGATCCTCGAGATTATTTTCGCCATCGACTAAAAATGTGAGTAAAATCTCACTCATCGATCACAAATCTTTGAAATGTTTTAAGCATTAGAAGTTTATTGACAAAATGCACGTGATTACGATAGAGCTTTGAAGGAATTCCTTGTCCTAGAGATCTCAGAAGCTCTCGCCCATCTTTTCCTATGAGCTGATGCTGCAGAACTGACTGTAAAAGATACTACCTACCCCATGTGAGAGTACGGGGGTAGTGAGTCAACTTTTACTTTTAGTAAAATCGCACATGGTTCAATAACGTTTCATTAATCGATTTTTATGGATGTTGAAAAGATTTTGATTGCTCAAGATTTAAAAACACACCGTACATACCCCTTGATCTTGTAAGTTCAGGAGCACTATCATCACTGACAACAATAACATTACTCAAATCAAAAGTACCCCAGCTACAAAAAGTTTCTTCATACAAACTTAGAAAATGGTATCCCTGATGCTAATAAGCAAAGCCAATAGCCTTCACTGCCCACAAAGAAGCCTATCTGAATGAAACAGAGACCCCCCTTCCACGTATCAGCATCTGCATCTTAACTCGAGCCCCAAACACGACACCTCTAATTACTCGATCAACACATGGAATTACTCCATTGTCAAGGACATTATTCCTCTCTTTTCGAACGAAGTAAATCGGTTTATTCTGGGTCAATTTCCAGTGTGTCTTTGCAAACGCTTTACCTTTCAAGTGCTGCAGAACCCAGTCAAACTCAGAGCTCCAACCACCCATTAGTCTCTGGATTCCACTTGAGTTCAGCAACTCCCCCAACCTTGTTTAGAAAAGCATTCACAAAAGAGATGCTGTCTAGTCTCTTGAGCTGATCCACATAACGAGCATTGGTCATTGATTTGATGCCATTTTGTTACTTGTATCCAGTGCTGCAATCTGTAATGAACAGCCAGCTGCGATGAAAGCAAATTTCGGCACATTTGGGTGAAATCTCACCATTCCATGTCATGAAATCCTCTGTTTTCTTTCCTTAATTAGCTTCCAGGCATCAACAAAGTCAAAACTTCCAGATTGAGAACGAGTGATCTATTAGGATGCATGTGTGGGTGAGTTATGTTAGAGAAATCCCACATTAGAAATTGATGGAGTGTAAAACAGTTAATATATCCTAGTTGGCTCATAACTCATTTGCTTAAACTTTTGAGCGAAAATGGATTCAACTAAATATATTAACAGGCTTAGACTTGAGCTCCCTCTTGGCGATCTCCCCAGACGAAGGTATCGGACTTCTGCTACGCTCTCAACATGATCACCTTTATCTTCTTTATCAGCACAAGCAGCAAATGAACCACAGAAAGCACTCTAATGTGCACTAATTGGTCTGATCTTGTAGGGCGCCAACGCCTCATTTCCTGTAATAACCTCAGCCAGCTAGGACATCTTGAGGGTGCCAATTGACAAACCACGAGCAGGTTTTTCGATGATTGAGACTAAATAATGATTTAACTGGCTTAACTTTGGCAAAGCACGACGGAATGATACAGTTTGGTTACTATAGCTGCCAAATCCGTATAACAATTATGTGAGACCACCATCAAAGAGACTACACGTACATAGGATAGGGAAATATTTTCACCTAATCCGGTTGTATGATCACTTAGTTCATGCCATTGTCGGAAAAAAAGAATGTTAACTGTCATCAGCATCTGTCACCTTGAGATACATTTATAGCAGCAATCATTATAAAAGCAACATGTAACTACTAATTGTACACTTCAAAATGGACTATATTGGAAGCAAGAGACTGGGTATTCTAGCACGTCATCGCTCAGTTGTGTGCTTGGAGTGACGCCCTTCATCCACACCAACCATGCAATCTGGTTTTCGGGGTCAATGGGCAACCAAAACTTGTCCTTTTGGACTCAGATCAATGAAAAATATAACGCCGACACCTATTTGTGCAGGCTAACGTAGGGCAAGGATCCTTTTCACAAATTTTCCAAGCAGCATCCATCTTCAATCCATCTGCAGAAATTAGTTCTCATCTGTCTTAGCAGTCAACGCAGTAGAGGGACTCTTTGCAAGGATGGTGATTCCATCCGAGACTTCGCAGACTCCTCAACCATTTCCTCTTTCGCCTTCCCCCACATTACAATATAGAACCCAATGCACAGTATGGTCGCTCCTACAATGCTGCGTATTCGCAGCAGACAAAAGCAACTGTCATTCGAGGCGTATACAGTAGGACAGCATAAGTAGCTTTTCTTTTCTTACAATACAGAGTCTAGTGCGTTGATAAAAACAAATTATACACTATATGCACATGGAAAACGGATCAATTGAGGGAGGGGCATGGATGCATTTTTGAATTTTTCTACCTAATCAACAAGGACAAATTTTTGTCTGTTAAGACTTGTGCACGTTATATTATGGTGGTTGGTTTTCCAAAACATTTGTGCGCAACACGTTTTAAGCCACACTGATTGATCATTACATGGATGAAATCAGCACGATGTTTTCGCGATTCAACATAAAGCAGAACTCAACATTTTTGTGATTTATCTTACCTTCCAAGATGAAGCCTGTCACCAAGAAAGAAGATACCCATGGCGACAGCCACGGGAATCGACAATGGCTTGAACATTGCAACATAGAAAGGGCCTTTCAACCGGATTGCCCATGTGTGAACTATGTTGTTTAAGCATTGTCCAAAAAAGCTCTAAAAGCAAAGCAAAGAGGAGGGCAAGTAAGCATTGCATGTGCCTTTTATTAATCAAATGTGATCATATTTGTTCGATTGTTTCCTCACCGAGAATATCACCGAGACCAGTCCTATACCCCACACTCTCCATGCACTCATATCAGGTTCTGTTACTAGACAGACAATGGCGGTCATGAAGCTCACGACCACATTGTAGAAGAAGATTACAGTCAATTCTGCCGGGTACTCCTTCATTATCTGTGTCTGCAGGATCACATGTCGAATATCAGATAATTTCAAGTCAAGTCCTAACTACAGCACTTGGAAAACAAAAAGATGGCTCGCATACCATAAGAATGTACCACAGAGTGACCAAAATATTTTTAGCAGTGAGGAGAATCCCCCCAATGATCCAATTCGAGTTCGATGCTTGCACTAGTGCATAAGGCGGAGGTTTCGCAGTGAAGATAACTGAGGGACCTTTGTAGAGAGTGATGACAGAAGCACCGGAAATTGACAGTACAGTCCCGATGATCTTGGCCTGACTACTTCTTCTGTTCAATGACACCTCCTCCATCCTTATTTTATGAAGAAAACAAGCAAATGGGAAGGCATTACAGCAATATTAATAGTTTGTCGAACAGTGTCATCATTACTAGTAATTTACATGACAACAGCTCTAACAAACAGTCAGTGACTCTGATCCACATGTGTTTGTTGTACAACATCGAGTCATTAACTTGATTTTAATCAGGATTTGCAAAATATGGAGTGAGTTAACAGCATAAGCTTGTAGAAAGACAAACCGAGCAAAATCATGAGATCATCAGATCAGGAGCATTATGACAGAGAACCCCAACAATTATAATTTACAAGGTAGAATGCCATTCAAGGAACCACAGACAACTAGTATCGAAAGAACTCATATTTTTGGGACCTGAAAAGGCACGCAATTATGAAAGTGAGAGCCGCAATGAGGTTGCTGATGGCTGAAGCCAAAGTTGGAGAACTCATGCTAATCCCAGCATAGCCCAAAATCTGTGCAAAACCCCTGCTCTCCCAGCAATTCAGAAAACAAATAACCCAATAGATAAGTAAGAAAATAACAAAAAAGCAAAATGACCAATCTAAACAATTCCAAGAATTGTGATCCTTCTCTGCTGGCTAGCGCAACAGCCCAGACATTGGGCGAGGTGGGATCAGATACATATCCAATGGCCGGCATCCCCTGGTGGGGCCGACGCCAGTGATAGATGCACGGTCGCACGTCCTGAAAAACACGTAGTTATTTGAACTGTACATACCCTACAAGTCCAAGAAGGCCAAGTTTGGCAGCTATGGGCAAGCTGAGATGAGGAAGCGCTCTCGATCTGCAAAGACATACAAGAAATTCAGCCAAAGTGAATATCTCACCATGAACCTTCCTTTGTTTTGTATGTTTTCCCAGAGAGAGGGAAGAGGGGGGTAGTGAAGTAGCGTACTTGTGAGTGAAGAAAGGAGCAGGAAGAAGAAGAAGAGCAGCGAGGCCATAAGCATAGACGATGAACACATGGTAACTCATCCCTCTCGAGTTGGCCGCTTTGAACATTGTGGTCACCGCCACCCCGATGCTGTCCATGGTGATCACAGCTGAAAATGGAAGCACATCTCTGAAACAGTATCTCTCCCCCATCTCTCTCTCTCTCTCTCTCTCTCTCTCTCCCTCTCTCTGTGACCACACTCCGAGACACAGAGACAACCAAGCGCATAAAACACACAGGTTTCAGTTCCAATGGTTTCCGGTTATCCAAGGTTTCATAGGATCAGCAGAACAAGCGCATGCATTCTAATGAGTGATGATTGTGAATGATGATGGCAGGTTGGACAGATGAAGAGTCTTTTTATTCATAACTCGTTGAATAGTGTTTGCACTTCCTGAGTCACCAATCAGCGGTGACGCCCCAATCATGTTTGAATATAAAGAAACGAGATGATTAGTTGTCGATTGGTCCTCTAATTTGGCGAGGTTTTTCGGTGCAAAAACTTTTCTTGATTTAATTAGTTTAACTTACTTGTTTTATTAATACGGCTCGTTCTTCCTATACTATACGCGTAATTCACTGAATGTGTGAATAAAATCACTTTACAAAATTGCAAGCCAACTAGTAGATGTGCTTGTCCATTTTGTCGGGCACAATGCTCCCTCTACAGAGACACTGCCGGAGCGATTTGAGTTCTTCATGGGTCAGCTCGGCGATTGTCATGGTGTCGCTCGGCATGGACTTGCATGAGTCCGAGTCCAGCATGTTTTCGAAGATTGTGAGCTCGATGCCTAAATATGGAGCAATACTATTGTCAAGCATAGAGAACCCATGAATGATTTCCCCTAATGTATAGACAAAAAAAGTCAATTTGGAAATGATAAGAGGACCCTAACCCCTAATTTAGCAAGAAACATACAACTTAAGGCCATATCTTTGAAAATTGCATAACATTTCATAATTGGTTCTCAGAGACAGAGAGATAGAGACTCCCATGATGGTCCTATGAGGAGAAATTGGAGGGCCATTGGAAAACTTAATTTTGAGATCAATATGAATATGTTCATATAAAATAGAGATGAGAGAGCCGGCCAAGAAAGAGATCTTTGGGAGGAGTTGATACTTCACCTTCCTTGTGCGTTTCATCCATTCAATAAGATCTGCAAGTCTTCGTTGTCAAAGTAGAATTTCAACAATTGAAAATTATATTGGATTCTCTTAATACAGACTTTATTATTGATGGAAGGGCATCAGAATCTCAACTTGAGGAGTCACATGGAAGGCCTTGTGTTTTAGTACAGCACTCTTTTCTGAATTTTGTCTGGAGTCGCATGTGTTAACTGGTTATAATCACGTTGTTGATCTGTTCTTATTCACAATATTAAAGAAAGCAGGACAAAACCTCATGTTGCTTTCATGATGGATATCAGACAAAAGCTCTTAACAATTCTTTTCAGTGTTTGAGGGCACTGGAATGTCCCGCCCTTCCTTTAATTTTTGTTTCAATAGTGAACAAGAAAAGGGGAATCTATATCATAACTAGTCAAGAAGCTCGTGCGTCGCCCTGATCCTTTATCAATTTTTTTAGTGAACAAGTACTTTTAACTGCTGCAAAACCCCGTCAAACTCAGAGCTACAGCCCTCAATTACTTTCTGAATTCCACTTGAGTTCAGCATTCACAAAAGAGACGCCCTTTAGTCTCTTGATCTGATCCACATAGCAAGCACTGATCATTGATTTGATGCCATTTTTGTTACTCTGTTCAGTGCTTGCAATCAGTCATGAGCAGCCAGCAATGTTATATGAGGAATTTTTGGCACATTTGGGTGAAACCACACCATTCCATGCCATGAAATCGTGTATTTTCTTTCCTTAACGAGGTTCTGGGCATCAACGGAGGCAAAACTTCCAGATTTAGAACCAGTGAAAGTCACCTTATTTTCTTTATCTGCACAAGCAGCAAATGAACCACCCAATGTACCCTAGATGCCCACTAGAAGGTCTGATCTTGCCGGGGGCAACGCCACTAATTTCCTCTACTGACCTCAGCCAGCATAGCATTCTTACTTATAGCAGCATCATACATCAGTCTACTCAAATAAACCTCTAATAGGGGCACGTTGAGGTTGCCGATTGTCAAACCACAACGAGAATTTGTGATTAGTGAGAGAGAGATTTGACTGGCTTAGCTTTGGCAAAGTATGACGAAATCATAAAGTTAGGTCGCTATAGATGACAAATTCATATAACATAATGTGAGACCACCTTCATAGATATTGGGTGCGTTTGGTTCATCTTTCTTAGGGGGCTTTCAGCCTCCAAAGCCCCTTACCCTTAGGGAAATACGAGGTGTTTGGCAAGCCTATCCAAGTAGCTTTTAGTCAAATGTTGGCCTTGATAAAGTTGAAAACCCAATGCTAATAGGGATTAGCTTTGGCCTTTCGGTATTTGGCCAAATGCTGAAACTATTTTTTTTTTTTTTTTTAACTACAATCATAAATTTTTTAGTTTTTCGGTTTTACCTTTCATTGTTCCAAAACTACCCTTACCTTCACTAGAATCGAAAAGAGTTTAATATTTTTTAATAAAAAGAAAAATGAAATCCAAAAGCCCTTTATAAAAAAAAAAAAAAAAAGATTTGCCAAACACACTTTACGTCAAAATAGCTTTGTAAAGAATTTATTACCAAACGTAATTTGCATTTCTCCAAAGTCCTTTAGGACAAAGATATTTACATTTCACCAATGCCCATTTTCAAAGCTGAAGCAAACGCAACCACTATATATGCATAGGATTTAGATGTGTCAAAATGGGTCATAGACCCATATTAGACCCATTTAAATTATAAATGGGTCATATATGGGCCACTTATATTTTGAAATGGGTCAAATATGGGTCATTTACATTTTAAAGAGAGTAATTAAAGATGCTTTTCAAAATGCAAATTGTGTTTGGTAAATCGTATTTGTGAAAGTCCATTGTGAAGTATCTTTGAGCAAAATAGTATTTGGACAAATTAAATTTGCAAAAGACTTTTGTTATTAAAAAAAAAGGAAAAAAAGGAGAGTTGGCCGGCCAAGGGCTTGGTTGGTTACCGCCGGCAAAGAGCTAACAGTTGTTGGTGAAGGGTAGGTGGTCCGACGAGGGGAGGCGGTGCGGCGAAGGGCAGGAGTCTAGCTAGGGTCGCTATGTAGAGGACGCAGCGTGGCAAGGGTCGCTGTGACCCGGATTGCGTGATCAGGGTCACCGCGACAAGATTGAGCGGAGGTCGCCAGGGCCTATGATTTGGTCGCTACGACCCAGATCGCGTGACCAGATCTGTGCGCGATCTGGGTCGCTGTGACCCTCGTTGCTCTGCGTCTTCCGCACGACGACCCTCGTCGGAGGGTCGCGGGACCCTAGCCAGACCACCTGTCCTTCGCCGCACTGCCTACCCTTCGCTGGACCGCCTACCCTTCGTCGACGACCACGCGTAGATGCTGGTCGTGTTCTATGACAGTCTAATTTTCTACCTCTATTTTCAACGGAATAAATTAGGCTTTTCATCGACGTGCCTATAGTGTTATTCTCTGAGCCGATCACTCATGAGATAACTAGACTAGTTGGGGAAGTCATGAAGGGATTTTAATGCAACAGGCCTGAGAATTCGACTAGGACTCGACTGCTCGACTGTGTTAATCTACAGGGGTCATTGTGGCACAGTCGAAAATCTATCGAGACCGGAGATAAGTCGATTCGATTGAAATATGTAATTAGGTTTGGGTGATTCCACCTAATTACAAAATTCTCGTCGATCGGCATTAAATCGATTTTTCTGTCATTTTGGTACCCTGTGCCCGTAATTGAAATCTCGAGATTTTCATGACAATCGAGAGTCGCCATTAAGTCGAAGATGTACATGGTGGCTCGAAAATAATCGACCATGAGTCAATTGCACCGAAAATTCCCAAAAACTACTCGATAGTTTAGGTCGCGCTAAAAATCACGTCTGACTGAATTTAACTGTGAAATTTATTCCGATTTCAGAAATTGAGAACTTTCATGTGTCACGATTAATCCTAAGAATATTGTTACATCTTTCCAAGATGGAACCTTTGAAGATGGAATTATGAAGATTTAAATGAGACCTTATTCTTATTAATTAAGGCTATGAAATGGTAAAATGAAAAAGGGAAAAGCTATTGGAAAAGAGGCAAATTCGGATGAAGGCTCATCACAAGAGATTTCACCACCATTTGAATTTCATTTGGGGTTGGATAAGCTTGTTTAAAGGTGGTGGGTCACATGAAAGTGAAAGGGGCAATTTTCTATGGAAAAAGGACCAAGATACTTGGAAAATGGAGGGAGGGGCGCTCCATGGATTTCTTTTCTTGTCTTCCTCTCTCCCCATCTGTGCATTTCCCCTCCCCTTGAAGCCGTGCAACACTTCTCTCTTCTCCTTTCTCTTTCTTTCCTTTCCTTTTCTCAGCCGCAAAGCCCTTGTCTTCTTCTCCATTAAATTGTTCCGCTCAACACCCCCTGTTTCGGTTTCCCTTTGGCCAACCGAAATAGCCATTGAAAAATAGAGGGGACCCTGTTTCGGTGCTGCCAAAGCTGGACTAGCGTTCACTCTCAACTCCACTGCCCTGCATGTTCCATTTTTCCCTAGATTGTCACTTATTTGCTAAACAATCATCCTCATAAGCAAGCCTACAACCCTCTAAAACCGACATCACCATTGCCTTTGTCCGCCGGAAACTTCACAGCTCAGTTCACGGCTGTTGTCGTCAACCAACAGCTCATCCCTTTGCAATTTCAGCTCACCCTCATCGTTGAAGGACCCACCCTCTTCGCTTGTGTTGCCGTCCAGCTATCGGAGCACTAGCAACTTTGAACCAGCCCACCAGCCGGCGAGCCAATGATGCCGTGTCACAGCCGTGCCTTTGCAATTGCAGCACAACCGCTGTTCGGCCTCCTCTGGTCGAGAGAACCCCTCTCAGCCGTGAACCTAAGGCTTCAAAGCCCTGTTCCAGGCTGACCGGAGCCACTCTAGCGTCTCCGGAGGTCGCGGCTTGGCTGCTACCACTCCACCAGCACCGGTGGCCTTGGATTTCTAGTTAGGTGAGTTAATTTCCTAAATGTCACGACCCGAACTCCGGGCACATGCACATCCCTCAATGGTCGATATAAATTTGCAACATCTCAGGAATTGTTGCCGACCCATTCATTATTTTGCGCATGTGGAAACGTAAAAACAATATCCATATAACAAAGCAGTGGAATAGAAACATAGGATAATATTTTTACAAGCCGCACCTACAATACCGTAGTACTTATGTACTTAGACCAATTTAACACCCTAAGATCATATTCAAATGATGAAGCTGTTTGGTTACTCATGAGCTAAGCTTCTATTTACAAGACTGGGGTTCACTGCTACACTACCATACTTCTCGACTCTCTCTCTCTGGGGTGAGCTGTCACCTTGCATCCAGCCTCGACGGAAGACCCGTCATCACCTGGAATGAGATAGCGAGAGTCCTATTCTTCCTTTCCTGCAACCAACTACACACGACCTGGCCTTCCTCCATCTAGGGACCTGAAATTTTTAGCCCACTATGGGGTGAAATCACTTTTCAGTGAGTTAAGTCCCTAAATCCATATTAGGAGAAAAGTACACTCTACATGCAATCTAATCACATTTCTCACAACCCCTTTTTTCTATAGCATTGCTTTGCACATTAGTCTCGATCAAATCAAGTCATACATAATGGTATCATGATTAGGTAGCATAATAATATTCTCACAAATAAATGCTCAAGAATGTACATATTAATACAATCATACGAGCCCCCAATTAGTGGACTAAACTATGATGGAACGTCCCATACCGCACCATACAGTTCCGTCTCTTAATTAGGTCCCTCGATCGTCGATCATTCATGCGTTTCACAATTTCCATTCATTGGTGATGGCCAACCCAACAGATAATAGTCTTCTGGCATAATCGGGCATCACCTCGCACTGTTGAGCGCGGCAACATCCATCTCTAACGGCATTCCGATTAGGAGCATTAGTCCAGCATCCACTGCGACCTACATTCGTTGATTTGGGGCATTCCCGAAGGAGCATCGTCCGGCCCCAAAGGCTTGTGACGGATTCTCATGTTGTGTATGCATTCATTCAATGTCACAGTTCAATACTCAATTGCACATTTCATTCACAACATCAATTAAACAATTTTCCAGCAAGAGACACTTCAAAACAGTTATAAACCTCTACTGACCAGAATTGGCAGAAACTGCCCAGTTGCGCACTTTCGGGATCAAGACTAGAAACCAACTCAAACTTGAACACGTGCTAAAGGACATGTAAACAAACATTTTTCATGATGACACCAAGGCCCAGATCCTTATGGATTCGGCCCAGTAATTCACTCAATCCAGTACTAAAATCGGGTCCGCTTCCAGCGGTTTTGTTTTTCGAAATCAACTTGGTTCAGGGTCCGAAACAGGTCTGTTTTGTCTAAAATTCGAGTATGTTCAACTAGAAGATGTAACAAACAACTTTCATGAATAACCCAATTTTAAAATCGAACCCGAAGGGTTAGTAACAACCCACAGAATCCTTACGGGTCGCAAATTCCAGTGCAGTTCGAGTTTCTGTTTAAAGACAACGAGGCCAAAATCCTTTTCCTTTAAATCTCCAAAAATCCTGAGAAAAATATATGTTATACTTGAAGATGTGTAAAACATTTCTCCAGAGGGAATTCACTTCAAAATTGCAACACATGTTAGTCTACAAAAATAATAAATTGTACACGTCCAGAAAATAGTTTTAAAGAACATCCCCTGTTTTTGGCCCAGCTGTCCTCTACGGTTCTTATCTTGCTATTTTAACTAAAACTAAGCCTCTCTATGGCTAATCTAACCGTTCTAAACTAACACTAAACTATATTTAATATCATATAAACTTTTCTTATCAAATTTCAACCCCTAAACAAAGGTACACAACCCTTAATCCAATTTTAGGAAAACAACTCACCTATTCAAAACTAAAGGCGGCTCTCGCTGATGGTTGGACAGCAACACGGAGACGGGTCTTGGGTCTTTCGGTGATAGGGTTAAGCCGAAACAGCAGAGGCGTGTGCTGCGGTGTGACAGCAATAGCAACACACGGACTTACAAAATTTTCAGTAAAGAGAAACAAACGTGGTATTTGGTCGGCTGAGCCGTTCTCTTGCTGGTGAGAGGGTTTCGTCATCACTTGAACTCCAAGAACAAGATATATAAAACATGAGAGGCAGCCCGGTCGAATTTCTGGTGGTCCGCCGGTTTGTTGTGCCAAAAATCGGATCTCCTCTGATTCGATTTTGCTTGCTGTTCGGTTAAGTAAAAACCGGAAGAAAGAGGCAAAACAGAGATGCGCACGTTTGAAGATGGTGATAGCAAAAGCTTGCACAATTGAGGGAAAGAAGAAGGAATAAAAAAAAGAAAGGAAAAATGGGTGGAAGGAGCCAACACACGCTGATGTTCACGTGCAGAAAAGAGGAAGAAATAAATGAGGAAATTACTATGAAGTTTCCTTTACACTTTCCACAAAGCCATGGTCCTTTTTCCATGGAAAAGTGGCTCTTATCATCACATGAGGCCCACCACACCTTACACACCTTAACTTGCCCAAATGAGATGCAAAAGATGGTAGAATCCATTGTAATGGGCAGGCATCCGAAATTGGCAAGTAATTTCCATCACTTTTCCTTTTCCATTTTATCCTTTTCACCATCTTAATAAATAAGGACAATTCCCCAATTAGTCCTTATAATTCTTTCTCTAAATGTTCCACCTTAAAGGCCCAAAAATCTATTTAAAAAAGTGGCATTTCCTTTATTCATTTAATTTGCTACTCTTGCCCTTTTCCGCTAATAATTCCCGTCGTCCATAACTTTGAAAAGATGCAACAACATTTCCCGGGATTAATTGTGACACGTGAGAGTTCTCAATTTCTGAAATCGGCACCATTTCCTTGGTTAATTTTAGTCAAATGTGATTTTAGCGCAACGTAAACTATCGGGTAGTTTTTGGGAATTTTCGGTGCAAATGACCCGTGGACGATTATTCTCAAGCCACAATGTACATCTTCAACGCATTGGCAACTCTCGGTTGTCGTAAAAAATCTCGACATTTCAATTACGAGCACAGGGTACCAAAACGACACAAAAATCGATTTAGTGTCGATCGATGAGAATTTTGTAATTAGATGGAATCACCCATGCCTAATTATATATCTCTATCGAATCGACCTATTTCCGGTCTCTGATAGATTTCCGACTGTGCCGAAATGATCCTTGTAGACTAACACGGTCGAGCAGTTTATTCTTGGTCGAATTCTCAAGTCTGTTGCATCAAAATCCTTTAATAACTTTCCCGACTAGTCTAGTTATCTCTAGGCACATTGACGAAAAGCCCAATTTATTAATTGAAAACAGAAGTAGAAAATCAAACTATCACACTAAGTTTTGGTTATGAGTTAATTACACTTAATTAGGAGGTTAGTTAGGCTTAAGAATGGTTTAGATTAGTTCAAGTAGAGATTAATAATAGTGTAGAATGGATTAGTATTAGTATAATGAGTGAGATTAGCACTATAGAGGATGGATACGTCAAAAATAGTGGCTGTTCTTCAAAACTAATTCCTAGATACTTGCCGTTTGCAATTTTTTTATATCGATATGGGTTGCGAATTTGAGGTTGATGTCTTCTGGAGAAATGTTTTAGACATCCTCATCTAAAACATATATTTTTCTCAAGATTTTTAGGGACCCAGAAGCAGGAGAAATCAGCTCTGTCATTTTCAAACAGAACTTCAGTTTTCGCTGGAACTGGTGACATTTTAGGATTCTAGGGGTTTTTATTAGCTCTTGGGATTCGAATTTAAAAATTATTTCTTCACAAAAGTTGTTTTTCACCTCTTCTAGTTTAACATAATCAAATTTCAGATCAAACGAACATGTTTTGGACCTCAAACCAAACTGATTTCAGAAAACAAACTTTCTAGAAACTGACCCAATTTTGGTGCTGGATTGAGCGATTTACTGGGCCAAATCTAGAAGGATTTGGGCTTCGATGTCTTCATGAAAAATGTTTATTTATGTGTACTTTACAACATGTTCAAATTTGAGAATTTTATAAAATAATTTGATTAGATTTATGGAGTTAAAACCGGAGGCGCGCAAATGGACTGTTTCTACTGGTTAGGGCCGGTCGAGTTTATGATTATTCTTAATGTTGCTTGTGAGAAATTTCATATTTGGTGATGTGATTGAATTATGCAATTGATTGGTGAACTATGGAATTGGATGAATGTATAATTGATATGAGAATCCGTCACGAGCCTTTGGAGCCGGACGATGCTCCTTCGGGAATGCCCTAAGTCAACGGATGCCGGTCGCAATGGATGCTGGGCCGGTGCTCCTAATCGGAATGCCGTCTAGATGTAGACGTTGCTGTGCTCGATGGTGTGAGACGATGCCCGGCCAGGCCGGAAGACCGCTAACTATTGAGTTGGCCGTGGACGATGGGTCGAAGTTAGTTGAGGCTTATGAACGATTGAAATAGAGGGACCTAATTAGGAGACGGAATTGTGTGATGCAGTATGAGACATACCATAACAATTTAGTCTGGTAATTAAGGGCCCGTGTGATTGTGATGTTATGTACGCCCATGCATATACACATGTTGAAATGTTCCTATATGTGATCTCAATACAGTTATGTACGATTTGATTTATACTGACATGCAGGAAAATGCTGATATTAAGAGAATTATGGGAAATATGGTTAGGATGCATGTGGGTGTACTTTTCTCCTAATCAAGATTTAGGGGATGGACTCGCGAGACGTTGTTTCACCCCGTCGTGGGCTAAATTTTTCATGTCCCTAGATGGAAGATTGTTAAGCCAGATGCAAAGGGTGGCAGGAAGTGGAGTATGAGTTTTTCTGTAGTCTCTTCCAAATGTTGACGGGTCTTCCGTCTGATCTAGATAATGGGTGACAACTCACCCAGGTTTATCAAAAAATTTAGCAAGGTCGTAGGGAGGGACTTGATCCCATTGATGAGGAGCTCAGAGTGTAGATAACCTAGAAGCTCTTCTTTTTTCTTGAAATAGACCATGTTTTGTTAGACTTTCCTGTATATAAACACTACTGTAAAAATATGTGTGTTTTATGAAAATATAATCCTATATTTGCTATCCCATTTCTATGTTGTTTGGAGGTTGTTATTACGTTTCTGCCTGTGCAATAAAATGAATGGGTCGGCAACATTTCCTGGGATGTTGTAAATTTTTACGACCACTGAGGGATGTGCATGCGCTCAAGGTTCGGGTCGTAACATCCTCGTTTAAATGGTATCAGAGCAAGTTAGAGTTTGAAGTGATAAGGTGCGATGAGTCATGTGATAGTTAGTAGGAAAAGCTTTTAATATGTTAATGCATGTGAGTGATAGCTGATTGATATCTTGTTTGTGAAATCACTTGAATTTTAATTCTGTGTGGAATTGGAAGTAGGTTACTATAGAAAATCTGCACCATGAGTGAGCAAGACTAAATAACGCCTGGAAAAAGGGAGATTGGACTCGTTACTCGGGCTAGGATGCCGACCAAAGGCGGTGGCCGAGGCAATAGAGGTAAAGCGCCGGCTCAGGCCAGCGCTAGTGGAGCGGCACCGCCGTTGGTCCCACCAATTGGTGTCGGGGTAGCAGCCTCTGGTGATCCTAGGTTCGAAGGGATCATGTAGGCGCTTCAAACAATTAGAGACCTGATGAGGCAACAGGCCCAAAATCAAGCCGCTGCTACTGCCGTAGCCGCTGCCGCACCTGCTGAAGTTCCACTAGGGAACTTGGTTGTGGAGAGACCTATACACCAGCTGGTGGAACAATTTTTGAAGTTGAGTCCGCCAAGATTCACCGGTACTGGAGACCTAGAGACTGCCTCTCGTTGGATTTAGGATTTAGAGAAGGTATTTACTCTTTTGAGGTGCAGTGAGGAAGAGAAAGTAACCCTGGCAGTCTATCAGCTGCAGGGCAATGCTAATATCTAGTGGAGAGTCGTCCGAGAGACCGTGTTTTCGAGAGTAGTTCCGTTGTGGGACGCCTTCCTCAGGGCATTCAACGAGCAGTACTTCTCCAAGCGCTAGAGAGCAAAAAATGGAAGAGTTTCAGCGTCTCCGTCAGGAATCAATGACTGTTGACCAGTATGAGGTCAATTTTGCGGAGCTTTCTCAATATGCTCCAAGGTTGGTAGAAGACCCTGAAGAAAAGGCTCGAAGGTTCAAGAATGGTCTTCAATTAGAGCTGAAGCAACCACCGGTGCCTTTTGACTTGAATGACTATCGAAAAATTTATCGTCAAGCTCAACTAATAGAAAGGGATCTGAACGAGCAAGCCACTGCTTCAGGGTCGAGGTTTAACACGAACCGGAACAGTATCAGGTTTGGGAAGAAACCCATGGTTGGAAGAAGGTATCTTGTTCCACCTAATAGAAAAGGTGGAGTGAATAAAACGGTGCCGAGCAATAATGGAGTTTGTCGCTTCTGTGGAAGGCGACATGGATCTGCACCGTGCCATGCTAGGACGGGAGCTTGCTATGGAGTGGCCAACAAGGCCACCAGGTCAGAGATTGTCCCAGACGACCAATGTGACAGCAGTTACCGCCCCCACCATCAATTGGTCAAAACATGGGGTACGCACCCCGAACACATAGCGGGGTGAACCAGTTAGGCCTCCAGCACGAGGAAGGACATACGCCATCACCAGAGGTCAGGCAGAGGATGCACTGAATGTGATCACAGGTACTGTTTCCCTGAATGATCATTCAGCATACGCTTTATTTGACCCCAGTGCAACTCATTCATTTATAGCTGAATAATTTATTAAGTTAATAGGATTGAGTCCTAAATTGTTGGAATCAACTGTTAGTATATTAACGCCATTAAAAGATAGGGTATTGTCTACGATGGGTTGTCTTAGTTGCAAGTTGGTGATTGGTGAGCAAGAAGGGAGAATAGACCTGATAGTTCTAGCCATGTATGATTTCGATGTAATAATTGACATGGACTGGCTCACCAAGCAACAAGCTAAGATGGACTGCTATCGTAAAACGATTCAGTTCAATCCGTTAGAGAGTGAAAGTTTCGAGTTTAGTGGAAGTCGGGGAGGACCTTCGATTGCCCTAATCTCGTCACTTGAGGCAACTTGGTTGTTAGACAAGGGTTGTCAGAGTTACTTGGCGACTGTCATGAACACGACAGTTGAAGAGTTGAAGATCGAAGATATTGCAGTGGTACAAGAATTTCCAGATCTGTTTCCAAAAGAATTGTCAGGTCTATCGCCAGAAAGGGAGATAGAATTTGTGATTGAGTTAGCTCTCGGGACAGAACCAATCTCTAAGGCTCCTTACCGGATGGCATTATTAGAATTGAAAGAACTGAAGGTACAGATACAGGAATTGTTAGATAAGGGATTTAAATGTCTTAGTGCATCGCCGTGGGGAGCTCCAGTTCTGTTCGTGAAAAAGAAAAACGGTTCATTACGTCTATGCATCGACTACCGACAATTCAAGTGACTATTAAAAATAAATACTCGTTGTCGAGGATAGACGACCTATTTGACCGGTTGCAAGGAGTGTCAATATTTTCTAAAATCGACTTGAGGACAAGATACCATCAGCCGAGGATCAGAAAGGAAGACATTACTAAGTCAACGTTTTGTACCCGATATGGCCATTATGAATTCACAGTAATGCCATTCGGATTAACGAATGGCCCAGCTGCTTTCATGGATCCAATGAACAGAGTGTTCAAGGAATACCTAGATCAGTTCGTGATTGTGTTCATTGATGATATCCTGGTGTACTCTAGAAGTCCGGAGGAACATGAAGGACATTTGAGAACGGTACTCTAGACTCTGAGGATTCATGAGTTGTATGTCAAGTTTAGCAAATGCGAGTTTTGGTTGACTCGTGTTGCTTTCTTAGGTCACGTGATTTCAGGAGAAGGAATCTCTGTAGACCCGTCCAAGATTGAGGCAGTAATCAATTGGCCGAGACCGACATCAGTGACGGAGATCAAAAGTTTTATGGGATTAGCTGGATACTATAGACGGTTCATGGAAGGATTTCAGCATTAGCTTCGCCATTAACTCGCCTACTAAAGAAGGAAGAGAAGTTCGTTTGGATAGACAAGTGCGAAGGTAGTTTCTAGGAACTTCTGCAAAATCTGACCACCGTGCCTATGTTGACCATTCCTTCTGGTCTTGGAGGACACGAGATCTACAGTGATGCATTATTTAAAGGACTGGGTTGCGTGTTAATGTAGCATGGCAAAGTTGTTGCATACGCGTCTCGTCAGTTTGAGACCTCACAAGCTAAACTATCCGACGCATGACTTAGAACTCGCAGCAATCATTTTCGCTCTGAAGATTTGGAGACATTATCTGTGTGGAGAAAGATTCCAGATCTTCACGGACCATCAAAGTCTCAAGTATCTATTCTCACAAAAGAAGTTGAACATGAGACAGCGTCGCTAGATGGAACTCCTGAAGGATTATGATTGTGATATTTTGTATCACCTTGGAAAAGCAAATAAAGTTGCAAATGCGTTGAGTCGGAAGTCTTTAGTGGCACAGATGGTGCTCAGGGAATGGACTTTGATTGAGAAGATTAGAGATTCGGATTTCAAGTTTGAGGTAGGCTACCCTTAGAATTGAACCGAAACTACAAATGAGAATTAAGACACTTCAATGGACCAACCCAGAGATCCAGAAAGTTGTACAAGAGGAGGTAGGAAAGAGAAAACCAGATTTTCACATTTCAGAAGATGGAACGTTGAGATTCAGAGGACGATTATGTGTACCCGATGATGCAGAGCTTAAAGAAGAAATCCTATCAGAAGCACATCGTAGTAATTATAGCATACATCCTGGCAGTACGAAGATGTATCAGAATTTGCATCAACACTATTGGTGGTCTAGTATGAAAGCAGACATAGCTAAGTATGTCGCCAAGTGTTTTACGTGTCAGTAGGTAAATGCTCAACACTGTAAACCGGGAGGACTTTTACAACCTCTCGAGATTCTCGAATGGAAATGGGAGCACATCATAATGGATTTTGTGACAGGCTTACCAAGGAGTCAGAGGGGTAATGATTCCATTTGGGTAGTGGTCGACAGACTGACGAAGTCGGCCCACTTCATCGCAGTATGGAAAGACCTTGATTTAGATAGGCATGCTGAGCTGTACGTTCGTCAAATTGTTCGTCTGCATGATGTGCCAGTGACAATCACGTCAGACCGAGACCCGAGATTTATAGCTGCATTTTGGAAAAGTTTGCAGGCTACCTTAGGAACGAAGCTATAGTACAGTACAGCTTATCATCCTCAGACGGATGGCCAATCTGAAAGGACCATTCAAACCCTTGAAGACATGCTACGAGCTTGTGTGCTGGATTTCAAAGGAAGCTGGGAAGAACAACTTCATCTCGTCGAATTCGCCTACAATAACAGTTACCAGCAGAGTATTCAAATAGCTCCTTTGAAGCTTTGTATGGCCGGGTGTGTAGAACGCCGGTGTGTTGGGATGAAGTCGAGGAACGAAAGATCACAGGTCTAGAGCTAGTCCAGCAGTCAGCGGATGCTGTTACAGTTATCAGAAACAGATTAAAGACTACTCAGAGTCGGCAGAAGAGCTACGCCGACAAGCGGCGAAGACCACTGGAATTCCAAGTTGGTGAGCACGTCTTTTTAAAGGTGTCACCAATGAGGGGTACTTCATGCTTTGGCAAGAAAGGGAAATTAAGTCTGAGGTACGTAAGTCCCTTTGAAATTCTACAGAAAATAGGGACTTTGGCATATTGCCTTGCGTTGCCGCCGAGACTTGCTCAAGTTCATAATGTCTTTCACGTGTCGATGCTGAGGAAGTACGAACTTGACCTGACCCACGTACTAAATTTTGAAGAATTGGACGTGGACGACAGGGTGTCGTACAAGGAGAGACCAATTCAAATTGTGGATCAAAAAGCACAAGTCCTACGTACCTAGACGATTCCGTTGGTCAAAGTGGTTTGGCAACACCACGGCACAGAAGGAGCAAACATGGGAAAGTGAGGACGCAATGAAACAACAATACCCTTACCTTTTTTATTTGAGAGATGTAACAACTTAAATTTTGAGGACGAAATTTTTATAAGAGGGGAAGAGTTGTGACAGTCTAATTTTCTACCTCTGTTTTCAATGGAATAAATCGGGCTTTTCATCGATGTGCCTATGGTGCTATTCTTCGAGCCGATCACTCGTGAGATAACTAGACTAGTTAGGGAAGTTATTAAAGGATTTTAATGCAACAGGCCTGCGACCCGACTCGACCGGGACTCGACGCTCGACCGTGTTACTCTACAAGGGTCATTATGGCACGTCGAAAATCTATTAGAAACCGGAGATAGGTTGATTCGATTGAGATATGCGATTAGGCATGGGTGATTCCACCTAATTACAAAATTCTCGTCGATCGGCGCTAAACCGATTTTTCTATCGTTTTGGTACCTTGTGCCCGTAATTGAAACCTTGAGATTTTCACAACAATCGAGAGTCGCCATTGAGTCGAAGATGTACATGGTGGCTCGAAAATAATCGACCACTTTGTTGACACCTAAATTTTGGTACCCAAGTATTTATTTATTACATAAAAATTAGGGGTTAATTTTATCCCCAACAAAAAATTCAATTGCATAGCATATGATTTTAGATGCATTTATTTTACATGTTTTGCATTTTTATTTTTAGGACCGGTGGTGGATGGTTTCGAATTAATATTTCTGAGCTCTAATTCGGCAGGCCGGGCTAAGCCCATGAAACGAGCAAAATTGGCCCGAGCCCGTTTTCTTTTAATGACAAAAATTACCTAAATCGAGATTTGATATGATATTGCAGGTTGAAATCTTATCTTTAGTCTTTAGGTGATAAAATTGTTGAAAATATTAAGGAGATAAGGAAAATAAGAGGATTTTTGGTGATTGGGAAGTTATAAACTATCTTCGTGCGCATTGAAAAAGGGAGATCAAATATTCTACGAAGATTACTTATTTTTACCTATAAAAGCAACATGTACGGAGGAAAATAGGGGCTTTTTCTCTCTAGGGGGTGGAGTTTGGAAAATTTAGCAAAAAAGCTCTCCTTTGGTCATTTTCTTTTCTTCGGTCATTTGGGGTTCACAAACGAACACATAAGGGAAAAAAAAGTCTCTTCAGAGGGTAAAAAGGAAAAGAAAAGTGACAGAGGGAAAGTCAGGGAAAGTCAGGGAAAGGGGACAGCAGCGTACAGGGAGAAGTCAGGCCAGCAAAAAATAAAAAAGAGGAAAAAACGTGCATTGCACGGTTCTTCTTCTTCGTGGGTTCGTTCTTCGCGAAGCCATCAGCCTGTTCGTTCCTGCCCATCGTGCCTGTGCCGGTCACCGCCTCTGCTCCCACTCCGTCTGACCCATAGCCGAGCCTCCGTCACCAACACCAGCAGTTGCCAGTCAGATCGTCCGCATCCCTTGTCCTCGCTGTTCTTTGATGCCCAAGCCGACGCCGTCGCTACAACCCACAGCAATTCACGAGCCGGTCGTCGCGCGTCCACTTCGCTCGTAGTAGTTGCTCCCCCCTGCCGCCGTTGCCCTTACACCGTTCGTGACCTCCAGATCCTGCGATTTCGGCGGCCCGCTGTAGTTGCCCTTCCGAGTGACAGCACCTCGCAAGCAGCTCTCCGCCCTTGCCTTCGCCGGTGGACCACTGCTACCCGATGCTAGCAGCCAAGCAATCGCCGGCACTCATCCACACCCGAGCACCAACGCCCGACGCCTGCGCCAAGAGCCCCAAATCGATCGCCTGCAGCAGCCTCCACCCGCGACGCCTCTGCTCCGACGCCGCGACCTGTCTGCTCCCGCAGCCTCGCCAGTCGACATCGCGACCCGAAGTCCTGAAGCCCCTGCTTCGCGCCGACCGCCGCCGCACCACCTCGCCGGAACCTCGAACGCCGGCGACCCAAACCCCCTACCCGGTGTCGACGATTTGGCCGCCCCTCCATTTTCCTTAGGTCGTTTGTTTTTCTTTTATTTTTATTTTTTATTTTATGTTATTTTACTTTACTTTTAGTTAGTTTTATTATTATTATTTAAGTTTGAATATTGTGAGGTGACTTTTAGGTTATAATTCTTATAGGCATTATCCATAGGAATTGTCCCTAAGATTATTGTAATTATTAATTTGATCCGTAAGATGTCGGGTCATTTTTTAATTGTATTAACTCTTGGGATTTGTTTATAATATATTAATTGTTTAATCAATATAACTATTAATTTGATTCGTAAGATTTCGGATCAGATTTTTAATTATTTTGATTTCTTGCTCGATGTTCAAGGTTAAAAGTAATCGTTAATTTGACCCGTGAGATAACAGGTTATTTTTTCGTTTATTTTAATCCTTTATTTGTTGAATATCTTGTTTGTTTAGATTTAAGGATAGTTGATTATGTTTGTTTTAGAAAATCACTAAGAAAAATAAAATAAAAATATTTGAATTAGGATTCAATTTGTTTTAGAATATTCATTGTTATCTTGCATATCTAGGATAGGGATTTCAGTTCAAAAAAAAAAAATAAAAAACAAAAAATGCATTCATTTAGGATTTTAGTTTTTTATTTGAATTGCATGTTTAATTACGTGTTAGTTTTAATTTCGATTTTTCACAAAGAAAAAGACAAAAAAAAAATAAAATCATTGTGCATATTAGGTTAGAATTGCATGTTTCATTTTTAATTTAGATCATCTTTTAGATAAATTGCATGTTAGATTAAGATAATATCTTAGTTTAAATTAGGATTTAATATGACTTAATCCTTAGTTTAAATTAGATAGAATTTTGATCTAGCTAGATCATTTTTGCATTTTTCTTAAAATTCGAATTTCATGAAAAATACAAAATTTTTCTTTGCATAAGTTAATTTCAATTTTTAGGATAGATTGCATTTTAAAAAAAAATAGAAATATCAAATGCACATTATTTAGTTTTTATTAAGTTCATTTAATTAGAACTTTTTTGTCATTAGACTAAGTCATTTAATAAATGTCGCGTGACATATAGCTTGCATATTAAATTGCATGAGGCATGTCATTTTAGTTTAAATAATTTTGTATGCCATTGCATCGCATTGCATGTCATTATAATTAGATCATTTAGATTGCATTTAATTATTGCATTTCTTCATGTCACATAGTTTAGGTCATGTCGTCATGTCATATTAGATTATTAGCATGCATCGCATGATTTTCATTAAATAAAGTGAAAACAAAAATTGATTGCTTGTTAATTAGGAATCATATCTAAGATTATCGATGTGAATTCTGATCTAACATCGTAGATGCTTTCATTGCTTTAAGGTATGTTTTGCATTATTTAATTGTTTTCTTGAGTGTTAAATTGGTGGTATGCACACCTGTATGATCACCTCACATGTTAGGAAGCTAAATTAAAATCAATTCAATTGCCAAACATTTTTTGAAAATGAAATAGAAAGGTATCGAAAGGGCACTAGGATAGTCTAGTGTAATCAAGTCCCCATACCCTTAGTCTCTGGTTTGTAGGAGTAAGATAATCCTCTCGTTATTTTACTTAGATGTCTAATCGACCTACCCTAAACCGATTAGTGGCGACTCTTAGATAATAATCTTTTGCATGTCAAAACCTTAAGTCGTGATTTGGTATGGGCTTGGGAGAGCCTGAGCTAAGCTTAAAGACTTAGTAGTCCATCAATCTAATTTTAGGTGGTGAACCCGAAAAATTGGGTCGCGACAACCACGGGTCAATTGCACTGAAAATTTCTAAAAACTGCCCGATAGTTTAGGTCGCGCTAAAAATCATGTCGGCGAATTTAATGTGAAATTTATTCCGATTTCAGAAATGGAGAACTTTCATGTTCACGATTAATCTTAGGAATATTGTTATATCTTTCCAAAATTTATTGACGACGGGAATTGTTAGTGAAAAATGCAAATGCAGCAAATTAAAGGAATAAGAGAAATGCCATATTTTAAATAGATTTTTGGTCCTTAATGTGGAACCTTTGGAGATGGAATTATGAAGATTTAAATGAGACCTTATTCTTATTAATTAAGGCTATGAATGGTGAAATGAAAAAGGGAAAAGCTATTGGAAAAGAGGCAAATTCGGATGAAGGTTCATCACAAGAGATTTCACCACCATTTGAATTTCATTTGGGGTTAGATAGGCTTGTTTAAAGGTGGTGGGTCACATGAAAGTGAAAGGGGCAATTTTCCATGGAAAATGACCAAAATACTTGGAAAATGGAGGGAGGGGCCCTCCATGGATTTCTTTTCTCCTCTTCCTCTCTCCCCATCCGTGCATTTCCCCTCCCCTTGAAGCCGTGCGACACTTCTCTCTTCTCCTTTCTCTTTCTTTCCTTTTCCTTTTCCTTTCCTTTTCTTAGCCGCAAAGCCCTTGTCTTCTTCTCCATTAAATTGTTCCGCTCAACACCCCCTGTTTCGGTTTCCCTTTGG
The DNA here is from genome assembly GCA_014182565.1 of Eucalyptus marginata. NCBI lineage: Eukaryota > Viridiplantae > Streptophyta > Magnoliopsida > Myrtales > Myrtaceae > Eucalyptus > Eucalyptus marginata. Next base: position 816,254 of record CM024594.1, on the reverse strand, counting down.
TCGACCGAAACAGCCATTGAAAAATAGAGGGGACCCTGTTTCGGTGCTACCAGAGCTGGACCAGCGTCCACTCTCAACTCCACTGCCCCGCATGTTCCATTTTTCCCTAGATTGGCACTTATTTGCTGAACAATCGTCCTCATCAGCAAGTCCATAACCCTCTAAAACCGACATCACCATTGCCTTTGTTCGTCGGAAACTTCACAGCTCAGTTCACGACTGTTGTTGTCAACCAACAGCTCATCCCTTTGCAATTTTAGCTCACCCTCACCGCCGAAGGACCCACCCTCTTTGCCTGTGTTGCCGTCCAGCTGCCGGAGTGTCACGATCCGAACACCGGGCACATGCACATCCTCAATGGTCGATAAAAAAATTTTGCAACATCCCAAGAACCCGTTGCCAACCCATTTGTTTATCAAGCATGCGGAAGCGAAAACATATTCTCCAAACAACACAGAAATGAGATAGCAAACATAGGATTATATTATTACAAACCAAACACGTATTACAAACTGCACTTACTCTTACTATAGCATTCAAATACAGAAGAGTCTAACTAAACATGGAGTGTTTCAAAATGAAAAGCTCCAAGGCTAACTACGCTCTGAGCTCTTCGTCCATGGGGTCAAGTCTCTATGTACAACCCTACCAAACTCTACAATAAACTAGGGTGAGTGGTCACCCACTATCCAGATCTGACGACAGACCCGTCACTATCTAGCAAAAGCTACCAAGGCATCCGTACTCCACTGCCTGTATACCTTTGTCTCTTGCCTGTCCATCCTCCTACTAGGGACCTGAAAATGTTAGCCCACTAAAGGGTGATATCACATCTCAGTAAGTCAATCCCCTAAATCCAGATTAGGAGAAGGGTACACTTAACATGCAATCTAATCACCTTTCTCACACTTTCTTAACACTAGTACTTTCCTGCATGTTAGCGTCAATCAAATCATACATAAGATATCATCATCAGAATACTTTAACATGTATATATGAAAGGATATAAATGTCAACATAAATACACGGGCTCCCAATTACCAGACTAAACTAATATGGCACGTCCCATACCGCACCACATAGTTCCGTCTCCTAATTAGGTCCCTCACTTTCACCCATTCATGTGTCACAAATGATTCTAATGCACAGATAACAGTCGTCCGGCATAACCAAGCATCGCCTCGCACCGTCGAGCGCGGCAACGTCTACATCTAGACGGCATTCCGATTAGGAGCATCGGTCCAGCATCCACTGCGACCGGCATCCGTTGACTTGGGGTATTCCCGAAGGAGCATCGCCTGGCCCCAAAGGCTTGTGGTGGATTCTCATATTGTGTATGCATTCACTCAATGTCACAATTCAATATTCAATTGTACATCTCATTCTCTTCATAAAATCAATATACATGAAATTAGATCATTTTTCATTCGTGAGTGAACAGTGTTTTATGAACAGTAACTCGTGAACAGTAATTCCAGAACTAAATAACTAATAAATTAAAGCCATAAGTCATTAAAACACAATTTAAAACAAGCAAAACATCAAGAACCAACCCAAACTAACATTGGTCCGAAATGGGCAGAAACCGGGCCTGCGCGCGTCTCCAAACTTAAATCCCGAAACCCAACCAATCGGGCTCAGAAAATTCCAAAATTCGAATATGTGATAGAGGACACGTAAACGAACATTTTTCGTGAAGACACCGAGGCCCAGATCCTTCTGGATTCGGCCCAGTAATTCACTCAACCCAGCACAAAAATCGGGTCCAGTTCCAGAGAGCCTAACTCATCGAAATCAGTTCGGTTTTGGGTCGAAATCTGGTCCATTTTATTTGAAATTCGAGTATGTTAAACTAGAAGTTGTAACAAACAACTTTCGTGAAGAAACCGATTGGAAATTCAACGTCTAAAGGTCAGTAACAGTCCTCGGAATCATAACAGGTCACGGTTTACAGAACAGTCCGAAATACTGTTTCAAGGATGACGTCATGAAAATCGTCATCTTTTTAAATTCTAAAAATTCTAAGAAAAATATATGTGACATCCTAAACAATATTTCTTCAGAAGGAAATTTCTTCAAAATCGCAACACACAGTCGTCCACAAAATTAGCAAAACGTGCACGTCCAGGAAACTGTTTCAAGAACCAGCTTCTGTGCTTGGTCGAATCTTCATCCATGGTGATTGTCTTGCCTTCTAAACTACAACCAAGCTTTTCTATGGCTAACCTAACATCTCTAACCAACATCCATCCATGTATAACATCATCTACCTCTATCATATCCATAGGAACTCCTAAATAAGGTACTCAGCCCCTAATCCAGTTTTAGAAGACAACTTACCTAGTTAAACTAAGGGCAACACTTGCTGGAGGCTGGGCAGCAACACAGGGACCGGCCTTGAGCCTCTTGATGGTGAGTTGAAGCCGAAACAGCCAAGGGAGGTGCTGCGGCGCAACGACCACGGCAACACATGAACTTAAAAACCTTTCAGTAGAGAGAACCCAACTTGGAGTTTTGTCAGTTGCGCAGCTCTTCCGCTAGTGAGAGAGTTCTATCCTCACTCGAACTCCACCGCCAAGATATAAGAAACATGGTGGTAGTTGGTTGACGTTTAAGTGGGTCCAGAAATTTTGGTAACGTCACGATCACGCTTTCCTCTGATTTTCTTAGTCGCTGTTTTGCCGTCTAAGAGGGAGCAGAAACAGAAGTTGCGCCTTCAAGAAGAAGAAAACAACAGCTTGCACGGCTGAAAGAGACAAGGGAAAAGAAAAGGAACCGAAGGGGAAAGGGGGAAGCAAGTGCACGGCAGCAAAAGGAAAAAGAAGTACGTATGGAAGAAAGGAGATAGGGAAAAAGAAAAGACAAACTTTTTGGTTAAAAGAAAAGAAAGGGAAAGAAAGGGAAAGGGGGAGAGAGAAGAGAGTAGTCGCATAAGCCAAGGGAAGGGAGTGCATGTAAAGGAGAAAGGAGGGGGGATAGAAAGGACTATGAGGGTCCCCCCTCATAAAAGTGCTACTACTTTTTTTTTTCCAAAGAAAGATTCCCTCTTATCAATAACAAGGAGTCCACCCCAACTAGACACAACGATTTCTTCAAGAAGAGATGGAAAAAGGGGTGAAAACCAACGTAAAGATGCTGAATCCGAATTTGAAGGTAAGTCTCTCAACTTTTTCCATTGGAATCTACCCATCCATCACTATCATAAGTCCCATAACCTTTTCCAAAGTCATCTCCTTCAAATGACTTGGAAATTGAAGTGAAATTCTTGGCCAAAGGCCTTCTTACGAATTTCCTTGCTTGAAAAGACTTATCCTCATTTCCTTTTTACCAAATTACCACTTGAGTTAATAGGGCCAAGTTCCCTATTAGTCACTTATACGTTTTCTTTAATTGTTCCATACTAAAGGTCTTAAAATCCTATTTAACAAGTGGCATTTCCCTTACTCTTTTAAATTTGCTGCACTTGTATTTTTCTCAAACAATTCCCATTATCAATAAATTTTGTAAGGATGTAACAACGTTCCCGGGATTAATTGTGACACGTGATGGTTCTCAATTTCTGAAATCAGCGTCATTTCCTCGGTTAATTTCAGTCAAATGTGATTTCAGCGCAACCTAAACTATCGGGTAATTTTTGGGGATTTTCGGTGTAATAAACTCGTGGTCGATTATTTTCGAGCCACAATGTATATCTTCGACACATTGGTGACTCTCGATTGTCGTGAAAAATCTCGAGGTTTCAATTACGAGCACAAGGTACCAAAACGACATAAAAATCGGTTTAGTGTCGACCGACGAGAATTTTGTAATTAGATGGAATCACCCATGCTTAATTATATATCTCAATCGAATCGACCTATTTCCGGTCTCTGATAGATTTTCGACTGTACCGAAATGATCCTTGTAGACTAACACGGTCAAGCAGTCGATTCATGGTTGAATTCTCAAGTTTGTTGCATCAAAATCCTTTAAACTAGTCTAGTTATCTCATGAGTGATCGGCTTAGAGAATAGCACTATAGGCACGTTGACGAAAAGCCTAATTTATTTAATTGAAAATAGAAGCAGAAAATCAGACTGTCACACGGAGCACCAGCAACTTCGAACCAGCCCACCAGCTGGCGAGCCAACGCTGCCGTGTCGCAGCCGTGCCTTCGCGGTTGCAGCACAACTGCTGTTCGGCCTCCTCTGGTCGAGAGCACCCCCTCTCAGTCGTGAACCCAAGGCTTCACAGCCCTATTCCAGGCTGACCGAAGCCACTCCGGTGTCTCCGAAGGTCGCGGCTTGGCTACTGCCACTAAACCAGCATCGATGGCCTTGGATTTCTAGTTAAGTGAGTTAATTTCCTAAGTTTTGGTTATGGGTTAATTATACTTGCTTAAGAGGTTAGTTAGGCTTAAGAATGGTTTAGATTAGTTCAAGTAGATATTAATAATAGTCTAGAATGGATTAATATTAGTATAATGAGTAAGATTAGCACTATAGAGGATGGGTAGGTCGAAAATAGTGGCTATTCTTCAGAACTGATTCCTGAACACTTGCTGTTTGCAATTTTTTTATATCGAGATGGGTTGCGAATTTGATGTTGATGTCTTCTGAAGAAATGTTTTAGACATCCTCAGCTACAACATATATTTTTCTCAAGATTTTTAGGGACCCAGAAGCAGGAGATATCAGCTCCGTAATTTTCAAACAGAACTTCAGTTTTCGCTGGAACCGGTGACCTTTTAGGATTCTAGGGGTTTTTATTAACTCTTGGGGTTCGAATTTAAAAATACTTTCTTCACAAAAGTTTTTTTTCACCTCTTCTAATTTAACATACTAAAATTTCAGATCAAATGGACATGTTTTGGACCTCAAACCAAACTGATTTCAGAAAATAGACTCTTTAGAAACGGACCCAATTTTGGTGCTGGATTGAGCGATTTATTGGGCCGAATCTAGAAGGATTTGGGCTTCGGTGTCTTCATGAAAAATGTTTATTTAGGTGTACTTTACAGCATGTTCAAATTTGAGAATTTTATAAAATCATTTGAATAGATTTCTGGAGTTAAAACCGGAAGCATGCAAATGGACTGTTTCTTCCGGTTAAGGCCGGTCGAGTTTGTGATTATTCTTAATGTTGCTTGCGAGAAATTTCATATTTGGTGATGTGATTAAATTATGCAATTGATTGGTGAATTATGAAATTGGATGAATGTATAATTGATATAAGAATCCGTCACGAGCCTTTAGGGCCGGACGATGCTCCTTTGGGAATGCCCCAAGTCAACAGATGTCGGTTGCAGTGGATGCTAGGCCGATGCTCCTAATTAGAATGCTGTCTAGATGTAGATGTTGTCGTACTCGATGGTGCGAGACGATACCCGGCCAGGCCGGAAGACCGCTAACTATTGAGTTGGCCGTGGACGATGGGTCGAAGTCAGTTGAGGCTTATGAACGATTGAAATAGAAGGACCTAATTAGGAGACGGAATTGTGTGGTGCGGTATGGGACATACCATAACAATTTAGTTTGGTAATTGGGGGCCCGTGTGATTGTGATGTTATGTACGCCCATGCATATACACATGTTAAAATGTTCCTATGATATGTGATCTCAATACAATTATGTACGATTTGATTTATACTGACATGTAGGAAAATGCTGGTGTTAAGAGAATTATGGGAAATATGGTTAGGATGCATGTGGGTGTACTTTTCTCCTAATCGAGATTTAGGGGATGGACTCGCTAAGACGTTGTCTCACCCCATCGTGGGCTAAATTTTTCATGTCTATAGATGGAAGATTGTCAAGCCAGATGCAAAGGGTGGCAGAAAGTGGAGTATGAGTTTTTCTGTAGCCTCTTCCAGATGTTGACGGGTCTTCCGTCTGATCTGGATAATGGGTGACAGCTCACCCAGGTTTATCGAAAAGTTTAGCAAGGTCGTAGGGAGGGACTTGATCCCATTGATGAGGAGCTCAGAGCGTAGATAACCTAGAAGATCTTCTTTTTTTTGAAATAGACCATGTTATGTTAGACTTTCCTGTATATAAACACTACTGTAAAAATATGTGTGTTTTGTGAAAATATAATCCTATATTTGCTATCCCATTTCTGTGTTGTCTGGAGGTTGTTATTACGTTTTCGTTTGTGCAATAAAATGAATGAGTCGTCAACAGTTCCTAGGATGTTGCAAATTTTTATGACCACTGAGGGATGTGCATGCGCTCAAGGTTCGGGTCGTGACATGTTCAGTAGAGAGATGGGAAGAAGATGAAGATGATGAACGGTTGTCAATAAAACCAAAAAAATAAAAAAATTAGCAAGAACAATTTCAAAAGAAAATTTTCACTAACTTGGAAGCCAGCATGCCAAGAAAGCCCAAGGCAGCCCCTAACCTACCTTGGGCTTTCAGCCTTTTGAAGGTTGCATTTGGCAAGTCAAAAAAAATTTGCCAAACACTAAATATTTAGCCCAAAGGCCTTTACATGCCCAAGGGGCTTTGGGAAGGCAATTCCCAAACGCACCTTAAAATGGGACTTAAATGGGTTGGACTTAAAAACCCATTTCCAACCCAACTTCCCCCTTTAATTTTATAAGAATGTTTTTTTTTTAATATAAAAATCGAAATTAGAATTATATTTTATATTTCTTTTTTTCTTTTCATTTTTTTTTTTCCTTTCTTCTTTCTCCTTTCTTAGTCGGTGGCCGGCACGGTGACGGCCGGCGATCGGCCAAGCGAGGCTCGAGCCTCGCCGGTTGTTGGCAAGGCCAGAGCTCGCTTGGATCTGGCGAGCAACGAGCTCACCGGACTTGGTGGAGCCAAAGCTCACTTGGCTCTGGCGAGTTGTGAACTTGCTGGCCACGATGGAGCTTAGGTTCACTCGGACCTAGCGAGCAACGAGAAGAAGAAGAAGGAGGAGGAGGAGGAGGAGGGGGAGGAGGAGGAGAAGAAGGAGAAGGAGAAGGAGGAGAAGGAGAAGGAGAAGAAGGAGGAGGAGAAGGAGAAGAAGGAGGAGGAGAAGAAGGAGAAGGAGAAGGAGGAGAAGAGAAGGAGAAGAAGGAGGAGGAAGCAAAAGAAGGAGGAGAAGAAGAAGAAGAAGAAGAAGAAGAAGAAAGAAAAGAAAAATAAAGAAAAAAATTCAAAATTCAAAATTTTAAAAATAATTAAAAATTCGATTTTTTAATATATTGATAGATAGATATCCATATACATACCCGAGAAGTATTTTTAAAGTAAGCTTGATGTTGTTTAGGTCGAAATTCCATCAATATCGAAATAGAAATTCTAAACATTATGATTAATTTTTAACTTGGTAAATCACAATTAAAAAGTTATGCATTCTTGCATCCTAGAAGATTTGTTATGAACAAATTCATGTCAATCATTAACTAATCAAACTTTTTCTTATCAAGAAATTTTCAAAAGTATTTCAATTTAAGGTTTTTCACTTTTTCTATTTTATTTACTAATTTTTCTTGTTTAATTTACTTCTTTAATTTGACGTGAAGTTTTAATTCAAGTAACATACATACATATACATACATACATACATACATACATACACACACACACACACACACATACATACATATATAAGAGAGAATATGTAAGAATATGTATGTAAGAATATGTATCTATAAATGAGAGTGTATAAGAACTAAATAAAGTCGCGAGAATTAAAAATAATATAAAGACCAAAAGCAATATATAAAATGTAAAGTAAGAGTATGCATAAACAAAAACCAACCATGAAGGTGGTATGATCTTGTATTGAATAAAGCGGCGAAAGTTTACATGTATTGAAAGATGCAGAAATTTAAAGCATCAATTCATCCACTAGGGCGGTAATCCGCACTCCAGGGATTATCGATGTTTGTATTACAAGAAATGGTTAACCAACTATGATGTAAGTTGGTAACCCTGTATAAAACTATGTATAGGAAAAACTAACTTACTTTGAAACCAGGGGATACAAGGTAAGTGAGCTTGAGGATGGAAGAGATGAGGATGAAGAAGGAAGGGATGATGGTTTAGGAAGGAGAGGATGGAGAGAAGGAAGGAGTGAGATCTGGAAAATTTCGAGTCCCCTTCTCTTGTGCCGGAGGAGTGTATTTATAGGGGTGCTACAGTGAAAGTGCTACAGTGTTGAACAGTGTAAAGTGAACAGTACTGAGTGAATAGTGTAAAGTGAATAGTGAACAGTGAACAGTGTATGTCTAGTGTATAGCCTTTGCGCCGCTTCAACAGTGCTGGCATGTGATGTCTTGATTTAATCTCTGTCTAGATTAATCCCGTAGCAGTCGTCTTCATTGGTGTTTCCACTTTGTGATGTGATTTGTGAGGATTCGTCTCGTATTGTCTTGAGATTTGGAAGATCCACATTGTGATTCTTCCGCTTCGATAACATTGTCCGAGGATGTTGCGGTATTCTTCTTTGTTACGGACCGCAGCAAGTCTGCGCTTGCCATGGATTTCTCTGTAAAAAGGATGTATTTGATGGGATTGTGGTTATCATGTTTTCGGCTATTTAGCCATGTTCTAACCGCGACTTCGGATCCTTGTTCATGGTATTTGAATCCATCCCACCATTTTGTTTTGTATTTTCGGACAAGGACTGGTACTCCAGGTTTTGTGGATGTATTGTATTCAAATTCCCATGCTGTTACCCAAGAGATTCTGAATACTATAAAGAAATGCATAAGGCATGGGAACCTTCTATCATGCGGTGTTGGTACGAAGTATTCGCTAAAAACTTTGTAACCTTGTCTGACTGTGGGGTGTAGTATTATGTCCAAAGGACCTAAAAGATCCCACCAAGAGTCAAACCAATTTGGTAGGCTTTGTCTTGGGAAGTTGTCTTTGAAAAATAATAGCCAAGTGTGTTGGAAATTTGTATTTTGTCGGAAGAAAACATTCCACCAGGCTTGTTGGTAGTCCCAAGTAGGTGTATGAGGAAGAATATGGTAGACTTTGGGTAAGTCGGTTTGGAATTTTCTTGGTGTATGAGGCGAGGCTCCCAAAGTGTGAGGGGTGTATGACTTTACCGATGGATATAGTGGAGTATAGGATGTTCTCGTATTGTTTTTGTCGGCAAAATGAGTGAATCTTGCGATTCTGTCTCCACTAAAATTTGCTCATAATAAGCAAGGGATTTGTTTGTATTGTGTGGTTTGAATAACCAATTTTTGGAAAGATGTTTTTGCAAATTTGATTGGGTCTTCATCGAAGAATCCATCTTCTGGTCAATATTTTTGAAATGATGTTTTGGGGAAAATTTTGATTTTGAGATTGAGGGGTTGCCGTGGCCTAATAACCACCTCATTCGAAATTCTTTTGTATTCTCGCTGGTTTTTGTGTAACCAGCTGGGAAGGAACATTGCTTACCTCAATGGCCTTGGATGGCTCTTTCTTTGTCTTGTTTTGTATAGGCTGTGCTCGTAACAAGATGGTTTCTTTTGGTATCATGTCGCTAGTTTGTTTAAAGGCGATCTTTGGATCGATGATATGGGTTCTATTTTCAAAGGTGTTTGGTATTGTTGTAGGAATGGCTGATTGTTTTCGCCATTTGAAGCCATGTTTTGATGGGTGTTAAGCATGTTGGCTTTGGTGGTGTATCGAGGGTTCGGCAATGGCTTTGCCTTTTCCTTTGTCTTTTTGGTTTTTTGGATCTTGGCATGATGGTATCCCCGTAAAAATTCTCTTGTGAGAAAATCGGGTAGTGAATTTGAAGAACCATTTATAAATTCAATGTCAAAGTCGAATACGAAAGTATGGCTTGCCATCGGCAAAAATCTGTTTTGATGCAATGTTTAATACGTCTTTTTGTAAAACGTCTTTAGCTGATTTGCAATCAATTCTCAAGAGGAATTTTTGATTTAACAAATCTCCTTGGAATTTTGATATAGATAAAACTATAGCAAGTATTTCTTTTTGATCGTTGAATAATTTTGTTGAGTAGAATTCCAATGTTTTGAAATAAACCGAACAACTTGTTCTTTGTTATTCTTGACTTGTTTAAGAATACCACCGTACCCTATTTCGAGGCATCTGTTTCAACTATTTTGAAGGCGAGATGGGTCGGCCAGTGTAAGCATGGTATTTCTTTAACATGAGTCTTAATTTGTTTGACTATGTTGGTATGGACAGAAGTCCATGGAGGAGGATCTTTTTGCAATCTTTGATGTAATGGTTTACAAAGGATATTTATGTTAGGGAAGAAATCCAAAATATAATTGAGACTTCCTAAAAACCTTTGCAGTTGTGTTTTGTCTTTAATCTCATCAGGGAATTTATCAGTAAAGGAAATCGACCTTTCTATTGGAGTTATGGTGTTTAGATGAATGTAATGACCTAAGAATCTAATCTTGGTTTTAAAGAGTGCATTTTTAGTAGGGAGACAACAAGACCATTTTGTATGATTACTTTAATGAAAGTAGACAAATGTTTAAAGTGTTGTTCTATACTAGAGGAAAAAACAAGAACATCATCTATATAAACTATGATGTATTCAGAATAAGGATTGAAGATGTCATTCATAATTCTTTGGAATTCTGAAGGGGCATTTTTGAGACCGAAAGGCATAACATTCCATTCGTATTGGCCAAAAGGACTGTAAAGGCTGTCTTGTATTTATCCTTTTCACGATTTGTATGCGAGAATCGTGATTTCATGTCAAATTTAGAAAATATTTTTGACCTACATAATCTATTTAACAAATCTTTTTGTTGGGTATCGGATATCTTATCCACCTAAGGGCTGTATTTAAGGGTTTATAATTAATAACTAATGGGAACTCCTCTTTCTAGTTCAGCATTTTTGTTGACATAGAAAGCGAAACAGCTCCATGGTGATTGACTTTTTCTTATGAGTTTTTTATTTAAAAGATCTTGTATTTCTGCACGGCAAAATTTTAAAACTTCTTGGTTCATTTGTGTAGGACGTGCTTTTGTAGGTATTTTGTTTTCAGAAAAATCATGCTCATAAGGTAAATCAACAATATGCTTTTTTCTTTCCCAAAAAGCGTTGGGTAAAGTAGAGCATATGGTTTTTCTATATGTTTTTGTAGAGAAGTTATTTTTTTCTATAACATTTGGTTTTATAAGATTTTCTTCTAATCTTTTGAATTCTAAGTCTTCTTTTAAGAATTCAAGCTGGTTTTCTTTGTCTTTTATAAGGCAATTGATTTCAGAAATAGAATGTTCTTGTAAAATGTTTAAACTTCTCTTTTGTGGTTTTGTTATGAAATTGAAGGTGATTTTTCTGTTTAAAGCATGAGTTTCAATACCTTCATTAGTGACTGAAAAAGGTTGGATTAATTGTATGAAAGGTGTTCCAAGAATTACCTGTTGTCTCATATTTTTGACTAAAAGAAAAGATGTTTTGTAGGACATTTGATCTTTTATTATTAAAGCTTCGGTAGCTTGTATTGTATATTTAGTTTGTCTCCGAGGCTGATTTTAGGGATTCGATGTCTTATTAAAGTATCTAGTTGGAACAAGGCCTTCTTTAATACAATTGAGGTCGGCTCTGTATCAAAGAGTGCTTGTTGTTTCAATAGTAAACTCATTGTTGATTTTTATCAAACTATTTATGATCCATTTCCTAGATGTTATTTCTGTTAATAACATAAGAAATCTTTGGATCGATGGACTTCGAAGTATTAGTGATTTCATTTTGGTCTTCTAAAGTCTTTCCTTTTATAACGAGAGATTTTATAGCAGAAATTTCTTGTTTCATTTCTACTTGTGTTGTTTTAAGGGCTTGTATTTCTAATTTTTGTTGTTTTATTTCATTTTGAAGATCGTTGATGTTTATGGGCCTAGATAGAGGTTTTTTGTTTCTATTAAGAATGTCTTTGAGATTGTAGGAAGTATTGGAATTAGTGACAATGTTCATGGAGGAATGAAGTCTATCTAAGTATTCTTTTTTAGCCTCAGGATTGGTTATTTTATCTGCAGTGCTAAGGAGGAATTCTTCTTCTTTGGTTAACATGTTTATTTCAGGGATGGGTTTGTCTGGTGAGGCATCTTCATAATCAGAGTCAGAAGAGGTTTCTATTTCATTTATTTGAAGACCTTCTTCATTAAGAAGTTCATCAGAAGAAGTGTCATCATTTTCTATGAAGATGTTATTAAGCTGGTGTAAAGTGTTATCGTCTAAAGATAATTCATTCATTCTTTTATTAATTCTACAGTATTTTGAAATATGTCCTTTTCTTCCGCAGGAGTAGCACTTAATGTCTTTAAAGTTTTTCTTATCAGTATGAGGTCTATTTTGATTATTCTGGTATCTATGTTTATTTCTATGAGGTTGAGGTTTATTGCTATGTTTCTTTGTCTCTTTTCGGGGGCAAGTTCCCTTGCATTTTGATTTTGTTTTTCATTGTAAGAGGGATCATGCGAGCATAGAAGTCTCCTAAACTTCTATTGGTGATGGACTGTTCTTCTTTGAGTTGTCTTTGTAATTTAATCGTATTACACATTTGTGTTCCTTGTCGTAAACATAAGAGATTATTTCTCCATAAGAAAGAAGATCATAAGGAATTTGGCCTTGTATTCTTCTCTAATTCTATCTCTAACTTGGTCACCTATGATGAGGTAAACCAGCTAAGAATTTTCTTTCCAAAAGGGTTGATTGCAATCTGGTCTAACAAGAACCCTTTGAAGAAAAAGTTCTTTGTATTCTCTGAATCTTCCTAAGGATTTACAACGCATATTGGATAAGAGATCTTGGTTCCTATCCCTAATGTGTGAAGGGTCTCCTATGAAGTGTTGTGAAATGGAGTAAATAAGGGTGTTCACCGCATCTTGGATGAGACGTCCTTGATCATCATCCATGCGTTGTCCAAAATCGTCTATTTTATACGCAGTAAGAATTTGTATTTTTTGTTCATCAGTCAAATAATTATCCCACCAACCTTTTAGTTGTCTAGTAAATCCGGCTACTAAAAGATTAGCAACAGCATGGTCAGAAACATCTTGCTGTGTTTTATAAGCATTAGCAAGCATTACCATGTTGTTAAGAATATTCATGATATTGGTTTTACGCTACACCATCTATATTCCATTCATAAATGGCGTCCGGAGAGTATTTATTCTGTATTTTTTGCGATGATTCTTCTTGGGCTATGTCAGGTGGGGTTGCTCTACTGTAATAAAGTTTTTGAGGATGTTTCCAGTTGAGTCTATTAACCTCCGGGACAGATTCATTGTCAGAGTCATTGGAGGGTTTGGTCAAGGTACTAATAGTAGGTTGCTCAGGGGTGTCATTAATAATTAGTCCTTGAAATTTAGGAGTGTCTAGTATAGGAGTAGGTTCTAACTTTGCTTTCCTAGGAGTTTTTCTTTTGTTCTATGGCTTTGGCAAACTCCGGACTAAGGTTTTTGGGAATTCAAAAGCTTTGAAAATGGGTTTTTTGAGTGTGTTAACAGGTGGATTGGTTACTTGGGTAGGATTTTGTATGGTGGATTCTATCCTATTCAATTGTTTTCCTATGGTTACTAGATGTTGATTAGTAAAATTGTTTTGTTCAATGACTTTATGGGTGTATAGGGAGTCTCCTTTGTCCGGAACCCTAAAAGGAGTGGCCGTAACCTCGCTTTCTCCATGTTGTATTTTTATTCTCCTAAGGGGTGGATGGTTGGATTCTATGGTTTCACCATTATCAAGTTTCCACTTGTAATGGTGGTCTAAAACAACAATTTCTTTCGGTTCAAGGAATTGTTCTTCTAACCAATCAAAGAAAAATATATGGACTTCATATTCGTATATGTAGTCGTAATATTTTTGCTTGATATCTTTTGCTTTATCAGCAAAGGTTTTGAAGAACCATTCTCTGATTTGTTTGTTGTTTTCAGAATTAAATTCTTTGTTAAGGAAAATTCTGTTTGGTTCAAATTGTTTTTCTAAAACATTAAGCTCAGCATCTATCATTTGAGAATAAGTGGGAGAATGATGAGGAGAATTTATATTTCCTAGGATAGGTTCAGGCTGGTTTTGTTGGTAAACCGGTCTGGAAATTCCTAATCTATTGTCTAGACCAGTGATTTCTGGTTCAGGTGGTATCTCGAGGTTATTTCTACTAGTATCAGGAGGTAAAGGTGTTGTATCACGTATAGAAGGATCTCTACGAGTACTAGGAGGAATAGTGATTATAGGAGGAAGATTGGGATTAAGATCTACTGACCTTGAGTAGGATGTTTGAAATGAAGGACTGGACCTTGAATCAAAAGATCTTCTAGGAAATCTAATAGTGACGCTTCCTTCTGGATGTTGAATCACATTGGTTGGAGTTGTATTTTGAACAATTTGTTGGGGAATTTGGTTTTCTAATTCCCATTGTTCTGGTAAAGTAACTTGATTCCAACTAATAGCTCTTGGAATCGTGGTATTTGCTCTAGAAATGTCAGTTTGGAGAAGAAGTGTCTCTCCTTTTGGACTATGTTTAAAAGCATGTTCTCCAAAGGCTGAAGCCATGGCTTTATAATGGATCCTATAGACAAGAGCTAGAGGAATAGATCCATCTGCTACTTTGTAATTGTGTGTTTTGATTTGAAGTGTGAGGGCTCTAAGGATATTCTTGTCTTTAAGAGAAACGGAGAAATTGGGGTAGCAATCAAAATGTATTGGTCCTTTACAGAGGCTTGTCTCTACAGTACCAAGAATAGATTCATCATAGTTCAAGAGTCGAGAATCTCTTAAGACTAGAAGAATGGAAGTATTAAGACCTTCTTTTGTAAGAGGTTTGATTTCTACTTGAACTAATCCTATATGAATGTAATTGTATTTTTGTTTATGCTTATGGATGGAATCTTTATTAAGAAGATGTATTTTTTCATAGGAATTAGAAAGAGGAACATCTCTTTCTTCAGTGGTTATGACATAATCAGATTTTTTGAAAAATTTCAATTTTGATTGTTTGTATATTTCTTTAAGCTGTATTTTAGGAATTTCCCAATTTTCTATAGATTTGTTGAAATCTTCTATCCTTACTTCTTCTCTATGTATAGGACTTGGATCCGAGTCCATTTGTGATAGAGAACTAGAGGAAGATGTAGATCTTCTAAGTAAGCTCATGCTTAAGATCGGAACTAATCCTTCTTGAACCGTTATAGAGTTAAACCAACGGTCTAATGACCACTCGGGGACTTACGGCTGGACCACTCTGTAGAAACAAGAAGGATGCCAACGAATGGCTCTCGATCTATGAGTATGTTCTTACAAAGACTATCTATACCTTCCCACTGGCTCTGATACCATGAAGGGGTTAGGATCGGAGTACTATATGAGAGAATATGTAAGTATATGAGATTATCGAACAGATCTATAAATATTGAGAATGTATAAGAACTAAATAAAGTCGCGAGAATTAAAAATAATATAAAGACCAAAAGCAATATATAAAATGTAAAGTAAGAGTATGCATAAACAAAAACCAACCATGAAGGTGGTATGATCTTGTATTGAATAAACTGAAACTGAAAGTTTACATGTATTGAAAGATGCAGAAATTTAAAGCAATATTCTCTCATATAGTACTGCCGATGTCCTAACCCCTTTTTATGGTATCAAAAGGAGGAGAGGTGGGAAGGTATAGATAGTCTTTGTAAGAACATACTTACATAGATCGAGAGCCATTCGTTGGCATCCTTCTTGTTTCTGAGTGGTCCAGGCCGTAAGTCCCCGAGTGGTCATTAGACCGTTGGTTTAACTCTGTAACGGTTCTGAAGAAGGATTAGTTCCGATCTTAAGTATGAGCTTACTTAGAAGATCTACATCTTCCTCTAGTTCTCTATCACAAATGGACTCAGATCCAAGTCCTATACATAGAGAAGAAGTAAGGATAGAAGATTTCAACAAATCTATAGAAAATTGGGAAATCCCTAAAATACAACTTAAAGAAATATACAAACAATCAAAATTGAAATTTTTCAAAAAATCTGATTATGTCATAACTACCTGAAGAAAGAGATGTTCCTCTTTCTAATTCCTATGAAAAATACATCTTCTTAATAAAGATTCCATCCATAAGCATAAACAAAAATACAATTACATTCATATAGGATTAGTTCAAGTAGGAATCAAACCTCTTACAAAAGAAGGTCTTAATACTTCCATTCTTCTAGTCTTAAGAGATTCTCGACTCTTGAACTATGATGAATCTATTCTTGGTACCGTAGAGACAAGCCTCTCGTAAAGGACCAATACATTTTGATTGCTACCCCAATTTCTCCGTTTCTCTTAAAGACAAGAATATCCTTAGAGCCCTCACACTTCAAATCAAAACACACAATTACAAAGTAGCAGATGGATCTATTCCTCTAGCTCTTGTCTATAGGATCCATTATAAAGCCATGGCATCCGCCTTTGGAGAACATGCTTTTAAACATAGTCCAAAAGGAGAGACACTTCTTCTCCAAACCGACATTTCTAGAGCAAATACCACGATTCCAAGAGCTATTAGTTGGAATCAAGTTACTTTACGAGAACAATGGGAATTAGAAAACCAAATTCCCCAACAAATTGTTCAAAATACAACTCCAACCAATGTTATCCAACATCCGGAAGGAAGTGTCACTATTAGATTTCCTAGAAGATCCTTCGATTCAAGATCTAGTCCTTCATTTCAAACGTCTTACTCAAGGTCTGTAGATCTTAATCCCAATCTTCCTCCTATAATCACTATTCCTCCTAGTACTCGTAGAGATCCTTCTATACGTGAGACAACACCTTTACCTCCTAGTACTAGTAGAAATAACCCTGAATTAACAACTGAACCAGAAATCACTGGTCTAGACAATAGATCAGGAATTTCCAGACCGGTTTATCAACAAAACCAGCCTGAGCCTGTCCAAGAAAACACAGATTCTCCTCACCATTCTCCTACTTATTCTCAAATGATAGATGCTGAGCTTAATGTTTTAGAAAAACAATTTGAACCAAACAAACTTTCCTTAACAAAGAATTTAATTCTGAAAACAACAAACAAATCGAGAATGGTTCTTCAAAACCTTTGCCTGATAAAGCAAAAGATATCAAGCAAAAATATTACGACTACATATACGAATATGAAGTCCATATATTTTTCTTTGATTGGTTAGAAGAACAATTCCTTGAACCAAAAGAGATTGTTGTTTTAGACCATCATTATAAGTGGAAACTGGATAATGGTGAAACCATAGAATCTAACCATCCACCCCTTAGGAGAATAAAAATACAACATGGAGAAAGCGAGGTTACAGCCACTCCTTTTAGGGTTCCAGACAAAGGAGACTCCATATACACCCATAAAGTCATTGAACAAAACAATTTTACTAATCAACATCTAGTAACCATAGGAAAACAATTGAATAGGATAGAATCCACCATACAAAATCCTACCCAAGTAACCAATCCACCTGTTAACACACTCAAAAAACCCATTTTCAAAGCTTTTGAATTCCCAAAAAACCTTAGTCCGGAGTTTGCCAAAGCCATAGAACAAAAGAAAAAACTCCTAGGGAAAGCAAAGTTAGAACCTACTCCCATACTAGACACTCCTAAATTTCAAGGACTAATCATTAATGACACCCCTGAGCAACCTACTATTAGTACCTTGACCAAACCCTCCAATGACTCTGACAATGAATCTGTCCCGGAGGTTAATAGACTCAACTGGAAACATCCTCAAAAACTTTATTACAGTAGAGCAACCCCACCTGACATAGCCCAAGAAGAATCATCCCAAAAAATACAGAATAAATACTCTCCAGACGCCATTTATGAATGGAATATAGATGGTGTTGCAGAAACCAATATCATGAATATTCTTAACAACATGGTAATGCTTGCTAATGCTTATAAAACACAGCAAGATGTTTCTGACCATGCTGTTGCTAATCTTTTAGTAGCCGGATTTACTGGACAACTAAAAGGTTGGTGGGATAATTATTTGACTGATGAACAAAAAATACAAATTCTTACTGCGTATAAAATAGATGATTTTGGACAACCCATGGATGATGATCAAGGACGTCTCATCCAAGATGCGGTGAACACCCTTATTTACTCCATTTCACAACACTTCATAGGAGACCCTTCACACATTAGGGATAGGAACCAAGATCTCTTATCCAATATGCGTTGTAAATCCTTAGGAAGATTAGAGAATACAAAGAACTTTTTCTTCAAAGGGTTCTTGTTAGACCGACCGCAATCAACCCTTTTGGAAAGAAAAATTCTTAGCTGGTTTACCTCGGATCATAGGTGACCAAGTTAGAGATAGAATTAGAGAAGAATACGGTGGCCAAATTCCTTATGATCTTCTTTCTTATGGAGAAATAATCTCTTATGTTTACAGACAAGGAACACAAATGTGTAATACGATTAAATTACAAAGACAACTCAAAGAAGAACAGTCCATCACCAATAGAAGTTTAGGAGACTTCTGTGCTCAGTATGATCCCTCTTATAATGAAAAAACAAAATCAAAATGCAAGGGAACTTGCCCCCCGGAAAAAGAGACGAAGAAACATAGCAATAAACCTCAACCTCATAGAAATAAACTTAGATACCAGAATAATCAAAATAGACCTCATACCGATAAGAAAACTTTAAAGACATTAAATGCTACTCTACGGAAGAAAAGGACATATTTCAAAATACTGTAGAATTAATAAAAAAATGAATGAATTATCTTTAGACGATAACACTTTACACCAGCTTAATAACATCTTCATAGAAAATGATGACACTTCTTCTGATGAACTTCTTAATGAAGAAGGTCTTCAAATAAATGAAATAGAAACCTCTTCTGACTCTGATTATGAAGATGCCTCACCGGACAAACCCATCCCCGAAATAAACATGTTAACCAAAGAAGAAGAATTCCTCCTTAGCACCGCTCGATAAAATAACCAATCCCGAGGCTAAAAAGAATACTTAGATAGACTTCATTCCTCCATGAACATTGTCACTAATTCCAATACTTCCTACAATCTCAAAGACATTCTTAATAGAAACAAAAAACCTCTATCTAGGCCCATAAACATCAACGATCTTCAAAATGAAATAAAACAACAAAAATTAGAAATACAAGCCCTTAAAGCAACACAGGTAGAAATGAAACAAGAAATTTCTGCTATAAAATCTCTCGTTATAAAAGGAAAGACTTTAGAAGACCAAAATGAAATCACTAATACTTCGAGTCTCGATCCAGCATTTCTTATGTTATTAACAGAAATAACATCTAGGAAATGGATCATAAATAGTTTGATAAAAATCAACAATGAGTTTACTATTGAAACAACAAAGACTCTTTGATACGGGAGTTGACCTCAATTGTATTAAAGAAGGCCTTGTTCCAACTAGATACTTTAATAAGACATCAGAATCCCTAAAATCAGCCTCAGGAGACAAACTAAATATACAATACAAGCTACCTGAAGCTTTAATAATAAAAGATCAAATGTCCTACAAAACATCTTTTCTTTTAGTCAAAAATATGAGACAACAGGTAATTCTTGGAACACCTTTCATACAATTAATCCAACCTTTTTCAGTCACTAATGAAGGTATTGAAACTCATGCTTTAAACAGAAAAATCACCTTCAATTTCATAACAAAACCACAAAAGAGAAGTTTAAACATTTTACAAGAACATTCTATTTCTGAAATCAATTGCCTTATAAAAGACAAAGAAAACCAGCTTGAATTCCTAAAAGAAGACTTAGAATTCAAAAGATTAGAAGAAAATCTTATAAAACCAAATGTTATAGAAAAAATAACTTCTCTACAAAAACATATAGAAAAACCATATGCTCTACTTTACCCAACGCTTTTTGGGAAAGAAAAAAAGCATATTGTTGATTTACCTTATGAGCATGATTTTTCTGAAAACAAAATACCTACAAAAGCACGTCCTACACAAATGAACCAAGAAGTTTTAAAATTTTGCCGGCAGAAATACAAGATCTTTTAAATAAAAAACTCATAAGAAAAAGTCAATCACCATGGAGTCGTTTCGCTTTCTATGTCAACAAAAATGCTGAACTAGAAAGAGGAGTTCCCATTAGTTATTAATTATAAACCCTTAAATACAGCCCTTAGGTGGATAAGATATCCGATACCCAACAAAAAGATTTGTTAAATAGATTATGTAGGTCAAAAATATTTTCTAAATTTGACATGAAATCACGATTACGGGCAAATACAAATCGGTGAAAAGGATAAATACAAGACAGCCTTTACGGTCCCTTTTGGCCAATACGAATGGAATGTTATGCCTTTCGGTCTCAAAAATGCCCCTTCGTAATTCCAAAGAATTATGAATGACATCTTCAATCCTTATTCTGAATACATCATAGTTTATATAGATGATGTTCTTGTTTTTTCCTCTAGTATAGAACAACACTTTAAACATTTGTCTACTTTCATTAAAGTAATCATACAAAATGGTCTTGTTGTCTCCCCTACTAAAACTGCACTCTTTAAAACCAAGATTAGATTCTTAGGTCATTACATTCATCTAAACACCATAACTCCAATAGAAAGGTCGATTTCCTTTACCGATAAATTCCCGATGAGATTAAAGACAAAACACAACCGCAAAGGTTTTTAGGAAGTCTCAATTATATTTTGGATTTCTTCCTAACATAAATATCCTTTGTAAACCATTACATCAAAGATTGCAAAAAGATCCTCCTCCATGGACTTCTGTCCATACCAACATAGTCAAACAAATTAAGACTCATGTTAAAGAAATACCATGCTTACACCTGGCTGACCCATCTGCCTTCAAAATAGTTGAAACAGATGCCTCGAAATAGGTACGGTGGTATTCTTAAACAAGTCAAGAATAACAAAGAACAAGTTGTTCGGTTTATTTCAAAACATTGGAATTCTACTCAACAAAATTATTCAACGATCAAAAAAGAAATACTTGCTACAGTTTTGTCTATATCAAAATTCCAAGGAGATTTGTTAAATCAAAAATTCCTCTTGAGAATTGATTGCAAATCAGCTAAAGACGTTTTACAAAAAGACGTATTAAACATTGCATCAAAACAGATTTTTGCCAGATGGCAAGCCATACTTTCAGTATTCGACTTTGACATTGAATTTATAAATGGTTCTTCAAATTCACTACCCGATTTTCTCACAAGAGAATTTTTACAGGGGATACCATCATGCCAAGATCCAAAAAAGACAAAGGAAAAGGCAAAGCCATTGCCGAACCCTCAGATACACCACCAAAGCCAACATGCTTAACACCCATCAAAACATGGCTTCAAATGGCAGAAAACAATCAGCCATTCCTACAACAATACCAAACACCTTTGAAAATAGAACCCGGTATCATCGATCCAAAGATCGCCTTTAAACGACTAGCGACATGATACCAATGAAACCATCTTGTTACGAGCACAAGTCTATACAAAACAAGACAAAGAAAGAGCCATCCAAGGCCATTGAGGTAAGCAATGTTCCTTCCCACTTGTTACACAAAAACAAGCGGAATACAAAAGAATTTCGAATGAGGTGGTTATTAGGCCACGAGGCAACCCCTCAATCTCAAAAATCAAAATTTTTCCCCAAAACATCATTTCAAAAATATTGATCGTAGAAGATGGATTCTTCGATGAAGACCCAATCAAATTTGCAAAAACATCTTTCCAAAAAATTGGTTATTCAAACCACACAATACAAACAAATCCCTTGCTTATTATGAGCAAATTTTAGTGGAGACAGAATCGGCAAGATTCACTCATTTTACCGACAAAAACAATATAGAGAACATCCTATACTCCACTATATCCATCAGCAAAGTCATACACCCTCACATTGGGGAGCCTCGCCTCATACACCAAGAAAATTCCAAACCAGACTTACCCAAAGTCTACCATATTCTTCCTCATACACCTACTGGGACTACCAACAAGCCTGGTGGAATGTTTTCTTCAGACAAAATACAAATTTCCAACACACTTGGCTATTATTTTTCAAAGACAACTTCCCAAGACAAAGCCTACCAAATTGGTTTGACTCTTGGTGGGATCTTTTAGGTCCTTTGGACATAATACTACACCCCACAGCCAACAAGGTTACAAAGTTTTTTTCGAAAATACTTTACACCAACACCGCATGATAGAAGGTTCCCATGCCTTATGCATTTCTTTATAGTATTCAAAATCTCTTGGGTAACAAACATGGGAATTTGAATACAATACATCCACAAAATTAGTACCCATCCTTGTCCGAAAATACAAAACAAAATGGTGGGATGGATTCAAATACCATGAACAAGGATCCGAAGATGCGGTTAGAACATGGCTAAACACCAAAAAAAACATGATAACCACGGTCCCATCAAATACATCCTTTTTACGGGAGAAATCCATGGCAAGCGCCGCACTTGCTGCGGTCGTAGCAAAGAAGAATACTGCAACATCCTCAGAACAATGTTATCAGAAGCGGAAGAATCACAATGTGGATCTTCCAAATCTCAAGACAATACAGACGAATCCTCACAGTCACATCACAGTGGAAACACCAATGAAGACGACTGCTACGGGATTAATCTAGACAGAGATTAAATCAAGACATCACATGCCAACACTATTGAAGCGGTGCAAAGGCTATACACTAGACATACACTGTTCACTTTTCACTATTCACTTTACACTATTCACTCGCATCGTTGTTCACTTTACACCTTTGTTCAACACTTGTAGCACTTTCACCGTAGCACCCCTATAAATACACTCCTCCGGCACAAGAGAAGGGGACTCGAAATTTTCAGATCTCACTCCTTCCTTCTCTCCATCCTCTCCTTCCTAAACCATCATCCCTTCCTTCTTCATCCTCATCTCTTCCATCCCCAAGCTCACTTACCTTGTATCCCCTGGTTTCAAAGTAAGTTAGTTTTTCCTATACATAGTTTTATACAAGGTTACCAACTTACATCATAGTTGGTTAACCATTTCTTGTAATACAAACATCGATAATCCCTGGAGTGCGGATTACCGCCCCTAGTGGATGAATTGATGCTTTAAATTTCTGCATCTTTCAATACATGTAAACTTTCAGTTTCAGTTTATTCAATACAAGATCATACCACCTTCATGGTTGGTTTTTGTTTATGCATACTCTTACTTTACATTTTATATATTGCTTTTGGTCTTTATATTATTTTTAATTCTCGCGACTTTATTTAGTTCTTATACATTCTCAATATTTATAGATCTGTTCGATAATCTCATATACTTACATATTCTCTCATATAGTACTATATATATATATATGTATGTATGTATGTATGTATGTGAAGAGCTTAAAGTGGATTAAATGGGCGGGAGTGGGTTTTCCTAGATTAAGTTAAATATTAATGTATCTTGATAATATTGATCGAGTCGGGTGTGGGTCATTAAATTTATATTATATGAAAATAGGTCAAAACGGGTTAAATAGGTCAATATGGATAGAACCATTTTCGACCCAACCCACCCATTTGAAGGCCCTAATAGGATTGGAAAATTTCTTTGGCTGAAACTGGGTGTATGTGCACTTTGTTCATGCCAATGTCAGAGAGAAGAATGTTTGTTTGTTGTCATCGTCTTTCTTCACCTTGACATGCATTTAGAGCAGCATTTATTCCGATAGAAGGAAACATATTCTCTAACTACTGACTGCAGACTTGTACACGTCAAAAGGGACTATATTGGAAGCAAGAGACTTATTATTCTTGCACATCACAGCTCGGTTGTGTGCTTGGATTGACGCCCTTCATCCACACCTATTATTTGATCAAGCGATCCCAATTTTGGGATTGACGGGCAATCATGATTTGACCTATTTGGACTCAGATCAATGATAAGTACAATACCGACACCTATTTGTGCAGGCCTACTGTTGGTGAGGATACACTTTCACAAAGTTTCCAGGCGCACCTATCTTTCAGTCCACCTGCAGAAATTGTTCTGACTTCGTTTGTCTTGACGATCATCTCAGTAGAGGAGCTTTTTGAAGACTCTCTGCAGATTCATCAACCATTTCCTCTTTTGCCTTCCCCCACATTACAATATAGAACCCAATGGACAGTATGGTTGCTCCTATAAGGCTGCGAGTTCACAGCAGAAAAAAGCAAATTTCATTCAAGGCGTACATAGTACGAATAGAATACAGAGCTTAGTGCGTTTGTCAAAAACACATATATACACATGGAGAATGGATTGATTGGGGGGATTTTGTCTGTCAAGAGTTTCGTAGAAAATGCACGTTACGTTATGGTGATTGGTTTTCCAAATTATCTATGTGCAGCACGTCTTAAGCCACATTGATTGATTTTCATATAATATGAAATCAGAAATAGATCATAGTTTCAGCGCAATGACGTTCGAGGGTTCTTTTAGCATTAAACGTAATGTTGCACTCAATGTTTTTCCCATATATCTTGCCTTCCGAGATGAAGCATGTCTCCAAGAAAGAAGACACCCATGGCAACAGCCACGGGAATCGACAATGGCTTGAACATCACTACATAGAAAGGGCCTTTCAACCGGATTGCCCATGTATGAACGATGTTGATTAAGCATCGCTCAAAAAGGCCCTTAAAGCAAAGCATAGAGGAGGAAAAGTCAGCATTGCACCCGATTTTCATTAATCAAATTTGATAATGTTTGTTCGATTGTTTCCTCACCGAGCATATTACCGAGGCCAGCCCTATACCCTGCACTCTCCAAGCACTCGTATCATGTTCTGTTACTAAACAGATAATGGCGGTCATAAAGCTCACAACCACATTGTGAAAGAAGATTACGGTCAGTTCTGCTGGATAATCCTTCATTATCTGTTTCTGCAGGATCCAAGTGTTGAGTCTCCGATCATTTTCAAGTCAAGTTCTAACAATAGCACTCGCAAAACAAAATGAAAACAAGTAATATATACCAGAAGAATAATCCACAAAGTGACCAAAATATATTCACCAGTGAGGAGAATCCCCCCAACGACCCAGTTCGAGTTCGATGCATGCACAAGTGGATAGAGCAAGAGAGAAGGTTGCGGAGTGAACTTTACTGGGGGACCTTTATAGAGAGTGATGACAGATGCGCCAAAAATTGACAATACGGTCCCGATGATCTTGGCCTGACTGCTTCTTTTGTTCGAAGACATCTCCTCCATTCTTATTTAGACAAGAAAACAAGCAACATGGAGATGATCACATCAATAAGTACTTTGTCCCACAATGTCATCATTACCAAGTAATTTACATGAGAACAGCATTGACAAACAATGAGTGACTCTGAGCCACATGCCTTAATTGTGCAACATCGATTTGTTAACTTGATTTAATAAGGATTTGCAGAATATGGAGCCAGTTAACCGCATAAGCTTGTGGAAAGACCAATTGGACAAAATGAGGATATTCATGACAGAGAACAGATCAATTATCATTTAGGAGGAAAAGTGCATTTCAAGGAACCACAGATAAATAAGTACATAAATACACAATTCGTTTGGGAACCTGAAAAGGAAGGCAAATATGAAAGTGAGAGCCGGAGTGAGGTTGCCGATGGCTGAACCCAGAGTTGGAGAACTCATGCTAATCCCAGCATAGCCCAAAATCTGTGAAAAGCCCCTGCTCTCCCCATAATGCAGAAAACAAAGAAACTATCATATAAGAGTAAAAATGCAAACAAAGAAGCAAAACGACCTCTCTAAACAATTTCAAGAATCGCGACCCTTCTTTATCTGCAGGCGCAATTGCCCAAAACATTGGCAATGTGAGATCAGGGACATGTCCGATGGTTGGCATCCCCTGCTGGGGCTGACGCGCATGGCAGCGCGTCTCGATACAGGTTGTCAGCTATTCAAAAGGAGCGAAAAATTTCATATTGGCGTGAGTTATTCAAAATGTACATACCCGACGAGCCCAAGAAGGCCAACTTTGGCAGCTATGGCCAAGCTGAGAGGAGGGAGCGTTCTTGATCTGCAAAGGCATACACTAAGTTCAGCCAAATTGAATATCTCACCATGAACCTTCCTTTGTTTTCCCAGTTTTCGTTTGGGGGATACATACTTGAGAGAGAAGAAAGGAGCAGGAAGAAGAAGAAGAGCAGCGATGGCATAAGCATTGAAGAGGCACACGTGGTAGCTCATCCCTCTCGAGTTGGCTGCTTTGAACAGCGTGGTGATGCCCACTCTGATGCTGTCCACAGTGAACACAGCTGAAAATGGAACCACCTCCCTCTGACACCAGTCTCTCCCTCCCATCTCTCTCTCTCTCAGACATAGACACCCACAACGCAGAAAACACGCAGGTTTTCAGTCCCAAGCCTTCCGGGACTCCAGGGTTTGATCGGAGCAGAAAAGCCAGATGCCTATACTTCAATGGCTGCTGATCGTGAATGATGAGCGAGAGCCTTTTTTTTAATCCAATGAAGATCTGCCGGTCCCCGTTGATTCAGATACTCAAATTATAAATGCAGAAACGGAATATTAAATCGCAATCCCTCAATACAGATGCCATCATCGTTGATGGAAGTTCGCAACAAAATCGCAACTTGAGGAGTAGGTGTAACGTGAAGGGACTTGTGTATTAGTACTGTAGTCCTTTTCCTGAATATGTTAACTGGGTACGATCACGGTGTTGATTTCGTGAATAAGTAGTGGGATAAAAGCTGCTCATGTTGCTGCTGCAATTATGGGTACCAGACAAAGCCCTTCGTGCGTCGCACGGTCGCACAGTCGTACGCCTCCTTTTCCTTCCTTCTTTTCTTTTTTTGTTTGTCACTGTGGCCGGTTGGCCGAGCAGGGCTAGCCGCCCACTAGGCGAAAGCCACGAAGTCCACACCGGCCCCGGGTGAAGGAATTGTCATCCATCTTCAAGCCTGCGAAGCTCAACCTTTCTTGCCGGACATGGGCGAAGGCGGCCATGGCCTCGCCCAGACCATTGCGAGGCTTGTCTTTCTTTGGATGCTTATGCTTTAAAATAGGCCGTGCAAGGTATTACATCCCAACGTTAAGGTGCCGGGCAGTGAGTGAACTTACGACCGGCTCATGCATAATCTCTGTTTAATATATATTTCTGGATAATTAAATGATTTTTATTGCTCAAGACTTGAAAATATCCGGTACATGCCCCCTCAGTATTACAAATTCAGAGCACCATCGTCACTTACTAGTAGAAAACGTTAGAGAGAGATATCCCTGAAGCTAATGAGCAAACCAATAGCTTGAACCTCCGGTACTAAACAGCAGAAACCTTCACTGCTCAGAAGGAAGACAATCTGAATCACACAGGGACCCGCCTTCCATCATGTTTCAGCGTCTGCATCCTAACTTGAACCGCAAGCATGATACTTTTGATCACTCGAGCAACTCACGGGATTTCTCCATCATGAAGGACATCATTCCTATCTTTCCAATGAAGTAAACTGATCCATTTTTACCTTTCAACTGCTGCAAAACCCAATCAAACTCGAGGGCTCCAACCGCCAACAACCCTCTGAATTCGACTTAAGTTCAGCAACAGCACCACACCAACCACCATTTTTCCTTGATTAATTTCAAGGCAAATGATCGACATGAAATTCTATCATGATAAATTGATTCGCATAATCTTTAGTTGATATTGTAGCGGTTTTTGAAATTACTTAAAGATTTTCCCATAAAATATTACATATTCAAAAAAATAAAAAATAAAAAATTGAAAAAGCTGACTTGCCCTTTTGTTGTATTTTATAATCAGTTGAATTGCACCATCTGAATACATAAAATAGTCAAGGGCAAGTGAGCAAGCCTTGTGATCTATTCACATAGAGCGTCCTGCTTTTATTCAAGTACAACTCAAATGGAGACGAAGTAGTAGTATAACCGAACAGCTTCAATGGCTCTGATGTTTTGGCAGTAGAGGAACTTTCTGAGAGGGTGGCGATTGTGCGACGCTCTCTTGGGGCTCTTCATTCGTCTCCTCTTTCGCCTTCCCCCACAATACGGTATAGAATCCGATGGATATTATAATCGCTCCAATGAGACTGTGAATATATTTGTATCAAAAGCATTGGCAGCACAATGAAATGAAAACTGAATCAGGACACAACATGGAGCTAAGCACATCGGGGTGATACATGACGAAGCACATAAAAGGACTGATTGGTGGGAAAATGGAACATTAACACATGCTTGGAGAGTATACTTTTCCAACTGCATCTAATACCTTCCGAGATGAAGTGCATCGCCAAGAAAGAAGAAGCCCATTACAAAGGCGATGACGACCGATGCTGGCTTGAACATTGCAACATAGAACGGACCTTTTAGGCGGATCGCCCAGGTGTGAACACAGGTTCGCAGACATTGCACAAAAATTCCCTAAAATGCACAAGGCCAAGAGTCGTGAACAACACATAACACACTATAAAAATCAAAGTGAACGTTCTTGATCAAGTTAACATGGGACTGGTTTATGTATAGCCATTCTCTTACCGAGCATATT
This sequence comes from Eucalyptus marginata, assembly GCA_014182565.1. Lineage (NCBI taxonomy): Eukaryota > Viridiplantae > Streptophyta > Magnoliopsida > Myrtales > Myrtaceae > Eucalyptus > Eucalyptus marginata. Next base: position 787,800 of record CM024594.1, on the reverse strand, counting down.
ACAGAGGCGAGTCCTATATCGCTTACTCTCCAAGCATTAGCGTCATGTTCTGCAGCTAAAGCGACGATTGCAACAATGAAGCACACAAAAGTGTTATAGAAGAAGGTCACAGTCGGTTCGGCTGGATAGTCCTCCATTATCTGTGCCTGCGTGTTCATGTTTGACGCTCATTTGGATTATCCTATGTTATTGCTCGAGCACAAGGAAAAATTAAAGTTGTATAGTAGTAGCATAGCTTGTACCATAACGATGTAGCAAATTGGAACAAGAAAGTACTCGGCCGTGAGAAAAATCCCTCCCAGGACCCAGTTCGAGCTTGATGAGCTCAGGAGCGGATCAAATGAAAGAGGCCATTTTAGAGCAGCGGTAATAATCGGAGGACCCTTGTAGAGAGTGATAAAAAATGCACCGGATATCGACAGAATGGTCCCGATGATCTTGGCCTGACTGCTGCTTTTCTTCAGTGATACTTTCTCCATCCTTTACGTTAAGGAAACAAACAAACACATATCATGTTTAACTAAGGGAACTGATTAACTTAGTAGATAAATTACAGCTTCAGGCAGTTAACATTTTATGTACTATTAGTGACCCCTCTGACGACATTACCATTGTGGAGTAATTTACACTATGTTCGGGGGATGATGCAGCAGCATAATTTGCTAACGTGCTGCACTGCTCTCATTGCTGAATCAATAGTAGTCTAGGCACAGGGTTTCAGTTGTAAGAACGTTGACAATAGACATGGTTCGATCAGGAAGTATCAAATATGATACTGTTACACTCCTCTCATTAACAGCAGGAGTTGAGATCCCAAATTAAGCAAAATGATGACGTAGACCAGTCATGTTAGGTTTACAAGAAAAGTCGCAAGCAGTTGGAGAAATGCCAATTATGAAGAGCTCTATTGCTAATTTGCTAGTCTGTCTTAGATAATCGTAATCAACCATTACCCTGAATCGATAAGCAAAATCTTAATCACAATCAATCAGGCATTACACAATCCCTTCATGGGAAGAAGGATAACCTGAAAAGGATGGCTAGTATGAAAGTGAGAGCCGGAGTGAGGTTGCCAAGGGCTGAACCAAGAGTTGGAGAGCTGAAACTAATCCCAGTGTAGCCCATGATCTGTGATGAACCCCTGCTCTTCCCCAAAACAGAATAGCACCCAATAAAAATTTACAATTGAAAAGGCAAAGAGAAGCAAAGCAAAGCAAAGCAGCCAATTCAAAAAGGTCTCAGAAAAAAATGGGACACCCATTTCTTGGCTTTGCCTCGTCTTTCCTATGCAAGCTCAGCACAAGATCAATGTGCAAACTTGTAAAGACAATTACCCAATCAGGCCAAGAAGACCAATTTTGGCTAGTATGGCCAAGCTGAATGGAGGAAGTGCTCTTGATCTGGACAGAGAAACCGAGAGCAAATCTCAGCTGATGATAGCTCCTCACAAAGATTAGATTTGTACCCCTTTGACAGGGGAGAAAGAGAGAGATACCTGTAGGACATGAAGGGAGCAGGAAGAAGAACGAGAACAGAGACAGCACAAGCATAGACAAGGAAGACATGGTGGCTCAATCCTCTCAAGGTGGCTGCTTTGAACAGAGTGTACACCCCAACACATATGCACTCTATCCCCACCATTGCTATAAATGGAAGCACCTCCACGTACCAGTCACACCTCCTCCTTGCCATCTCTCTCTCTCTCTCTCTCTCTCTCTCTCTCTCTCTCTCACACACACACACACACACACACCCTCACGCATGCAAGCACAGAAAACAAGGAAACAAAACGAGATGCTTCAGTTTCAGTTATATCTACATGCTTCTACTTTTCTAAGGTCCCTTCATCAGAGAGGCAGTGCTCGAGTGGCCGGACTGGCCACTGTTGGTGCAGCCTATTCTTTTCAGTAGACAAATGCTCTCATCAACTATTGAAAAATACCGATAGAAACAAGCAGATTGCTCTGATATGCCGACAAAAGTAACATGAAGGGCTTGTGTTTCAGTCCAACATTTTTTTCCGAATACTATCTTAGCGTCGGATGCGGGTAACCGGGTACGATCCCGGTGCTGTTCGGTTCATTATTCAGCCCAGGGGAGGGTTGCCTACCACAAAGTTGAAGAACGTGGGACAAAAGAGTGTCGTTTTCATCAAGGAGTATCAGACAAAAGCTCAGGAGAAATATCTCGTCTCTGAGGGCACTAGAGTTTCCTGCTTTACTTTGAAAGCCCTGCTGTCGGAAAATTCCCCGCCGAGCTTGCTGAAGTTTTAGATTCTCCAGTTTCTGTTCACTAGTAGTGAACAAGAAATGGGGAATCTATGCTATAGCTCATAACTAGTCTAGAAGATTTAGTATAAAACAAAGAAAAGATCAAGATGTAACCTCCGTTTATTTCATGTAAAATGAATGATTTGGAAAATATTTTTCTAAAAATGATCATTTGTATTGCTTGAAATAATTAGTTAATGAAAAATATCATTATCAACGACAATTTATATCTTAACATTTTCGTAAGCTATGGAACTATCTTTTGTTCATTCATTTTCTCATAATAGATAAAAGCAATCATTTTTAGAAAAATATTTTTCAAATAAGTTATTTTCCACGAAATAAATGGAGCAATAGTAGGAATCTAATTTATTTCATGTTTTCTTCATATTATATTGAATTATATTCTTCTTTGGTTAATTTCATGCTAATTTTTGGATTAAGCAAATGAGGATGGCTCGCATTACATTCTATGTCTGCCTATATTCTAAGAACACAAATTCTCATAAATAATCACATGATTTCAATATAAAAAATTCAACCATGATTAGAAGGTAAAAATCAAATTAGAGGTGAAGAATCACAAGATTTTTTTTTAAAATTAATTTCAAATGATATTGCATATTGGAATGGTGATTGCACATGAATTAAATAGTTTTAGAGGAATATAAGGAAGAATTTTTTTTTTAAATGTAATTTCCATCCACCCTAAGCATTAATGATTTTTCACATATTTTAAGCTCAAATTGCCTGCATAGTAATAATTTTTGGTTTATATTAAGTAATATTCCAAATAATGGTACAGATAACTTTACAATTAATTTGCTTTTCCAAATTTTTATTTCTTAGTATTTGATTGCATTGAATTCCCAAATCTATATAAATATGAACTTTTCAGGCCTCTTAAAATCATTAGGAATTCGTCATGATTTTTTTAAATAATTTTCTTTGTTGATTTTTTTTTCTGGAAGATAATTTATTTTACCTATAACAAATTAAGACATACAAATCTTAAAGATCTCAACTTCTTTCTCCCACAAAAACAAAGGGGTACTAAAATAACGGATCAAGAACAAAATACATTAGTCAATAAAATTCATTAAGAGCATCTTTCTCTAGGAAAATAATAATTGATTAATGCTAAAAGAAGCTGCCACGTGTCAGCTTCTCAAATTTACTTTGGTAATGTATACATATTGTTGATTAAGTTTGTCTTAATATGTAAAGGATAAATAAAGAGGGCTTGAATAAATGAAAAATAAAGAAAGAATGGTATGAATGAAAAAAAAAAATGAATACTCTGGTTAGTGGGTTTTGTTTTTTTATTTGTTTATTTAGTGGGACATGTGTCATTCAAAGAGAGAACCACAATCATTTATAGCTCTTCTGTTTGTGCACATGCATAGTATTAGTTTGTCAATAAATGGGTTTACAAAATTCATTTTCTATGTAATATTGCGTGCTGCGTATTTGGATAGCTATTCTGATTCCTATTATACTTGTATCATTGGAAAGAAGAGCCATTGTGCTTATCTCAGGGGTTTCTACAAAATTCTCAGGGATTAGATCCTCGGGATTATTTTTGGCGGCCAATTAAAAATGTGAGTAAGTCTCACTTGCCGATTTAAGTGTTTTGAGCATTACAGTACTTCATATAGGAGTTACGACAAAATGCATGTGATTGCAACAGAGTTTTGATGGGAATCCATTATTCAAGAGACCTTGGAAGCTCGCGCTCATATTTTCTTGTGCACTGATGCTGCAAAACCGACTGTGAAAGACAGCACCTCTCCCCAGTGAGGGCATGGGGGTAGTGTGTCAACTTTTATTTCTGATGAAATCGTGCACAGTTCGATAACGTTTCGTTTAATGATTTTTAGGGACGGTGATACGATTTTGATTACTCAAGACTTAAAAAAATACTTTCTGTTCTGGCCATGAAGAAGCACCTCCTTCAAGTCGTCAAGTATAAGGCTGTCACTTTTCAGAAATGTGGAGAATTCCATTAGAAAGAGAAGGCTGCAACGCTGTTGGGATTTAGACCCCATTATCTTCTCATCTAGAGAACTTCAACCGCCTGTCTAAGCTAGTGGTCTTTGTTGGTTGCCTTTGACTGTTGGTTGCCTTTGACTGGTGGTTGTTTTTGCCGCCTAGTGCTTTCTTTTTCGGTGTTTTGTTGTAGCTGTTTGGCCTTTCTCGCGGCTTCCTTCTACTCATAATGAGCCTGTTCATCTTGAGTGCAAGTTTTTAAAGCCGTTTCGCTTGTACAGTTTGGCCTTTTCCCAATATATTCCTTACTTTTACCAACAAAAATAAAAATACGGTACATACCCCTTAATCTTACAAGTTCAGTAGCACTATCATCACTCACAGCAAGAACATTACTCAAATCAAGAGTTCCCCACCTACAAAAAGTTCAATCAAACTGGCTTAGAAAAAGATATCCCTGATGCTAATAAGCCAAGCTAATAGCCTCCACTGCGCACAAAGAAGCCTGTCTGAATGAAACGGACAACTCCCCTTCCATGTATCGGCATCTGCATCCTAACTTGAACCGCAAACATGACACCTCTAATTACTCCGTTGTGAAGGACGTGAAGTAAATCGATCCATTCTGTGTCAATTTCAAGTGTTGCAGAACCCAGTCAAATTCAGACCTCCAACCACCGTTCAGCAACTCCCCCAAGCTTGTTTAGAAGAGAGCATTCACAAAAGAGATGCTGTCTAGTCTCTTGAGCTGATCCACATAACAATCGTTGGTCACTGATTTGCTGCCATTTTGTTACTTGTATCCGGTGCTGCAATCTGTAATGAACAGCCAGCTGTGATAAAAGCAATTTTTGGCACATTTGGGTGAAATCACACCATTCCATGTCACAAAATCCTCTGTTTTCTTTCCCTAATTAGCTTCCGGGCATCAACAGAGCTAAAATTTCCAGATTGAGAACGAGTGATCACCTTATCTTCATCAGCACAAGCAGCAAATAAATCCCAGAATGCACCCTAATGCCCGCTAATTGGTCTGATCTTGTAGGGCGCCAACAACACTCATTTCCTGTGATAATATCTCAGCCAGCTAGGACATCTCAAGGGTGCCAATTGACAAACCACAAGCAGGTTTTTCGATGATCGAGACTTAAGAATGGTTTAAGTGGCTTAACTTTGGCAAGGCGCTTCGGAATTGTACAGTTTGGTCACTATAGCTGCCAAATCCAAGACAAACCACACGCAGGCTTTTCGATGATTGAGACTAAAGAATGGTTTAACTGGCTTAACTTTGGCAAAGCACAACAGAATCGTCCACTTTGGTCCCTATAGCTGCCAAATCCGTATAACGATAATGTGAGACCACCATCATAGAGACTACACATGCGTAGGATAGGGAAACATTTTTGCCTAAGCTGGGTGTATGTGCACTTAGTTCCTCCTATTGTCAGAAAAAAGAACGTTTATCGTCATCAGTTTTTTTCACCTTGAGATATATTTATAGCAGCATTCATTCAAATAAAAGCAACGTGTAACTACTACTTGTACACATCAAGATGGACTATATCGGAAGCAAGAGACTTCGTATTCTAGCATGTCATCGCTCGGTTGTGTGCTTGGAGTGACGCCCTTCATCCACACCTGTCGATGTTTTCACCATGCAATCTGGTTTTTGGAATCGATGGGCAGCCATAATTTGATCCCTTTGGACTCAGATCAATGAAAAATACAATACAGACACCTATTCGTGCAGGCTTAAGGAGGGCGAGGATCCTTTTCACAAATTTTCCAAAGCAGCACCCATCTTCAATCCATCTGCAGGAATTAGTTCTGCACTTCATTTGTCTTAACAGTCATCGCAGTAGAGGGACTTTTTGAACGGATGGTGATTCCATCCGATGCTCTACAGACTCCTCAACCCTTTCCTCTTTTGCCTTCCCCCATAATACAATATAGAACCCGATGCACAGTATGGTCGCTCCTACAATGCTGTGTATATACAGCAGACAAAAGCAACTGTCATTCGAGGTGTACACAGAAGGACAACAAAAGTAGCTTTTCTTTTCATACAATACAGAGCTTAGTGCGTTGATCAAAACAAATTATACACTATATGCACATGGAAAACAGATCAATTGAGGGAGGGGCATGGAGGCAAATTGAATTTTTCCACCTAATCAACAAGGACAAATTTTTGTCAGTTAAGAGTTTTGCTAAACAATGCACATTATGTTATGGTGATTGGTTTTCCAGATTATTTATGTGCAGCACGTTTTAACCCACACTGATTGATCATTACATGGATGAAATCAGTGCAATGTTTCGTGATTCAACATAATGCAGAACTCAATGTTTTTGTGATTTATCTTACCTTCCGAGATAAAGCCTGTCGCCAAGAAAGAAGACTCCCATGGCGACAGCCACGGGAATCGACAACGGCTTGAACATCGCGACATAGAAAGGGCCTTTCAACCGGATTGCCCACGCACGAATAATGTTGTTTAAGCATTGTCCAAAAAAGCTCTAAAAGCAAAGCAAAGAGGAGGGCAAGTAAGCATTGCATGTGCCTTGTATTAATCAAATGTGATAATAATTGTTCGACTGTTTCCTCACCGAGAATATTACCGAGGCCAGTCCTATACCCCACACTCTCCATGCACTCATATCAGGTTCTGTTACTAGACAGACAATGGCGGTCACGAAGGTCACAACCGCATTGTAGAAGAAGATTACAGTCAATTCTGCTGGGTACTCCTTCATTATCTGTTTCTGCAGGATTATGTGTTGGATCTCTAATCATTTCCAGGTCAAGTCCTAATTACAGCACTTGGAAAACAAAGAGAAGATAAGTATAGCATACCAGAAGAATGAACCACAGAGTGATCAAAATACTTTTAGCGGTGAGGAGAATCCCCCCAACGACCCAATTCGAGCTCGATGCTTGCACTAGTGCAAAAGATGAAGATTTCGCAGTGAAGATAACAGGGGGACCTTTGTAGAGAGTGATGACAGAAGCACCAAAAATTGACAGTACGGTCCCGATGATCTTGGCCTGGCTACTTCTCCTGTCCAATGACACCTCCTCCATCCTTATTTTGTGAACAAAACAAGCAAATTGGAAGGGATTACGGTAATATTAATACTTTGTCGAACAATGTCATCACTACTAAGTAATTTACATGACGACAGCATTAACAAACAATCAGTGACTCTGAGCCACACGCCTTCGTTGTACAACATCGAGTCATTAACTTGATTTTAATCAGGATTTGCAAAATATGGAGTGAGTTAACAGCACAAGCTTTTGGAAAGACATACAAAATGATGAGATCACTAACTCAGAAGAATCAAGACAGAGAAGCCGAACTATTATAATTTACAAGGAAGAATGCCATTCACGGAACCACAGACAACTAGTATCGAAAGAACTCATATTTTTGGGACCTGAAAAGGCACGCAATTATGAAAGTGAGAGCCGGAATGAGGTTGCTGATGGCTGAAGCCAAAGTTGGAGAACTCATGCTAATCCCAGCATAGCCCAAAATCTGTGCAAAACCCCTGCTCTCCCAGTATTCAGCAATCAAAAAACCCAATATATAAGTGAGAAAATAACAAAGAAGCAAAAACGATCAATCTAAACAATTCCAAGAATTGTTATCCTTCTCTATCGGCTAGCACAACAGCCGAGATATTGGGCGATGTGGGATTAGATACACGTCCGATGGCGGGCATCCCCTAGAGGGGCCAACGCCAGTGATAGATGCACAGCCGCGCGTCCTGAAAAGCACGTAGTTATTGGAACTGTATATACCCTATAAGTCCGAGAAGGCCTAGTTTGGCAGCTATGGCCAAGCTGAGAGGAGGAAGCGCTCTCGATCTGCAAAGGCATACAACAAATTCAGCCAAAGTGAATATCTCACCATGAACCTTCCTTTGTTTTCCATGTTTTCGCAGAGAGAAGTTTTTTTGGGGGGGGAGGGAGGTTGAAGGGGCGTACTTGCAACTGAAGAAAGGAGCAGGAAGAAGAAGAAGAGTAGCGAGGCCATAAGCATAGACGACGAACACCTGGGAGCTCATCCCCCTCGAATTGGCCGCTTTGAAGATTATGGTCACCCCCACCCCGGTGCTTTCCATGATGATCACAGCTGAAAATGGAAGCACGTCTCTGTAACAGTATCTCTCCCCCTCTCTCTCTCTCTCTCTCTCTCTCTCTCTCCCTCACTCACCACGCTCCCAGACACAGACAACCAAGCGCATCAAACGCACAGGTTTCAGTTCCAGTGGTTTTGGATTATCCAAGGTTTCATAGGATCAGAATAACCAGAGCCTGTATTCTAGTGGGTGACGATGGATGGTTGGACAGATGAGTAGTGTCTTATTCATATCTCGTTGAATAATGCATGCACGTCCGAGTCACCATTAGCGGTGCTGCCCCCACCATGTATGAATACAAAGAAACGAGAAAGATCAGTTGTCGATTGGTCCTCTAATTTGGTGCGGTTTTTCTACATAGTGCGCATACTTTTCTTGATCTAATTAGTTTAGCTTGTTCTATTAATACAGCTCGCTCTTCCTGTACTACCCTTGTAATTCACCGAATGTGCGAATAAATCACTTTACAAAATTGAAGAAAGATTAGAATATGGACAATACGATTCCATCAAAGCACATTGATCCAACAATCATCTCCACTACTCCTAATCCTTGCATCGATCAAAGGCGCTCTCGTCATAAGAGGACTTAAATTTCTGGATGGGAGCAATACTATTGTCGAGCATAGGGAACCGATACATGATGTAGCCTAATGTATGGACAAAAAAGGTCAATTTGGAAATGATAAGAGGACCCTAACACCAAATTTAGCAAGAAACATACAACTTAAGGCCATATCTTTCAAAATTGCATGACATTTCATAATTGATTCTCAGAGACAGAGAGACTCTACCGAGATGGCTCTATAAGCATAAATTGAAGGGCCTTTGGAAGGCTTAATTTTGAGATCAATGTGAGTATGTTAAAATAAAGTAGAAATGAGAGAGCCAGCCAAGAAAGAGATCTTTTGGAAGAGTTCATTTTCCGTCTTCCTTGTCCTTTCCATCCATTCAATAAGATCTGCTAGATTTTGTCATCAAATTAGAATTTCGACAATTGAAAAACTAAATTGGAGTCTCTCCATACAGACTTTATTACTGATGGAAGGGCATCAGAATCTCAACTTGACTAGTCACATTGAAGGCCTTGCGTTTTAGTACAGCACTCCTTTTCTGAATTGTCTAGTTGATCTGTTCTTATTTTAGCCCGGGGGAATCACAATATTAGAAAAGCGGGACAAAAGCTCACGTTGCTCTCATTACGGGTACCAGACAAAAGCTCTTAACGATTCTTTTCAGTCTGTGAGGGCATTAGAATCCCAACTTGACACTGTTGCGAATCCCAATCAAACTCAGAGTACCACCAATTACTTTCTGAATTCCACTTGAGTACAGCATTCACAAAAAAGATGCCTTTTAGTCTCTTCATCTGATCCACATAACAAGCACTGATGACTAATTTGATGCCATTTTATTGCTCTGTTCATCCACGCCTCTCGATGGTTTGACCAAGCAATCATGATTTCACCTCTTTGGACTCAGATCAATGATAAGTACGATACCGACACCTAATTCTGCAGGCTTACTGTGGGTGGGGAAACCTTTTCATAGAGTTTCCAGGCGCAGCTATCTTTCAATCCACCTGCAGAAATTGTTCTGACTTCATTTGTCTTGACGATCATTGCGGTAGAGGAGCTTTTTGAAGACTCTCTACAGGCTCATCAACCATTTCCTCTTTTGCCTTCCCCCACATTACAATATAGAACCCAATGGACAATATGCTTGCTCCTATAAGGCTGCGAGTTCACAGCAGAAAAAAGCAAATTTCATTCAAGGTGCACATGGTACGAATGGAATACAGAGCTTAGTGCGTTGGTCAAAAACGCTATATACACATGGAGAATGGATTGATTGGGGGGATTTTGTATATCAGAGTTTCATGGAAAATGCATGTTATGTTATGGTGATTGGTTTTCCAAATTATTTATGTGCAGCACACAGCTTACGCCACATGAATTGATTTTCATATAGTATGAAATCAGGAATAGATCATGATTTCAGTGCAATGATGTTTAATGGTTCTTTTAGCATTAAACGTAATGTTGTACTGAGGTTTTTGCAATATATCTTACCTTCCGAGATGAAGTGTGTCTCCAAGTAAGAGGACACCCATGGCAACAGCCACAGGAATCGACAATGGCTTGAACATTGCAACATAGAAAGGACCTTTCAGCCGGATTGCCCATGTGTGAATGATGTTGTTTAAGCATCGCTCAAAGAGGCCCTAAAAGCAAAGCAAAGAGGAGAAAAAGTCAGCATTGCAAGCGATTCTCATTAATCAAATGTGATAATGTTTGTTCGATTGTTTCCTCACCGAGCATATCACAGAGGCCAGCCCTATACCTTGCACTCTCCAAGCACTCATATCATGTTCCATTATCAAACAGACAATGGCGTTCATGAAGGTCACGATCACATTGTAAAAAAAGATTACGGTAAATTCCGCTGGATAATCCTTCATTATCTGTTTCTGCAGGATCCAAGTGTTGAGTCTCCGATCATTTTTGCAAGTCAAGTTCTAACTGTAGCACTAGCAAAACAAAATGAAAACAAGTAATGTATACCAGAAGAATAATCCACAAAGTGACCAAAATATATTCACCAGTGAGGAGAATCCCCCCAAGGACCCAGTTTGAGTTTGATGCGTGCGCAAGTGTATAAAGTGAGAGAAGGTTGCGGAGTGAACTTTACTGGGGGACCTTTGTAGAGAGTGATGACAGATGCGCCAAAAATTGACAATACGGTCCCGATGATCTTGGCCTGACTGCTTCTTCTGTTCAATGACACCTCCTCCATTCTTATTTTGACAAGAAAACAAGCAAATTGGAGGGATCAGAGCAATATTAGTACCTTGTCCAACAATGTCATCATTACCAAGTAATTTACATGATAACATCATTAACAAACAATGAGTGACGCCTCAATTGTCCAACATCGATTCATTAACTTGATTTAATAAAGATTTGCAGAATATGGAGACAGTTAACAGCATAAGCTTGTGGAAAGACCAAATGGACGAAATGATGAGATCACCAATTCAGGAGAATCATGGCAGAGAATCAGGACGATTATCATTTACAAGAAAAAGTGCATTTCGAGGAACCACAGACAATAAGTATTGAAATACAGGATTCTTTGGGACCTGAAAAGGAAGGCAAATATGAAAGTGAGAGCCGGAGTGAGGTTGCCAATGAAATGAACCCAGAGTTGGAGAGCTCATGCTAATCCCAGCATAGCCCAAAATCTGTGAAATACCCCTGCTCTCCCCATAATATAGAAAACAAAGAAACCATCATATAAGAGTAAAAATGCAACAAAGAAGCAAAACGACTGCTCTAAACAATTTCAAGAATTGCGACCCTTCTCTAGCTGCGGGCGCAATTGCCCGAAACATGGGCGACGTGGGGTCAGGGGGTCAGGGACATGTCCGACAGCCGGCATCCCCTAGTGGGGCTGACGCCAGTAGCAGAAACGCATGGCGGTGCGTCTCAAAACTGGTAGTCAGTTATTCAAAAGGAGGGAAAAATTTCATATTGGCGTGAGTGTAAAAGTTATTGAAACTGTACATACCCAACGAGCCCAAGAAGGCCAACCTTGGCAGCTATGGCCAAGCTGAGAGGAGGAAGCGTTCTTGATCTGCAAAGGCATACAATAAATTCAGCCAAAGTGAATGTCTCACCAGTTTGCCAAGTTTTCGCAGAGAGAGAGAGAGAGAGGCGTACCTGAGAGAGAAGAAAGGAGCAGGAAGAAGAAGAAGAGCAGCGATGGCATAAGCATAGACGAGGAACACATGGTAGCTCATCCCTCTCGAGTTGGCCGCTTTGAACAGTGTGGCCACGCCCACTGCGATGCTGTCCACCGCGAACACAGCTGAAAATGGAACCACCTCCCTGCGAAACCAGTCTCTCCCTTCCATCTCTCTCTCTCTCTCTCTCTCTCTCGCCACGCTCACACAGACACACCCAAACGCTCAACACACAGGTTTCAGTTCCAAGATTTCTGGCACTCCCAGGTTTCATTCATCCAATGAAGATCTGCTACTCCCCTTTGATTCAGATACTCAAATTAGAATTGCAGAAACAGAATATTATATCGCAATCCAGCAATGCAGATGCCATTATTGATGCAAGGGCATCCAAATCTCATCTTGATGAGTAACGTGAAGGAACTTGTATATTATAATATCTAGTGCCGTCTCATACGTTGACTGGGTATGATCACGTTATTCATTTGTTCATTATTCTATCCCCAGGAATCACAAAATATAGAATAAAAAACAAAAAAAAAAAAAAAAACAAAAAAAAAAGGGACAAAATCTCATGTTGCTGCTGTCATTATGGGTACCAGACAAAAAAACAAGCAAGTATTTTGAAATATATCAGAAATAAAATCATTGGAGAAAAGTATGATTATTTTAGACTTGTGATTTTTAGTGGTGGTCCAGATGGTTTAGGCTAACAGGAAGAGAAGATCCAACTGTAGCATGAATTGTTAATTTTATTTGAAAGTTTTTCTTTCATATTAAGTCATATTCATTTTCTTTTGCCTGGTAGTGAGTCAACTTACAAACGACTCAATTTTTTCTTCTAATTAATTCATGCATAATTTTTTTTTTTTAATATATATATATGGATAACTAAATGATTTTTATTGCTTAAGACTTAAAAATATCCGGTACATGCCTCCTCAGTATTACAAATTCAGCAGCACTGTCGTCACTCACTAGTAAACACATTAGAGAAAGATATCCCTGAAGCCAATAAGCAAACCAATAGCTTGAACCTCCGGTACTAAACAGCAGAAACATTCCACTGCCCAGAAGGAAGCCTATCTGAATCACACAGAGGCCAACTTACATGTATGAGCATCTGCATCCTAACTCGAACTGCAAGCATGATACTTCTGATTACTCGAGCAATACATGGAATTATTCCATTGTGAAGGACATCATTCCTCTCTTTCCAAATGAAGTAAATTGATTCATTTCAGCCAATTTCAAATGTCTTGGAAATCTCTACCTTTCAACTGTTGCAAAACCCAATCAAACTCTCTGAATTCAACTCAAGTTCAACAACTCCCCTCAAACTTTTTTAGTGATGAAGCATTGACAGGTCTCTTGAGCTGATCGGCATAACAGGCAGTGATCATTGATTTGCTGTCCTTTTGTTACTCTATCCAGTGTCTGCAATCTGTTACGTATATTCAGCCACGTGATAAAAGAAAATTTTGGACATTTGGGTGAAACCAAACCATTCTATGCCATGAAATCCTTTATTTTCTTCCAGTGGTTCCAGGCATCAGCAGAGGCAAAACTTCCAGATTTAGAACCAGTGAAGCTCACCTTATCTTTTATCCGCACGAGTAGCAAATGAACCACACAATGCACCCTGAATGCCCACTAATTGGCTGATCTTGCAGGGGGCCAGCATAACCTCTGCCAACTTATCATTCTTTCTTGTCGCAACATCATACATCAGTCTACTCAAACAAACCTCTGCAAAGACACCTCGATGGTGCCAATTGTCAAACCACAAGAAGATTTCTCCATGAGTGAGACTTAAGAATGACTGGCTCAACTTTGGCAAAGCTCAGTGAAATTGTACAGTTTGGTCTCTATAGCTGCTAAATTGAGATAACAATCATGTGAGACCACCTTTATAGAGACTATATGGGCATAAGTTTGGAAAAACCTTTGGCAGCCGAGTTTATGTGCACTTAGCTCATCTTATTTCATTTTGAAATACATTTAAAGTTTATTCAAACAAAGCAACATATTTATGTAACTACTGGCTAGAGACTTGTATGCATCAAAATGGACTATATTGGAAGCAAGAGACTTTATTCTTGCACATCCACAGCTTGGTTGTGTGCTTGGAGTGGCGCCCTTCATCCACTCCTATGGTTTGATCAAGCAATCCAAATTTTGGGATTGACAGGCAATCATGATTTGACCTCTTTGGACTCAGATCAATGATAAGTACAATACCGACACCTATTTGAGCAGGCTTACTGAGGGTGTGAAATCCTTTTCGCAAGGTTTCCAAGCAGCACATATCTTTCAATCCACCTGCAGAAGTTGTTCTGCCTTCACTTGTCTTGACTATTATTGCAGTAGAGGAGCTTTTTGAAGGCTGTCTACAGACTCATCAACCATTCCCTCTTTTGCCTTCCCCCGCATTACAATGTAGAACCCAATGGACAGTATGGCTGCTCCTATAAGACTGCAAATTCATAGCAGATAAAAGCAAATGTCATTCAAGGCATACATAGTACAAGAACATAATTAAATTATCTTTGCATACAAAAGAAAGCTTATTGCATTGATGAAAACCAATAATACACTTTCTACACATGGAGTACAGAACAACCGCCTTGGGGGGGGGGGGGGCGCATTGATAAATATTGAAATTTTCTACCTAATCAACAAGGACGAATCTTTGTCTGTCAAGAGTTTTGTGGAAAGCGCATATCATGTTGTGGTGATTGGTTTTCCAAATTATATATATCCAGCATGTCTTAAGCCACATTGATTGATCATCATGCGGATAAAATCAGGAATAGATCCTAATTTCAGCAGGATGGATGTTTAATCACTTTTTTGGCATTCAAGATAATGCGGCACTCGATGTTTTTGTGCTATATCTTACCTTCCGAGATGAAGTGTGTCTCCGAGAAAGAAGATGCCCACGACAACAGCCATGGGAATCGACAATGGCTGGAACATAGCTACATAGAAAGGCCCTTTCAACCGGATTGCCCATGTGTGAATGATGTTGGTAAGGCATCGGTCAAAGAGGCCCTAAAAGCAAAGCACAGACGAGAAAAAGTCAGCACTGCACCCGATTCTCATAAATCAAATGTGATAATGTTTGTTCGATTGTTTCCCCACTAAGCATATTACAGAGGCCAGCCCTATACCCCGCACTCTCCAAGCACTCATATCATGCTCTGTTATCAAACAGACAACGGCATTCATGAAGGTCACGATCACATTGTAAAAGAAGATTACGGTCAGTTCTGCCAGATGCTCCTTCATTTTCTGTTTCTGCAGGATCAAGTGTTGATTCCCCGATCATTTTCAAGAGTTAAGTTCTAACTATAGCACTCACAATGCAAAATGAAAACATGTATAGTATACCAGAAGAATGTACCACAAAGTGATCAAAATATAATCAGCATTGAGGAGAATCCCCCCAGCAAGCCAGTTCGAGTTTGATGCGTGCACACGTGGATAAAGCGAGAGAGAAGGTTTCAGAGCGAAGATAACTGGGGGACCTCTATAGAGAGTGATGACAGATGCGCCAGAAATTGACAGTACGGTCCCGATGATCTTGGCCTGACTGCTTCTTTTGTTCATTGACACCTCCTCCATCCTTTTTAGACAAGAAAGACAAGCAACTATTGAATGGAAAGACATGAATTCTGTTACACACAGTCTAGTTTAGTCCTTAGGCAACTAAGCCGTCTTACAGAACTATTAACACGTTGTCCAACTAGTGAGCATTACAACGTAAATTACATAAGAACAGAGTTGACAAACAACCAGTGACTCTTGCAACATGCCCTAATTGTTCAACATCAATCGTTAACAAGGTTTATTCAGGATTTGCAAGATATGGAGCCAATTAACAACATAAGCTTGTGGAAAGACGAAATAAACAAAGTCAAGAGTTCACAAATAAATCAGGGAATAATTACGGAGAACCAGAACAACAATATACTAGAATTGGAAGAATCCCATTCAAGGAACCCCAGACAACTTATATAAAGAACTAATATTTTTGGGACCTGAAAAGGATGGCAAGTATGAAAGTGAGAGCTGGTGTGAGGTTGTTGATGGCTGAAGCCAGAGTTGGAGAACTCATGCTAATCCCAGCATAGCCCAGAATCTGTGAAAAACCCCTGCTCTCCCATTAAAAAGAGAACAAGAAAAAACCAGAACATAAGAACAATGAGCGACAACAGTGAAGCAGAAGAACCAATCCAAATACCTTTTCTTATTTGTCTCTACGATTTCAAGAACAAATTCGCTCTAATCTAGTGGAAGTAACAGCATAGACACGAGCAATGTTTAATCAGAGACATATCTGATATCCAATATTCCAGGCAATAACATCGTGAGTCACCCACCTGGGCCTACTGCCAAAAAGATATTGTCTGCTCTGATTGTGGCTCATACGCAGCCACAAGATGTCGAAACAGTAAGCTATTCAAAAGTAAAAGGAGAGAAACTTTGCACTAACATTTGGCCTGAGTGAAGACATTGAAATCTGCATACCCAACGAGCCCGAGAAGGCCAATTTTGGGCAAGTATGGCCACGCTGAGAGGAGGAAGCCCTCTTGATCTGCGAAGGCACACAACTAAAATCAACCAAATATCACCATAATTCATGATCTTCTTGTTCTTGTTTTTGCACTCTGTACATATATACAGCAGATTGAGAGAGAGAGAGGGGTACATACTTGAGAGAAGAAAGCAGCCAGGAGGAGAAGAAGAGAAGCAATGGCATAAGCATAGACGAGGAAAACGTGGGAGCTTATCCCTCTCGAGTTGGCCGCCTTGAACAGCGTGGTCACGCCCACCGCAATGCTGTCCACGGTGATCATAGCTGAGAATGGAACCACCTCCCCGCAACACCACTCTCTCCCTCCTCCCATCTCTCTCTCTCTCTCTCTCTCTCTCTCTCTCTCTCTCTCAGTGACCACCCTCACATGCACACAAACACAGCGCAACAGAGGTTCCAGTCCTGACTATTTCTGAGATACCGAGGTTTCATCAGAGCAGGAGAACCAGTGCTTGAATGGCGACGGATTGTTGGACAAATGAAGAGTGTTGCTTAATCATCTATAGATTCTATACAACTATAACATCTCCCCCCACTGTGACACCAAAACACGTTGACTTACAGCGTGTTTGAACAGAATGAAGGGCTAATCACGATCATTGGTTATTTGTTACAGGGTATAAGTTCTGAGGCGAAGCTCCCATATATATAGGGTTGATGGCTGTACAGATGCGTTCTTTATTTTAGGATTCAGCTAGCCTAATGGCACCGTTATAGCCAACAGTAATGGTGCCGGCAAGACCACATATCCTATTTTGCCTAGAATGGGCAACCAAAGTGTATTATAACATTTCGCTTTCATATTCTGCTAGAAATCCCAGGACTTGAAGAAGATATTCTACATTAATTTATCGAATGATTCCAAATTGTGTTTGGGCAAAAAAGAAATTATTTTATTCTACCGTAGAAAAGTTTATTGACCGGCTATATATGTGCTTTTTTTTTTTGTGACTGGTCGTTTTTGTAAGTAGGGCGCCCTTGGCATTTTCATTCTTTATTTCATCTTAAATACAAAAAAAAAAAAAAAACGAATTGATTTGTTTTAGCTTTACTTAAGCATTTCTTAATAAAAAATATTGTTTGTTACACCAAACGAAATATAGTTATTTAAGATAATCTTCGATAAACAACATTTGTCAAGTATAAATATTAGTTATATCTTTTATTTTTTACCTTATTGCCCAGTGGTACTTTTCACTTGTAAATTATATTGTAAGATGTAGTTTGAATTTATTTCTTTCTGGTTTTGTCTATAAGCAACAAAAATGATCTATCTATTATTTATTTACATAGATTTTTCTTTAAAAAGTAATGTTTGATTGCATCAAGTTATAATTTTATATATATATATATATATATATATATCACTATTACAAACGGTGAGATAATTTGTAAATACTAAGTATATTTTCTTTTCCAATGCACTAGGCATACCTCTCAATGTAGCTAAAATTAAAATAAACTAAATAGAAGTTAAAAACTAACAAAGACAAGTACAACAAAACTTTCACCCGAGCAAATTTATACATATATAAAAGCAACACATTATTCCTTACTCAGTGTTTAGTATAGGACAGTGGCGTACTATGAAGGAGATATAAGAACTATGGATTCCCATTCAGTGTGGTTGGCAGCAAATCCCAGCGAGTGGGATTTTTAATTTCTCATCCGATTTCCTTAATGTAAATGAGTCATGGAGGCTGCACCCTCACTTTTGGAACAATAGCAATGCCGTCAGCTTATCATTTTCTCTTATCTTAAGGTGTAGGACAGGCTAATTGGAATGATATGTTTTTCTTGTCATGCACCCAGCACTACCATCTTTAATTTTGCATTTAAATGATCTCGAGATCCTAACAAAGATCTTGATAAAGCCTTCGCTTTATACTAATATAATATCTCCACTTGCTGTAACACCATAACATGTTGACTTAGCTCCCAAACATGTTTGAACGAAAAGAAAGGCTAACCACACTAAACACTTGGAACTAATTTAATCCTAACTAATTTTTGTATTATGAAATATCTCAAACTGATATAGTTATTATTGTATCTTCTAAGATAAATGTGGCACGGGCGTATTAGTTCCTGAATTTTTTGCAATACAAAAATTAATTCTGAGATAAAAGTGGCACAGATGTACTAGTTGAGGATTTTTCGAGACATTAACTCTGGAAAAAAACAATAATGTTAATTGTCCTCTAATTTGTGATGTTTCCTAAATTCAATGCACATACTTTTCTTGATTTAATTAATTAGTTTAACTTACTCGATTTGTCTGAATGTCTTTTCTGTGATTTGGACACTTTGTTAAGCTGTGCGATAGTAAATGCGGTGCGCTCCTTTTGTACTACATGCTCAATACACTATATGTGCAAATAAATCACTGTACAAAATCGAAGAAGAGATTGAAATTCGATTCCATCCAACTAAATTTGGATTCAATGTTTTTTGTCAAGTAGTCCTCCAATTTGTGCGGCTTCCTAAGTTCGGTGCACGAACTTTTCTCGATTCAACTGAGGAGTTTGACTCGGTTGATTCTTTGAAGGTCTTTTCACCATTGGCACACTCCTTCATGCTATGAGGCAGTTAACCCGGCAAGCTTTTCCTCTACTTCATGCACAATTTACTGTATGTGAGAATGATCCACTGTACAAAATCAAGAAAAGATTAGAATGTGGAGAATATAATTCCACCCGACTCCGTCAATTAAGTGATCGTCACTTCTCCTCCTATCCCTTGCACCAATCAAAGAAGCGCTCGTGATCTGTGCACCCAGATGTGGGTTCTTGGAGCAAAGGGACTCGTCCTTAGCCGAGAAACCTATGTCATGGATGTTCTTGAAAACGAAACTCAACATGACGCCCTTCAACTTCTGGTTTGAGCAAACATCCGAGATATCCAAGACGTCGAGCGCGTTGGAATCATTCAGATTCTTGAGCATGCGCCATTCGCAAGACTCGTGACATGTACGGGATTTGCACTCGTTGCCCGCCAGCGTCGACTGAGTAGCTGTGCTGGTCCAAATTTTTCGGGCGCAAGGCTCCTTCTATAGAGGAACTTCGGGAAGGATTCGAGCTCTCCATGGGTAAGCTTGGTGATCGCCAGGCGTTGCTCGGCAGGGACTTGCACGAGTTCAAGTCCAGCATGTTCTTGAGGAAAATTCACTTTCTATACATAGAGCACGCTCATGTTTTTGGATACTGATTCTGATTCCTATTATACTTGCAGCATCTGAAGGAAGGGCCTTGTCTTGGGGGTTTCTATAAATTTTCAGGGATTAGACCTTGGGTATTGTCTCGGCCGTGGGTTGAAAATGTGAGTAAATCCTACTCTGCTGATCATAAATTTTTTATCGTTGTTGACCATAACGACACTTTGTACAAGAACTATGACAAAATGCACATAATTACAATAAAGTGATGACAGGAATTCGTTCCTCAAGAGACCGTAAAAACTCACGCTTTGTCTTTCTCTGCATACTGGTGCAGTAGAACTGGCTGTAAAAGACATTACTTCTGAGGGTGAGAGGTAGTCAGACAACTTATGACTAAGTCAATTTTTTCTTTCGCTTCACTTGTGCAAGATTAGGCTAGTTCCTGCTAAGAAAAAAAAAACAGCGTCGCCAAGAGTGCAAACACACCGTGTTATACAAGGATCCGCTGATGTATATTTTTGAATAATTGAACTAATTTTATTGCTCAAGACTTCATACATGCTCTCATATTACAAGTTCAGGAGCACCATCATACCTCCCGGTAAAGACATTACTCAAAGCAAGAGAACAAACTCCAAGAAATTTCATCAAACGTGCTTAGGAAAAGATATCCCTCAAGCTAATAAGCAAAACCAAGAGCTTAATTCTGGTACCAAACAGCAGAAACCATCCATTGGTCACAAAGAAGATTATCCGAGAATGAAACAGAGCCCCTTCCATGTATCAGTATTTGCATCATAACTCGAACAGCAGACATGATACTTCTAATTACTTGAGCAGCACATCATTGTGTAGGACATCATTCCTATTTTCCAAATGAAGCAAATTGATCCACTTCATGCCAAAATGAAAAGTGTCTTTACAATTGCTTTAC
This sequence comes from Eucalyptus marginata, assembly GCA_014182565.1. NCBI lineage: Eukaryota > Viridiplantae > Streptophyta > Magnoliopsida > Myrtales > Myrtaceae > Eucalyptus > Eucalyptus marginata. The sequence goes on along the minus strand of CM024594.1, from coordinate 766,957 downwards.
CTTTTAACTGTAGCAAAACCCAACCGAACTCAGAGCTCTAAGTACCAATAACTCTCTGAAATCCACTTAAGTTCAGCAGCTCCCCCGAACTTGTTTAGAAAAACAACATTCTCAAAATATATTTTGTCTAGTCTCTTACGCTGATCCACATAACAAGCATTGCTCATTGATTTGCTGCCATCTTTTTTACTCTATCAAGTGTTTGCAGTCTATAATGAATAGCCCAGCCATGTGATAAGGGCAATTTTTGGCACATTTGGGTGAAAACTACACCATTCTATGCCATGAAATTCTCTGTTTTCTGTCTCTAACCAGGGTCCAGGCATCAACAGAGGCAAAACTTTTGGATCTAGAAACAGTGAAGATCACCTTATCTTCTTTATCATCACAAGCAGCTAATGAACCATACGGTACACTCTGGTGGCTGCTAGTTGGTCTGTTGTTGCAGGGGGCCAACACCACTCGTTTCCTTCAATAACCTCACCCAGCTTAGCCTTATTACTTATGGCAGCATCATACATCAGTCTACTTGAATGCCCCTCAGCTAGGACACCTTGAGTGTGCTAATTGTCAAACCACAAGAAGGTTTTTCAATGATTGAGACTTAAGAATGATTTTAACTGGCTTAACTTAGGCAAATCAAGACGGAATCATACGGATTGGCTGCTATAGCTGCCAAATTCTCATAACAATGTAAGACCAGCTTCTTTTTGACTATAAGTGCATAGGATCAGAAAAATTATTGGCTTGAGTTGGGTGTACGTGCACTAAGTCCATGCCATTGTCGGAAAAAAGAACGTTTATTGTCATCATCATTTTTCATCTTGAAATATATCTATAGCAGCATTCATTCAAATTAAAAGCTACATATTTCTGTAACTACTGACTAGATAGTTGTAGACATCAAAATGGACTATATTGGAAGCAAGAGACCTATTATTCTTGTACATCACAGCCCGGTTTTGTGCTTGGAGTGACACCCTTCATCCGCAACTCTTGATGGTTTGAACAAGCAATCCAGTTTTTAGGATTGATGGGCAATCATGATTTGGTCACTTTGGACTCAGATCAAAGATAAATATGACACCGATGCCTATTTGTGCAGGCTTACTGTGGGTGAGGAATCCTTTTCACTAATTTTCCAAGCGGCACCTATCTTCAATCCAACTGCAGAGATTTGATCTACACTTCAGATGTATTAACAGTGATCACAGTAGAGGGGCTTTTTGAGAGGATGGTGATTCCAACAGACTCTCTACAGACTTCTCAGCCATTTCCTCTTTTGCCTTTCCCCACATTACCATATTGAACCCAATGGACAGTATGGTTGCTCCTATAACACTGCAAATTTGCAGCAGACAAAAGCAAATGTCATTCAAGGTGTGCATAGGACAGAAACGTAATTAGCATCTTTACATTTTCTAATTTTCTACCCAATCAACAAGGAAAAATTTGTCTGTCAAGAGTGTTGCAGAAGGTGCATTTATGTTATGGTGATTGTTTTTCCAAATTGTTTATGTGCAGCACGTCTGAAGCCACATTGAATGATCATCACATGGATGAAATAAGGAATAGATCCTGATTTCAGCACGATGGGCGTTTAATCATTTTTTTAGCATTCAACATAATGCCGCACTCAATGTGTCTGTAATTTATCTTTACCTTCCGAGATGAAGTGTGTCGCCAAGAAAGAAGACACCCATCACAACAGCCACAGGAATCAACAATGGCTTGAACATTGTGACATAGAAAGGGCCTTTCAACCGGATTGCCCATGAGTCAACAATGTTGCTCAAGCATTGTCCAAAAAGGCCCTAAAAGCAAAGCATAAAGGGGGCAAGTAAGGATTGTGCACGATTTTTATTAACCGAATGTGATCATGTTTGTTCAATTGTTTCCTCACCAAGCATATCACTGAGGCCAACCCTATACCCTGCACTTTCCATGCACTCATATCATGTTCCGTCACTAAACAGACAATGGCGGTCAGGAAGCTCGAGACCAGATTGTCAAAGAAGATTATGGTCAGTTCTGCCAGATACTCCATCATTATATGCTTCTGCACGATCACATGTTGAATCTCCGATCATTTTCAAGTCAAGTTCTAATGATAACACTTGCAAAACAAATTAAAACAAGTATAGTATACCAGAAGAATGTACCACAAAGTGGCCAAAACATAACACGCAGTGAGGAGAATCGCCCCAACGGCCCAGTTTGAGTTCGATGTGTGCACGAGTGGATAAAGCGAGAGAGAAGGTTTCAGAGTGAAGATAACTGGGCGACCTTTATAGAGAGTGATGACAGATGCCCCGCAAACTGACAGTACAGTCCCGATGATTTTGGCCTGACTGCTTCTTCTGTTCAATGACACCTCCTCCATCCTTATTTTGACAAGAATACAAGCAAATTGGAGGGGTTACAGCAATATTAATACTCTGTCCAACAATGTCATAATTACCAAGTAATTTACATGAGAACAGCATTGACAAATAATCAGCGACTAGAGCCACAGACCTAAATTTTCCAACATCCATTCATTGACTTGGTTTAATCAGGATTTGCAAAATATGGAGCCAGTTAGCAGCATAAGCTTAATGGAAAGACAGAATGGGCAGAATGATGAGATCACCTAATCAGGAGAATCATGACTGAACCAGAACAATGACCATTTACACAGAAAAATGACATTCAAGGAACCGCAGATACACAACTCTTTTGGGACCTGAATAGGAAGGTGAGTACGAAGGTGAGAGCCGGGGTGAGGTTGCTGATGGCTGAATCCAGAGTTGGAGAACTCATGCTAATACCGGCATAGCCCAGATTCTGCGAAAAACCCCTGCTCTCCCAATAATTTAGGGAAAAAAAACCATTTTTATATGAATAGGAGACTACTAAAGAAGCAAAATGACCAATCTAGACAATTTGTCAATTTGCCGGCTCAACCGCCCAGACATGCGTGATCAGACTGTACATACCCAACGAGCCCAAGAAGGCCAAGTTTGGCAGCTATGGCCAAGCTGAGCGGAGGCAGAGCTCTTGATCTGCATGGACATGCAATGAATTCAGCCAAAGTGAATATTTCACCATGAACCTTCCATTGTTTTCCATGTTTTTGCACGAGAGAGAGGGACGTACTTGAGAGAGAAGAAAGGAGCAGGAAGAAGAAGGAGAGAAGCGAGGGCATTAGCATAGAAGAGGAACACATGGACGCTTATCCCTCTCGAGGTGGCTGCTTTGAACATCGTGGTCACCCCCACCAAGATGCTTTTCGTGGTGATCACAGCTGAAAACGGAAGCACATCTCTGTAACAGTATCTCTCCCCCATCTCTCTCTCTCTCTCTCTCTCTCTCTCTCTCTCTCTCTCTCTCTCTCTCTCTCTGTGGCCACCACACTCGCAGACAGAGACACCCAAACGCAGAAAACACGCAGGTTTCACTTCCAACCGTGTCTGGGATTACAAGGTCTCATCGGAAAAATGGTAATGGATGATGGTCGTGAATGACGATGGATGGTCAGAAAAGTCGAGCGTTTTTCGATCACACCATTGGATATTGCATGTACTTACGGTGACACCTATCATTGAATAATACATGTACATCTCATTTGACAACGATGATGGACGATGACTGTGAATGGTGATGGTGGGTTGGACAAATCAGGAATGTTTTTCAATCGTGGCATTGACTGCATGCACTTACTGTGACACCTGTGTTTACGCCCACAACCATGTTTTGAATAGAAAGAAACGAGAAAGAGTAGTTGGCAACAGTCCTCTAATTCGTACGTTCCCTAGATTCGACGCACGGGCTTTTCTTGATTTAGCTCAGTAGTCCAACATACGTGATTCCTTGAACGTCTGTTCATCATTAGCACACTCCCGTTTTGCATAAGCGGCGCTTAAACGCCGCCCGATTCGCTGTACAAATTCGAAGGAAGATTGAAATATGGAGACCACAATTCCATCCAACCATGTTGATTGACTCAACAATGATCTCCGGTTCTCCTTCAGTCCTCCTATCCCTTTGCTTCAACCAAAGACGCCCTCGTAATCTGCAAACTCTAGTGCCGGTTCTTGGAGCAAAATCCTCGTACTAAGCCGAGAATGCTACGCCATTGATGTTCTTGTCAGCGAAAGTCAGCACAACACCCTTCAATTTCTGTTCAATATTCGATTAATAAGATTAAGTGTAGTTGTTGCTTATAGCTTCTGTGTGGAAGGACGAATGAATTTACTGAGATGAAGCAACATAGACGACTCTTGCTGGAATTATTTGCTGGGGTTTTATATTATAGATCACTGGACAAACGGCCACCAGCTAATGCCCATTATTGACACGTGGAGTTTGACTCGAACTCCTTCAAGCCTGAGGGAGGAGAAAAGGAAGAGAGAGAAAAGAGGGATTTCATGCGTACAAGCATCGGAGATCTCAAAGAGTCAAATTAACACCGTTTCGGGGCGTCCGCTAAGGATTCAAGTCCTACATTCGGAATTTTAGGAAAATCGAGCGGCGAAGTATGATTTTTGAGTCGTTAAGCTGCATATTTTGTAGAAATGAATGCTTTTTGGGATGTTGTGGAGCATGGCACATCTTACGGATCGTGATTGAGAAGCGCGGTTTCAGGAACGAATTTTGAACAGCAGCTTCCAGCCTTTTTTGGTTGTTTTCGGTATACTGTTTTGGGTGGCTGAGTTGGGGTTGTTGTTGTACGTTAAAAGAGCTTTTTAAAGACTGTAAGACGGCTTGAAACGGAATTTTGTGGAGGAAGTTATGGCGCGACAAAGATGGCGCATGGGCTGCGCCTAGCGGGAAATCGATGGGTTTTCGATAAATGGGAGCTTTCGTGGTGCATAGGTGTCGTTTTATCGACAAATAAGCCTAGTTTAGACGAGTCATTATGCGAATATCCTTTTTACTCGGCCTTTCGATAATGTTTTTTCTTTAATTATTAGGGATCCGAGTGCATTGGTTCGAGTGAGCGTCGTAGTTGATTTTTGACTTTCCCAGGTGAGTGGTGCTATCTCTTCTAAGAATTTATAAGCTCATATTTTTAAAATGATAAATGATTGATATTTCATGAGTTATGAATAAGCATATTTGTTGCATAAAATTTGGATCGGGCATTTACTGCGTTTTGGTATTTAAGAATAGCATGAGAATTTTTGGGTGGAAATATATGTTTTGTTTGATGAACGAAGTTGAGAAATATTACATGTCTTGGGTTTGTGAAACCATTTCATGAAAAGCTCGACTTTGAGATGATTTATGGAAGGTTATATAGTTATTGATTGGTAATAAGGTTTTTGAAATGTATTTGATTTAAAAGTGATATGTGTTTTTGATGGAGATTATTCAATGGACTTGACCATTGATACTTGACTTTTGATGGTGATTTAAATGAGTTTTCATATTAGTATAAGGCTTTGATGATAAGAAATAACTCTTATATGATTCGATATGTATTTTATATATTGAGTTTGATTTATGAGACGGGTCTTGAAATTATTTGAAAATGTTTTATGAAAAGTATTTCCGGCAAATAAGTTGAGTTACTGAATCTTTTGGTGATATATGAAATGTTTAATGGATTTGGTTTGAGAATTATGGATGGTGTAGTTGGATTGATGTGGATGCTCAATATCTGTGAGCCCGCCGAGGGGCTTGTGGGTATGCGCATACTATTCAGGATATCCCGCCGTGGGCACCGCTAATAATAAAGTGGGCACTTCGCCATGGAATCTTGGTCGCCGTCATTAGGCGTTGTATCGTGACCATAGTTTTGATATTTTAATCGTCAACGGAGTGCACTATTGGTCGTGATATGAAAGGGATGGAATGGACCATCGACCATTGACATGTGATATGAGTTGAGTATTTGATTATTAATGTGGTTTGATGAGATTAATTAATGGAATACCATTGATGCATGTTTTATGAGATTGTTGGGTTAGACCATTGCATTTGTCTATTATTATCTTGAATATTTTTGCTTTGAATATATTGTGTTAAAGTAAGAAAAGTTATATTTTGGCCTTGAAGGTTTGTTAAATTTCTGGGTTTGGTGTGGTGCAAGGAGATTAACCATGGAATGGACCATTGGCGTGTGAATTACGAGATTGATCAATGCTGGATTAGACCATTGATGTTTATTTCGATGTTATTATGAAATGATTATTATTGCTATAAGTAAAGCTATGTTGAAGCGTATGTAACTTATTCTTTTTACGGTTGTTATATCCTAAATTTGAGTTAAAGAGTTGCAGTTTGGTTTTGTAAATATGCATGGTGCTCGATCCGCAGAAGAGACAAGACTACTTATCGAACTGTGGGCCGCTTCACACCCCTATTTTTTTCTTCAATCTTTTTCGGGTTCCTTGACTAATGATGAGTAGATACGAGAGCGATTTGGATGGAGGAGAAAGGAAGAGAGAGAAAAGAGGGATTTCATGCGTACAAGCATCGGAGACCTCAAAGAGTCAAATTAACGCCGTTTCGTAGCGTCCGCCGTCCGCTAAGGATTCAAGTCCTACATTCATTTAACCGAAATAATTTTCAGAATTCAGTCAGGAATTCAGAATTATGTGAATTTTGAACTGCAGGGTTCGATTTAGGAGTTGTCTAAATTATATAAAGATGATAGTTTAGGATAGTCCGAAGCCATAAGATTTAACAAAGATCGATTTTAATTATGATTTGATCGAAAATAGATTTTTGAAGTTTCGCGTGCAAATTACATGTAATGGTCAAATATTGATATTCTCTATAAACAAGTTTCTTCGTTAGCATGTAGAAGGTGCTTTATCAACAAATAAGCATAGTTTAGCCAAATCATTTGTTAAAATAGAGTTTTACTTGGATTTTAATATCGTTTTTCGATTAATTTATAGGAATACAAGTTCATCGGTTCAAGTAATCTTTATAGATTGGTTTTTAGCCTTTCCAAGTAGAGTTTTACTTGGATTTTTGAACAGCCGTCCATGTGATAAGAGCAAATTTTGGCTAAAACCAGACCATTTTATGGCATGAAATCCTCTGTTTTCTTTCCCTAATGAGGTTCCCGAAATCAACAGAGGCAAAACTTCCCAAGATCCAGAACGAGTGAAGATCACCTCATCTCCTTTATCAGCACAAGCGGCAAATGAACCACGCAATGCACCCTGAATGCGCGCTAATCCATCTGATCTTGCAGGGGGCCAACATATTCATTTCCTCTAATTACCTCAGCCTCCTTAGCATTCTTACTTGTAGCAGCGCCATAGAGACTATATGAGACCACCTTCATAGAGACTATACGTTCATAGGATCAGGAAAACTTCGGGCCAAAACCAGGTGTGCGTGCACTTAGTTCATACCATTGTCAGAGAAAAGAACGTTTATCATCATCGTCCTTTTTTGACCTTGAAATACATTTATAGCAGCATTCATTCAAATAAAAAGCAACCTATTTCTGTAACTACTGACTAGAGTCTTCTGTACAGATAAAAATGGACTATATTGGGAGCAAGAGACTTATTATTTTCATACATCATAGCTCGGCTTTGTGCTTGGACTGATGCCCTTCATCCACACCTGTCGATGGTTTGAACAAGCGATCTGGTTTTTTGGGACCGATAGGCAATCACAATTTGATTCCTTCCTACTCAGATCAATGGTAAGTGTGGCACCAACAATTATATGTGCAGGCTTATTGAGGTCGAGATAATTATTATCACAAAATTTCCAAGCAGCACCTACCTTCAATCCCTCTGCGGAAATCTGTTCTACTCTTCATTTGTCTTAACGTTCTCGCAGTAGAGGGACTTTTTGAAGTGATGATGAATCTGATCGAATCTCCGCAGACTCCTCAACCATTTCCTCCTTCCCCTTCCCCCACATTACAATATAGAACCCGATGGCCAGTATGGTCGCTCCTATAAGACTGCAGATTCGCAGCAGAAAAAAGCAATTGTCATTCAAGAAGTATGTAGTACGAGAAGGTCATTAGCTTATCTTTTCATACGATACAGAGCTTAGTGCATCGATGAAAACCAATAATGCTCTTTATACACATAGCAAATGGATAGATTGGGGGCGTTGGGGGTACCTAATCAGCAAGGACAAATTGTTTTCTGTCATGAGTTTTGCGGAAAGTGCATGCTATCTTATATTGATTGGTTTTCCAAATTATTTATGCACAGCACTTCGTAAAACACATTGATTGATCATCACATGGATGATGGACGTTTAATCATTTTCTTAGCATTCAACATAGTGTAGCACTCAATGTTTTCGCTATATATCTAACCTTCCGAGATGAAGTGTGTCTCCAAGAAAGAAGACACCCATGGCAACAGCCACAGGAATCGACAACGGCTTGAACATCGTGACATAGAAAGGGCCTTTCAACCGGATTGCCCATGTGTGAACGGCGTTGTTTAAGCATCGGTCAAAGAGGCCCTAAAAGCAAAGCAAAGAGGAGAAAAAGTCAGCATTGCACCCGATTCTCATTATTCAAATGTGATAACGTTTGTTCGACTGTTTCCTCACCGAGCATATTACTGAAGCCAGCCCTATACCTTGCACTCTCCAAGCACTCATATCATGTTCCATTACTAAACAGACAATGGCGTTCATGAAGGTCACGATCACATTGTAAAAGAACATTACAGTCAGTTCTGCTGGATAATCCATCATTATCTGTTTCTGCAGGATCCAAGTGTTGAGTCAGTGATCATTTTTGCAAGTCATGTTCTAACTATAGCACTAGCAAAACAAAATGAAAATAAGTAATGTATACCAGAAGAATGTACCACAAAGTGAGCAAAATATAGTCAGCAGTGAAGAGAATCCCCCCAACGACCCAATTTGAGTTCGATGAGTGCACAAGTGGATAAAGTGAGAGAGAAGGGTTCAGACTGTATGTGATCGGAAGGCCTTTATAGAGAGTGATGACCAATGCACCAGAAATTGACATTACAGTCCCAATGATCTTAGCCTGACTGCTTCTTCTGCTCAGTGACACCTTCTCCATCCTTTTTGGACAAGAAAAACAAACAAAAGTTGGATGGAAAGACATGAACTCGGTTAAACAAGCCCTAGCTTTAGCGTTTAGGCAATTCAGCTGTTTTACAGAACTATTAACTCTTTGTCCAACAAATCAGCATTACTACATAAATTACAGCAGAACAGCATTAAGAAACAACCAGTGAGTCTGCCACATGCCTTAGCCATCCAACATCGATGGTTAACAAGATTTAATCAAGGATTTGCAAAATGTGGAGCCAGTTAACAGCATGAGCTTCTGGACAGACAAAATGAACAAAGTCATGAGATCACAAAATCAGAAGAATCATGATGAAGAACCAAACACGATCAATTCACAAGGAAAAATACAAGGATGGAAAATGTCATTCAACAAACCACTGACAACTACTATTGAAATTTAGAATTTTTTTTGGACCTGAAAAGGATGGCGAGTATGAAAGTGAGAGCTGGAGTGAGGTTGCTGATGGCTGAACCCAGAGTTGGAGAACTCATGCTCATCCCAGCATAGCCCAAAATCTGTGAAAAGCCCCTGCTCTCCCATTTAAAAGGCAACAAGAAAAGACAAGGAAAAAAAAAAGGAATAATCAGAGACGGCAGAGAAGCAGAACAACCAATCAAAATAATTTCAAGAATTGGGCTCCACCCTTTTCTTCGTTCTCTCTCCAATTTCAAGAACAAATTCAGACTAATCTAGTGGAAGTAACAGCAAAGACACGGCGATGTCCAATTGGAGACATATCTGATGTTCAATTTTCCAGGCAATAACGTTGTAAGCACTACCCAGGTCTACTGGCAGAAAGATATCGTCTGCTCTAATCGCAGCTCACCCGCCACGGCACAATTTTGGAACTAGTTGTCACTTATTCAAACATAAAAAGAAAGAAGATTTACAGGAAAATTTGGCCCGAGTAAGGTTATGGAACTATGCATACCCAATGAGCCCAAGAAGCCCGATTTTGGCAAGTATGGCGAAGCTGAGAGGAGGAAGCCCTCTTGACCTGCAAAGGCACAACAAAATCAGCAAAATCTCCACCGTGAATCATGATCTTCATCTTGCTTTTCCCACTTTGTATATATACGTATACACAGAGAGAGAGAGAGAGAGAGGTACATACTTGAGAGAGAAGAAGGGAGCAGGGAGGAGAAGAAGAGAACCAATCGAATAAGCATATACGAGGAAAACATAGTAGCTCATCCCTCTCGAGTTCGCCGCTTTGAACAGCGTGTTCATGCCCACTGAGATGCTGTCCACGGTGATCACAGCTGAAAATGGAACCACCTCCCTGTGAAACCAGTCTCTCCCTCCCATCTCTCTCTCTCTCTCTCTCTCTCTCACGGAGACCACACTCACAGGCAGGAGATGCACCCAATATTTTCTGGGCACGATCGCGCAGAGCAACAACAGAGGTTTCACTTCCAATTTTTTCTGGGATTCCAAGGACACATCAAAGCAGAAGAACCGCTGCTTATATCCTTTAATGATGATGGAGAACGATGATGGATCGTTGGAAAACTCAAAAGAGTGTTATTCAATGATATTTCTATCTTACTGTGACGCCAAACAGCGTTGACTTGATGCGCCCAAACATGTCTGGATAGAAAGAAACAAGAAGACTCGTTGTCAAATGGTCCTCTGATTTGTCCGGTTTCATAAATTCGGTGCACAAACGTCTCTTGATTTGGTTGGTTAGTTTGCTTACTTGATTTTTCAGAAGTCTTTCCATTAACAGACTCCTTCATTCTATGCGAACATGGCACTCCCTGACCGTACTATGCACGCAATTTACCGTATGTGCGAATAAATCATTGTACAAAATCACATAAAGATTAGAATATGGACAATACAATTCCATCCAACTGCATTAGTTTCAACAATGATCACCAGTTCTCTTCCTATCCCTTGCATCAATCAAGGACGCCCTCGTGATCTGTACACTCAAATGCGGGTTCTTGGAGCAAAAGGCCTCATACTTAGTCGAGAAAACTATGTCATTGATGTTCTTGACCATGAAACTCAACACGACGTCCCTCAACTTCTGGTGGGAGCAAACATCCAAGATCTCCAGGACGTCAAGCGCGTTGGAAACGTTCAGATTCTCGAGCATGTGTCGTTCGCAAGACTTGTGCAGGTACGAGATTTCGTACTTGTGGCTTGCGAGCATCAGTGAGTAGATGTGCTTGTCCATTTTCTCGGGCACGAGGCTCCCTCTGTAGAGGAACTCCAGGAGCGATTCAAGCTCTTCATGGGTCAGCTCGGCGATGGTCACGGTGTCGCAAGGTGAGGACTTGCATGAGTCCGAGTCCAACATGTTCTTGAAGATTTGTGATCTCGCTGCCTATAAGTGGAACAATAATGCTGTCAACCATAGGGAATACACGTATGATTTAGCCTAACATATAGACATAAAAGTATGATTTGAAAATGATAAGGAGGACCCTAACCCCTAAGTTCGGCAAGAATTACAGTTAAGAATTTAAGACCATGTCTTTGAAAATTGCAGAACATTTTACCCATATGTGATTCTTTGAAAGAGAGAGAGACTCTACCAAGATGGCTCTATGAGCAGAAATTGGAGGGCCATTGGAAGGCTTAATCTGGATGTCGGTGTGAATTTGTTCTTGGAAAGCAGAAACGAGAGAGCTGGCCAAGAAAGAGATCTGCTGGGAGAGTTCATCCTCCACCTTCTTCGTGCGTTTCATCCACTCAACAAGATCTGCTAGTCCCTGTGGATTTAGATAATTGAATTAGAGTTTCAGAAACAGAGTACCAAATCGCAATTTCTCAGGACAGATGTTAGTATTGATGGAAGGGCATCAAAATCTCAACTTGATGAGGATCTTCCAAACCCATATGTTTCATTTTCATTTTTTTTTGGACCTTAGATTTTATTCTATGTTGAACGGTCGGACCTTTGAATAAATTTGATGCCCACCTGGTACCGCGGCTCCAAGAAGGCTCAAACAAAATATTAGGCCAATCCATTAGGAGATGCACTAGGCCTGACTATTGGGCATGTACTTTTGGAATCAAGTCCAAACTGAATTGACCTTCTTTTTTTTTTCGGATGAATTGTGATATGTGATTGAAAGGGTATTTATAATTTTATTTTTTGGGGGTTCGAAAAGACGTTTTATTCATTAAGATATAACTAAGTAGTGACATTTGAACGTTTTTGTTCATTAAGATATAACTAAGTAGTGACATTTGAACTCACGAAAGAGACTTTTAGAACAAAGTAAGTTCCACAGAGCCTGCCAATTTTCAATTCCGAAAAGACTGCCTTCATAGGTTAGTCCGTGCTGTATCTATTTACAGCCTTAAGGAATACAACTGTTGCATGCGTGGGGATTCATAATTAGACCACATCTTTTTCATTTGGCCAAACACTAATGAGCTGGAATGCAGTAAAGCCTAGCTTGGCATTAACTTTGAAATTAAATGAACTAAAAGCCAGACAATATGCTGCCCATTAGAACTCTAATTTGGACTAGCGGAAAGACATAGACTTTAAGGCTGGGGGTGATTATTATGTCTATGTATCCTGACAGTAAAATACCTAAAGCTTTTCCATCCGCAACTATAGCTTTTAAAAATTTAGCGTAATCAATCAGTTCATCAGTGCTGAAGCAATATGATCAAGGCAAGAGGGGCCAAACTATTTCCTGTATAATTTGAAGTCATAGAGACAAAGCAGAAACACAGAAGGAGATGGAAGCTAAATAGCACAGCTTGCCTACGTTGCATCGCGTCTTTCAATTGGAAAAACGATCAAAATGCATAATCGAAAGCAACACAGAAGAAAACCAAAAGCGAAGAACTTGCCTTGCTTTTGGCGGTGGGAGAGACCAGAAACTTGTGACTGTGGTTGCTTTCTAATCCGGCGGTCTCTGCTTCACGATCATTGCCGCCTTCGAAAGAGCTCATCAAGCTAAACGCGGTCCTGATCCCTTCCAAGCAACTTCCGCAGATTGTGTTCCTCGGCGGCCTTATGATCACCGGGTATGAGCTGCATATCGAGCAATCCATCTCCTCCTATCTCTTCTTCTGTCTTCAACAAATTTGATCAGAACCCAAAACTCATTCAAGGGTCAACCCAAAAACCAGGCACGCGCAGAGAGAATTGGGTTCTTGTTCACTGTTTGATTAAAGCTCACATCTCCTCTCTTCCCACATCCTCATATATGCCATTGCTTTGACGAAGCTTCTGTTGCTTGCCAAACATGGCAAGACGGCATATTTTCCCGGTCGATGCGAATTGACCATCCTGCCCTTGAGCTTACAATTTTGGTGAAACTAGTTAATCATTCTCGAATTTCGACAAAAGAGCGTCTTCGACAAAACCCTCATATTATCTTCCGAAAGAAACAGAAATTAAAAAGGGAATTAGTGATTTTATCCGACTCTATTTGTCGACGTGTTTAGGTTCACGATAAGTTCTTAGTTTGCTGATACAATTCTTGGTGGAGGACAAAAGCGTCAAGACTAAGATGCCTCGGAAAAATTTATGGTAAGATGGTTGGTCTCATGTCTTTTGGAGTGCGTCCTAAACAAGGCCTCACGAACATGAGTTCGTTATGAGGAGAATTTAGAAAGGTAGGAATAGAAAAGGACTTCCCAACCTCATCTCCAGCCAATATGAGCAATTCAATATTGCAAAGCACGTCCATTTTATACTGTTTTGTTTTATGGAATCTAATTTTAATTATCAACCTAACCCACAAGGCAATTTAGAAAGGCCAGTCTGTCCGTAACTACGCCGTTTCTGGGACCCTCCCTCCTACCAAATGGGAATCTCGAGCGGGACAAGTGTCCGCAGGACGTAGCGCTATGCTCTACAGGAAATATTCGTTCTGTATTTTGATGATTTGCAGGCCGTAATGAAAAAGTCTTTCCGGAAGAGACGGCGTGAACGTCCCTTGCGCGTTGGAACGTCGGAGGCCTTGAAGAAAAAGTCGGCTCGGTGGATTCATTGAGCTAAGTCTGTCGTGTTGGCAATGCGTGTCCGACTATTAGGGATGAGTGTTGTTTGGTTTCAAGGTAGAGCTGGAAATCCATATAAAATAGGTTTCAAATTCTAAAAATTAAGAAACATATTCTTTTTTTTTGGTCTGTTAAGAAACATATTCTAACGAATAGGTTTCCGGTGGAAACAAAACTTAGAATCTGGAACCGGGAACAAGTCTTTGTGTTTTTCTTATTATATATCTTTGCGTGATCCTATGACATTTCATAACATCTAATTATAAGTGTGTAATCTAAAATCATTAGTTTAAGCTTCCATTTCCAACAATATACATCACTGGGACTTTTACTTTATTAATATTGCATAATTTCTGTGTATCTAAATATGAGTTGTGATAAGTAGATTGTGATAAACGATAATCATGAGAAGTAATGATTCACTACAGTTGTTTAATTAAGAGTACAAGTGGAACTTGAGTATATTTTGGAACCAACCCTATAACTTGTGATGGGTTAGGTTCTTACAAGGTTGTTTTTAGGTTTCTAGGCATGCAAGGTAGGTTCTAATTTTAAAAAATTAGGGAATTTATTCCAATGGATAGGTTCTAGGTGAAATCTAAATATAACTTCAAATCACCTGGAAGCTAAAACCACCAACCCCTACTTAACTATCGGGACAATGGAGAGATGTCCCGTTCATAACATAATGTTATGTCATTATCCAACCACATTGTCCTCCTAGTATCCATGCAACCAAGAATCCTTCCTCCGACAACGCTCTTAATCCTTTGCATAGTTAGGTCGAACATCGACAAAGGAGCTACAGTCATGTAGCCAACGATTCCTAGTTGTTGACACATAAATTTTGATGACCCATTTAATCATTTATCGCATTAAAAATTAGAGGTTAATTTTATCCCTGAAAAAAATATTAATTGCATAGCATATAGTTTTAGATACATTTATTTTTAATTTGCATTTACATTGGGACGATGACAGATGGGTTTAAGTTGATGGTTCAAAACTTTAATTTGATAAGTTGGGTTAAGCCCACAAAGCGAACAAATTGGCTCAAGCCCGTTTTTTTTTAA
The DNA here is from genome assembly GCA_014182565.1 of Eucalyptus marginata. Taxonomy (NCBI): domain Eukaryota; kingdom Viridiplantae; phylum Streptophyta; class Magnoliopsida; order Myrtales; family Myrtaceae; genus Eucalyptus; species Eucalyptus marginata. The sequence goes on along the minus strand of CM024594.1, from coordinate 751,876 downwards.
TGATCAAAGATTATCTCGTGGAAATAGGAATTTGAAATTTTCTGGGATATGAATAATTTTTTTGGATAGGGCAAGTGGAAAAGCAAATATTGTGTTCAGCAAAACAAATATTGTGTTTGGAAAAAGAATCTTCGTGGATATCAATTTGGAAAAATTGAAACCCTAATCGGTGGCCTATAAATAGGTTGTTCGCGTAGGGTTTCGAGGGGGCCACACATTGAATATACAACCGTCGAAGGGGGCTTCTCTCGGTTTTCTTTGTCAAAAATTGAAGACAAAAGAAAAATTTTCTTTCTTCATTTGTAAGGTTTTAGGGGGTTTTTTTTTTGTCGGAAGGTTTTAGGGGGTTCATTCATGGAAAAAGAGACAAAAAAAAAAAAAAGAAAGAAAGAAAGAAAAAGCATTGAGGAAAAGAAAAGTGAACAAAAGAGAAAAGTGAAAGAGGGCAGAGGGAAGAGACGTAAGAGAGGGATAGAGAGGAGACCTGAGAGGACAGATGAGAGAGAAAAGAGAAATTAAAAAAAAAAAAAGTAGACTATTCTTCTTCTCCAGCAGGCTTAGCCACCGCGCCTGCCCGCCCTCCGCCCACCGAAAGCTACCGCAAGACTATGCCTCTGCCTCCACCGGCCACCGCCGCTAGAACCCTCGCGACGCCAGAAGCTCGCTTTCCCCCAGCCGCGCTGTCGTTCCCCTACAACAGCCGTGACCCAACGCTGCCACAACTGCTGCTGCCTAGCCACTCCGCCACCGTGCCGCCGCCTCATTGCTCCACTCGAGCTCTATCATCGATGACAGCAGCTTTCCTTCCGTGACGACCCGTCACCTCTGACCGCCTGCTACCGCCGTGCGACTCGACATTTGCAACCCGTGAGATCCCAGTGAAGCTGTTGATGTCCCTAGTCTAAATCTAGATATTTCGAGCTTAAAAAATTATGACATCTCAATCTGGACCCGGATGTCTTGATTATTTTCGTCTAAACATTTCACTTTGAATGTGAATGTTTTTTTTTTCGATCTTTCTCGTTATACCTTAGTCTGAATCTAGGTATTTCAAGTTCAAAATTTTGACATCTCAGTCTAGACCCGGATGTCTTAATTATTTTCGTCTAAACATTTCACTTTGAACGTGAATGTTTTTTCGACCTGTATCGTTATACCTTAGTCTGGTTTCGACCTGTATCGTTATATTTTAGTCTGGATCTAGGTATTTCGAACTTCAAAAATCATGACATCTCAGTCTAAACCACCCGGATGTCTTAATTATTTTCGTCTAAACATTTCACTTTGAACGTGAATGTTTTTTCGACCTGTATCGTTATACCTTAGTCTGGTTTCGACCTGTATCGTTATATTTTAGTCTGGATCTAGGTATTTCGAACTTCAAAAATCATGACATCTCAGTCTAAACCCGGATGTCTTGATTATTTTCGTCTAAGATGTAAATGTTTTTTCGACCTTCCTCGTTATACCTTAATCTGAATCTAAATATTTCAAGTTCAAAAATTTTGACATCTTAGTTTGGACCCAAATGTCTTAATTATTTTCATCTAAACATTTCACTTTGGATGTGAATGTTTTTTTCGACCTTTCTCGTTATACCTTAGTCTGGATCTAGGTATTTCGAGCTTAAAAAATCATGACATCTCAGTCTGGACCCGGATGTCTTGATTATTTTCATTTAAACATTTCACTCTGGATGTGAATGTTTTTCAATTTTTCTTGTTATACCTTAGTCTGGATCTAGGTATTTTGAGTTTTTTTAAAAAAAATCTTGACATCTTAGTTTGGATCTAGATGTCTCAATTCTTTTCATTGAACATTTCACTTTGGATGTGAATGTTCTTCTCAGTCTCAATGTCTCAATTTATTACCCGTTAGACTCTTCAAGGAACCTGAGTGAAAACTGGATACTTGTGGAGTAAATGGGATTTATCATGTACCTCAAGATGCTCTACCGCACTGATTGGTAAGTAACTGTAGATACGTTCTTTCATTTCGCATCATACATTTGCATTAGTATTTCCATGCATCATATAAATTGCATTTTAAAATGGGATTCATTTTCCGACAAAAAATCATTCAATTCATATGCATGGTCAAAATTTAGATCTTAATTTGTCTTTAAAAAAGCAACCTCTACGAGCTCACCTTCAAAGAGGGGCAGCCGTTAACACGTAAATTTTGGCAACTCGTTTAGTCATTTATCGCATTAAAAATTAGGGGTTAATTTTATCCATGAAAAAAATATTAATTGCATAGCATATAGTTTTAGGTGCATTTATTTTTAATTTGCATTTACATTGGGCTGGTGACAGATGGGTTCGAGTTAATGATTCAAAATTTTAATTTGATAAGTTGGGCTAAACCCACGAAGCGAGCAAATTGGCCCAAGCCCCTTTTTTTTAATGATCAAAGATTATCTCGTGGAAATAGGAATATGAAATTTTCCGAGATATGATTAATTTTTTTGGATAGGGCAAGTGGAAAAGCAAATATTGCATTCGGCAAAACAAATATTGTGTTTGGAAAAAGAGTCTTCGTGGATATCAATTTGGAAAAATTGAAACCCTAATCGGTGGCCTATAAATAGGTTGTTCGCATAGGGTTTCGGGGGACCACACATTGAAAATACAGCCATCAAAAGGAGCTTCTCTCGGTTTTCTTTGTCAAAAATTGAAGACGAAAGAAAAAATTTATTTCTTCGTTTGTAGGGTTTTAGGGGGTTCGTTCATGGAAAAAGAGAAAAAAAAGAAAGGAAGAAAAAGCATTGAGGAAAAGAAAAGTGAACAAGAAAAGTGAAAGAGGGCAGAGAGAAGAGACGTAAGAGAGGGACAGAGAGGAGACGAGAGGACAGAGGAGAGAGAAAAGAGAAATTAAAAATAAAAATAAAAAAGAAGTAGATTGTTCTTCTTCTCCAGCAGGCTTGGCCACCCGCCTGCTTGCCCTCCACCCGCCGGAAGCTGCCGCAACACCGCGCCTCCGCCTCCGCCGACCTTCGCCGCTCAAACCCTCGCGACGCCAGAAGCTCTCTTTCCCCCCACCGCACTGTCGCTCCCCTACAACAGCCGTGACCCAACGCTGCCTGGCCGCTCTGCCACCGTGCCGTCGCCAACGCTGCCACAGTCGCCGACCTACTACTGCCCTGCTCGGCTTCCGCTATTGCTGCCGCTTTCGAAGCCCCTCGCCGGTGCCCCGAATGTAGAGGTGTTAAAATGGGTCATAAACCCATATATGACCTATTTAAATCATAAATTGGTCATAAATGGGTCACTTGTTTTTTACAAAAAGTAGTTAAATGGGTTTCACAATTAAAAGTTTAAGATATGTGGGTCTTAAGTGGATTTTAAATGGGTTGGGTTGAGAACCCATTTTCAACAAAAATCTTATAATCTCTCTCTTCCTTTTTTAACTTTATAAAAATATTTTTTATAAAAATCGAAATTATAATTTTTTTTATTTTAATTTTCTCTTTTCTTTTTCTTTCCTTTTTTTTTCTTTCTTCTTTTTTTTTTTTTTTCTGTCTCCTTCCTCCTTCCCGGTTGTCGGCACGGTGATGGGCCGATGGCCGGCGACCCTCGAGCTCACCCGACACCAACGAGCTCGAGCTCGCCGGATCGGGCGAGGCGGAGGCCTCACCGACGCCCGGCGAGGCTCGAGCCTCGCCAATCGAGCGAGACTCGAGCTCACTAGCGCCGGCGAGGGGCCAGCCGAGCTCGCTCGACATCGGCGAGCCTCGAGCTCGCCGGGATCTGGGCGAGGTGGAGGCCTCGCTGACGCTAGCGAGAGGCTTGAGCCTCGCCGATCTAGCGAACCTCAAGCTCGCCAACGCTAGCAAGCTCGAGGCTCGCCCAGGCCGGTTGCCAACCGTCGTCGTGGCCGGGCGGCGGCCAAAGAAGAAGAAGAAGGAGAAGAAAAAGAAAAGTATATTTAAAAATAAAATAAATTTAATTTTTAAAAAATAAAAATAATTAAAATTGATTTTTTAAAATTCATAAAAATTATCCATTAAATTTGTGTTGTATAAAACTATTTTAGCAATACATATATATATATATATATATAAGAAATAAGCTTGGAAGTATTTTAGTAATATAATCTTTAAAAAAAACATAGGAATAAGTTTTTCTAAATTTGGTTAAATATGAAAATATTTTCTTAATATGGGTTGAGTCGGGTATGGGTCGGAAAATTTACATTAAGCATAAATGGGTCATAAATGGGTTAATGGGTCAATTTGGGTCGGACCATTAATGATCCAACCCACCTATTTAACGACTTTACCTGAACGCCAGTAGCCGCCCGAGCCCGCCTAGCTCCGCCTCTGGTCCGACGCCCTAGCAGCCCACCTCACGAGTGACACCCGTAGTTGCTGCAACCCGAGCTACTCCGCCTCTTGCTCGTCGGTCCTTACCAGAGCTCCGGTAACCGTGCCCATCACCCTCACCGGAGCCCTCGGCAAACCACCACCCATGGTGACCCACCGCCACAGCCGCCCATCCTTGAACCACCCCGAATCTCAAATCGTGGTCCATCCCGATCAGATTTTTTTGGAGAAAATTCATATTTGGGTAGATTTTGTTATTTTATTAGGTAGAGATTGCCTTATTAGGTTATTTTATTTTATTAGGTAGATTTATTAAGTAAGTTTATTTTATTTTGTTTGAATTTTTGATATTTTTTCTCATTATTTGAAATATTTCTCGACGCCTAATTGAAATTCCTGACGTAGCATCCAATTCGCAACCGCACGAATTTTTATCACATCTATAAGGCTTTAAATGGAATAATTATTCACGCTGGAGTAAAATTGATATCTTGATCTTTAAGGCTTAAGATCAATTTATCAATTTTATTAGCGAAATAATCAAGTTTGAATTTTAATTTGAATGGTGGATAACATTTTTTATGACCATGGATGATTTAGTGTTTATCTTTTAATTGTTTTATTTATCTCGAAAATAAAAAAAAAAAATTGCATTTTGCATTCCATATAGATTAGGATTGATTGCATGATAGGTTTGTTATTTTTTAAAATGCATGTTTAGAAGGCATTTAGAATAGATAACATTTCACTTTAGTTTTCACTTTAATTAGATTTTTATTTTTACTGATTTTAATTACAAATTTTCATAAAATATATATATATATATATACAAAAAAAATCATGCGCATGTCATGTAGGATTAAGTTCATGAAATACCCGTCATCTAGTGAGTGTTGCTAGGTTCATTTAGTTAGAAATTGATCGTCATTAGAATTAGGTCATTTGATTAATTTAGATTGCATATTGAATTGTTGCATTTCCTTAATTTTGAATTTCATGAAAATACAAAAAATTTAAAATAAATCAATTCCATTCTTTAAAATAGACTACGGCCCTATTTGGTTCAAAGATTGGAATGCTCATTTCCGCCAAAGTCCCTACTAAACGCAGCGTGTTTGGCTCGTTTTTTTGCGCGACTTTAATGAGATAGACGCACCGCATCTCCAGCCGACTCTGGGCGCCTTTTACCAACGCAGCCCTGAGGTCCTTTGAAAGCTGCATCTTCTGAACGCAACTTCCGATATCGCTCATCTCTCCCGCTGGTAGTTCGGATCTACGCCTAAATAAAAATAAATATAAAAATAAATATGCTTATATTTTTATATAAAAATATATTTTTATATTTTATATAAAAATATAAACATATCTATTTTTTTATATTTTATGTTTAATAAATATATATTTATAAAAATATATAAAATATATAAAATATATATTTATATATTTTTTATATAGATATAAACATATCTATTTTTTATATAAATATATTTTATGTTTAATAAATAAATAAATATATTTATAAATATAAACATATATATATTTTTTATATAAACATATCTATTTTTTTCTCCGATTGTTTTTATATAAATATATATTTATATAAAAATATCTATTTTTTATATATATTTTATGTTTAATAAATATATATTTATAAAAATATATAATATATAATATATATTTATATAATATATATTTTATATAGATATAAACATATCTATTTTTTTTATATAAATATATTTTATGTTTAATAAATAAATATATATTTAAACATATTTTTCTTTTTTTAATTTAATAAAAGTTAATTACAAATGCAAATTTTACCAAAACTGTATATTTTGGCCAAAGTTGTTTCTCAATGCAAATTTTACCAAACGACATTTGCATTTCGGAAAACCCTTCACCCAAAGGTATTTGCATTTCGCAAATGCATTCCCCAAAAGCCGAACCAAACGGGCCCTACATCTTATTTATGTCATATAGGTAGGTCATATTGCCATGTCATATCATATCATGTTAGATTAGTAGCATGTATTGCATAAAGCATGATCTTCATTAAATAAATAAAAACAAAAATTGAGTGATTGCTAATTAATTAAAAATTATATTTAGGATTGTCGATATGAATTCTGATCTAACATTTGCAGATACTTTCGTTGCTATGAGGTAAGTCTTGCAATTTATTCACTGCTTTATCTGGATGTTAAATTGGCAGTTTGCGCACTTGTATGATCACCTCACATGTTAAGGAAGTGAATTAAAATTAATTCAAGCTGCTTAAAGAGAAAGGTACCGAAAGAACGTTAGTAAAAGCTAGCGTAATTAAGTCCCCGAACTCACAATCTCCCATTACTTTATTTGAGTTTCTAATCGACCTACCAAAAATAGATTAGTGTCAACTCCTAATTGAAAAATCATTTGCATGTTAAAAATTTGAACCTAAATTATGAATTGGTACAGGTTTAGGAGAGCCCGAGCTAAGTTTAGGTTTAGTAATCCATTAGCCAAACCCTAAGTGGTGCACCCGAAAATTTGGTCACAACACTAGTAATCCAGATGGTATATATGAAGGCGTTCTAGGGCGATCCGTAGATTTTCCAGTTGAAGGCTATGGAGAGCCCGAGTCGCCTCATTATTCCAGGCTCCAGGATTTCGACGAACGAGGTGCGATTCCAGAACGGTAGTCCAGACTCCAACCGAAGACAGGACAGCTGAAAACAGGTCGCAAGGCTATTCAGCGTGGGGAAATAGTGGAGTGTGTTGGGATGCCAGGACTACCTACTTTAGACCAAATGACACCGTGTCCGTGAGAATTCCATGTGCTACCAACTATAGAAATGCCTGATGAATGAAGCCTCCAGATAACTTTGATCAGAAATGCAGCTACAAAAGAGCAAAACCAGATGGAGCTAATCTATCTTACGGGTTTTGAATCCAAGTTAGCGACCCGATGATAAATGTCATATAAAAGACCAATGTTTTAATTCGACTTGCGATACCACGGCATTGAGAGGCATCATCCCATTGCAATATGTATTCCATATGCGAAAAAAGATGCTAACTCAAGCCTCGCATACAAAGGGGGCCAGCTATAAGCTTAAGATGTCCCGAAAAGTTCATTTTCGTGAGAAGTTCTATTCTTAAGTAAGACATTATCATCCATCCAAGTCAATCATTACATGTTAAGAATTATAAATTTTGTCATTTTCTTTTTCAAAATGAGATCAGCATTCGCTAATCCATACAAATGAATGCAAATAAAGTACTTCCCAAATACCCACATGAAAATTAATCTCTGTTGTTTAATTTTATGGGGCTATAGAGTTCCAAAAAATCTCTGTTGTTTAATTTTATGAAAAATTCGAAGAAAAAAAGGCTATAGAGTTCCAAAAAATGGAAGCTAGAATAGAAGCCAAAGCTAGTTACTGTACAAAAGACTTTTGGCGGAAAAATAAAAATTCTGACTCACATGAAAAAATTCCGAAGAAAAAAAGGCTTTATTATCTTTTAGATGTGTGTGTGTGTGTGTGTGTATTTAGAGGTTTTCTTGTCAGTTTATATATGTACGAAAAGGTTGTTTAAGATGAAAAGATGTTTGATGGTAAAATTACTCACGATGGGCCACGGGCTGGTCGACGGCCCACGAGTCTCGACCCGAAAGGAATAAGCCCATGACCCGACGGGTCACGTGACGTCATTGGCTCGCAAGACCGAATTTTGCCGCGAAAATAGAGAAAGCGCCCGAAGCAAGCTTCTTCCTCCCCCACGCGCTTCGCATTCCTCTCTCTCTCTCTCTCTACAAGCAGCAAGCAAGCTACAGCAATGGAAGTTCAGATGCTGAGCCGGATGTGCAGAGGCAAGGCCGTCGGCGGAAGGAGGAAGCCGCTCTCCGATCGCAGCAACGCTCTCGACCGGTCCTCCTCGCGGCCTCCTCCTCCTCCGCCGCCGTCTTCTCTGCTCCCCGTGCCTCGATCGCGGCTCGTATGCTCCGAATTCCCGTGTCGCCCCCTCATCGGCCGCCAAGGAAGCGGCGGCGGTGCTCAGAACCCCAGCTCCCGTTCGGCCGCTCTGGCTCTCGCGTTCTCGCGGCCGCGATCGGGGTCTTCTTCTTCCGTCGTCGGTAATTTCTCTGCTCTGGTCGAGGTTCTTGTGGTTCGATCCGGTTTCTGCTCAGTGAGATCAGACTGTTGATCTCCTTCTTTCGCCGGTATCGTCTTGGTACTGGTTGGTTTGGATGGTTTCGTTTTGCATGGGATGGACGAGTTGCGCTCTCTGATTGATGAAATGTTGCTGCGCAATCGCCATGATCATGCTGTCCTGCTTTAATTTTCTGATGTTAGTGCGTCTTTTGTCTAACCATATCTTCTGTTGTTCCTATTGCGAGTCAATTCCAAATTCCTGCCTTGATGAACATTCCTCTTGTAATTGCTGGTTCTTCAACAACCTTTTTTGTTATTTCACTAGGATATGGTGGTATAGAGGTAGGCAAGCCTTGTAATGTTTACCATCGGAGAAGGATGGAAGCTAAAAGGAAGTGCGGAGTGAAGGACGCGCTTCAGTTGCCCCCGAGCAGCTCCTCAGTTGAAAGGACCGAAAGTATTGGGTAGATCCTCTAGTCTTACATTTCTGATGCGCATCCTTTCTGGAATGTTGTTTCCATTCTCCCTGCATTGAGTTGGTAGGTTAGTCGAATCGCATTGCAAAATATTGTGGGTGTTGCAGGTTTGGTACGGTGTGTTATTTGCTTGATTGATCCGAATAACCGGGATGATAATTCCTTGTGCTGTTAAGTGTTTAGATAATAAGATTTTCATAGATGAAGTACCATAAGAACAAAGTAAAATGATTGCAGACTCACAATTAGAGGAGATTGGACTATTTTACTACAGGAACAATCTCTGTCTTCTGAATATGCTTTCTGAGGACTGCCCTGTCCTCACATTGATGACATTGCTGGACTTTCCTTGCTCTTCTTATTCTGGGGTTCGGTCTGTAGGGCGGAATTATGTAGAGACCAATTCTTCACATGGTGCTTTATCCTCAAAGTTATTCTACGTCCCTTACAAGTACAGCTAGTAGTCGCATTAGCACAATGCATGCATTAGTAAATGTGGAAAGTTTATGTTCTCTATAGGAGCTTTTACATGAATGAAGAAGCTCATCATGTTTTCCCTTCATATGCCATTTACACACCTGACAGAAAGTTTATTTTGAGGTTGTCAATCAGTGAGGTGCTTCAAGTGTACTTTATTGATGACGTGCCTTTTCTATTCTGCTTTCCCTGTAATGTTATTATTTATTCTCACTTTGTACACAGGAAAAAGCTTGACAAAATTAGAGATGGTGATGGTATCTCCAAGTCAGGTGTTACACCTAGTAAAGGGTAGGTGTGAATGTTTCTTCAACAATTTCACCATTTTTCCAAGTCGTATTCTGCTCTAGCAAATGTCCTCAATTGTTGTCCTAAAGTCCAGAATATGGCCTCTTGTCCATGATCTATTTAAAAAGGAAAATAAGCCGAACCAAAGGGTTTTTGTGGAAGACCTGCACATGCATTGTTGCTATAGCTTAAAGCTACAAGTTTGATGAATATAAACTGGATCCATTGTGGTCAACAGATAGCACATGCACTCACTTTGCATGCTTTTATTGAATGGTTTTCTTTGCATCCTTCAGTACTGCATTTTCTTTTCCTGAAAGTTCGATTCCTTTTCCCCTGATTAACTGCCTTGCACATCTCCGTGTCTATGAGATTCGGTGTTTTGGTATTCCTGCTTAGCTATCATCTGTACCATAATTTATTGCAGAAGAAGCATCCAAGGCTGCATCAACGAGATAAACCGAATAGTTCTCTGCAAGATTTTATCGAGCAGCAGCGATCGTATTTTGCAGAGATTGATGCATTTGAGCTTTCAGAGGAGGAGGTAGCAGCGGCAGAGGCTTCTGAATAAGTTTTTGTGATTTGAGTATTTTAGGATAGTCAATTTAGACTCTTCCCTACAGCAATTAGCTATTAGTCACCATAACCAACCATATCTATGCAGTTCAGACTTGCAATGACATATTAGACATCCTTTCCTTAGATATATATCCTTAAGGTCTGTAGCAATGTCCAATATACACAAGCAGCCTGTAGTTAATTTCACTCCCAGTGTAGTTGTTTTTAGGAGAGAAGCAGATTCAGAAGCCGCTCTTCGGACTGATAAATATGCCAACTTAAGCTCCTCCATTGTGGAGCAAGCTGAAACCTGCCGACAGATTAACATAGTTGCCATTCATTTCATGCCAACTCAGTAACAACCAGTCATTTGTCTAAATACATATGAGCCATGTAATCCTCCGCACTTTGTAAGAAGAGTTATTAGATCATGCATGTCATATGTAGTTTTTTCTATTAAAAACTGTCACTGCCCAAATACTCATCTTGCTACTTCTGGCGTCAGTGAAATTGAGCACTTCGAGTCCCTCTGCTAAAGTCTATGGGAATATGAACAGGGTGGTTTCCCTGGGCTTTTGAAGCATCAAAACCTAGTTACAATTCTTCAATGCAAAAATTCCCCTTTGTTTTCTTGTTAGACAATTCAACATATGGAATAAACGTGCTCAAAATTACATCGAGTTGCGATGGTATCAATCAAGATATGCATTTGAATAGTGCGTGCCTCGAGCTCAAGTCGAATCATGAGGGCACATCAACATGGTGTCAAATTCTACCGACAGACAAATCCATCGGTATTGAAAACGAATTTGGGTAGTGTCGTCACTGCAAGTTGCGATGGCCAGAGTCATTTTCTCGGACAATGAACTCCAAATATAGGGACCAAACTTTTGAAGCATCAAAACCTAGTTACAATTCTTCAATGCAAAAATTCCCCTTTGTTTTCTTGTTAGACAATTCAACAGATGGAATAAACGTGCTCAAAATCACATCGAGTTGCAATAGTATCAATCGGTTATGCCTTTGAATAGTGCGTGCCTCGAGCTCAAGTCGAATCATGAGGGCACATCAGCATGGTGTCAAATTCTACCAACAGACAAATCCATCGGTATTGAAAACGAATTTGGGTAGTGTCGTCACTGCAAGTTGCGATGGCCAGAGTCATTTTCTCGGACAATGAACTCCAAATATAGGGACCAAACTTTTGAAGCATCAAAACCTAGTTACAATTCTTCAATGCAAAAATTCCCCTTTGTTTTCTTGTTAGACAATTCAACAGATGGAATAAACGTGCTCAAAATCACATCGAGTTGTGATAGTATCAATTAGGATATGCCTTTGAATAGTTCGTGCCTCGAGCTCAAGTCGAATCATGAGGGCACATAAACATGGTATCAAATTCTACTGACAGACAAATCCATCGGTATTGAAAACGAATTTGGGTAGTGTCGTCACTCCAAGTTGCGATGGCCAAAGATCATTTTCTCGGACAATGAACTCCAAATATAGCGACCAAAGTGAAGCATATACATGAACATATTAAAAGCAGGGGTCAATTTTGTACCTAAAAACCTGCCTCGGATGACATTTCAACGGAAAGAGATATTGATTGATCTCATAATTTGCGAAGAAACGTAAATGGGTTTTAACCAGTGCGAGCTTTGTTATATGTAGCTCGATCCCGACAGCCATTGGAAAACTATACCCCTGGTAACTAAATGGAATCTTCTTGCGGATTAAGGGGTCCGCACAGTACCTATCAAATATAACCACATGATCAACACACACCGACAAAGAAAACGGAACTTGCGGATGGCGTTGTCCATGCATGGTTTGGTATCGGTGGGCCATGGGGATGATAACCGTAGTCATCGAATCATCATTGTTCATATTCAGGAGTCAAAGATGAGGCGGACAACAGTGGATACCCCCATGAGATATGCACAAACTTCCTATTTCTTTTTCTCTCTCTTGTTTCTTTTCTTTTTGGACCTTGTTTTACCCCCTTTCGGGAGAATTATGAAAAAAGTCATAAATTTATTATAATTATATCAATTTATTAAAATTAGCTAGATGGACTGAATTGATACAAATATAAAAAATTTAAGCTGAATTAACATAATTACAATATATTTAATATTTTTTGATAATTCCCTCTTGGGTTGTCGGCCATGAATCAAAGGCAAATCTTGGTCTCGTCGGTGGCGAGGATACTAATGACATTTTCATTGTTGGTACATTAGAAGAGCCATCTTTCTTCCGGTGGAAAGAAAAGATGTCGGGACCTAACGGTATCGAGAAAAGAATAACGTGGAGATCACACTAGCAATATCAAGAAAGTTCATCATTAGTGTACGGGTCTTTTACCATCGGGGTGTTGTTAGTAAAAAAATATCTCAAACACGCGTTTATTATACACCCTAGCACAATAATGAACATCTAGAACTCCCCCATCAATGGGGTCCGCTCATGCACCAACAACCCTACCTCCACGGAAAGAGATGGAGATGGAGACGGAACCTGTACTTCTCAAAAGTCAAGTTTGCCTTTCCATTGATGAACGATGAACAATCAAGAGAGAGAAACAGAGGCCCACCCTGGATGCGTACTCATGCCGGTAATCTTTGACATTTCACCCACCAAACCGAAGCGACCTTTTGACAAACCCCAATCCACCACCCCATCTCCGCCCTCTGTCAAAAGTCTTCCCAGCATTCATTATAAACTTGTCCGTTTTTCAAAGAAAACCGCGTCTATGCACACTTTCAAATCAATGTCTGTCTTATCATTATGTTTGAATTTTCCTAACGCATTTTGAAGAAGCACAGAGATGGCCATGCAGTCGCGAGGCGAGATTCTACGTGTTAGGTGACCTGCCGACCCCATTCCACATTTAAGAGTCTCCCTATATAAACACAAAGGAGCACACGACATCTTCCACCCCATCTTCCACGCAGAAATCGATCTGTTCTCTAGCTAGTCTCGCGACATTGCCAATGGCATTTTCTTCGCCCCCATCATCATCGTCACCATCATGTTCCGTGGTCGTTTTGTCTTTGTCCTGCATCTTGCTTCTCCTCCTGGGGAGCACCGATGCCCAACTTTCCACTGATTTTTACTCAAAGACGTGCCCCAACGTCTTCACCACGGTCAAATCCCAGGTGCAAGCGGCCATCAACAAGGAGGCCCGGATGGGTGCCTCTCTCCTCCGCCTATTCTTCCACGATTGCTTTGTTAATGTAAACCGACCATAACCATTCTTCTTAGTTGTTTTTCATCTAATCAATTACGTTGAGTTTCCGTTCTTTCCCATTTTCAAAATGCATCCTAGTAATTGGGGGATCTACATGTCGCCTAAGCGTTTCACATGTCCATTCATTCGCCCCGGTCCTTAGAGTTTAGTTCTTGGGTGTTAAGCGTGATCACTAATGTACAACCTTTTAGATAAAGTTCTTATGAGCCATGTTACATAAACAAACCATGTTAAGTAACCACAAGCATGAGCACTAAATCTTGGACTCGTTTGCCAAGTATGCACGCGTATATATGCATTCCACGCGGTTGTCCCACTACATTTTGCCAGTCTCTTTCCTACCATTCCCTCTTTCATGTCCTAGTCGGGTAAGATGTTTTTGTGGTTCAAATGAATTCACATGCACGTCTCTTTCGGGAAGGGAAGTTCGTGCATGGCGCTGAGGACGAACACGTTTGTTTGGAAATCATGCATTTTTACTGACAAACCTAGTTAATATCGTTTCCACATTTGTGTCCCCAGCTACATGCCTAAAACATAAATCCAGTCCACGCGGTTCCTTCCTATATCGAGAAAGACCGGAAAATTAGTCTGCTCGTGAGGCTGTAGTGTTGTTCAACTAAGGTGTGAACTGTGAAATAAGCCTACCAGCAAAGATCGCCATTTAATTAAACAACAAACCAAATAGGCTACCTTTTAGATAATTGACTATTCTTCCTTTACATTATCTTCACGTGTTTCCTTGGAAATTCATTCATCCCCCTCTTGCGGCTATTCCCACAGGGCTGCGACGGATCAATTCTTCTAGATGACACGTCAACATTCACCGGAGAAAAGAACGCAGTTCCAAACCAAAACTCCGCCAGAGGATTCGATGTCGTGGACAACATCAAGTCCGCTGTGGAGAAGGTGTGCCCCGGCGTCGTTTCCTGCGCCGACGTGTTGGCCATCACTTCTCGAGACTCCGTCGTCATCGTAAGCCCTTCTATCCCTCCATAAAAAAAACTACTAAATACAAGTACCAATCGCAAATTGGCCATAGCTAATGTCTATTATAGAAATATAACTAAGGTCGTGTCAAAATTTGCAGCTTGGAGGACCAAGCTGGAATGTGAAACTCGGGAGGAGAGATGCAAGGACCGCAAGCCAAGCTGCTGCTAACAATAGCATTCCTCCCCCAACCTCAAACCTCAACAACCTCATCTCTTTCTTCCAAAATGTCGGCCTCTCCACTAAAGACATGGTGGCTTTATCTGGTATGTATACTCATAAACACAATCCCAGATCGGTGCTAGAAAAATCATATAAAAAACCTCTTCGTTACTTTGATTGTGGGTGGGAAAAAAAGATTCTAAATCACCAAATTCATAAAAACAGGTTCACATACAATAGGACAAGCAAGGTGCACAAACTTCAGAGCCAGGATTTACAATGAAACCAACCTAGACTCTTCCTTGGCCCAGACAAGGCAGAGCAACTGCCCGAGGACAGTTGGCTCAGGGGACAACAATCTAGCCCCTCTCGACCTGCAGACTCCCACCAAGTTTGACAACAATTACTACAAGAACCTCCTCCAGAACAAGGGCTTGCTTCACTCCGACCAGCAGCTCTTCAATGGCGGTTCTACCGACTCGCTCGTGAGGACTTACGGCAGCAACCCGAGCACCTTCACCTCCGACTTCGCGGCAGCCATGATCAAGATGGGGGATATCAAGCCCCTCACTGGATCAAGTGGTGAAATCAGGAAGAATTGCAGGAAGATCAACTAAGAATTTAATTATCTTCATTTTCTGGGAATAAAATATGCGTGTTGCTTGGGGTTCTAGTATTGTATTAGGGTATGCATTTTGAGATTTTCGGTTTCGGGGGTATCATTGAACTTTGCAAGACCATGCAAATTAGAAAGTAAGTTTTCAGCTTCTCATTTTTTTGAGTTGTACTAGGCAAACGATTACGATTTGTTTTCCACGTTGTAAGAGCTTAAATGTATTAAATAATGCTCAAAACGTTTCTAAAACGACGAGTGGTATATGTCTCATTACTTCTGTTGTGGAAGGCGAGTGATCAAATACTAAAATAATCAGATTAAAGAAAATAAATCGAACAATAAATTTATGTGTTTCAGTCATAGTGACCTACATTCACAAGGAAAGTAGCAATGAATTCGACTATAGATCAAGCGATATAATGGAAATTATAAGCATATTAGAGTCACTCAAACACTATCAATATTTCTCAATCATTAATTATACCCAATAACTCACGTAGTGTTTGGCCCCGAATTTCTCACTAAATAATCTCATACTTTTAAAAATAAATTCACTAATCTTACCAAGATTTCACGGCTACAAACATTAATCTTTGTTGGTTATAATTCACGAACAAACCCACAGAAATAATCCATGCCAAACGCTCGGTCAGAAGCAGCGGTTCAAGAAGCACTTCACGTAGTTATCAACAATAGTTTGTGAGGACTCTTCGTCCAAAAAGCATCTTCTAACTACCAAGCAAAAGTGCAAATTTCCATAGTGAAGGTTGCTGCATCAAATAGGAAACAAAGTCCAAGTCATACTCGGTCAACCAAAACCAAAGTTTGAACTTTCCTATTTTTCCCTTTCTTTGGCCTACTGCACTGACATGGACATATAATTTGTGTGCCCCTCTCCATTTAATTTTATTTCACAACCAAGAAGAGCCCGTGCACTTCACTTTATTCAAATCAGATTGATTTTATTCGATAGGTTCAAATTCGAGACATATTTTAACAACTAAAAGCAAAATTTAAATCATATTTAAATCATTGAGTGTTCTTTACTAGGATCAATTGAGTTTGTCACATCACTTTCACTAAAGTCAACCCCCAAGACGATTCAATGAGAGATGACAAAGGTCATAAAATTTAGAGTTTAAGCCTTTCTTTTTCGTGGGAGATTGGAACAATAGACCTTAATACTCTTACTGCTGCTATGATTGGAACGAATATTCACGCACAATTTGTTTCAATAGTGCGGTGTAGAGTGTGATTTTTGTTGAAGTATCTTAAATCAGCTGTCTAGGGTTTCAACAAGCAACAACTCAGAAAGATTAAAAGTGCGTTTGGGACTAACATTTCCAAAAGCTTTTGGGCATTCAAAGCCCCTTGGGCCAAATTTTTGTGGTCTTTGGCCCCCTTATGCAAAGGTTGGCCTTTTGAAGACCAAAACCCAGGGTCACTTCAATGATGTGGGATTGTACTTGACAATAATTACAAGATGAAAGAGGGAATTTGAAGATTCAAACGCAGGCCCTCTAATCACATCATCATAAAAAGAACAAAAGATTGGCCCCTACGTATCGTCACTTCAAGTTCGATTGTTTGTAGTTATCGTCGTTCACAAGTAAAAGCCATGATAATTAATTAGCATGTGCAAGCCTCTACTTAACCTCTAGTTAATTAGCATCCGATACTCCAAGTCCTCTAAAATTGTTCTTCCTTTTGGGAGTTTCGACCATATTTCCAATGATGCATCGACATTTAATCATTTGGTATAATGTGAGTAAGGTACTGTCTTTTTCAAATTTCACGTTTCATTATAGGACTACATAATTGAAAAGCGCATGCAGGAGGACTGATAAACCTGAGCAAGTAAACAGATGCAGGAGGAAAAAATACTAAGGAGAATGAAACTTGAAGCTGGCACGAGATATCTCAAGTTAAACGCACAAATATTCTTGATCACCCAAAAGTAGCAAACAAAGAAAAGGCTTTCTGTTGTCCTAGATATTTAACAAAAATATAGATATATATGCTTTCACCAGGAGCATCAATAGATGCTAATTTTGGAAGGAAGGCTTGGCCATGAGAGCATGGAAGAGGAGGAGGAAGAGGATGGCGAGCTCGGATGGAGACGAGGCAGTTTCGACGGCGGCGTGTGCGACCGTTGAAGCAGCGGCGATGGGCCGAAGCAAGCCATCGTTAGGAGGAGGGACAATGCCTGCTTGGTTCCTATACTTTGATATTTGTGCTCTAACTGCATTGAGCTCGGCCCGTGCACTCTGAATTTGGCCTTGCAAGGCAGAGATCACGCCCATGCTTCCATGAACAGGATCTCTGGCCCTCAAACTTGCTTCGTACGCAAGACTATTTGCAGCTTCAGCTCTTTGGCTCTCTGGTACCTCCTGTGTCCAATCCCACCATTGTACTAGCATTCAAAAACATCATGAAACTCGAGCTAACCATTAACATGAAACAAATTCCCAATTTGTTTGTATTAAGGTACATATATGTCTAGGGTTCTGTTTTCGATCATCAGACTGAATTTCACAAGCCATACTAGAAAAGAAAAACAATGTTACTTCGTAGTGCGTGGCATACGAGTCATGCTCAATGTGCTTCTCCCACAAGCCACAAAGCCATTAGTTTAAAGATGTGGATTTTCTTTTATACATTACTTCAAATGCACAAAAGAAATTGTACTTTCCATAAACATAATTCAAGTCTGCACATGTAACGATATTGGTATAATGATATATGTCATCGCATTGCACAACAAAATCAATCTAGGAGTAAACCCTAGGTCTTGCATAGAAAATTAGAGGAAGATAATATACAAGGAAGGGGAAACAGGGTTTATCATGAGGATCTTGAAGAAGTTGCTAGCATCAAAAACTTCATGAACTAATTTGAACTTGTGGGTTTCTTGAGGCGAGAAATATAGAGAAAAAGGGGCAATTTTGGGCGCACCTCCTCTCCAAAAGCTTGCAAGCTGCACATGGTGTGGTTGTGCTTAAGCTTCCACTTCCATTGTCGTCCATGTTTTTCTACTAGTACTTTTTCTTCCTGAAGGAGAAGAAACAAAGAACGTAGATTATTATTGTTGTTGTCTCTCTCTCCTCTGCCCCCCCAATGTTGTCATCAAAGTTTTTTAATCTTGATAAACAACGTTAAACACATTCTTATCTTCTCATTGCTATCTAACCAAAAGAGATAAGGATTTGGGTTTTCAACTGCCTTTTTTTTTTTTTTTTCTTTGTTTGTGTGTTCATCTAGTTGTGAATGCACATCAAAGCAAATCTTGTTGACATGTGTCGTTGTGATGATTATGTATTAATCGTTAATTTCAAAGAAAATATCAAGGATTCGACACTCAGACATTAGTATCAACAAAAGAAGAAAAGAGTAAGCAAGTCCTTCCCCTTTTGAATTTCCAAAATTGCGATAAACCCATTACTATTTTTCATAAATAATTCAATCTTAAATAGCCGTATTCTCTAATTGGATTTGGACGACAGAAGAGATGGTCTCTATCTGGACTGAGAGGTCGCGCGTATATCCAACATTCTCTATTCCGTAACAATTTTCCCAACAGGACCTCAATAAGCTACAAATTATTGAAAAAGCATGATTGCTTTGGCAAATATACTACCAAAAATATCGCATAGCACTATTGTAGCAAATGCTAACCCTCGAAACTACACGAGTGCTTTGCTCTCGTGGTTGGGTGCACCCGGTGGGAGCCTCTCTCTCTCTAGAATGAGAGTTTGTGCTGGAAGATCGTCTTCGTCTTCACTCTCACCATCATTCCCGTTTCACTCCTTGATCCTTTCGCGATCCATCCGTCTTTTCCGTTCTTATTTTCTCTTCCATATCATCAGTCTTTTCATCATCATCATCACTTGCTGTAGTGCTTTATAACAAGTTTTCCTGCTCTAACACCCTGTTTTCGCCTGTCTCTGCTTCAACACCTCTGTAATTTTATCTACAGAGTCATCACTAAAATCTTCGTTAATAGATTGAAACCCTTGTTGGCTTCTCTTATATTTATAAATCAAATTGTAAATGGTAGGCGAATTCAGGAAAAAAAACATTCCCTTTGTTCGTGAGGTTTTCCACCATTTGAAAATCCAGAAAACAGTTTCTCAGTGGCTCTGTGCGCTAGAAATTGATATGGACAAAGCTTATAATTTGGTGGAATGAGATTACTTCAGAAGAGTTTCTGAGGAGATTAGGATTTTGTTCTTAATGGATCGACTGGATTATGTTTTGTTTAGATCCGTAAGCTATAAAATTGTTATAAATGGCAAGGAAACTAGCATTATTCATCTTTCTAGAGGCATAAGGCAGGGCGATCTTTTATCCCTCTATCTCTTCATTCTTATATCTGATTCTTCGCCGTGTTTGCTTAACAAGCTGTGAGATTACGAGTATTAAACATCAGGCTTAAGAGACCCTGCCCCGTATTGTCACACTTTTTTTATGCTAGAAAGGGCGCTAGAGCCTCACGGAGGTGGTCTAGAATAGTGGAAGGGAAAGAAAAACTGAAGTAACATGCTTTATGGCAGGTTGTCATTGGTGAAGACATCAAGGTGTGAAAAAAATGGAACCAGGGGTGCTTGGTAATCAATTGATAAGAGGGGACTATGGAGAGTGTTGAGATTAAGACGAGCGATCGAACAATAATATAGACAGAAGAATAAAATAAATCGGACACCAGATTTACGTGGTTCAGTCGTAAAGACCTACGTCCACGGGGGGAGAGCAGCGAATTTCACTATAGATCAGCGATATAAGGAGATTACACACTCAAGTCACTCAAACACTCTCTCGGTGTTTCCCAAGCCCCAATTACAACCAATAACTCACAGTGTTTAGCCCCTAAAATTCCTCGAAAATAATCTCTCAATCTCACGAAGGAGTTACACGCAAATCTTACCTCAAGATTTAATCGGCTACAAACACTAAACTTCTTGGATGTAATTCACGAGTAAGAACGACAAAGAAAAATCCCTTCCAAGCACTCGACAACTAGACGGCGCTTCAAGACCAACTCTTCATGATCAACGGCGGAACACCAAGCACTCACGCGGCGCTTCAAGACAATTTGTGATCCACATCTACCAGCCACGGCCACAAGTCTATATATAAGTAAAACCCTTATTATTATGCCAACTTCTAATAGGATTCTGTTTCCTAACTAAAACGATTTTATCCAAAACATATCTCTATATATTTTAAATAAAATCCAAATCCAAGTCAAAGTTGAACTTTCCTATTTCAGCGGCCAAATTTCTCCAACGCGGATTCAAACTTTGGGAAGTTGATCTTCAGATCTTCTTTACTCAATTCCGAACGTCCACAACATATCCAATTCGGAATATTCGGAATTTCATATTGGACTCAAACTTGAGACATATTTTAACAGAGAGGTTGATGAAGAGTTGAGATATTAGGAATTGGAATTTGACTACTATTGAAGACGTCACAAGCGTTGCCGAGAAGAGAAATATCCTTGACGTCCCATGCCTTTATTTGGAGAAGAAGAAGGGATAGTTTGGCTTGCTGAGAAGAGTAGGAAAACAGCAGTTACGTCTGCTTATCAGGTGATCAAGTCAGTTGAGGAAAAACATTACAAAAGAGGGCCTTTGAGCTCACACATAGTCAATAAATCAGTCTAGAAGCTAACAAGTAACATTGGTTGGCCACCCGAAATAAAGCACCTCCTCTGGAAGATGTGGGCTACTGTTGTGGTCTCTTTTTCCATGTGAAGTTTAGTGCTGAATGCTATTTCCGTAGTCGGGAAGATACTGCTGTACATTTCCTGCTACTTTATCAGTGGACCAAGTGTCTGGTCTGCCGTTATGGGTGCGAGGTCTGTGGAAGCAAATATTTGCGTCTGAATGCATCAGAGAACTTACACCTCCAAAGGGGGCGAGAAATGATCTCAAGAATTGGCGGTCGACTTGAATAGCTTCTATGTGCTGGTACATATGGAAAAAGAGATGTCTAGCTGTATTTGACTTGGAAAGTCCTGTTTTCAGGAGGTTTTGCGGCCTTGGGCGTGCCGTGCGGTGCGGCGCGGCGCGGCGCGGAAAGGACTGAAGAACTGTAAATTTGGTGTGTCAGCTGTGGGTGAGGAGGAATCTAGAAGTGATATGGAACCTTTTGATTGGGGACCACGTGACCCCTGAGAAATCAAGATCACCTCTGATGCTTCATGGTAATGGTGTAACTCTACATGCTGGTGTGGGGATCGTGGCTCGTGACCACCGAAGGAGACTCACGGGTGGTGGAGGTGGGTGAGGGTTTTGCCGTTCTAAAGTGTTAGACTGGCTCAGCAGATGCAAATGAAAGAAAGTAGATGGGGAAACTGATGCGAAACTTGTCACTAGTGGTATAGAACATGATAAGGGTCGATGGGACTGTCCATGTCTGCCGATTTTCGAGAATGTTAACCTCGGAAGCATCCCTCTGCAACTCCTTAAGAAGGTCCATGTTCATCGCAAAGCGAATGAATACGCTCATTGGGTGAGATGTGCCCTATGGATTGGGTTCTCAACCCACCATCTTCTTTGAGTATAGTACTTTGTAACGGTGTTAAAGATGTTTTCCACCTCTACGAATCTTTGATCTACTGTATGGAAGTGTATAAATTGGGCCTTTATGTCGTGGGGTCTTGGGACATAGACCAACAATGCTTTTAAATCTTGTTGAAAATCTACCTAATTCGTATCGGGCCTATTAAATCATTAGTGGGTTCCTGCGCACGGGAATTGAGTTGATTGGATGGTTAAAGGAGAGAGTGACTTGACCAACCTCGCACCTCAAATATGTCATGAAGAACGCAAAAAATAATGACCATGATAATAACGATTATTTCTTTATTTAAAACAAAGCCAAAAGGGAAATCTAACTCCAATTCCGATTGCTGGATGGGCTGTGCAGCAAATGAAACTTGACATCGAAGAAGCTCATTATGTCAGAGATTAAACGAGGAAAGGGAACACGGCACGAAACAAGCGGTTTCGATAATCCCATACATGGCTTGCAAGAAGAACCAGAACCATGGACGAAAAGAAAAATCTCTCGGCTCTATCCACAACCTTGACCTGAACTATGTCCCAAAATGGAGCAGAAGGTATTCTTCATCTTAGCCACTGGATAGCAACTTCGGAGCTTCAGTAGGAACGTTCTTCTCGCACCTAATCCCATCGCCGAAATGGGCAATTCGAACATGTCTTCTTCATCTTCTTCGTCTTCGTTGTCGTCGTGGTCGTTGGCGTGCTCCAACCCAAAATGCACCGGCGGGGACCTAGCGCAAGACGAGTATCGCCTGTGAAGCTTGGACTCTGTCGAAGAAGCCGAGGCCACCGATGGCGAAGAAAACGAGGTCGTCGACCACGTGGATGAGGACGACGTCGATGATCCCGATGACGACTGCGAAACGTGGTGCGGCTTCTTCGTGTTTTGATTGATCTTCGAAAATATGTTGCTCTTTGTCGAAACCTTTTTGGGCGTGGAGTGACCGTCCACATTCTTGCTCCGCATGAACTTTCTCGACTTCGACTTCAGCTTCGAGTAGTACGAGGGAGGCGGCGTGAGAGTAGGGAAGGCCGAGCCGGCGTCCGACGACGCGAAGTCCTGGATCGGAGTCCCGGGCTGCGACTCCCACTGGAACGGCACCGCACGCGGGGCTCCTCCATAGTAGAACACCCTCGAAGACGAGTCCACCCTCGAGCTCTCCCTCGACAGCAGCTTGGAGAAGAACCTGTCCTCTTGCTTGATCTGGAGCGACTTCTGGGGAGGCTGCTCGTCGTGGTGTGCTTTGCTCAGCATTGCTCTGAGCGTAATATTCCCATGGCTCTGCTTCATTCTTTTCTATCTCCTTGGGCGAGACTGGAAACTGCTCGAAATTCAAGATCCGAAAATGAAGCTGACGATGGTATAAAGAAATGGCGAGTGTCAGACGATAGGGTTTGGAGTTGGACAGGGAAGCCCTAGTCTTTCTCTGTAGTTTCTTGGCTCATAGCGATTTGCGGATTCTTTTGAGGTTAATCGTTTGAAAAAGTGTCGATGGAGTTGTTGCTCTCTTGATTTGCACCATTATTTATATGCAGAAAAAAAGAAAGGGAAAAGACTACCAAAAATTCCAAATTTTGTCCAAAGTAACAAATTTACCCAAAAAAAATTTTTTTATATGAAAAATCCCAAACTTTACAAACTGTGATACATTTACCCCACCAATGACATTTCTATCTTATTTTTTTTGTTTTTTCTTTTTCTTTTCTCTTCCCTCCGCCGGCCATGACAGAGCCAGCGGACGGAAGCCGGCGTCCGGCGAGGGCCACCCTCACCTGTGTTGGGCGAGAACGGCCCTCGCCAGCATCGAGCAGCCCTAGCCAACCCCCCTCGCTGGACACCGGCTTCCCTCTGCCATGGCCAGTAGAGGGAAAAAAAATTAAAAAGTAAAAAGATCAAAATGCCTTATAATTTGAAATAAATGTGTCACACGGATAGAAATTCAGAGTTTTTCATGTCACAAAAAAAAAAGTTTTGGGTAAATTTGTCATTTTTGACAAAATTTGGGGTTTTTGGTGATTTTTTCTCAAAAAGAAAATTTCAAAGTTGACGAAGACCCCATGAGCTTCGTAAGAGAGAACTCATAAATGGAGCTACCCTTTATGGGGCACCCATTCAGGGAATTTTTTTTTGCGTGCGATTTTTTTCGTGTCATACACAATCAATATCCTAAAAACGCCGATTTTCTTGATAATAAGTATTTTCGGTGGCGATCTTTTTCGTGTTATGAATACTAAATATCCTAATAACGTCGATTTTCTCGATGAATACGATTGATAAGTGTTTTCAATAAGACGTGAGAGAATATGGTGGATCGTAATGACCGAAACAGTTGATTTGAAGTAAACCGCGTACTTAATTTCAGCTGCAGAAAACGGTAGGTATTTTGTCGGATGCATGTTTCAAGATCGTCGAAAATGTTAAATATGGGGTGGGTGCATGTTTCAAGATTGTCCTTTTAGTTTATTGTTTTAGTTGGGGAGGCATTAGGTCATTGGTGAGAGCGTAGCAGAACAACATGGTCAAATTTCTTTATTCTATGGTACTAAAGTAAATCCCAGATCGAAAGTTAGTCAAATCTATGCCCGCTAACGTACTCCTATGAAGGAAGAAAGACATCGACCTTAGTAGGCAAATCAACGTGGATGACCTCACGACCATCGGACCACAGTTACAAAATCCGGCATGTGCGTCCTTTCTATCTAATTTCCAAACCATAAGCTTAGGATAGAGAGTTCTATTATAGTAATTATGCGATCCGAGACCGCACACTTGGCTTAATGTCACGCCCTTTTTTTAACAAAATCTATAGAACAAACACGTTGGGCTGCAAAAAATAATGGACTGCCAAATCGATTTACAAAACCACGTAGAAAATAGTCGGTGGACACATCGGACCAGATGTCATGTGTCGGAAACGTCTATAAAACTTTTTCACATATAACTCTACTGCTCATAAATTCTATAAATGTTGTGGGGAAAAGCAAGTGGGGTTTTAATCTGACAAATGAGGATAGCAGAGAAGAGAGGGCATCCGGATGGGGTTTACTGATGATGACCATGCACAAAATTTAAGTGCTTCCCCGTGGTCCATAAAGACTTTAAAAATAAAAAACTTAATGGTGATGTAGAGTGAGCAGCTTTTGCCAGTTCACGTAATTTATGTCTCCGTGAGGCCCTCTTCTCCCTGAAATTTCGATAGTTTTCTTTCATCCCCCCTCGAATTGCAAAGAACTCGGGAAGGATTTAGCATGTTTTGGGGAAATATTGGTCGCGCTTGATCCCACCTTTATAGGACCAAACTTCATGATCACCGTACTGAATAGGAGGTGTCGCACATGAATTCACTCGAAACTAACAGCCTTATCTTGACAGAGATTGATCAGAGTAAGGACATGAGCCGTATAATCAATATGTTGGATAGAAGGACATGGAGCAGACCGTGGCACGAAGCTTTTGACATGTATAATCCCGCATTCGAGACCGATTTTAGTCCAAAGCTTAAGAAATTAAGTGAGGGATTGCATTTAATGCATAGAATTAGCAGGTCCAAAATGTGTCGATTTGCAGGTTTAATGAGATGATCAAAGATCACAGATGTGGGGTGGGATGGGGTGGCGGGGGTGCCGTGGGGTGGCATTTAGGATCATGGGGCAATCAAGGCAGCTTTCATTCATTAGGACCACCGGTTGGTCCAATAAAGAAAGGAGTTGTCGCATTGCAAGAACAATAAATCTGTCGTACATTTAGTGAGCGAGGGTGATGAGGTTAGATGTTGTGTATGTATATATGTGTTACTCGTGCTAACTTTTGAGGCTCATTAAGATGTCTAACGTACTCCATCAAGCTCATAAGAGTAGGGAAGGATGGATTCCACCCCCACCACTTTAAATGAGCTGTTCATCTCTCATGACAGAAAAATACCTTCTCCAATTGGCGCAGAACGGTGCACGTGCACCGTGGCCTACCACTTTTCCTGTCAGTCTGGCTTTCTGATGCACACCTCTCGAGCACACGAGCTAATTCGAGACAAACTCTAGTTTGAGTGTATTTCGCGAGAAAGAGTTTGCTTAAGAATCTGCTTGAAATTTCCCCACATTCAAATGAGTTTTTCCATGCTTGTGTACTTTGTTAATGTTGGACTCCAAATTAAGCATATTGTGACTTTTTTTAGCACATCACCACCCTACTCACCTTTGCTAGAGGTGGACTTTTAGGTGGTCAACGGTCTCCATGTGAGTGCGACTAATCAAGTTGGACGTCAAAATTGGTTTGAAAGACCCATTTATTACCCACATATGATAAGGATTTGGTCATATATGGGTTAGCTAAATATTGCTAAATAGATTAATATGGATTTGAGTAATAAGGTCTAATAAAATGTGGATTTTTAGTGGGTCTAAAGCCCAACCACTTATAGTCCCTCTTGAAACTTGCACGCTTCTCTCTCCTTCACCAATTGCGACACCATCGGTCCCCCATCCTTGGTGAGCTCCTCTTTGACCCAATCTGATTAGCATCATCGCCGCCCCTTCCGCCTGTCTCCGTTGTCTCCGACGCCAGCTATATACACGCGAGCCTCCATCATCAGTGACGACCCCAGCAAGAAGCTAGGCCAAAGCCAGCCGCAAGGAACTCTGATCGCCAAGGAATTCGATGATGACCCGGAGTGGAAGTATGAATACGATTCTGTTGAGAAAACTTGTTATGATATTTTCAAGTTGACAAAACCAGTTGGTTATTTCGATTTTCAGATATATGCAGATGTTGTCTTGTCTCGAGATTGAAAAAATGCAAGGAGAACTCTATCACCACTTATAAAACCTGAGGTATGAAGTAAAAGATTGAAGATGACTAAAAGGAACTAAATGAAAATGAACAAGTCGAGGAATGGGTAAATCATGAAGACTTGGAAGTATTGTGTTAAGACAAATAGTTTATATGGTCATATTCGTAGATATGATGATAAAGTGCTTAGTGGCACACAAGTCAACTAATAGCGGGAGTCTTAGGACCTATTTGGTTTAGTTTTGGGGAAATGCCTTTGAGAAAATGCCAAAATCTTTGGGGAAAGGGGTTCTCCGAAATGCTTTAGTATTTGGCAAATTGTAATTTAAAGTGCATTGGAATATAACTTTAGCATAAATACCATTTGATAAACCCTACATTTGCAAAGGGTTTCTATTAATTTAAAAAATTAAAATCAAATCCAATGAAACTTCGCCACCGACCAATGGCCAACCAATAGCCGATGGCTAGATCTAGGTTCATGTGAGCCAAGCAGGCATCACCTGAGGTCATGTGGTCTCAAGCCGCCTCCAACCCCTGGCAACCTAGCTGGCTAGCCGCCAGCATGTATGGGGAAGATGAACACTCTAAAAAAAACAAAAAGGTCAATGAATGAACAATAGAAGTGGACTTACATTTTCAAAATGCTAAAAGCCCAAAATAAGTCCAAACTTGTTTTAGGCTTTCAGCATTCTCAATGCTAACATTTGGCTAATGGACTTCCAAAAATGCTGGCAAATGCCTAATATTTTCCCGACTCAAAACCTCTTGGGAAAGCTTAACCAAACGGGGCCTTAATAAACTTACGAATTTCTGATAAAAGCGGCTCCCTATATCACTTGAGAAGAACACGTGTTGTGCATGAATACGCATCATATTCGGAGAACCTAGACATTCCTTTTGAGAATAATCTAATTCTTGAGGAGTATTAATAGCTAACTTTAGGCTTGGAATTCCATAGAGATATATGTGTGTGTGTGTGTGTGTACGAAGAGAAATTTGCTCCATTGTTAATCAATCTGCTTAAGGAGGATTATTTCCTAATATGAGCAGTTCTATTCATGGAATTCATAATGTTACTAGAAGATTTGACTTATGGGCGATCAGATTTCCCGGTGATTGCAAAACTTATATTCAATTAAATCGATTATTTTGAAAATTTTCTAACAATTTGCATAGATTGTGAAAACTGAATAAGAAGATTTGTAGAAAATATGAATTATGAGAATGATTAAACTTATATACTACTCCATAAGAGCAATTCATTGTTACTTAGAGTGATCTACATTGTAATCTCTATTGAGAAGTGTACCAGCGTTGAAGTAGGGCTTGGGAATTAGTAGTTTGATCTACTAATTTTGGGTAGAAGCAGCATGACCTACATTGTATCTCTCAGGGGATTATTAGCAAAATCCAACTTATAGGTGGCTGTTAGTCCGAAGGAATCAACGTAGGCTTGATCTTAATCAAACCACTATAAAAATCTCCATATAATTCTTTTATCTCTTTTTACATATATCTATATATTTGTTTGATAAAAGCATGCTGCATTTGATATCAAGTTACTTTTGCATCTATTAAATTGTTTCTACATAGTCATACTTGGTTCCATTAATTCCGCAATATTGATAAGTTTCGTTACATAACATATTCGACCCCTCAGATTATATCATTAGCCATAATAGATTTGACTTGGGAGATCTCCCTTCGAGACCGTAACCACGCTTTCCTGCACGTCGATCTGTTCCACGGGGGGCATGGTGTTCGATGAGCCACTTCTTCCTCTTTGAGCGAACAAATGGGATTTGGTGGTGAATCGCTTCACCTGCTAAGAGCGAAGAATGGGGAATGGTCCGAACATGTAAAATCTGTTCTTTTGGAAGGGAGGGAGGGAGGGAGCGAGAGACTTCTTCTGTTTTTCAAAATTGAATAATAGTAAAAAGTTAAATATCTTTCATGTTTTAGAAAATCATGAAAATTAGTATATGATTTTATGAGTTAATACTTATTGGCTTATTGATTTTAAGAGATGTCAGATACTTTATTGTGAAACTCGAAAATTTTGCAATGAAGAAAAAGTTACAAACAAGTCGGAAATCTTATTTGATGTCTTATAAAACTATTGATTTTATCTTTTGCACACTCCACGCATAACACTAAAGTTCTTTTTTTGGAATATCTATGTAATTTGATAATATGAGTCAAATTAGGCATGGGTCACTAAATTCGTATTACATATAAATTGGTCACGATGAGTTAAACGAATTGATTTGAGTCAGACCATTTTCAACCCGATTCAAACCCACTCAACCCACCCATTTGACTACCCTAAGTTAGATCCATTTGGGAAATCATGTCCTGTATAAATATTTTTTTATGCATTTCATTCATAAAGTACATATCATGATGTAAAATTTACATTACCAACTTATAAATGCAATTGTTAGAACACACAGGTCTCTTTGTTTGGAGGAGAACCGTTTCCAAAAAAAAATATTTTCCGATTTTCTGGTATTTTGATGGTGGAAAATTAATCAATTTATAGGAAAAAAAAAAGGTTTTCTATGGACAAAAGGAAAATCACTTTTTCTAAACCACCAAACAAATGGAACTAACTATTTTCTTTATAAATGACTTTCATGAAAATATTTTCATTAATCATGAAGTTTTCAATGAAACAAGTGCAGTTAGCTTCACTTGTTACGAACAGATTGCATTGACGACATATCTGATTTGCATCACAAAATAGTGTCGATGAATGTTGAATTTCATGGGTCAAAAGGTCCATCGGCGAAAAGTGCCGAAAACAAAGGCCCTTTGATACGTGAAATGGGTCCATGAGATCAGTGACGGCCCAAACACTTACATCAGGACTTGCTTGCTGAGTAAGACATGTGCACGATGGCTTCGGAGATCAGAAAGTAACAATCTCCCGCTGTATTCCCACAATTAACAAATATCTGAACTCAAAAGCTGAATGTTATATCACGCTTTTGGGTTTCTGGAATGCTTTGGATTACTGTCTACACGTACGATCGTGTCGTATGCCTCGAGTCCTTCGCTTTGTTGCTTCCTCATAAGAAAACCACCACATAAAAGTTCAGACTTTGGCAGAGACACGAGCTTAGGTGTGGACTGGATTACAGTTTTTTGAGACTTCAGAACAGAGAGAACAGAGTACTTCTGTTATCTGTGAATTGAACGAGAAAATGTCATGTTATTTATACGTGCCTAACCGGCTATCTGCTGATCGCAGTTTCCTGTAATTGCCTATTTGTAGGAGAGTCCTAGCACCCGCAGAAAGATTTGGGGTTACAATCATGTCCAATGGTATGAATATCTCTCTTATGTCTGCATAGTGTTTTTCAGTTGTTTTTGTGCTAACCGACTGGTTTGATGCATAATCCGCGTGCCTGATTAGGAGCACCATTTCCACGAACATTAATCGTTGAAGGATTCTGATTAATTGTCGAACTTATCCTGGTCAATCAACTTCCTTCTCTGTAATTGTGAAGTTGGAGGTCTCCTATAAAATGTCGCTCAAAGTACTTGAAACTCCTACAGGGTCTTTTGAGATGATCTGTTGATATTCATGCTAATCGGCAATCTTCGCGTCAATCTCATGTTGGTTTGAAATTCTTGGCTCAGAGTTGTTGAATCATTCATGAGAGTAATCGTAATTTCATGACTGATCTGTACATATCGATCTTGTCGTGGAAATATGTCTAGCCGAGTGCCTGCAAAACCGACAGGGTCCTAGGAAGGAAGTGATCCTGGACAATTCCAGGGAAAGGAAAAAAAAAAACACAACATGTATGTATGAACAGTGCAAAAAATGCAAATATATCTTTTCATTCTTCAAATTACATGTGCCCTCTATCTGCACGCAGCTGACAATGTAGATCAAGAGAGCATTTGCAGCAGAAGTAGAAGTTATAGGCACTGTTTGGTAACCATCCAAACAGTGCATAATTCTGTTTTTTTGTTCCCGGGATCAGTTTGGAAACAAAATCGCGTTTGGTAAAATTTTTGTTCCCGGGAACAGATTTGGAGTAGAATCAAGAATAAAAAAAAAAGATTAATTATTGTTCTAGGAACAAAAAAAAAAAAAAAATCAAAAAAGTGGAACCCTTCTCTCCCCTCCTCTGTTGCCGTTCGCCATTGTCCGTCACGCCCATCACCGTTTGTCGCCCCGCCGCCGTCTACCGGTCGCCGGCAACTAGTTCAGCGAGCTCGCCGGAGGCTCGGCCGGCCAGGGCGAGGTCCAGCGAGCTCGCCGAAGGCAAGCCCAGCCACCGACGAGGCTCGCCTAGCCCTACCAGTGGCCAGGCGGGCCTCGCCCAGCCCCAGTGAGGCTCGATCGACAAGGGCCGGCCTCACTGAGGGCCGGCGACACTCCGTGAGGTCGTCGGCCCTTGGCCGATCGCCTGGTCCAACCCGAAGAAGAAGAAGAATAGGAGGAAAAAGAAAAAAGTATAAAAATTATTTAAAAATTAAAAAAAAAAAAAAATTGATTTGGAACAAAATCAATGAAGACGGCATCAAACGCAATTCTATTCTAGAATCGAAATTTTGAATAGTTATCAAACGGTTTAAAATGCTTAGAATCTATTCTCGGGAATGAAATAAAAATAATCATTTTATCAAAATCTACTCCCGGAAACAGAATCGTTACCAAACACGCCCATAGTTTCCCTAAGCACCAACAACCTTGAGAAAAGTGGTCTCAACTCAACTCACAAGTTCTTTTTCTTGCAAAACATTTATCACGTGAAATGTTTTGTGTGATGCCTTGTTTTGGGAAGGAGAATAGCGCAAGCACCATAATTTTTGTATGGCGCTTAGTTGAGCATCATAATTTTTTTCGTTCACTTAAGGGGCACATCGGAGTAAAATCTCATATTCAGCAAATCATCATATGTGGATTTTTTTATTAATTTTCCATATGAAGTGGATTTTTTTATTGTTTTTTAATCTTTTTGAATTTTTTTGTTTTTGTCTTTTCCATCCCTATTCTTTTATGGCAAGCAAGGGTTTTTTTTTTATTATTTTCCCATCCGATGTGGATTTTTTAATTTTTTTAATCTTTTTGAATTTTTTTTTTTCTTTTTCTTTTCCCCTCATTGACCTCAGAAACAAGGGGCAAAGGGAAAAAAAAAAAATCAAAAAATTATTTAAAATTTAAAAATTTAAAAATTTTCTATGTCAACGCCGGTGAAGTAACATAAAACGACTGACGTCCGTGTTGGATTTTCCAATAAGACAAATAGCTAATGGCGCTCAAGTGATCAATTTTTTAAAATTGTGATGCACGAGCGAGGGAAAAAAATTATAGTGAATGTCATGTAAAAGTTATGGCACGCCTATTTTGTTCCTCCCCCCTGTCTAGATTTCCTCGTCCTCTCTTTGTACAGCAAAGTTGTCCAATAATGAGAAGAGAAGACATTTGATCTATCCAATTGACTTCAGATGAAAGTGAATGATAACTTGTATCCTAGCGGAGCAATTTTAAAATGGATGAACTGAAGCATCACGGGAACAAAAGCCTGTATAATTAAAAGTGTCTTGCGAAGCATGCGCGGAATTTCACATCAACAAGAGTTTGGCAACTGTGGCCGGCCCTGGAGGCCAGCCTTGATGGGTCTCGACGGGGTTTATCTCGGATGTTCGGGCTGGACCACCGATGTGTTTGAAGGTACTAAAAAAAAGGTACTAGAAAGCAGTTGTGACGTGACGTGGAAGCGCGAGGAGACGAGGATTTAGATGTTCTTTCTTGCTCAATGGAGTTCATCAATTAGAAACTTGCTCGTGGAAGGGTATAAATCAACTTTGGTAATGGTATTGTAGGCGTAGATTTTGCATTGCCACTGCATGTCCTGGTATTAGCCACTTGCGCAGGCTCCATGGAAGTCACACCAACACGTGAAGAACAAATCAACCTAGATGGGATTTCCTTAAATTGGAATATATAAGTCGTTAAGAATCATAATCTCAACACATTGCATGTGATTCGATCCATCCTAGATCATGATGTCCTAATGATGAATTTCGACTTCACTTCGTAGGACAGCTGCTGTGCATATCCCCATATATGTGTAGGGAATGAAGAAGAAACAATTTGACACTTAAAATAACCAAAAAATTTATCATGCAAAAATTATGACACTTTTACGCTGCTCTTACCCTCTTGTCTAGATTTTCCCCTCCTCACTCTATACAACAAAGTTGTCCAATAATGAGAAGAGAAGACATTTGATCTATCCAATTGACTTCAAATGAAAGTGAGAAAATTCGAAAAATGGACTCGAAGTGCCATTTTTTTTCTCAAATAAGGATCAAAAGTGGATTTTGTTTCAAATAATGACTTAAAGTAACTTTAGTTGTTTCAAATAAGAGCCTAAAGTGGTTTTGGATGTTTCAAATAAGGACCCGACATCGCGAGTCGCCAGCTAGCTAAATTTTTCAACCAGTCAAGGGTATTTTCATCATTTTGGCATTTCCCCCCTTTTTTCTTCCTTTTTTTCCTTTCTCTGGTTCTTCTTCTTTCTCTTCGTCGGTGGCCAGTCGGCCGACCATCGAGGACGCCCATAGAGGGCTAGGCGAGGGTCGCCCTTGTCTGCAAGGGCCACCCATGTCGACCATAGGTTAGGGATGGCCTCGCCTAGGCGTGGCGACCCTTGCCTAGGGGCCATTCGCGAGATCAGCCCTCACCGACCCTGGTAAGGGCCGGCCAGCAGCAAGCGAGGCCCAAGCGAGGCCCAGGCAAGGCCGACCCTCCCAAATCTAGCAAGGGTGGCCTTGCTCATGGCCGGCGAGGGCTTGGCAACCTTGCCAACCTCTTGTAAGGTCTACGAGGCCACCCTCGCCAGATCTGGCGAGGGTCCATCTTGCCTAGGGCCAACGTGGGCTAACCTTACAAATGGCCCTTGGGCGAGGGTCGCCTCGCCTATGGCCGGCGTGGGTGGCCCTCACCCAGCTCTCTATGGGCATTGCCAGTGGCCGACCGGCCATCAGCGAAGAGGAAGAAGACCAAGAAAAAAAAAGGGGGAAAAATGACAAATGACCACAGAGGGCTGGACGTGCGAAGTGAATGATAACATCTACTTTATGCCCTTATTTGAGAAAGTAATAGCACTTTGGATCCCTTTTTGGAATTTTCCTGATGAAAGTGAATGATAACTTGTATCCTAGCAGAGGAATTTTAAAATGGATGAACTAAAGCATCACGGGAACAAAAGCTTGTATAATTAAGTGTCGCATGCGCGGGGAATTTCACATCAACATGAGTTTGGCAACTCTGGCCGGCTCTGGAGGCCAGCCTCGATGGGTCTCGACGTGGTTTAGCTCGGACGGCCGGGCTGGACCATCGATGTGTTAGAAGGCACTAGAAAGCAATCGCGATGTGACGTGACGTGGGAGCACGAGGAGACGAGGACTTGGATGGTCTTTCCTGCTCAGTGGAGTTCATTAATTGGAAACTTCACTCGTGAAAGTGTGTAACTCAACTTTGGTAATGGTATCGTAGGCGTAGATCTTGCATTGCTAAAGCATGTTCCGAGATTAGCTACCTGCGTAGGCTATACGGAAGTCATACCAACACTTGAAAAACAAATGAACCTAGATGGGATTTCCTTAAATTGGAATATAAAAGTCATTAGGATTCATAATCTCGCACACATCACATGTGATTCGATCCATTCTAGATTATGATGTCCTAATGATGAATTTCCACTTCAATTCGCAGGACAGCTGCCATGCATATTCCCATGTATGTGTAGGGAATGAAGAAGAAACAAATTAATACTTAAAATAACCGAAAAAACTTGTAGATATCATCACGATTTTCAGCGATTGGATGCGTGGATGACCGACCCATTGATCATCAGAATCTTTTCTTAAACAAGATAAAGAATTGGTGGTTCGAATTATTCCCACCTCAATGGCCAAAACCAACACAATTATTCCCACGTCAAAAACGAGAATTACGTGGGAATCGCTCCATTGTCGAATGGATGTTTGTCCTTTGCGATGTGTTCTTTTGCAATATGGACAAAACACCGATTACTATTTTAGCCTAAATCATTCGTCTCGATTTCTTGGTTTGGTAGTCTCTGCCGAATGTCGTTATGCTCATTGTCTGCTGGGGCATTTTTTTTTTTCCCGTTAGGAATTAAATTCCCAATAGGCAATGATGATCCCACATGTCCCCAACATCAAAAAATTGCCAAAAGGGAAAAAAAATA
This sequence comes from Eucalyptus marginata, assembly GCA_014182565.1. Taxonomy (NCBI): domain Eukaryota; kingdom Viridiplantae; phylum Streptophyta; class Magnoliopsida; order Myrtales; family Myrtaceae; genus Eucalyptus; species Eucalyptus marginata. Next base: position 716,998 of record CM024594.1, on the reverse strand, counting down.
CCCAGGGAACAATTTAAAAATCGAAATTGTACTATTAGATAAATGCTCCTCCGCTGTCCCATTCAAGGGAAAGCAGACAAAAGGAAAGATATATCTCACCCTGAATTGTCTCCAACCCAATGAGGGATTCCACTTGCCAAGGGACCTGATCGAGCTCCAATTCCTTGATCTTGATATTGACTTGTAGAAGCTCATATGCAACGCATCTAATCATTTATGTGTACCCATAATTCCTGAACTTTTCACTACAGAAAAAAAAGAGAGAGAAAAAGGAGACATTTTGAGCAAGTTCCAAGTTCACCCCCTTGGCCGTTTCGGGCTTTCAGCAATAATTTCAAAAAGTGATCAAGGGTTGGATAAGACTGATCTAAATCACGCCCACATAGTTAATGACACTTAAGATTCTTTTCGGGTCCCATCTCAACCCTCTTCATCAAACCGCCTAGCATATTCCAAATTCACCCGGTCCTTCTCATGCTCATTTTTCCCTCATCTTTCATACTCATCATACTTATTCTTCCTCTTGCTTTGTAATTTACTATGACTTGATCACTTTTGAGCTAAACAATGAAGTAATTTAGGTCCAGGGATAGGGGATTTGAGAAAAAACCGAACCCCTTTTCCCCTTCTCGTATGCTTTGAATCGTTTGCATCGATGCAAAAAGAATGGAACCAAATTTCGATGCCCATCCGAAGTTGACATCCTGTGCAATCAAAGCGCCACTCACCAGGGAGAGACACATAGGCCCTTTGGCAAGGGCCACAGCAAAAGGTACTTAAAAGAAAGCGAAACCCAACCCCACTAGGTGTCTGTCAAGCATATGGTAAAAAAGCATTCGATCCTATGAGAATTATCGTTGTTGTTTGTGTTATTCAGAGTTAGGAGGGGATCTTTTCAATGCCCTTAGAACCAGCAAAAGAAAATGAAAAGACTGATTGAGAATGAGATAAATCTGAAGCCACTAGGAGCACTTGTACTTTTGCCTCACATCATCTTTCACTAGCAAAAAAGCAAGCACGCACACACATCCTTGTCCATCCAGCTCTCGACCCCAACACTAAAGCAACAAAAGGAAAGGAGAAGAGAAGAAAGAGGCCTGCTCTTTCTACTTCATGATCAGGACCATTTCTGGAAGATCCCACAAGTTGAAAAATAGAAAATGATGCAGGCCGTGAACTTTTCCTCCCCTTTCTTTCCTCTCGCTGTTCTATAATGTGCACTCTCCAATGGGAACATCGCTTCGGCGTGTGGTTTTTTCGTGACCCTTTTGCCCTAATTTAGTCCGGATTCAATGTGTTCTCTCATGATTAAGGGAAAAAGAAAGCGGCCAATTACATGTGATGAAAGTAATCATTTGAGGGTTTAAGGAACCTCGAAGACATTGGAGATGTCATTGGTCGTACAAGTTGGGAAGATGTGGGGCTCAACTTTAGTTACCTTTTTATGTGGTGAATAATTCAGCCAAACCCTAAACTTATCTCCATTACTTTGTGACGAGCAACAGCGTAGAACAGGACCAGAAAGAGAGCTCAGCCACGGGGGATAACAACAACTGAGGAGGGGAAAGAAAAGCATCTGCAATCTGTAATTACTGGTTTTTTATTATATCCTTAGAAAGTTCCTTGTGTTGGAAGTAGGTGGCCGACTGATCCATCAATGGTTTAAAAAAGAGAATTTCTTGGAGCCCAGTATGAGTGGGATTCAATGTAGTTCTTATGGTTGTCATTATCATCCAGAGGAAAACTTCATCAAAATCATCCAATGTCATCGAGTTATTGTGCCCCGCGCCAAACGGGGAAATTATCTTATGTAATATGTGCATTGCGAATCATTGACACGCGAAAAGATAAACCAATAAAAATAACATGAATTAGTTAGTACTGTTAATGACAACACAAAATCACTCAGTGTCCTCGAGTTATTGGGTATTGCGTTCACACTCGAATGGAAAATTGATTTCATGGAATTGTCACATCACGAATGACGTGTGAAGAAATAAGTTATTTAATATTGAGATATTTAAAAACAAAACAAAAAATTGGATGAAGCGTCCTTCTTTTATTTGACCCGTAAAATTAGAATGGATTGATTAATACTAGGAATGACATTGACAGGAAAATTGGCCAAGTCAATGCGAAAAACTTTGCAATAATTGAAGGCTATTAGTCAAATTCGAGAAACAAGAGTGTCTTCTACGTATCTTCCCATGGGCTGAGCAATTGGGGTTTGTAATTGTAAGTACCTCTATCCTTAGCGTGATGGGGATGAGAGGTTTCTGGTACAAAACGGACGAATTGAGCCAAAATAGTCTAAGACGACTAATTGCTTTTTAGTAGTTTATTTTTTTTTTTCAAATGGAGACACACAGATATTCAATTGATTGGATATCCTGGTAAACCAAGCAACCTATGAACTGTCACATATTTGCAGATGGGTCCTAAGCCAAAAAGAAAAATAAGAAGAAAAAGGACATCTTGACTCTAACACGAGCAAACCTTCATAAAGATATGACAACTACCGCCTTGTCAATTTGATCCTGAATTCATCAATGTGGCAGCTGATGGATATAATGGATTGGGGCAAAATCTGAGGAGCAATCGAATTGAGGGATCGTTCAATCGTCGTGGCCGGATCTATCATTTTCTTGTCCATGGGGAAGTAGCTCGAGCATTCAATTGCGAGGAAGTAAAAGTTTGTGTAGTTCCATAACAATGCCCGCGTGGAAGAGCTCATCGCGCAATGGAAATACCACATGGCATGCTAGTACCGCGTCATTGAATCGGATAAGCTTAGGATTTTCGCTTTGAACTCGTGGGGCACACGCATTTGTGTTAGGTTGTAATGTGTGGATGAGATGATGGCATTGGATTAAGTGCGACACCACTTCTCATGCTAGGCGATACAGATTTTACACTTTTTCCAGCTCGTGAAGTCGTTGATTCATTAAATGCTGGTTCTACCATCAATGTTCCTCAGCTCGTGTCATCGAGGTAGGCTGAAACCGGGCCCCTCGAGAAACTGCATCTTCAATTCAAATCAAGTATAACGTTTACGACCCAAATTGAATGGAAAAGATCCTATTAGCAAAATTCCATCTGATTGGAGAAATAAGGAGACCGGATCCTTAAAACGTGGGGAATAACTTCATCCTTAAACACCCTCCCCCGCAAGCAAAAAAAACTTTTGACTTTTACAGAAAGGGAAAGAGTCTTAAACAAGGTTTAGCCGTCACCGATGAATAGCGAGGTAAATAATGTAATGATTATGTTACATGATTAGACCTATTAAATAGATGGTTCGGATGCGGTTAAAAATGGGTCAATTCAAATTGACCCATTTAATCCGACATATTTCATGCTATATAAATCTTGTAACTCATACAAGACTTAACACATACCTAATTTAACCCATATTGTTAAAATACTTTTTTATTTAGCCCAATCTAGTAAAACTCATATTGAAACTAAGATGAAAGCATGAAGTGATCAAACGCGAAATCGAGTAAGGGTGAGCGAAAGTGAAGAGAGTCATATAAGTGAATCAAATCTAAATAAGTTATGAACCCATTAACATCTATATTAAATCCATTTATGACCCATAGAATTAGGTTTAAATCTATTATAATATTTAAATAATAAACTACGCACTTATTTAATAGTTTAAATTTTTAGAAAAATTGGAAGTAATTTCACAAATCTTACAAAATCTATTTATTGAATATAACTAATCCATATAACTACAAAACTCATCAAATACGAGTTAAAATTTAGATGTATTATTAATTCCGACAAATCTACACATTATATATATATGACGAGCGGCCAACGTGCTATATATATATATATATATGACAAGTAGCCAACGTGCTATCATCGTGTGGCTGGCTATACATATATTGACACACATGTAATTAGGAATTTTTTACTCTGGCTATCTTTAGGGGTATCGATTCTTCACCTCTTTCGTTCCTCCTCCTCTTCTTCTCCTTTTGTCTTTTTGTTCCTTGCTTTGGTCGGAGGTAATATGAAACGGAGGCGATGGGACAAGGCCGCCCTCGATCTTTTGAGAATTAGAGGAGGCCATCATTAGAAAAAAATTAGATGGTCGCGTCGAAAGGTACTTTGCCTTTAAGGAGGGCAACATAATAGATTAATCGTAACCAGCCCGATCATGACCTAAAATCCCCAGCGCGAAAAGCTGCCGCGGCCGCATGGACTGACCTATCCCATCCCAAGGAGGACCATGGACTTTTATCAGTGGACGTGAATAATGACGTATGAATTACGTTAGAACTGATGATATGATATGATAGTCGCGAGACATTATTTTGGGTTTGCCGAAATGTCAATGAAAAGCACTTCAATCTCTTCTTCGTTTTGTTTTCTAATAGCTTTCACATTACGGCAACCGGACATCCTCATCCACCACGAAAAGGAAATTTCAAATTTAGCGGAGGTTTAGGTCGAATTCCGATCGGGGAAAGAAAAGAAAACCTAATTGTGCACGTGGGAATGCAACCGGGGAAGGAAAAAAAGGGCGCCGAGGAAAGTTGTCTGTCGAGTTCCATACAGACCCAAACACCTCACGTTGAATGGGAATTCTGTTCGCAACTGATCTTCTTTTTTTCCCCATCCCCACCCCCCTAAGGATGTGGTGGCGAAAATTCAAAAAAGAAATTCAGGGTAATTATAATTTAGTCATATATATATATATATATGACTAAGAAAGAAGCAGGGCAAGCTTTGGTCGTATCCTTTACAAGGAAAAAAAAAAATCAGGCTATCACTGAATGGCCTGTCGTATTTAGGGTTGCGATTTGGGCTTCAAGAATCAAGAAAAGATTCCAGATTCTTATAAGAATCTCTCCCACCCCATTAGACCTCAGATCGAAGCCTGCCCCGAGGTCTGGTCCGGAAACACCTGCGTCCCTGAAATTATATTATTAGCTCTCGTTGCTCCATCTATATATTATAATCTCTCTCTTCTGACACCCCCCACTCCTCCTCCTCCTCGCTCCCTAGTTCCTATCGCCGTAGCCAAGAACGAGGTTGCCTCGCGACCCCTTCTCCTTTTCATGGTCATGGAGACTCAGCTGCCGCCGCCGGAGCCGCAGAGATCGAGGAGGAGCAGCCCCCTGACCCGGCTCAACGACTGCGTGGCGGGGAGCTGGGTCGGGAGGCGGTTCAAGGTGTCGGAGCGGAACACGACCTTCACGACGGAGCTCCGGGCCGGGACCGCCACGTTCCTCACCATGGCCTACATCCTCGCGGTCAACGCCTCGATCCTGACGGACTCGGGCGGGCCGTGCTCGGTGTCGGACTGCGTGCCGCTGTGCTCGGACACGACCATCTCGGTGAGCAACTGCACGGGGCCGGGCCTGAGCGTCGTCCAGCCCGACGCGTCGTGCAAGTTCGACCCGGTGAACCCGGGGTACGCGCTCTGCCTGACGCAGGTGCGCAAGGATCTGATCGTGGCGACGGTGGCGTCCTCCCTCATCGGGTGCGTCATCATGGGGACATTCGCCAATCTGCCGCTCGCCTTGGCGCCGGGAATGGGGACCAACGCCTACTTCGCCTATACGGTGGTCGGGTACCACGGGTCGGGCAACATATCCTACCAGAGCGCGCTCGCCGCGGTCTTCATCGAAGGCCTCCTCTTCCTGCTGATCTCGGCCATCGGGCTCCGGGCAAAGCTCGCGAAGCTCATCCCCAAGCCCGTCCGAATAAGCTCTTCCGCAGGAATCGGCCTCTTCCTCGCGTTCATCGGCCTACAGAACAGCGAGGGAATCGGGCTGGTCGGGTACAGCGGGTCGACATTGCTGACCCTCGGGGGCTGCCCGAGCTCGTCCCTCCTCTCGGTCGCCCCGGTCGAGACCACCGCCAACGGCACGGTGAGCCTGCTCGACGGGGGCACCGTCTCGGCTGCCATCTACTGCGCGCAGAATCGGATGGAGAGCCCGACGATGTGGCTGGGAATCGTGGGGTTCGTGATCATCGCGTACTGCCTCATCAAGAACGTAAAGGGCGCAATGATTTACGGCATTGTGTTCGTAACGGCCATCTCGTGGTTCCGGAACACTCAGGTCACGGCGTTCCCGCACACCGACTCCGGCGACGCGGCCTACGCCTACTTCAAGAAGGTGGTGGACGTGCACGTGATCAAGAAGACGGCCGGGGCGTTGAGCTTCAAGAAGATCGGGAAGGGCTACTTTTGGGAGGCCCTGGTCACGTTCCTGTACGTGGACATCCTGGACACCACGGGAACCCTTTATTCCATGGCCCGGTTCGCGGGCTTCGCGGACCAGAACGGGGACTTCGAGGGCCAGTACTTCGCCTTCATGTCCGACGCCACGTCCATCGTGGTGGGGTCGCTGCTGGGGACGTCGCCGGTGACGGCCTTCATCGAGTCGTCCACGGGGATCCGGGAGGGCGGGAGGACGGGCCTCACGGCGCTGACCGTGGCCGGCTACTTCTTCCTGGCGTTCTTCATAACGCCGCTGCTGGCGTCGATACCGGCGTGGGCGGTGGGGCCGCCACTGATCCTAGTGGGGGTGCTGATGATGAAGTCGGTGGTGGAGATCGATTGGAACGATATGCGGCACGCCATCCCAGCGTTCGTGACGCTGCTACTGATGCCCTTGACGTATTCGATCGCGTACGGTTTGATCGGCGGGATCGGGACATACATTGTGCTGCACTTATGGGACTGGGGCGAGGAATTGCTGGTGAAGTTTGGGGTGGTCAACGCCCGTGGCGGCGGTGGCCGGGGTGGGGTCAACGGTTCGCATGGCCAGCCCAAAGAAGATGGAAACCTCAAGACCGTGGAGTTGGAACCTTAGAATATATCAACTGAGGAGGTAATTAGAGATCACTTTTTTCTTTTCTTCTTTTTTTGTTCTCCCTGTCTCTCTTGTTTTTTTTTTCCCCTCAAATACCCATTAGGAATATTCAATTTCTAAGATAGTTCTTTTTTCACAAAATCTGGGCAAAAGAGGATGGATTCGTAAAATAAATGGCTGTACATAGACTGTTGTGCCCTCCTTATGCCAAACTCCTATACTTTTTTTCCAATTCAGCTTCATTTCATATTGCATTTTTTTTTACATGGCCATGTAGTTTCATTGTACATGTGTTTGATCCAAAGCGAGTTGCTTCCAAGCTTGCATATCACGAGGTCTCTTCACGGTTGTACTTTAATGCATATAAAACTATATAGGCCGAGAGAAAAAAAAGAGAGAGAGAGAGATTAACCAAGGGAGTATACAGCTTGATAACACTAGATCGTTGGCATTTTCTGCTTTGTATAGTGCTCACATGAAAAGACCCTCTGGAGCCACTTTGAACGTTCTCGTCAAATCAGCCAAAGTTGTCGCTGGCAAGCGAAACCAACATGTCTCGGGCAATGAAAAAAACTAAAGCAAGCAACAAATCTCTCTTACGTACGAGGGAGGGACACTAGCAGGGGCTCATTGTATAAATTATCTGATTGGAAAAAGAAAAAGATAGCGAAGATAAATTCGAAAGGTATGTTTTTGGAGCTTGGCTTTTGTAATTATGCGATCGGCTCATCCCCATGTCATGATGACTGTGTACAGCGTTTGAGTTCTGCAACTGCGCAAGGAGTTTCGGATCTTGACTCGACTTTACTCTCTCCTCGACAGAACTACCATTATAAGAATAATCTGAAAGGGGCAGAGATGGGGCTACCATGAATTTTGAATCTTATGGTAAGATGTAGAAGAATAAAAAAAGTTTACCACTGAGTTAATATGATTCAATGCCCCATAAAGTTGTGAATTTGTCCATCTGTCAAATAGACAGTAGAGAAAAAGAGGTGGAGAGACCAGGTGCCAAGATGGTTTCTGAAATTACTTTATTTTCTCTTGTGCTTTTTCTCTTTACCCTTTTTTTTATTTAAGAGAGTAAAATGCCAAAAAAAAAAAAAAAAAGGGTTTTTAGATATGGGTTCTATCTAAGGGATATTGCAGCGGCAAGAGAACAAATTGCCGCCGATTTTCAGTCATCCTTTTAAATGGCATCGGAAATTAGACCTAACTAATATTATAAACACCATTAAAAAATTGGATGGACTTGGCATCTTGGTGTATTATTAAAGGAAGATTTTCTTCCTTATTTAAATTATGACTATCATGCACGATGAATCATGATTCATTACAAAGATCGAGTAATCAATATGGAAAACAGCCATACCAAGTATGCCTATCACAAGTTATCATCACATCCAGTAGTCCATATCTAAGAATATTTTACAAAAAGAATTGGTTAATGGGCCCCAAAAAATACAAATCTAATCACTATACTTTTGTATTCTACTTACTCGCATCTAGAAAGATGATGTTATGGGTTTTAAATTTTTTTTTTTTTTGGTATGCATGATATAAAGAGTTGCCACTGAAACCTATATGTCATAATAATTACCTAAATATTGTTACAATCAATCAAGAGTCCCGAATCGAAAGGAAGAGCTGCAATTCATAATTTTTCCGGCAACTCGGGCAAAAAGAACACCACCTTTATCAGGTGCAAACGGAGACATAATCATACTTGTATTTCATATAGATCGGTGGATTGATTTTGTGCCAAAAACACGGGATACTCTTGCTAAAATCGTGCAATACATTACCTTTTGTAGGGATACGGAATTGGGCAGGTTGGATATTGAATCGTCCTTAGGAGGAAAACAAAACAGAAATGTATTTCTGCAATTTAGTGGATTTTCCAGAATAAATTCAGCAGAAAATGATAAAGAGCTCATGACAAAACACTTGCCCACTTTCTCTCCTCAGTGGGATTCTGCTGTGTGGTTTGAAATCAGAGATTGACAGATGTAACAGCAATAGACCTCCCACATCCCTCAGAACCAGAAAAAGGGAGATCAGCTTCAGTTCTGCGCACTAATCAGAGAGATTAATCAACACCTACTTAAGTACACGGGCACTAATCATGCCTTTGAACAGTGAAAAAGCTATGGAGAAAGGTGGGATGGGAAGCTCGTGATCTTAGCACCAAATTGGACTTAAAAAAAAAAGGGAATTTTAAAAGAAAAATAATTGAAGTGAAGTTGGTGAGGGGGAATAAATTCTTGGTTGAGAGCTAATCAGACATGAAAGTGAGGCATTGGAGGAATAAATTCTTGGTTGAGAGGTAATCAGACAATGAAGTGAGGCATTTGTGCATGTGTCATCTCAAAAACATACATATATATAATATATAATATTAAGAAAAGATGGGAAAAGATAATTTTTGGAGCCTTTTAGGCATCTGGGTAAGCAGATGATTTGAGGATCTGTCTGCCAAACAATTTAAAGTTAGGGGATCCTAGTGTTAATAGAGACACATCATGGTGCTTTTGTCTGAAACAAAAGCCACACAATGTTTGACCCAGCACAAGGCGACCCAATAAGGGAATGCTACAATGCAAGCTCCTCAACATCCATCTTAGGAAAACAGGGAGAAAATGAAAAGAAGGGTTCCTTTCTATACGCTCTTAAAATGAATTTTCCTCATTTTAAGTGCCGATGACTTTTCAAAGCATGCGTGTTAGATCTTTTGTATTCGATATTTTCTATATTCCTTTGGAAATTTCGAGAGCTCGCTTCGAAAGAGAGGCGTTAAATAACGCAGACCACGAAAATTATCCAAAAAACAAAGATAAATATATAGATATTAATCTCTATCAGAGGGTACAGCTTATTGAACAAAGGCCACATAAAACCTGTGGTTTCCTCCATCAATTATTAAAACAGATAATAATATTAAAAAGAGAGGGAGAGAGAAGTGAGTTTCTTGTGATGTGAACACTTTATAAAAAGAAAATATGGAAAGTGACCTCCAACTTCTCTTCTAACCCTACTGGCTCCCTTCATTTCTATTTATTTATTCATTTACTTATTTGTTTATTAGTTTTGCGTATTGAAACACTAAGGAGAATATATTGACCAAAATAGCTCCAAAATTCGAATAATTTGATTGAACTACTCTATGGACTTCCTTGGAGGAGAGTTTAAATTGCGACTTTTGGAGAGAATCCGAGTACGTGAAAACGTGCCTAATTTATCCACCAGTTCAGCACCAAACATGGCACCAAATACCCACTTGCCACTTTACTTTGACCTCTATTCATTGCCCATACTTTACGGCTTCATATTTCTCGAGATACAAGTTGACGATGAGTAAGGTCTGATGAATCGCCCCCTTTCCAACATAAAACAAACTCGCAAGGAAGAAAACAAAAGGTCATTTTCCGTGATGGTTCGAGTATGATATACGCAAGTCCAGCCCCTCAATCTAAACGCATGTAAGTCGTCCACTTCTAGCTTGAAGATTCGCGATGTTAGACTTTAATCGCTTTATGAACTACAAACGTTAACATGTTTGAGGACGTCGGTTATTGAAATCCTTAATTTTTTTTTTTTTTAAATGCTCATTGAAATGAACATACGAAGTTAATGACCACATGATGTGTAAGAAGCTGAAATATTTGCACAGGAGAAGAAGAGAGAGCTTAAAATATGAAGCATGTCCATTGACTAATGGCCCATTTCATAGAATGGGCCTTAAGCCCACTGATCGGTTAGCTTCATCATGGAAAATTCCTCTGATTTTTTTTTTTTTTTCTTTTCTTCTTTTTAATCGTCACAAATTCCAATTTAGGAAGGCAAAAGTCAATACATTGAATTGCGGGGCGCCGACTCTTTCTCCCAATTCGAGGATAAGTAATAAAAAATTCATGTAGATAACATTATTCCAAAAAGGCCGCGGTCCCCCAACGCTCTCGTGAAAAGCAAGCAATATAACCAAGAAATATTTGTGTTCCTCCGTTGAAATTGTTTTCATTGTTTTGATAATGAAGTTGCTATTTGGCGGTATTAACGGATGATTGCACCGATACACCAGCCACCGATAGATCAATTGCTCCTACACACACCGGGCTTGTACAACTTGTGGACTATTGACCTCCTGAATGGGTTCATGTCCTCATCAAATTTGAACAATCAGCAACGCCCATGCTCGGGTTCTCGCCAACCAATCCCAGGTTTGGGTCCCTCTAGCCTTGGCCCAAGTCCTTGGTGCCCATGCCCAAGTCCCTAGGGTTGTGCTTGGATACTCGGCTCCTATGCTCGACTCTCCAATGGTTGTGCCCAGGTTCTCGGCTCACTTACTAAGTCAAGACTTGAGTCTCTTGAAGCCAAGCTCAGGTCTATAAAGGCTAGACCCAAATCCATCGAGGACAGACTTAAGACCCTAGTGCCTATGCCTAGATACTCAATTTTCGTGCCCAAGTCACTAACGCCTAAGCCAAGGTCCATCAATATCAAGATTAAGCCTCCATGCCCATGCTTGAGTTCCTAGTGGTTGGCTCAAGAAACCATGTCTTCTGCGATTGAGACTCCAACGGTTGAATATTTCTTGTATCACACGAATAATGCATATCTATTTAAGAAAATAAAATGTAGTTTTCCATTTCCAATGATGAAAAATAATTTCAAGCTCATTTTTAAATGTTAAGCCAATGCAAGAAAAATCCTAAAAAATAATTTCTTCAAAGACATTCTCCCAAAAAAAAAAGGTCAACTTTTTCATGAAATAAATAAAGCTTTACATTAACATTTTGGTTTACAATTGATACAATAAATAAGCATAAATAATCCTTAAATTTTGGCTCAATATACAATTCGGTCCATAGACTTTTTAATTTGTGCTATATAATCCCTGAACTTTAACACAATGTGTAATGTGGTCCATGAACTTTTAATTTATTTAATGTAGTCCTTGAACTTTTAGTACATGTTCAATCCAGTGCTTGGACTATATGAAAATGTTCAATGTAGACTTATTCAGGGACCGCATCAAATAAATTAAAAATTCATGGGTCAAATTGTATATTGAGCTAAAGTTCAAAGAACTATTTTTGTTAATTTCCCTAAATAAGCTACACCACGTTAATTTGATCAAAGACGAGCAAATCAACCTCACTCTAGGAATTCGAGTGCTTTTCGACTCGACCAACCCTCCGGAAGTTAATGCGAGTTCTACCGTAGCGAAACCTAGAAGGAAGAAAATTCAAGAAGGGAATTGACCTTAAAAGTCCTTACATGAACACGAAAATGGGCAAAAAGTAAGAGGACATTATGGTCAAACGAGGCATGCGGTGGAAATCCTTTAAGGTTGTACCCAAACCCAGTGGTGGGATCAGCCGAGAGAAAGTTGCCAGAGAAGAAGAGGCGAGAGGATGGAGGCCATTGGCAAAACCTGCTGTCCTTCCTTGGTCCTCATGTGCCCCCTCGACAAAGATGCAATCTTTACGATGAAGGAGAGGAAGCACGGGCACGTGCGCGCTGTCGTGGGTTCAAGTAATCCCTTCAAGCTGAGCAGAATCTCGTGTGGAGGAGTATCAGAAGATGGGGTGGAGCCTAGGCGGAAACCCACCACAATGAGGGTGTCAGCTGTTCCCGGAAGCAGGACGGAGGATTATAACACAGCCATGAAGAGGATGATGAGGAACCCTTATGAATATCACCATGATCTTGGTAAAAATCCGTTGATTCCTTTTTTTTTCTGGTCTGTATGTATATTTTTTCACAAGATAATTATCGATTTAGGCTCTACAGTAGTGTTGCTGATCTCGCATTTGGGAAAGTTCCTGTTTTTATGTTTCGTTAGTTTTGTCTCAGCATGATGGGTTGGTCAGTTTTGGCTGATTGAGAATGCTAGGATGAACGGAATCTTGTCTGTCTTTCGTTGACTTTATGGCCTGCATTACTTTTCTGCGCATATTCTAATGAGGAAATATATTCAGATTCATGAATGTAGTGCATGTTCTGTTTGGTGGAAAGATGGATGATCCTTTTGACTTTGTCACGTCGTAGACCACCAACCCCACCCCCCAAAACTCTACTCTTGGTTTTGTTTCTTTAGTCTAAACAATTCGTGGGTCTACTTGTTTTCCTTCTAATGGCCGACTGCCTTTTTGCTAAAGTCAGATTATGTGCAGCGACATACCATCGTCATCGTCGTTCGGTTAAAGTCCGTTGACAAAAACTGAAGTTGTCTCCCTTTGCCTAAAGAACTATCAGTATCATCAATAGAGCAAAAGGGAATCCTAAAAGCTTTAAGTTTTTTGGTTGGATACCTGAGCTACATTCAATTTATTTTGTGTTTATGCTTGTGAACATGAGTAATTCCTTTCCAGCGACTAGATGCTAAATGTGGCTGGTTGAAGTATTGTGATGATCTAATAGTCAGATCCTGTGTTCAGGCATGAATTACACACTGATAACTGATAATTTGATCGTGGGCTCGCAGCCTCAGAAACCCGAAGATATTGATCATCTTAAACATGAAGAGAATGTGGCTTACATATTAAATTTGCAGCAAGATAGAGACATTGAATACTGGGGAGTCGACTTCCAGGCTATCCTGAGAAGATGTCAAGAACTTGGAATCCAGCATATGAGAAGGCCGGTGAGCGAACGAATTTCGCCCTCTTTCTAGAAAATGTTGCTTCAGCTAAATTATGTTTAAAGTTTCCACTTTGGAAAATTCAAGCAATGTTATTCCATTTTTGAGATTCAAGAATAATAATTTCATGTTCACTAACTTGGAGATGACATGAACACACTATGAGATCTCTTTCGCAGTTATTGTAGCCTTAGAAAATTGTCTATGGTGTGGTTCTATTAATGAATGAATAGACTGCCTATTTCATGCATTGTAGGCAAGAGATTTCGACCCAGATTCGTTGAGAAGTGGATTACCCAAAGCTGTGTCATCTTTAGAGTGGGCAATCTCAGATGGAAAAGGAAGGGTTTATGTGCACTGTACAGCTGGTCTTGGAAGGGCCCCTGCCGTTGCAGTTGCTTATTTGTACTGGTTCTGTGGCATGGATGTGAGTCCTCGCATTGATACTTCTTTCCTCAAAGCACTTATTTACTGCTTTCAGATCGATTCTTTGACAATTGTGGGATTCTGGACATGGAAAAAAAACTATCTTGCCATTCAAGCCCATCTCATATTCAACTTTTTTGCAGAATTTAGTAAGTACAGTGATTTTCTTTAGGTTTTGGTCCTTAAGCTTCCTTCCTTTTACCAATGATGTCATGCTTGTGCATGCAATTTACAAATACCTTCAAGATGCTATTATGTCGAATGAAATGCATTAAAAAGATAAAGTGGATAAGCTGCTTTTCTTTTACTGCTGACCTTGTAGGAGGTAAGGCACTTTCATTTCATAAAGTTGGTGACTCGACTGAACTAACTTCTAGTATACGGAACATGAACCGCATAATGGATTTTCTATTTTAGGTTGATTAAATCTCTTAAGCTATTGGCTTAAAGTTTTGTAACATCTGAATCTATGATTTGTGGCAATGGAGCAGCTGAACAAGGCTTATGCCTTTCTGACTGCAAAACGACCTTGTGGTCCGAATAAAAGAGCCATACGTGGAGCTACCTATGATCTGGCCAAGAATGATCCGGGGAAGGAGCCTTTTGAGAGTCTTCCAGAATATGCTTTTGAAGGTCTAGCTGATTGGGAGAGAAGCTTGATTCAGGACCGTGTACGTTCTCTTCGTGGGACTTGAATGTCCATGTAAGGACTCTCTTTCCTTCTTTCTGCCAATTTGTCAAGGCTTTCTCTTCTTGCTGAGGTGGACTTGAATGTCCATATAATAGACAGTTGCTCTTTCTTATATTCTCCATGGAAAATTACTTCCCAATCTCTCTGACAATCTTGTGGCATCTTCTCAGCAGTCTCGATAGTAATTCATGTCAGCTGTAACTATTATATTCTCTACGTCAGGTTTTTGGTTCACGGGATTTGGTCATTCAAATTTGGCAAGATCCTCTATCAATCGCTTAGATTGCTATTAAACCATGTGTGAAGTGAAGCTCTGAGTGACATGTTTGTCTAATCATTGTTTTGTATCCGAAGAGCATCGAATTAGGTACTTACATGGCTTGATTTGTTTGAATTGATTAGGCTAGGCTTCATGCTCTTAAGGTGATCATGCTCTTGAGATCTGAGAAACTATTTAAAGACTCTTTGGGTTCAGTGTGCGCCCTGGTCTTCCTTACTTATAAGTGCTTTTCCGTTTTAACTCCTGGCTACATCTGTTCTATAACGTATCCCTGATATTTGGTTGTAGGTGTCCCGCTTATTCGATATCTTTACCGAGACAACTTCTTCCCTATGATACCATCAGAGGTTCAGAGCATGGAAAATTTTTATGGAGGGTAGTTGAGGCAGAGAAGAATGGCCTCTGTTGTTTTACTGTTACAGGCACATAAACCTTGGCATCCTCGAGGATTATACAAAACTTGGTTGGAAAAGAATTTGAAACCCATTGTCATTTAATATAAATGGTTTTTCAATTTTATATGTACACTGAGAACATCGACACATGCTGTTGATATGATGTCAGGTGCCGGTTCCTTTTTGTAGTACAATTGAGGTCCAACTGGACCTGAGCAGGTCCTTAAATTGCTCATGGAAGTAAAGGTGGGAGAACTGCCCTAGGGTGGGTGACCCCGTACTTGCTTCCCCAGCTTTCTCTACCAGCTGGATAACAATAGGTAGAGGAACATGGGGGACCATAGCTAGTGGGGTAACACTAGGTCTGGTCACACAGGCGGTGATCTGCATGCTAACCTCCTTCAGTGGAGAGGCTACCCAGGGACCATAATGAACCGTAGTCAACGGTGAATAGAAATGGTTTATTTGAGCTCTCATGTTTCTAGAGTTTAAGATTGGAATTTGAACTATGTTTAACTATGAATCACCTGCTAATTCAATCCGAGAGCATGGCTTAGGAATTTAACGCATATTTGATTGGTAACATGCAATGGAGGTTTTTGTTTTTAATCCATGCTTGTAATTAGCATCATGTGAGGCAAAATGTTCCGTCTTCTGTGAACAGAACCAGAGGGAAATGTGATTTCAGGAAATTCAACTTTGGTTCTGTATCTCAATGCTGCCGTCATTTTTGAACCGTTAGAGTGAATCCATGGCCTACAACAATATAAACCTGAACCGGCTGTGGTCCCGATTGGAAAAGTAGAAAATACAAGTGGGATGCATCGAGGAGAACTTCCCGGCTCCGAAGCTCCAGCCATTGAGGATGCATCCTGCAATGGCATTTCACAGTTTAGCTTAGACTTGTCTCAACTTTTAAGCCATTCAACAGATTTAATGAAACAAAAGCCCACAACAAGAGCCTGAATGAAAGCTTCAGCTAAGGACAGAAGCACTTGCAGGTGCCAACGAAGCATGTACTTCATAGCGAATGGAGTGCAAATTATACAGAAGCAGGCACATGCAAGAAACCCACATTAAAGTCATCAAAATCAGATTTCAAAAAGCCCAACAAAGTTCCTTCCAGATTTATAATGTATGTGATTGCTTCGAGAAGCTCAAAAGCCGTGAGAGCTTTTCCATTGGCAAAAGCCAAATGCCAATAATTCTGAGCATGCGGTATAGAAAATATTTAAGGACATTTGATCTCTACTAACACCAAACTATGGTGAATTCTCAGAGAAGAAATTCTGTTGCAATCGCATTATATTTGATAAAAGATCATTCGAATAAGATTAACCACCTGCAACTGTTCCACTGCACACAATGAGGCCGAGCATGTCTGATGCTTCCGTTGAGAAGATAAGCTCGAACATCATGAGATATGATCACCACTATAAAATTCTATTCAAAAGAAGTTAAAAGTGTTCTGCTAAGTGAATGAACTTTCTTATATATGAAAAAATTCCTCATAATATACAGATAAGGCTGTGAAGTAAATATGCTCTAGGAAGTAACGGTACTCTTGTGTCGTGCAAGCTGTGCCTGGCGCCGCCCTAGGTGGAATGCTGTGAAAATCCATAGTAAACAAACCTAAGGTAGCCCACAGAGAAAAGTAAGAAGGTATAATTAACGCACAGCAATAAGCATAGCTATTTTGGTTTCTAGTAAAAGACTCATCCAACATAAAATCAGTTCTCCACGTACAGGCAAGGCATATAGGGAGACCGTTGATATTTTCCCATTGAGAGAGCCAAAAAGCAACTTGAACATTCCAGCTGCCGTGGCATCACCTAATCTCTGGACAATAACATCTATGCATACCTGCATTTATACATATCAGGAATAAGTCTCCCGTAATTCCCAGCATTTCTTCTTCATCATCATGCCATAGCACTAGCAGTATTCAGATGAAATGGAGTGAGACTCATTCATCATCCCAAAAGCCAAAACCAGTCTGACCACGAATCAATGGTACCATGCACATGACAGAAGTTCTAAATGATTTGACAAAATCATCCTAATCAACTTGCAATTATGTTTACCCAAAATAAAAAACTTAACAAGAGATAAACAACTTTATCGATGAGTTAATATTCATACCTTAGCTTTGTACTTCTCATCCTGTGAGACTACAGTAAACAAAAGTTCTCTTCCAGGCCTTGTAACAACATACGTGACAACCTGAAATTGCAGATACTATATCACCCCTCTTTTGTTTTCATGCTTCTATATTTAAGACTACACAAAAGTGTGAATTCAGGAGGATGAAATGAGGAATTGCAGATGTAGAAATTACGGTCAGATAAATTCAACATCTCTGGATGATATATAGATAATAAATAAATAAGGCATAGTTTAACACCTTTCGCAAGGTCTCAGAAATTGCAACTGCCACCCAAGTAGGCCAAACTGCAACCACGGCCACGTTCAACAAGGCAACCAAAGGAGCAGAACAAATAGCAACAGTAATCCCAGCAATGGCAAGAATGCGACCCTACGATAAATGCAAGTTTGAAACTCCAAATCAAGAATAATGGCATAGATTATTATCAAAATAGATACAAAATAAAGCTTCTCTAGCATTTAAAGGACACCCCTGAGGCTGCAAACTATTAGAGTGGCAGGGAATGTATATATGATATAATAAAAAGGTCCAATTTGCAATGTCCCATGAATTAGACAAAACCAATATATTAATTACAAAGGTGATCCAATTTGCAACCACGACCAACCACATTTAACAAGGCAACTAAAGGAGCAAAAGAAATAGCAACAGTAACCCCAGCAACAGCAAGAATGCAACCACCCTACAATATATGCAAGTTTTAAATGAATAATGACATAGATTATAATTAAAATAGATACAAAATAAAGCTTCTCTAGCATTTAAAGGACACCCCTAAGGCTGCAAACTATTAGAGCGGTACAGAATGTATATGCAATATAATAAAAAAGGTGACCCAATTTGCAATGTCCCATGAATTAGACAAAAACAAATATTAATAAAGAGAACCTCAAATATTAAATCTCTTTAAGATGAAATCAAGGTGCATCAGAATCACAATACAGAGAAATTTGCATAAGTTTTGACGTACAAATAGCACTTCCTCTTAAGTTGGAGAAAAGCTTCAACTCAGACCAGATTAAATGAAGAAGTTAGTTGCTTGGCAATCACATATAGCCAAGGATGCAAGGTCTTATTGAAGGAAAAAGAATTGCTTCAGGAGCTTAAAATACCATGGTCTATTCATAAGGGCAAATATAAGTTCTCCCTTGTTTCAGAAGTTTACATCCTATTTCTAAAAGGAGATTGCTCATCACAACCACTCAAGCAAAACAACAGTGAAAGTAAATGGATGGCCCCATGAATCCGCCCAACATTCAAGCGAAAGAACAGAGAAGCAAAACAATATCCACTAAGCACATCCCTCCAAACAAATTAATAACATCCGGATAAGTGATAACCTAATGCTCATCCATCCAAACTGCAGAAATTTTAAAAATTTAATACCGTCAATGTGAGTTGGCCTGCAAGTATGAAGATGGCAATGAAGCTGTTAATCTGGGCAAACAATTTTCTCCGGTCAGTTGAGCTTGAAACAGCCATTGCTATCACAGTAACTTTCTGCAGTTGTAGACACAAGGAAATTCAGTAAAAATCCCAAGAGCATCCAGCAAATGCTCGATGTCTGGAAGAAAAGACAAATGAATGGACTTCCAAAGTAAACCTTGGTTAAAAAAATGCTCAAAGGAAAACCTTCAGTAGGTATAAATTCTGCAGTCAGTCATAAGACTATTCTAAAAACATTACATTCAAATTTAAAGCCATAAGCTTATCTTACCTGAAAATAGAAGAATGATGAGACAACTGCACTCAGCCAGAGAAATAAAGAGACATGTAATAGATATGTGGAGGATAAAACAAGCCAGAGTCCATCTAAAATTGCCCAAAGCTGAGGCTTCACCGCTGAAGTAGCTGATGTGGGAGAAGAAACAGCAGGTTCAGTCTTTCCATCAGAGTCCTTTTGTTGATCAGGATCAATTTGTCTAAAAGAAAAGGATTAACAATGCTTAGCACAAAGTTTGTCTTTCTAACAAGTGAAGGGAAAGGCTGCATAATCATGGTAATCCAACGTAAGAAAACTAAGCTCACGATTGCCAGAAAAGCAAGCCAAAATGGTTGGGTTTCATTTCAGAAAGTTAGACTCTCGTAATCTAAGCTCACTATTGCTGGAACATGGGCTTGAGATATGTGACTTGAAACCAAACAAATCATGGTAGGGACAAATCTGAACATCAAGTGGAAATTCACCTA
Source organism: Eucalyptus marginata (assembly GCA_014182565.1). Lineage (NCBI taxonomy): Eukaryota > Viridiplantae > Streptophyta > Magnoliopsida > Myrtales > Myrtaceae > Eucalyptus > Eucalyptus marginata. Next base: position 697,367 of record CM024594.1, on the reverse strand, counting down.
TATGAATTCCAACTTGTCTTACCAAAGCTATCTTCCTTTCAAATCTCACATATATCAGAAAGAGACTCATCATCTGAATTTGGCAGACAAAGTGATGATTGACATTTAAGGAGGAAGGTAATAATCCCATATGATGAGACAAGGCCACAATAAGTTTAATGAGAAAGTTAACCCAGCCTCTTAAATTTATTCACGAACCATTCATTAAAGACTCCATGATCCACTTCACAAACTCAAAAGGATTTCCAAATGTTACTTGAAGATTAAGTTATCTTCAGCACTATGAGGAAATGACAGCTGCTCAATTCCAAACATGCAATCGTTTTGTGCCCACAGTAGTGCCTAGCAATGCTCCACATGCAAGCACACAGTTTCTAAAAGAGACTGACCCCATGGCAGCAAGCATTCCACATTTAATGTTTTCTGCAGTTCATATGAAAAATGGAAGTACATAAAATCCACCTAACCTGATGGGAGATAACTCTTCAGGAATATGAGATAAATCTTGATTGATCCCTTTTGACGATTGTGCAGCAAGTTCCAGAAAAAGGGCAGCAAAGAGAAGCAACACTGAAGTCGAAACAGTCCAGTATTCACAACTGAAGGGAGAAAGAGGAATTGGACAAAACTTTAGAGTGTGAAGCAGGCAGATACATACACGGACCCAACCAGGCCATTAGCGTGGCAAACACGGAGCCAAACAGCTGGCCTAGTGTAGCACCCGCACCAATGAAACCGAAGAGTCTTGAACCTGACTGGATACAGAAAAAAGTGAGAATGATAAACTGTATACTAGTTACTTAATGACATAACACATGGCAACACACAAACCTCACTGTCCATCACATCAATCACTCTAGCCCAAGTTGATGAAATAGTGATGAGATTAAGCAAAGCAACCTGCAAAGGCAAATATCCATCGATTGGAATTTTACTCAACTGTCAATGACCAAAATGTCCAAAATGAGCAATAGTTGGTTCATTTCTGAATGTAGGTACATAAATTGGATATATATCATACCCAAAGGAACAATCCCACTCGAACTGACACGTAAAACCATCCATATTCCTTCCCACCTGCGTGAGATGAAGGAGTGGCATGATTGATGTCAATGCCTGCCTCCTCATCTGTTGTGGAAGACAAAGCAACAGGCCCCTAGAGAACAAAAACAAAAAGCTAGCCTCAAATCAGATTTAACAAACAGAAGATCGTATCAGAATCTTCTCCAGATGGAAAATACTACCACTCAGAATTCTCTCATACCTTCCATACGGATAGTGAAAACCCGGGCGAGGAAAATTGCCATAGAGTGAAGAATATGACTAGTGTTATGCTGAAGAACCTGTGAATCAAAACCAGAGCCTGAAATTTCAAAAAAGAACCTGATTACAAGACCATATACCTAAGAGCGAAAAAATTCGTAACACATTTAAAATAACTACCTAAAGAAGAATGCCAATCCTAACTAGAAGGAATAGACATCTGATTAAATGGAACGAGAAAAGAAAAAGAGTCCAAGCTGATCGCCAGAATCAAGTCCAAACATAGCACCCTCATTTCGTTGATTCGAATCCCCATCTCCACGAAGCTACAAAAGAATCACGACACGCACATGCATAATCTCATCGAACGACTCTCTCACGTCGTTCATTGCATCATCAAACAGCGCGAACCAGCGTAAATCACCGATGCCAAGCCAAGAGAATGACGGAACGTGGAAGGCTGGAACGGAAGAAGGATATACAACACCTTGCCTTTAGAGAGGTTGGGCGAAGAGAAGATGAGAGTCGAGACGGGGGCGGCGACCAGAGTGAGCAGCAACGATCCGACGAAGAGGCCGGGGAGGTTCGACAGCCCGAGGGAGATCGCGCCGTCGTCGCGCAGCGGGAGCACCATGAAGTAGGCGCTCAGGATCTGCAGCGAGATCAATAGTCAGCGCGCGCACTCGCAGGCAATAATAACACGCGTCGAGCGAAGGCACGAGACGCGACGGGGAATCGGTCGCCGCCGTCGCCGATGAGGGAATGGGAGGGACTTACGAAGAAGAAGCAGGAGGAAGCGTGGAGGAGAGGGGAGGTCTCGTGGGGGTGCACCGAGACGAAATGCGACACGATCGCGTGCGATCGGGGCAGGTTGCTCATTTCGGCTCTGAGATCGCCGCCGTCTCTCTCTCTCTCTCTCTCTCTCTATCTCTGTGAAGGAGAATCGGGCAGCTTCAAGCCGTTGCCGGCGCCATTGCCGACTGAACTGAAGGTTGACCAGCTCGTTCTCCCCCTCTCTTTCTCCGCTCCTTCAGCTTATTATTATTATTATTATTATTTTGGGTAAATTCCTTCAGCTCGTATTTGGTTAGGTTCGAAGATTTCGTTTTGTTTTTGGTCACGTTAGAAAATGAATAATTTCTCGACCAAAAAAAAGAAAATGGATAATTTTAAAAACTTTTTAAAAAAATGCTCACCCGTATCATTTATTATAGTTAGTCAATTAAAATGTTATGCAACAATTCGTATCTAAATATTTTATGGTCAATGAAAAATATTTTTGGTTTGTATAATTTTGTATGTGATATAAAATAATTTTTTAAATAATTTATTTTGAGGAAACAAACACATTCCTTAATTTCTTAATAATTTTGACACATTTGAGAATTGTTAATAATTCAAACAACAACGAAAGACAGTGATAAATAATTGTTATTCCTAAAAGATGAAGAGCACTTTAAAAGAAGAAGAAGAAGAGGATGGTAATATTTTATTTATTGACAGATTTGATTGATCATTATAAATATGTGCCTTAAAATGTTGATTTTGATTAGTGAACATGTATCAATAAACTAGTGTCATCCGTCAATTAGATACTTACAACGATTCCCATTATTTCTGTACCTTTTTTTGTATCACCAATTTTACCCATAAATCCTTCTTCTTCTTTTTTTTTTGTATGGTACGGCTCTCTTTGGAAAAATTTCGATGTTTCGGATTCGACTAATCAACTTACTGAACCACAATTCACATCTTCCTAATGTAATTGACCCAACAACTAACAATCACATCTATAAACTAACATACATGATCAGTTAAGGAAATGGAACTGGCTTAGCAGATCAAGTTCTTTCAATAAATTTCAGAGCTATGATCTGGAATTTGTGAAAAATCAGAGTTTTGGAAATTGCGTGAGCCAAAAAATAAAAACCGGTCCGGTATTGTCCGTAACCCATTCCCTGGTCGTTCCTAAGCAGGATCATTGCATGCCTACTTGAGTTCAAAGGTGAAGAGTTTTTCACTACTGCATTTTTTGCAATACATGTGCCGAAAGCGCAGAGGAAATTGGTAAAGCATAGCATCGATGCATTCAGCCCCAACATTGCACTCAGAAGATGTATAGACCCAACAAGTTGTCTCGGTTATAATAAATCCGCAAAAAGCCGACTCAATGATTTTGACGGCAAAGAGTTATGTACAGGTGATGCCAGTTCAGCAGAAAGCTTGCAGCTCGGATAGCTGCACTTGATATATACTTTGTCAGCAATTTTTGCAAAAGCCGTGGTTTGCACACTTCATGCGAACCTCTCCCACCGCAGCCTCTCGAGTTCCTTGACCATTTGCCAATGTTCCAATGACAGGGAGGTTTCACCAAAACTCAACGACATCAGACGGCCCATTGTCAATAATCTGCAGGGCGGAAAAGGATGGCATGTCAATCAGATGTAGCAGTTGAAATGGAATGGTCACCTGAACTAAAAATAGCAGTTCATCCAACATTCACCTGCTAAGGTCCTGGCTGCTTAGGTTTCGATTGGCTTGCCTTGCTGCAACCAAATCATTCTCCACCACCTATGCATATAAACACTCATTATCTCATGACATAAAAATTCGAGTGAATCCCTCTGAAGAAAGAGAAAATAATCTTAATGTGTTGTGTGAAGAATCTTGCATGAGAATTTCTGCCCATCAGACATGTTTTACTAGCAAGAAAGATGCTCAGAACAGCAGGGCCTCAAATCGACCTCACTGTTGTTTAAAACCACTAGTAACTTTAGAACCCAAGGAAACTGCACATAGAGCTCATCCAGGAAATATGCAGCAGATATCAGTTCTAAAACCATCAGACCAATCATGATGCATAACCGAGCAGTGATAATTTCCATTGCTATACTTGCCATATGGTTCTCCAAAAGCAAACATATAAGTCAAGTCAAGATGCCAGCTTTATCTATGGTGCTGGTGCTGCATGAAAAATCAAATCAATCTAATGAATTACATCCCCGCCTATATACCAATGGGAAAAAGATTGCCGATGATCGAGTCAATCAAAATCATACCTTCTGCATGTCTGAGTCAATTGAATGTGACAGTGATCTGACAGTAGCCAAGTACCATCGCCAAGCTTCTAGTGTTTCTGCAGCCACTACTTCGCCAGAAGCCACCGAGGAAGGCCGAAAAGGAATAACCAAATCAGCTGGCAAAATAGTTGATTTACCCTCAGAAAGGACGAGTAGTTGAAAATCAGCTGCCATCTCCATCTTGTAGTACTTAAAATCATACTCCACCTAAAAACCAACACATTCAGAGCATTGGTAAGTCTTTACACACAATGGCACTATGCGCTCTTGACAAACAAGTATGAAAAGATCATGTGTTCTGCTGTAGAGTACTATCTCAATGCCAAATGCATATCCTGTTGCTCTGAAAAATGACGTGCAAGACAAAACTACAAGAGCATGAAGATAGTTGAAGACAAAAATCACCTTTTGATACTCGCTTAAATATTTTAACAACCTAGCATTTTCAACACCCACAGAATTGAGAGTTCCGACATCCAACTGGGTCTCATCAATTGTCAAATGTGTGCCCTCAGGTAGCTGCATCAACCCGGACACCAATCTGCAGTATTAACCATGTCAACAGTGAAAACTGATTCCCAAGATCAATGTTTATTAACCATGAGAACTCATGAGCTCCACAGTAGCCATCTTATACCTATTTCTTTCATAATCCTTTTTGGGTGCAAGTGAAGCAGCATTAAGGTAATCAACCGTCAGGGGAACAATATGTGAGAAAGGTAGGAGATCCTTGATTGCCAGGGTAAGTTGATTGCCAAAGATTGATACACTTTCTTTGTTAAAGCCAGTGAGATTGATAGAGAGCTTTCCAACTGCAAAATTGTCAATCCGAGCATGTACCTGCTTTTGGAGAATCTAGTTGTTACCTTTTCCATATCGAACTTGAGAAAGGAAAAAAGAAGCTAAAGATCGAGCATCAGACTACAACAAAGAGAGAAATACTTCAATACGAAAGACAAATTCACAAAGTTGGCCAAGAAACGAATACACACCCTGGATAGAAGATGCAACAATACCAAATGAGCTGCTAAACCATCATTGCCAAGAACGGCTGTAAGATGTGACAGGAGAGTTTGCCTCACCTCTTTGACCAAATGGGGCTTCAGCTGCAGCATTCAGCATAAATCAACAGTTGAGCAAAAGCAAAATGAAAAAGCTTAGACATAGAGATTAAGATATTCAAGTTTACCTCCAAAGGAGTGCTGTGAAGAAAGTCATGAGCTGCGAGCTTTCTGTGAACGAGACAATGGAGACGTGGCACCTGAACCAAGACAAGGCATGTCACAGTACTTCCTTTTATTTTTACTCATTCTAAATGATAAGTACAACGAACTTGTTTGGCTCAATTTACTAGCACATTTGACAAAGTTCAAAAGGACGACACAGGATACTCTGGCGCAATACAGTTGAAGCATCTGATTTCGCTCAAAATTCAGTTGATGGCATTGTTTTAATAGACCTAGGTTTATTCAATCATAACATTTCCACTAAATGAACTGCTGGATGCTTTGCAAGGATGCAGACATGTAGAAGAGGTAAGATCTCGATGCATTGAGTGAGGATGAATGGTGATAGGTATTCAATACCTTATTTAGGGGCGAAGAAACCAACATATCTTCAGAAAAGCCATCCAAGAACTCATCATTATCCACTTGGTGTTCGGAATCAAAAGTTAGCACTCCGACGAACTCGAACACGTCATTTAGCTTCAATTCGGAGTCTGAAGAATCATATACCTGTATAACCAATATTTTATAGGATTTAATCAGATTGAGGAGAAAATAGAAGACTAAACCAAGTCAAGGATTTGCATTGGTAAGGTTAATGACCAGCTTAGAACCATAAATGTAATATTTACTCACCTTAATAAGACAAGAAAGTGAATCTCCCTCATCTCTGGGCATGGTACAACTGCCAAAACCAGTACTCCCGGCCACAGATTCCAGCAACTGTAAGTTCTGAGGAGGGTGTCCATCCTCCCTCTATCAATTCAGAAAATATTCAACCATTAAACTACTCTTCTCTACAGATTAATTTGCTGCTGAAATTCACAGAGCTGGGGAGAAACATGTACCAAAAAACCATATGAACCCTACAACTGACCCGGTTTTGCTTAGACAAGAATATTTTATTCTTCTCATCATAAACCAGATATCAACTCAAACTTAAGTCATGAAACTAGTAAACTAAGTAAGATTGCTGTTGATTACTTTATTTAACAGAAATGAAGCCACGCTTCCTTGCAGACTAATAAATTAAAATAAACAGATCATGAATCAGACAAATAATGAATGCTTACCAATTTTTTGACACCAGAAGATCTTTGAATGCCATCTTCTGAGGTCTGTTAATGCAGAACACATCAGTCGTATGAAAATAAAAACTACAAGATGAGAAAAAGAAAAGCAGGGAAGCGGCTAATTCTACCTCTACATCCATTTGATCAATATCTTCTTTATCTGCTCTCCTGCGCTTTTCCCCGTGTGGGGATGTCTGTTCCTCAGGTCTTGCAACAACAGTTCCTGAGGAAGTGTCAGCCCAGGGATTCAATCCTGGAACCTTAAGGCACAAAGAAAGAGGAGAAAAATCAGTTTAACAACAAAAGAACTTGACTCTAACTCTTTCTCAAAGCAAAAGAACCAAATGTTGGATGAACTAGCTTGCTCATTGTCATTCTCTAACGATAAGATGTTTTTCAGAAGATATAAATGAAATAATTGGTCGAAAGTGGCCAAAACCACAGGGAAACAACAGCTCCGGGAAAGGCAAGGAAGAAGAGACAAGTTTTGGGATGTTTCTAAAGAAACCCACCTGGATGCAGTAGAGTAAGTGGCGTTCCCAGATATGCATGTCAGGTGAAGAACCCATAGGGAACTGAGAAACATCCCTATATTTATTTGTTCTCCATAATGAGCCATCCTGGGCAGAGTGCAATGCATTACGTTAGTCGCATCGTATCACGTATGCAAAGTATGCAGCAATCACATCTTCACAAGGTCCAGCATATATATATATGTATACCTTGTAAGCACCTGCATAGAATTCATTCCCCAACATGTCTTGTATCATACCACGAAAGCGCACGAGCGTGTTGGGCTGAACATGTCCGATATTTTTAGCATTAAGGACTGGAACCTACAGCGGAACAAACCAATCGGATCATACCATTAACCCCAAAACAACTTAAGTTCATCATCAGCTCAACAAGATTTTTGAGTCCTTCGTATGCAACTGGGTGCTCCAGAACTACTTACACTACTTGAACATACGTACTACCTAACGGGCCATCGGTATCAAGTATGTAAAACATAAACCGCGGCACTCTCTTACGACTTATGCTTTCGACTAATCGCTGATCAACCAATTCAGCATATGTCAAGAAGCTAGAACCTAGAATTTTTCACAATCGCGAGGGAAGGGCAAGCAAGTTCTTTGACGCTTCCGAGAATCTCCTTAAGTCAGATCAAGCCCAAAACGAGGTCAAGCAGACAAATCGCATGCGATTCCGAATGCCGTGAGGCAAATCGGAGCTAGATACAAGGCCTAGAGGCGCGATATGCGGCGATTGGGAAATGACGGCGCTGCGTCCTTACCTGCGAGAGAACGCCCTGGTCGAAGAGCACGTCGCGGAAGAGATCGCCGGCGCCCCAGTCCTTGCCGTTGAGCGCCGCCGGATCGGCGCCGGCCGCCACCGCCTTCTCGAACGTGAACCGGACGGGCCCCAGCGGGTTCGCCAGGCAATCATACGGTAGCCCCACCATCTCCCCTCTCTCTCTCTCTCTCTCTCTCTCTGTGGATGATTCTCTGAGTGAGTGCGTGCGAGTGAGCGAACGAGCGACGCCGATTTCCGGGGCGCCGCGGCGGAAATAAAGGCGCTATTTTCCCGCCAAATCGTGGGGAGCTTCAGTTCCCGCCATTTTCGGCCCCCAAGAGGCCCATCGCAGGGCCCGGCGTACATGGGCCCGGTCCCATTAACCCGGGCCTCCATTCTCGGCCCATTTTCGGGATCTTTGATTTGGCGTTGATCCCTCCGGACGGTGGCGTGTGTTAGGCCTGATCGACGAACGGGCATGTGCGGATTTGAAGCCATGCATTGTGCAAACTTTAGGGTTTTGTTTAGTCGGGCTGACGGTCGGTTCGAACGATCATATACCCCCGAGCTTGCGGATAGGCAAGCCTAGTCGTTTCGCACCCGGCACTTTACAAGGAGGTTACTTGTCCGAACCCACCCAAATCAATTTCTACCATCTAGTCACGAAGTGGCATGAATTGCTTCGACTTCTTTTTCTTCCAAGAATAAGCAAATAATAGACTGCCCATCTAAGCGTCTGAGGTACTAAACGAAGTGAAATTTCATCCGAGTTGAAAAGGAAAAACAACCTACATCCATTCAAAAGGAACAGCCTATCTCTAACAGCAATCGAATGACTTGATAAGAGCAACGTTGTTTGGTGAAATGCCAGAACAGAACACAGCAACTATATAGACTTGTGCACCAATTGGTTCACCAAACTAAATATATGACATATAACTAGAGAGAAGGAGAGAAGAAGCAGCTCCCAAATTCTGTTCCGTCATCTGAAGAAGAGCCTGGTGAAGAAGTTGCCTGACGACTTGGAGTTCTCCGCGCAAGCGACGTGCACGTATCTCCCAAGCTTGTCCACCTGCCGTGGCTCCCCCTTGGTGTCCTTCTTGCATATCTTGCAGGTCTTGTCCACCCATCCTTCCTCCACGTATTGCCCATCCACTGATCCCCACAAATGCAAAACAAAACAAAACAGGTTTGAGGTTCAGGGAACGATGTTCCAGCGGCCCGAAGAACACGCAGAAACCGATGCAGTCTCGAAGAGAGGAGGATCGAATGTTCACCTTCGATGTACGATTTGAAGAAGTCCTTGTACGTCCCTCCGATCTTCCTTCTGAGAGCCCCGTACTGCACAAATTCATCGATCGCTCAGTGTTTGCTGAACTACTAAAGATTGAATTTTTACGCATTATCAATGCACGCGTTCGCATACACTGAAAGCAGAAAATGAAAGATTGGAACTTGGAGAGTCGAATTGGACCTGCTCTCTGGACATCCTCTCGCCGGACCGAGTGGCCTCTCTGGCGTCTTCGAGGAGATTGGCATCTTCCGGTGACCTCACTTGGGAGAAGTCGAGAGCATCGGTCACGCTCCCGAACAGAGACTGCTTGCTCTGCTTCTTCTCGTTGCCCTCTTCCTTCTTCCCCTTCTCCGATTGAGCCGAAACCCTGAACTTATACTTAACAAACTTACTAACCCTCACGCCTCCTGCGACATGGGGAAGATAGCTCACGGTGTTGTGCGAAGATGGCAATGGAAGAGCTCTCAGTCCCATGCTTTTTTTCCCCCGTTTTCTTCTCTGGCTACCCTGAATAGCTACGCCTCTCTCCACATTGCTCTGCTCCGGTCTTTTATATGTTGCTCGCCATGAGTTCGTGTGTGCATTGTTTCGAGTTCGAGTGGGGAATCACTGGACAGGAGAACAGGGGATTTCCATGGCTCCTGACGAACTACGTGGATCTCTGTCACGCTTTAGAAAAACCAAAACTAACTCGAGAGTTAGAAAGCAGAGGATTTTGCCGTTTTTTGGGAGCCGCAAGTCCAACGTGTGGAAATATCTTTCGGACCAGAAATGGGTGGCCCATAATTGCTTGAGAAGATCAGTCACATTTTCAGGGATTTCTATTGAAAGTTATTTAAATTTTGGTAACCTTGGATGACCAGATTATGGAATTTAATGTCATGTACTAATGTCAAATAGATAACGTCATGAAGCGCATGGCAAGGACAGGTCATGTCCAAATTGTTCTGACCCTAAAAACCATATGAAATATGTCATGCGATTCTCCGGACGTTTCAACCTAATTAAATCTACAAGATCCTACATCAGAGAGGGAGAGAGAGGCTTCCCAATTCTTACTTACAATTTACTGAACAATTTTTTCTCCCTGAACATTCCATCTGAACCTCCTGTCGATGGAAGTAACAACAGTTTTGCAGAGATGACCAATACCCTCGTCCCTTCTTCCTCCGTATTAAAATGAAGAGACTAAAAACTATACCATACGGTCCATACCAGGTTGGAGTGGTTTTACACTACATAAACCATGCCGACCTCCAGAAGCGACGCCGGAGGCACTTTTAGCACCACGTCCGTGCCTCTACAGTTGCTCCTGAGGAAGTTGTACCCGATGTTGATGGCCAGCCTCTTCAGGATCGATGACCCTGGCTTCGCCCGGACGTGGGAGTGCCCGAGTATGAATGCCGTCCCGGCCTGTTGAGCCTCTGCCAAGTCCCGTAGCTCTCCCTGCATGGGTGAATCGTGTTCCATCTCTGGTCGGGCATTGTTTTCCGACGCCTTGTCATTGTCGACTGCAAACCTCACTCTTCTTTGTCTGACATTGATGGGCTCTATTTCGACTTCATCAGCTACTCCACCGCTCCCTGTGCTCGGAAACCCAACAGACACGCTTGCTGGTTCCAGGGTCCCATCAAACTCATGAATTGGCGTGCTGGAGAGAGCTGCTGCCATTCCAATCACTGTCAATCTGCACTCACTCGACGAAGCATTTGAGTGAAGCCCGTCATCCTCACCCCACGAGTTAGTACGCTCGTGGGCGCGATTCCAATCATAGCAGATGAATTCCGCCAGCCAGTCAACAAGCTCGGACTCAAAGGAATCCACGTCCTGGTGGACATCGCGATATCCATACCGAACAATGCACCTGTAAGACCGATGAGCTACAGGGCCCACACGGCCAAATAGATAGCGTTCGGCTGGGGGCACATGCGGGACAGGGACCGATTTTATGCAGACAAATACAAGGATGCGGTGGAATGCAGGGAGATTGGTGACAAATCGGGAGAAGTTAGCTGGGATTCCGGAAGTGAGATCAGTGAAGACAACTCCGATGCCCGGGACTCGAGCAATTCCCAAACTCGGACCCAACGCTAAGAGCCATTTTAAAGAGACTTTGTTGTGGAGGTCATATTCATACTTCTTGACAGTGGCATAATGCCAGACTAACATGATGGTCATCAGGAAAAGGGCTAGAAGAATGGGAAGCCAAGCACCTTCGGTGAATTTGGTGAGTGATGCTGAGAAGTAGAGTAATTCGATCGAGCCGAAAAACAGTAAGAAGGACAAAGCAACGATTGGAGGTTTGTGCCAGCAAAGGATGATGACCAAAGAAGTGAGGCATGTGGTCACTAACATCACCGCCATAACTGCCAGGCCTGCAAAAGGTTGAAACAAGTTCTTGATATTACAAACTCAATCAACAGATAAGCATCAATTCAGACAGTGAGACAGCTGGAAGTAAAAGATGAGTTGTACTATATGGATCTTAGTCTTACAGACATATTGAAGGCATAGTTTACCTGAGGCATTTCCCATGTGTTTTATGTCTCTAAAGCCGATGGTCACAGCGATGCAGAGAATCATGAGAATCCAATTGATCTCTGGAATGTAGATCTGCCCGTGAATCTTATCTGATGTATGAACCACCTTAACTCTTGGGAAGCAACTGAGTGATTGACTCTGGTTTATGATGGAGAATGTTCCACTGATGATGGCTTGGCTTCCGACAACAGAAGCAAGAATAGCAACTATAAGCACTGGCCATCTGACACTATCTGCACTCAAATATTTCAGTCAGCTATAGCTATTGCAAATAGACATTCATCGGTCCCACATGGGGACCGAATTGCCGATCTAGATTTGTCCAGGATCAAGGAAACTTTACCTGGAACCGCAATATAGAAGCTAATTTGGTTGCTGTTATGGTGATTCTTCGACAGGTAAGCAGCTTGGCCCATATAGGCCAATATGAGAGCTGGATAAACTAGAAATGTGAAAGCAATCTGCAAACGACATACAAAATGCTACCATTAACCAAAAGTTGGTGCTTTTCAATGAAAAGGTTAATAACTCTAGCACCCTAGTTCATCAAAAAATCTAAGGCAATGTAAGACCTGAATTGCTGTGTAGGAGAAGTGTCCAAGATCAGCGAACATTGCCTCTGAACCTGCAGAAAGGATAAATGACTAATTAGAATCTGTTTCTACTAAACCTATGGAATTTCCCTAAACACTCACTAGACGACCGAGTCCTTGACAATGATGGGTCTTTGTCTTTGTTCATGACTGGTAATAAGATATAATCAGAAAAATAAGGACTAACAGAAACAGACTGCATCTTGATTGAAAACCCCTGCCACACAACTACTACTGGAAAACTTGAGAAGGATCCTTGCAACAAGCCTCTAGATCTTACCTGTTATGCACAGTAAGATGCCTCCCAAAGACATCCATCCTCCCATTCTCGTCTTCCTCAAGAAACTGAACATGTAATAAGGTGAAAGTGCCTTGTAGACTTCTGGGTTCCACTTGAAAATGTTATACAAGCCGAGGGCACTGATGCAAAGTAGCCAAATCAAAACAATTGGCGCAAAGAAGAATCCAATCCGATGCGTCCCATAATGTTGCAGCGCAAATAGGCACAGAAGTATGACGCAAGTGATTGGGATCACTGCATCTGCAAAAAGGAGAATTTCATTAATGGCGATGCGAGTAAAATTGTAATATTTTCTTTATGGTTACTTCAAAGTAGCCATATGAGAATGCCAAATTCCTACTCCTTCCACATTGTAGCCATTCAAAACGAGGCAGAACAAAATAAAGCTCGAAATATTTTGGTCTGCATATATTACACCAGAAATTCCTGTTAAATCGAAATGGTGCATCGAAGAGGCACAGGTTGAGTTACACAATCATACTGTTTAAGACTTTGGACGAAAACTTACATTCGTGATGTGCCTTAGACATGGAAAACTCAAGGCCAGAAACGGCGGAGAAAACTACATTAAGCCACAATAAAAGCAATTAGTCAGAGACCAGAGAGATTGAAGCTGCCATCTTCCATATATTCAACAATTTTCAACTGGGGAATGAAAAAACATACCAGAAATTGCAGGAGTGAGCACTCCATCTCCAATTACCATGCAAGTTCCCAAAAGGACCAGTATCAACAAAGCAGTGTGTAAGGCCTTGTGCTTCTCAAGCAACGATTTCATCCTCGAGCTGTTTCTGGTCTCGGGATGGTGCTCCAATTTATAGGTAGAGACCGCTTCATCGGCAGCCTGCCGGTTCGGCAGAAGGCTCACTCTCACATGCCGGCATATCAATGAATAGAGGGCAAATGTTCCACCTTCAACATCATGAGCCAAAAGTTTATATTTAGCGAGAAAAAGGTGAATATGAACAAGCATCACTTAGCTGTTTCACACTAACCTTCCCCATTATCGTCTGCCCGAAGAACAATAAAGACATACTTGAAAAGGGGAACCAAAGTGAGGGTCCAGAAAACAAAAGAGAGAACGCCGAATATCTCTTCATTGGTATCTGAATGTTGAATATCTTCAGCAAATGCGCTTTTATAGACATAGAGAGGAGATATGCTCAAGTCTCCATACACCACACCAAGGCTTTGATAAGCTAGAATCCAAATCGTCTTCCAAGACTCTTTCTGAAAAGCCAATAGCAGGCAACCCGAAAACAAATCAGCATCTCTCTAGAAGAATAGTCATCTGTATAACTCCACAAGCTCAAACAAGCTTGAAATCGCACAAGAATTTGAAGCAAATATTCATGTAAATTTGAGATGAGAGAAATGCACCAACCTTTGAAGAGCCCCAGCACTTGCCACAATCAAGATCCATCACTCTCAGGTGTCCCCACCTTCCTTATGAGTTCCTGCTGGTGAAGAAACGAAGCTGTCAAATCCGCATTAAAAAAAAGCAGAATTTCTCAGCAAGCAAGATTGGAACTTCGCAACTCAAGAGATAACTGAAGCATCAGACGAAAAGTCGTGAGGACATTTTTGGCTCACGTTCACCACAGAAGAAAGAAGAAACGGATGAAGGCAAAGTAAAAGAAGGGCACATTCACTCTCTCAAGAGTCACATCCCCATAAATCATTTCAGAAAGCAGGCCATGGTTTTATCTTCAGAACCCAGAAGCAGAGCAACCCCACGATTTTGGCTGGAGCGCTTGAGAAACCGCGATAGAAAATCATTCGACTGAAGTCTCCATAAATGTAAGAGGGCCCTCCTTCAACTACTGCGAAGGACTTCATAATGACAAATAATCGGTACATGGCTTTTCATTTTCTGTTTTCTTTTCTTCCCGTTACCCTTTTCTTGCATAAGAACAGAACCCGTTCCTTCACCGTTCCGCTGCCGTCTCACCGAGCAAGAATTCCAACACGAAATGACAGAGCCATCGAGAAAATAGCCCGAAGGCGACGACAGACGAGGAGATGGAACTACCGTACAAAAGATTCGATTTTGACAGTGTCTTACAGTTCTCTTCGCTTCTTCAATACTCAAGAATGTTTGAAGTGATGGGGATGAAAATCGAAAGGGCACAAACATGTGATCCCACGAACAGTTACATTAGAAAGAAGAAAATAACTGCCCAACTAGTGCAGCGCCCACGAAAATCAAGCTGGTTTCGAGGGACATCCCACCCACTTCTTTCCTTCTCTCACTCCATGAAAATGATAGCGATGGTTACGCTTACGTTTTCTCTGTCATTTCAAAATCAAATGTCCATCTTCTCATGCAAAGAAAGCCACCGTCACCTAAAATCCCACCAACCCCTCCCTGGAATCCTTCTTTTGTTTGCCGTACCTCGAGCTTTAACTAATTCGAGGGAGAGGAAGAAGAAAAGAGAAAAAAATCTAACCCAACTATCGTGGTATCTTTGAGACTCATCACCTACTCAGCATTATTCATGTAGGTTTATTCATGTTGGTTGCAAGACGCCAAAGAAACATGAACTTTCTTACCAAGAATGACAAAAGGAAAGAAAACAATATTTATGTTCATCGGTTCAAGGGCATGCCTTATCAAAACTCTTAAGAAAACTTTAATGTACCAACTACCAAGTGGTCAATCTAGACAGGTATCACATCTTCATTAAAAGCTAATTTTGAAGGCAGTATCCGATCTTCCAAATTGGAAAGTACACTAGAGAAAAGTGGACTCCCAAAATTATATTTTGCCAAGAAGTGTGCACCACCTTAAAAGCAAAGAACGGATAGAGTGAATGACACAGCGGATATGCACGCAAAAAAGGAAAAATAAACAAAAGACTGTTAAATCTTATGGGCAGAAACATGTGATGCTCACACGGCGGTTCATATGAGAATGAGGCCAGAACATGCTGATTTCTTTTAACATAATATTCCCCTTTCCAAAAGGCACTCAGGCACACCAGCCTTTTTCTCCGGCCACTATTGCTTATGTCTTCCTTTTTTGCCCATTTTTCTAAAACCGTAGTGCCTGATGAACAACCCTCGTGGCCCACTCCTGTCCTTTTTTCCGAGATTGAGCCAAACACCCTTTTTCCCATTTGCATCATGGTCCATCATCTTGAGTTGAGCTAAAGGCTAAGAGGGGAAATCTTCAATGCGGGTAAAGCAATGGTCACTTCCCATCCAAACTTTTCCAGAAATCATTTCTGTGGTGATGGGCATTTCATTGAGATATCAACATAGAGGGGCACAATGTCGTCGATGGTGGTTGTTTATCGGTACGGGTCAGATGTTCTGAAATACCAAACCACGAGTTTGAACTGCAATAACGGGTGTATCTCGCCCGGGTGAGTGTCTTTACTGGGGTGAACCCCTCGGGACAATGCTTAGAGAAGCATCCAAGATCGATTACCGACGTGAAGACACATGTTTCTCGGGTTGCTAATCTGGTTCGTCGAAGGTGGGGGAAACAAATGAAAAGCAAACCACGAAAAGACAAAAGGAGACAAGGGACTGTACAGAGTAAGACTCTAGTAGTTTTGGAGAGCGGTACGTGGGAGCTCGAGACAATGGGGTGGCGGTGATCTTGGCCCGACACTTTCGAGGTTAAATTAATGGACCGCGTACACTGTTAGAAAGCGTTAGCAACCACCGACAATGGCGGATGTCTGTCCCACTTCCTGAGTTTACAGATAAAAAGAGATAAGAGAGATTAAAATATCTTGAGAGGAGAGGTTGGGGAAGCTCGAGATGGCGATTCCTTTGAGGAGGGTTTTCAAAGAGAACTTTTCTTTTGCGTATTATATAAAAACCTAGTACTAGAGAATCTGGAGAGAATGAAACATGAAACGAAATCAATGGACCTAAGAGAACTCGTTCTTCTCAAGTTAAAATAAAGAGAAATGGGTAGATAGATAGAAGAGATCTTGACAAATTTGAGGTATTTTATTAAGTTTTTCGATTAGGACGGTGGCAGCACATAAGCAGTGAAAATGAGAGTGTGATCTTGTCCTCGAAATCGACCACTCAGATCAAATCGATCATAAGTACGTGAGATTTCATGCGATGTGCATATACTTATTAAGGGTATTACTATATCATGTAGATTTATATGATTACATCATGATTCCTTAGGGTTTCGTTCGATATGCTGATATATTCATGTTAATGCCATTTAAAAGAATCGTATACTTGTAGTTATGATATGGAGGTTCACTTATGTCGTGTTCAGGTAAATGGACTATGTTGAAGTAAAGACAAGAGCACTACATAAAGGAAATGGAATGACTATTTCTCTTGTTTGGCTTGAATGTTGGTTCTTTGAAATGAGACATCTTAAAGCCTGTTTAGTAACTATTTTGTTCTTAACAACAACTTTTTATCATAAATAATTTTTTAAAATTTTATTCCTTAAACGAATTTCTGAGTATTTGAAAGTATTTTATAACTGAATAAAAAAATTTTTGCGACTTAGAATTTATTTTAATTTTAAAATAATTTTATTACATTTTTCTTTTTTTTTTTTCTTCTTCCTCTAGCCAGTCGTCAGCCTCAGGGGAGCCTCGCCGTGGCCAAGAGAGGCTTCGGTGAGGTCACCGACTCTCGTCGGCTAGTCGCCAACCATCGTTGAGGCTGACAGCTAGCTAGAGAAAGAAGAAGGAAATAACAAAATTATCTGATTTTTAAATTGTTCTTGGGAATAAAGAAGTAATTTTTTTTCTACTTTTTGATTTTATTCCAAATCTATTCCTGAGAATAAATTTGTTCCGGAAATAAATAAATTAATTAATTAATGTCACCAAATGAATTTATGTTTTTTTTTTTTTTTTTTTGGTTTCGGGGAACAAAAGAATAAAAATAGTCACCGTTTGACTGGTTACCAAATAATGCCTTAGCTAGCGAGAGAGCAATCCTTCTAAGTATGACAACAATCTTTGGACCAAAATTTGAGCAATCGAGCTTTGAGATATTAATGTCCTTAAATTTGTAAGTATGTATGTGTAAAAATTGTAAGTCTCATTTCCTTATACATTTGCCAAACCGGATTCGATTTCACATTTTTTTCCTTTTTCTTCTAATTCTTAGGCTAATTTGGTAGTTTGGAGTATTATCGTATTTGGTGTTTGGCAACATCTTCTAGCCTAGATAAAATGCCAAATAAGAAATCCAACGTAGGGTGGGATAAACCTAAATTGGATAAAAAGATGATAAATAAAAGGAAAAAAATCACAAAAAACCTCAAACTATTCCCACAATAACACATTTATCCGAAGCTCTTTTCGTGACATGAGAAATCATAAATTATGCCTCATGTGACACATTTATTTTAAAATTTTCTTGTAATATAAAAAACCCCAATCTTGTACCTATGTGACATATTGAGGCCTTATTTAGTAACACTCTCGGGAACAATTGATTTTATTATTTTGTTCCACGGAACTAAAAAAAAAAAAAAAGAACAGAAATCAATTTGATAAATTTTTTATTCCTAGGAACAAAAATCTGTTTTTAATAGATTTAAAACAAAATCAAGAAATAGAAAAAAATTATTTCTTATTCTCGGGACAATGCCTAGAATCAAGTCTGATTTTTCTTCTTTTCTCTTCTCTTTCCTTTTCTTCTTTTTCTTCCTTTTGGCCGACCGCCAGCCTCGGCCATGGTCGGCAACCTCACTTGAGTGTTGTTGACCCCTAGCGACGTCAAGCCATAGCAAGCGAGGCTCGTCAACCCAAGTCTCGCCAGCCGACGCAAGGTTAGGCCTCACTAGACCACGGCAAAGCCGACCTTTGTGCCGCCTAGCCATTAGTGAGGCTCGGGCCTCGCCCAAATCTATGAGGCCAAGGCTCATAGTGGCTAGGCGAACCTCCGATGAACTCACCAAACCTTACTCTGGGCTGGCGAGGCTTCAACGAGCTCGCTGGACCTCATGAAGCCGATCGCCAGAAGAATGAGGAAAAAAAGAGAAAATGAAAAAGGAAAAAGAAAAGAAAAATATATAATAAAAGTATCAAAAAATTAAAAGTCCCACCAAACGCATTTCTATTTAAGAAATAAAAATCTTGGAAAGTTACCAAACACTTTTAAAAACTCAGAAATTGTTCCAAAGAACAAAATAAAAAAAATTATTTCTGAGTAAAAATTATTCTCGAGAGCAGAATAATTACCAAATGCACCCTTATTCTCCATCAAGGTTCCATAAAATTATTTTTCAATCAAAACAAGTGTCATTTTTATTTCACTTAAATCATGTGAATGCCATATCAATAACATTTACTTTCCAACATTAATTAAGGCAAATTTTTAACGGTCCTTATTGACAAAACTCCGACGGAGGGTAAATGTGTCATTCAGGTACAAATTTGGAATTTTTTGTATCATGGAAAAAAGTTCACAGTAAATGTGTCACAATACACATAGTTTAGAGTTTTTTGTAGTTTTTACCTAAAATATTCTACTATCTTTTAGAGATGCGGAATGAAACATCCCACAAACATCAATGACAAATCCAAAATTCTACCAAGATGCATGTGTGAGTGAGTAATCTCACATTAAAGAATTAATGTAGTGTTAAACAATTAATATATCATGATTGGCTCATAACTCATTGATTTAAGTTTTTAAGTAAAAGTGAGTCTAATTGGATATATTGACAAGATAGAACTTGGGCTCTTTCTTGGCAATCTCCCTAAGAGAATGTATTGGGCTTCTGTTGCCCACTCCCAACAAATTTGGTATTAGAGCCTAGGTTATCAACAAGTCTGGACCCAATAGTCACTAGGAGGAGATTGATGGGGTTTATCTCAAAAGAGACAGATGGTGAGTTTATAACTATGAAAGAAAGGCTCACCTCTTAAACTAACTTTTAGGATAAGAGAGACGCAAGACCACTCAATAAATTCTTAACACTCTTTGTAAATGTCTCTCTACTCTCCAATTGCTTCTTCTCAACCCGCTCGTGTTCGCATCAAACGATTGCAATTCCAAGTCTTTGTGCAATTCGATTACCCGAAATAAAGAATTAATTGAAACCGACCTTCTCAGTGGCCCCTCGTCCTCCTCCAACGGACCCAATTGACTGTATCGTCAACTTCCTTTGCCAATTTGTCTGTCATCTGCTCCTCCTTCATTGCTGTTTTCGCTATCACCAAAGACAGCGGCCAACGCGCGATTGTCATTGCCATCGAGACGCTAAGAGACACAATTGGGAGAAGGGAGGGGGAGAGGGAACGGGCCGATAATCGACGCACAACAAAGGGGGCAATTGGTGTCCGGGAGGACGTGGCTAGATTTAAGATCGTCGATGCGGGATGTTATAGGCGAAAGCTGGTACGGCGGAGTGAGTGGCGGCAGGGAGTAGCCTACACATAGGCCGGTGTTAGCGAAATAGTGAAGCATGGAAGAGTGAAAGAGTGGAGGTACAATGAACGAGAGAAGAGGATATTCGGAGGATTTTCAGAAATTCTCAAAATCATGTTTTAAGTGGCACCAAACATCGTATCTTAATCGAAATCGACGCCTAAATGCTGCTTTAGGGTACTAATCGATTAGCCTACTAATTAATTACTGATGAAACTTTCTCATTGGCCATCGGCAACGTGAGCTGTAACATCTATAAATAGACTTGCTCTTCATTTCTCCTTTAGGTTTGATTATTATGTGGCTTGGCTATTCACTAGGGAGTCGGGACTCCCAAAATAATGAGACGTCCTTCTCGCTTCAGAAAAGCTTCGACTCAATTAACAAATTTGGACGCGTTACACGATTCTAGAAGGTGCTCCATTAAGGTTAATTAGAAAGCTTCGTGTAGCTAGTGATCTATGTAAATGCATCATCTTATGGCAAAAATTGGCCGTCGAACAAGTTTTGGCGGGCCATCACATGATAAGTTTACACAAGAGGGTTTTGTGTCCAGCATGCACGCGCCGCCCTATCAACTGTAATTAGAGGCTTCTTCTAATTTTCACGAAGGGTGACATCGCATGACAAATTAGAGATAACGAGAAGTAATTTGTCCATCTAATTTGATGATATGTCCCGACTAGGTATGTATTGATCGATCACTAGGGTTTTGACACAACCTCGTAATTATCCCAGCTCATTCCTTTTGAGAAATCCTACAACTTGAAAACCGCCTATCTAGTCCTCATTTAATCCATGTTCGTGATGCATTGACCGGCCGATGCGAACAAACGCAACTAATTTCGATGGCAATGGCAAGTATTGTCTATTCGATATGTTTAGCTAGGTTAGCGATCATAATCATGAACATACTCGGGGCAGTAGATCTTCATAAAATTGACAATATGAATGGCTTTCAATTTATTTCTGAAAAACGCAAATAAGAGTCTGGTATTTTGATTGACATTTGATTTTACTAAGTGGTGAATTGATTGATTAAATTGCTTATAAAATTCAAATGGATGGGATTAGGTCCACGACAGCAATGATATAAAAGGCCAATTTCTCAGCTCGTAAAGGCTTTGCATGAAAACACTTCCACTCTTATCCAATGAGCTTAACCTAAGACTGGTTATCAGTCATTCATATACAGGACGTGCTCTTTGAATAATGCTGGTGGAAATGCTTTTTCCTCCATCGTCCATTGTGTAACGAAGCCTGTTCCGAATACAAACGCTTTATCAGATCGAATCTGGACTTTTGATCGTGGTAATTATGGTGTGCGATCATGTGCTCATTCACTGTGATTGTGCCTATCATCTTGCTAGAAGTGGAAAGCGGGTCCTAGGTTGTAACCTCATTGATAATCGATCTACTAATTCGGTGCAAGCTTTGCACTGATCAACATTGGCCAAATTAGCTGGAGAAACTGGGGCTTCTGTTATAAGGAAAAGGCAAGAATTGGCTTATGATGTTAACCGATTCCCTCGCATGGAAGTCATCTTCAACTGCTGGCAACAGTGGACTTCTGTATCAATCGATGGATCAGAGACGATTGAACCAGTCAAGGCTAATTCTTTTGTTGAGCTATTTAATACTTAGCGCCTTATCTTTGAGAGAAATGGGCCCGTTTCAGTGTCAACCCAGATTGGGAATGATTCATTAGTTTCTTGCAACGCAATCAGAGAGATGATTGATGGCATCAGTGAACTTGTCTTCCCAGAAACAAAAAAAAGAAAATAGCACAAAGATTTACTTTACTAATGTATCGCTGAAATATATCATACATGCGACTTTATTCAGTCCTCCTTACAAAAGATTGCTATTCACCATGAGCCAAAAACTCAATAAAAATTATCTGTATATTGTGTACACACTGATGAGAACACATGATAGAAGAGAGGATATCAAAACCATATCTACATGAAAGATATTGGTACATTGTAGAAGTATGTATAGATGTATGTGGTCTTTCAAAGTTGATGATCAACAGAGAGAAACCAAGCCTCCGGCGACTATAAACACATTCATATACTAAAGGAGTATTGATAAACATCGGCAACGGGAATTCTGATCTGAGCTGATCTTGAACAAATATATATACTCACTCTCTTGAATTATTTCATCAATTGGCTAATGGCCCATCCCAGGGCTTGGGACGTCGCCATGCTTTCTATAGAAATCGTAGTCTGAATATCCACCATCATCATCCTCATGGGCACTTCCCGAATAACCCTCCAGATTCCGGTTTTTGTTGTTCATGGGACTTCTATTTTCTGCCACTTCCTGCACATAGCATGAAGAACGGCAACCTCCATTGCCGAATCTGGTAGCTTCTGATGACCTTTCTTGAGATGCAAACACAACCCAGAAAAGCATCAGCACAAATAATGAGAGACTTGCCTTCTTGTTGTTCTTGATCATCATCGCTAATTTCTTTTTTCGTCTTTTGTAAATGATCTCTCGATCTCCTTTGCTTTCAGGGAGAACAACTTTTGAAAGGAGCAGGGAGAGAGAGAGAGAGGTGAGTGCATTCAATGAGTAAAACCATTTACTTATATTAGTGGCTGGTGTCATCATATTCATGTAAATAAAGAATGAATATATGTATAACGAATCGATGAAAAAGCTAGAACCGACATGCATTCGATAAAAGCAGGAACAATAAGATGGACCCTGGTCCTTTTTCTTTGGTGGGACCGATGACTTAGTGTGGTGTTTTCAAGGAGAGATCAAATGCATGATTCTTGTTGCCCTGTCGTCTCGATCTTTGACCAATTTGCTTCTGCGTACCCACTGCTTTTTTTAGAGGCATGGCCTTCTTGTGCGTCATCTCTCTCTCCCTCTCTCTTTCTCTCATGTCACAATTAGGAGTTCACGAGCTATTTCGAAGTTACTCGATGGAAAATTGCAATGCAGTCCACTGTGTTTGTACGTGCTCTATCACGGGGACCTTCTAATATTAGTTGGTTAAATTTTTAAGAAGTGACACATGTCGAGCTATATGGTAAGTGAAATTCAATGAATCATTCGAAGTTAGTATCAGTTTAGAAGAATTTTCCAGCACGAACATAGAGAGAAGTGGAATCTACATGGTGAAAATTAGTTAGAAAATCATCATTTCACGTGCAAGACAATTTGCCAATGTCCCCTTAAACTTCTTTACATACCATAAAAATCGATACAATTTCAGCATTTAACAAGCTGAACACACACTGGTTTACTTGAACCATGATGGAGGAAAACATGACTATGATATGCTGTCGAACAATGTTCCATTTCATCAAAGTTTAGGTACATTAAATTTATCATCGTATGCATTAATCTTAGGTTGTGCCTTGTGTCTGTGGCATGAAGAGATAAGATCATTGGGAGATAGACATTAGGATTTTGTTTCAAGGGCCTAGCTGGCCTAAAAAGGACATGTAACTATGAAGAAACTTCTGGTTATTAGAATATATGATCTTGGTTTTTGATAGAAAGAAAGAGGAGTTTACGTTGTTAGTCAAAGAACTTACCAGAGGAATTCTCAATGTGAAAAGGTAAATGAATTCGTGACTCCGTCGGTGCACTCATTATTACAAGCACTCGATTAGTTGTGGCGTGTGGGGTAGTTACTGCCCGACGTGGGACGCTCCAAAGATGAGGACTGCGTTATGTTATCATTTCGTCACCATTCCCACAAACTAAAGGATTTTCTTGAATTAGTTTTACATTAACACCGCGTCTTGGTGACCATCGATGCCATCTGTAGTAGGATGAACGAACATAAGTGCTTCTTTAGTTGGTGCAGAACTTCTTCATTGAAATCTCACCAATTACGTGCAAACCACTTTGAATCGGGGCTAATTGCACAGGTCAAGAATTTAAACGCAATTGGTTCATAATGATTACAGGATGTTCCATGATTGTCCAAGTAGCCGAGACGCCATGTCGATGTCCCCGGATTATTTAAAATTGTAGGCTAGACATCCAAAATACAGCTGACTTATGATCATTATACACTCGTAAATCTTGTGGTTGAAGGCTAAATGGAGGAGCAAATTATGACTGCTTTTGCATCTGCACAGATTTGGGGGAATGAGCAATCAGTGAGGTTTACAATCTCCAGTAGCTTTTCTATAGCACTTGCCTAGCTTTAAATTATGTTGTTTTCTGTATTGGAAGGGGCAATATAGCAAGTCAGCGAGGTTTAGGGTCCCTGGAGCCACTGACTGAATGCCATCTTTCTCTGTTTGGTCACCTCCATACTTAATCCTAGTGTTAATTTCCTAGCCTGTCTAAATACCATACCATGAGGAAGGCATGAAAAGCAGAACATGTTACTTGTACACATCTAGAACCTGGGCTGTTCGCATTCACCGTTGCATCAGAAGTGGAGAGAAATAGAATATTAAATTCGGTTCCTTGGTTGTTTGCTAATCATCTCCTATTGCTCAAATCATGGGAACCAAGCACTTCCCCCACCTCTATATTTCGTTCTCGTTGTTTTTTGGTGCATATTGAGTGGATATCTGAAGAAGCTATAAGTAGAATTACTCATAACATTGGAGTTAGAGAGATGAACATGGGAGATGCACACTAGAAGTGCATTAACTTGTGTACAATGCTCACTTTAATACAACAACTTTTCGCGGGATCACTTAAGTGTTACTTAAAAAAAAAACAATCACTTAAGTGCCAACTCTGGTTTGAGTTGTCGGAAACCTGACGTGGCAATATTTTATTAATTTATCAATCTTTTATGGCTTGCCAGCATGCCTAGCTAGCAAATAATCTCTAAATGACATCGTGTAATAAGTTAAAAAATGGTAACTTCAATGTTAGTCAAAAAAAAAATGATCACTTCAATGCCGATCGTTGTTAAAAAGTTATTACTTCGATGTCATTCTTAATGAAAAAGTGATCACTTCAATGCCAAAAAAACCCTAAACGACGTCGTGTAGTAAGTTAAGAAGTGATCCTTTCGATGCCCGTCATCGTTAAAAAATGATCATTTCAGTGCCAATTGTTGTTAAAAAATGATCACTCCAATGTCAAAATATGCCACATCAAATAAAATTTTAATTATAAAAGCCACATAATTTTTCTTTCCATAATTTTTTGCCGGAGGACTTAAGTGATCGTTTTTCTCCGATTTTGACACTTGCGTGAGTCGGTGAAAAGTTATGAACTAAAGTGAGCATCATACACAAATTAAGGTACTTCCGGTATATTCTCCCAAGTGAACAAATTAAAAGTTTATGAACTATTTATATAATTATCCCATATAAAAAGTAAAGGATATACATT
The DNA here is from genome assembly GCA_014182565.1 of Eucalyptus marginata. Lineage (NCBI taxonomy): Eukaryota > Viridiplantae > Streptophyta > Magnoliopsida > Myrtales > Myrtaceae > Eucalyptus > Eucalyptus marginata. The sequence continues at coordinate 671,992 of CM024594.1, read as the reverse complement.
TACCTGAGCAAATAAAAGGGAACAGGATGATTATGTTAAAAAAGACTTGACAGAGCCCTATGCGCCATTGAATGGCAAGTCCTTTCCCCTAATGCTAAGGCTTTTGCATTACCAGCCATAGGCTCCAATCATGGAAGAAGTTCATTTGCACTTCAAGCTAAAGTCACTGCTCTTTGAAAACCCTAATCCATCTTCGACGGCAATCTATGGAGTGTCTGGAGTTGGAAGTAAACCACTTCATATGATAAGGGAGGTGTTGGCGCAGATCGGCCAAGATGGGACACAAGTGTGCTTTTCAGTGAGGCCTAGTCCCGAATAAGGCTTCTTTTATTTTTCTGGATCTCAATCTAGTCTAGTGCAATTGTGAATCGAATCAGGTAGTGAATTGGATTACCAAAACCCATAAAAGAAATGTCCTTCCTTCTAATGGCCCACTCACCCCCCCTCAAACCCTTTAAGCTCTTTTTTTTTTTCACAAGCTCAAATGACGTATGTTTAAACTTAAGGTTTATGAATGAAAATCACATTTATGATCCCAAAAAAAGCGATATATGCATGCAAAGCGTGAGGCACAAAATTGGAAGCATATGTATGCCCCCACTTCTCATTGCTGCAGTAAACAGAGGCATTGAAACATGAATAGCGTGAGCAACAAAGGAATGTTACAATTGCTATGTAGGTCTGAACGGTCTAGACAAGACTTAAGTGAATTTAAGTAGAGTAATTAGGCCAAAGAAGAGAATAGCCTTTGTAGGGTGATCTCAAATTCGGTAGCCACACGATCACTGCAACGGGGTCACTTGAGGGTTAAAGACCACGATGCGGTGGTCGCTAGCAACACAATGGCCAGCAACAGAACTGCTCTTGCCGTCGACCATGGCACATGGAAGCTTAAAAAAAAATTGTGGCAAAGGAAAGAGCAAATTCTTTTGGGTCAATAGAGATATCACCAAGAAAAATGCAAAAAAAAAAAAAAATCCTCTTATCCATGCTTCCATCCCAGCATCTTTTCTAACACAGAAGTTCACATTAACAATTTTTAACAAGGTTCAGGACCACTTGTAAAACCCATCATTAAAATGGGGGCTTTGCTAGCATAAAAGTCCTTGGATTATTGTAAAAATAACAATTTATTGTGTGCCACAGGTTCTAAAAAAAAGTGGGTCCCATAATAATTTTTAGTTATTTGTGATTTGGTTTTTTGTAATCCGAAATAGACTGTTATTTTCAAAATATATTAAAGAATATTACGCAATCATTTTTCTTAAAATGGCGCAAGATCGAATGGGGAGACTTTTATAAAGTATAGGAAAAATTCCAAGTAAGGACCCAAAGTGCTTTCATTTTCTCAAATAAGGATCTAAAGTGGACTCGTTTCAAATAAAGGCTTAAGGTAGCCACGTCAATCCCAAAAAAGAGCCTGAAGTGGTTATGGCTATTTCAAATAAGGGCTTAATCTTCCCAACTTGGCGACTGGCGAAGTATTCCACCCAATCAGGGATATTTTCGTCCAAACACAAATTAAATTTAAATTAAATTATATTAAAAACACTGGCCCTCACCTCTGGTCGGCAAGGGTCACCGGTCCTCGCCCAGGTGCGCCGACGACCCCGTCGACCTTTGTCGCTACCCTACTAGCAATGGGGTGGTGGCCCAAGAGAGTGCTCCCTCCCGCCTGTGTTTTCCTCTCTCTTTTTTCAAGTATTTTTTTTTTAGGAAAAGAAAAAAGAAAGAAAAAGGTAAAAGATTAAAAATTTAAAAAAACAAATTTGATTTTCACAGTGGTGAGTTCAGGCCCTTCTTTGAGACTAATATAGGCACTTCATATCATTATTTGAAATAAGATACATTTTAGAATCCGGAATTTAATAAACCTTGAAGACCAATAATATGTTCGTAATAGAAATACCCATGATAATAACAAAGCAAACCCCAATAGTCCAGCCCATTGGCCAATCTCATAAAAACTCACGTCAATGGTCCACTATGTTGACCAATCTCATGCTCAAGTATCTAACCATGCTCACACGTAACACCCTTGACAAAGTGACCAAAATTCCCTCATTGATTAGGTCTCCACCTATTATTAGCTGGTAATTTGGCCCACAATGATATCCTAAACTAGTATGAACATACCCATACACCTCTTAGGGTTCACGGAAAACTAAGTATCAACCATCAATCACAAATCTCCAGTACTCCACAACCAAAATGAGAATTATCTCACAACTCAAGCAATCGATATTTACATATGAAAGCATTTTTCAAAACCACACTGATAAATCATGAACTTTTCAAGGTTCTTTCATAAAAGGTTTCACAAACCATTTATAAGCAATCATTCAAATTGAAGTCAAAAGATGACTTCCCCTTTCAAACAAAAAAATGGCAGTAAATGCTCAATCCTATTTTTATTGTTAACTCATAGCATACTTAATCCATAATGTTTTCAAAAAATGAGTTTAAAATACAAAGAAGAAATAGTATCACTCACCTTGGAAAAACCAAAAACCAACTACGGCGGTTACTCAAGTCGACATACTCGAATTCCTAACAAATAACTGAAAAACAAAATCAAAAGACCAAGTAAAACAATATTCTAATGAACAACTTGACTATACTACGCCTATTTATCGATAAAACGATAAGCTAACAAAAAGCTTGCTTCTAGTGAAAACCTATCGTTGTCCACTAGGCGCGACTCACGCACTAAACTTCATCGAGCCATAATTCCTTCGCAAAATTCCATTTCAAGCTAACTTATAGTCCTTAGAAAGCCATTTTGACACACTATATGTACCCCAACTCATCCGCCCCAAGACCCAACTAGAAACAACTGAAATTCGGCTCAAAAGTTATTGTTCAAAACTCCGTCCAGTGCGCGCATCAAACTTGAAAATTCCATTCCAGGCAAACCATAAATTGAGATCCACAAATTGCTATAGCTTCACAATATTCTAAAATAATCATTTCTATAAAACTATGCAACTCAACGACTCAAAATCGGACTTCGACTTACAAATCTCCAATAATTCCAAATTTTTAAGCCCTAAGTTCGAAACTGATTCGATTGAACAAACGAAGGGCGCAAACACTTATTGGCATTGTAAAACGAAATTGAGTCGGCTTGGCAAGTTGCACGAATCGTGAGTGCACGAAAATTTTTCATCTTTCTTCTTTCTCCTTCCCTTCTTTCCCACTGAGCTCTTGGTCTTCACACTCTCTTCTTAAAAGAGCCGAAGCTTTTACTATTCTTGTTTTGCTTCATTTGTTGACTTTTCAAACCCCCCTCCTTTTTCCCCGTTTTACTTTTCAAAGGCCATATTTTACAAATTATGACTGCTTATGTATCTGCGCAGAATTGGGCGAATGTGCAATCAGTGAGGTTTATAATCTCCAGTAGCTTCTATATAGCACTTGCCTGGCTTTAAACTCTGTTTTTTCTGTATTGGAAGGGGCGAAATAGCAAGTCAGCGAGGTTTAGGGTCCCTGGAGCTATTGTTTACAGAGGCTGCATGGATGCTGAGATGGGTTTGACTAGTAATTCCGATGGGTACCCGGAGATGAACTAAGTGCATTTGTGAAGTAGGCATGGAGGGCGAAATGATTCCGAAAGGCATGTGGCTGCCCTGTGTAAGCGCTGCGGTCGGTAGAAAAACCACTGTTTTCGATGGAAAAATTGACTGAATGCCCTATTTCTCTGTTTGGTCGGCTCCTCAGTAATCCCGGTGTTAATTTTCAAGCCTTTCTCAGTACCATGAGGAAGGCATGGAAAGCAGATCATATTACTTGCACAAAACTAGAACCTGGGCTGTTCGCATTCACCGTTGCATCAGATGGCATTGTTAATCATCTCCTATTGCACCCCCCCACCTATATATCCTCGGTTCTTTCTGTTTTTTGGCGCATATTGAGTGGATATTTGAAGAAGCTATCAACAGAATTACTCAGAACATTGGAGTAGTTATAGAGGTGAACAAATTATAAGTTCTATGGACTATTTGTAATTATCCCATATAAAAAGTAAAGGATGTATATTTATTGAGCAAATAAAAGGGAAGGGGATGATTAACTATGTTAAAAAAAAGACCTGACAGAGCCCTATGTGCCATTGAATGGCAAGTCCTTTCCCCCAATGCTGAATGGCAGCTCCTTTCCCCAACGCTACGGCTTTTGCATTACTAGCCATAGGCTCTGATCATGGAAGAAGTTCATTTGCACTTCAAGCTAAGGTGACTGCTCTTTTGAAACCCTAACCCATCTTCGACCACGATCTAAGGAGTGTCCGAAGTTGGAAGTAAATCACTTTGATCTGACAAGGGAGGTGTTGAGCGCAGATCAGCCAAGATGGGGATGCAAGTGTGCTTTTTAGTGAGGCCGAGTCTCAAATGAGGCTTCTGTTTTTTTTTTTTTTTTTTTTTTTGGATCTTGATCTAATTTAGTGCAATGATGAAGTAAATTAAATGGTAAATTGAATCGCCAAAGCCCATAAAAAAAAAGGTCTTTACTTCTAATGAGCCACTCACCCCCCCAAAAGCCTATAGGTTCTTATTTATTTTGAAACTTCTATGATGTATGTTTAAACTTAAGGTTTATGAATGAAAATCATCTAAATGACCAAAAGAAATAAGTGATATATGCGTGCAAAGTGTGAGGCACAAAAGGTTTTGAAACATGAACAGTGATATACACGTGCAAAGCGATATATGCGTCCAAAGTGTGTATGCCCCCACTTCTCATTGCTACCGTGGGTTTTGAAACATGAGTAGTGAGCAACAAAAGAATGCTAGAATTGCCATGTAGAATTTGACCGTTCTAGATAAGACTTAAGCGAATTTAAGCGGATTGATTAGGCCAAAGAAGAGAATTGCCTTTGTAGGGTGATCTCAAATTCGGTGGCCACACATCACTGCAATGGGGTTGCTTGAGGGTTAAGACCACCATGCAGTGGTCGCCAATGACACAATCATTATTGCCGTCAATCATGGCATGTGGAAGCTAAAAATAAAAATGCGGGGAAGGAAAGAGCAAAAAAAATTTCAGTCAATAAAGAGATCACTTTAAAAAATGCAAAAAAAAAAAAAAAATTCCTTTTATCCATGATTCCGTGTCAGCATCTTTTCTAACACAAAAGTTCACGTTAGCAATTTTTTGTAAAGTATATTGACCAATTTGAACAAAAAACAACGAGAAATCATATTGAATTTGGGGAAAGGAAAATAAAGGCCCATCGATGATATTATGTTCTTAAATCATGGCAAATTCATCCTTAATCTTCTCGACATTCTGTCGGAAAACGAGGATAATCGAATAAGGATTCTCAAGATGGACATCCTTTTTGAAAACAAACGTACACTAATGGAAACCGATTCAGAAAATGTAGAACATGCTGTTTTTGTTCTTTGGGCTACTTCCTTTGAAGGTAAGGTATAGCACGTGTCTGCTCTCTGTCATCTTCTTCAACCTCGCGACTCTGTGCAAAGCATATTCTTGGCTTCTTCTTCATTCTTCTTCTTCTTCTTCTTCTTCTTCTTCTTCTTCATCCTTCTTTCATCTCGCAGAGCGCGGAGGAGCCTAACAATGGCGGAAAATCGCATTTTTTCAGCACGAATCCTTCTGTTTTCTGTGTTAATTTGGGCTTTGAATGCGGCTTCCGCCGAAATGGTGGTGCGCCTTTCGCCAAGAAACGGGAAACCCTGTTTTAGCAGCACGTTCAGTCGCATTTTCGAGGCTTCAAAAAACGGAAATTTTCAACTGGACAATGGCTTGGCTGAGACTCCGCAAATGGGGTCGGGTTCTCCTTCTTCAAAGCTTCGTTCTTTGATGATTTTCGGGCGTTAGATGGTTTGCGTGTCGTTGGTTCTTTTCTGTTCTTGAATTTGATAGGTGTGTAGTGATATGGCAGATCAAAAGTCTTTTGTATGTCTTTGGTTGTGTTGCTATTGGCAGTGGGATAAAAAAGGAGAGATGTTGGGGAAAATGAGTTTTGATCAGCAAAGAAAAGGAGGGGATTGCATGCAGTGTGCTCTGGATTTTGACGTGGACATAAGATTTTCATAGAGTGGGCAGAGTTTTTGTTTCTGTGTCCTGGAATTTATAGTTATTATTATGGGTTATGTTGGTTCTTCTACTTAGTTGACTCTGATTTAGATGTCTGTTTCAATGAGTTCTTTCATGTGTCAGACATGAAATGCCATTGTGTCAATCCTCGACCGCTTCATGGTATCTATATCTAACTTTCATCTGATCTGAGCAGATGGAATAGCTGGAACTTCTTTGCCTGCGATATCAATGAAACTGTAATCAAAGAAACAGGTACTTCTTCCCCCCTGTGGGAAATATCGACCCGTTCCTGTATTAGTTTCATCCTTTTCCTGAAATTGATGAGCGATGCATGAATGTTTTTCTTGAAGTAGGGTAGTGAATTAGCCAGATTATGTGAAGTGATTATGCTACGCAGTGTGTGCCTAAATTACGGACAGTCCTCAGCACAATTGATGCCTGATATTTAAAATTATAAGGATACATTGCTGTCTCGCTTATATCCACATCAAGTGTGTTGTGCACAACGACACTAACTTGTCCCAAAAAGGGGATATGATAAAGATCAAATCTTATAGTATTTTCTCAGTAATTAAGTCTATCTCTTCAATAGACACTCAATGAATATACACTAATAGTTTGTTTACTATGAACAGCTGATGCACTCATTTCAACGGGGTTGGCTGCTTTAGGCTATGTATATGTTAATATAGGTACTATTCCACTATTTTCCCAGAATATGCAATCAAAGAATCTTCTTTTGGTTTATATTTAACTAGAGCATCTATTTTTCCTTTAGATGATTGCTGGTCTGCTGCAGAGCGAAATCCGGAGGTAATTCTGATTTATCTTCTACTAACAGAAATTTATCCTTCACAGCATACTGCCAACCTCAGAAATCTACTAAAATCTTGTTTTGTTTACATGCTATGAATTTCTACAAAAAGTTTTAGCTCATCAAGATCGCATTTTGTTCCTTCTTTATGGGTCTTGAGATTGGTTTTGCCTCCAAACTTCTACTTCTGGTAATTTGACAAATTGATTCATCTTACATTAAAGAGGGGTTCTTTTTATGAGATTCACTAAGAGCAATCATTAACTTGCAGGACCTAACAAGAAGGTGATCCTAATCTTGTGCTTTGCGTACTCTTTTAAATCTTCTATATTAACATTAGGTTTTTTGGGCATCCGCTAGTTTCTTTTTGTTTAATGAGCGTGCAATAGTCTAAATTTTGAATATGCTTCACCTAACTTTTGCAATATTTCTCTATAACTTTGATCCTTCAAGTAAGATGGAGGAGGGGAAAGCAAATTTCAGTCCATTCAAAAAATGTACTTTCTCAAGAAATATGATATGATCAAGCTAGCTGAAGTGGTTCATTGATTCACCTTAATGGAAATTCTCTTTGTTTATCTATATTTGTGACCTCAGAGTGTTATAAACAGAATTAAATAAACCTCCTCATATTGTTCCTTCGTTTTGTAGGGTCAACTGGTCCCTGATCCAAAAACTTTCCCATCAGGGATTAAAGCGCTTGCTGATTATGTACATGACAAAGGCCTCAAGCTCGGTATTTATTCTGATGCTGGGTAGGATGAGATTAAATATAGCGGCATTATCTTCATAGCATGAAGGCTTTTAAGTTGAGTGACTGCTCTTTGACGTCTCTGTTTTCACTAACTCACATAATGCTCTTGAAGGATTTTTACTTGTCAAGTTCGACCTGGATCATTGTACCATGAAAAAGATGATGCAGAGCTCTTTGCTTCTTGGGTGAGTTTCTGTCACCTTATTGCTGATTGGTTTATAATGTCATTCAAAGTCAGACCCGTACTCTGTAAATCCCTGACATAAGCACCTTTGAAGAGATTCTTTTAAATTAAGCGCAACACTTATGGTAATACTTGCAAATGCTTTTATTTCCTCTTATAATAATGGTCTTTCATATCCTATTTACTTTGGAAATAAATTAGAAATTTGAGTGAACTGGATTCAATTTCGTTTTTATGTGTGCTCATATTTCCCGCTTCTGTTAGTTTTCTTTTTCTTATCAACGATCCAATATAGATCATTCTTTCAAAATAGTTCTAGTTGCTTCTGTAGTCATAAACTCCTTTTCTTACTTATGGTGTATTGTCAGGGTGTGGATTATTTGAAGTATGACAACTGTTACAATCTGGGAATCAAACCAGAAGAAAGGTTTCTCTCATTCAACTCTCTCTCTCTCTCAGAATCTAATTTTTGAGTGCCTTGAAATTGACTTAAACTACTTTCAAGATATCCACCAATGCGTGACGCTCTAAATGCAACGGGAAGGACGATTTTCTACTCCCTCTGTGAATGGTAAAGCTTTAGTCTGGCTGTGCTAGTATCTTAGTGTTTCTCCAGTATGCAGAAAAATTAATTTGTTCTTGGTTGGGCAGGGGTGTTGATGATCCTGCCTTATGGGCAGGCAAAGTTGGGAATAGTTGGCGCACAACAGATGACATAAATGACTCTTGGGTAAGGTAGGCTCTTACTACTTCATCAATGCAATGGGGATTTAGTCCTGTAATTCTGGTTTTAAGGTGAAAGGAATTAAAAGTGAGAACTGTCTTCATAAGCTTATTAGGCAGATAAGCTTTCTACATTGATTCATGAGTGTTTCCTGTGTTGAGACCAAGGAGCTACAGTAATGGCTGCCAACATATTTTAACTCATAGGAGCAGATAATTTGACTTTGGAGCGGCAAGTCAAGCATAACATCACATAAATCATTCTAGACAAAGCGGAAGCACTAGCAAATGCCCTGGGAGGTATGCATGATAAATTTGGGTGTCATTAGTGATTTTGAGCATCTTTCTGGATAGTGCCTGGATGTCAGGTGCTGTGTCATTTTTAATGAAGGCGGACATTTTCCTTAGAAGATTCTAGGGTACCTCTATGAACTAATCAAAACAGTGACGATGGCATTGCATTTAGTGCAACAGAGCATCTAATGTGAAGTTCTTGTTCTTTTGTCTTGTACTGTCTGGAGCATCCTCTATCCAGATGCATTATTCAAAAGTAAGAGAGCGAATCATTTGTTTGCCAGCATCAGAATCCACTATACTTCTGGTGCACAAATTGTAGCTCATGAAAGTTGCTGATTAAGTGTCTCCTCCATTTTCCAGTATGACTATTATTGCAGATTTGAATAATAAGTGGGCAGCCTATGCAGGACCTGGTGGATGGAATGGTATAATTCATCATACCAGACATGCTTCGCATACACACTTGATTATATAAATATATTGTGATCTTTAGTTCTCAGCTTTTATTTTCTCGAGCAGATCCTGATATGCTCGAAGTTGGCAATGGAGGAATGACTTACCAGGAATACCGCGCTCATTTTAGCATCTGGGCTCTAATGAAGGTTTCCCTACAATTTCTCGTTTTCGTATAATCACTTCTGGGTTATAGGGTAATTAAATCATTTGCGGAGTGATTCTGCAAGTGAAGTTACTTCTCTGCTTCACTATGAAGCAAGTCTACGGAGGATGTTTAGTCAGGTCCGAACGGTTCAACCACTGCAACTTCATTAGGCCAATATACATTGCCTCCTTATTTATCCTCATGAGTCTTGCTTAACTCATGGCATCAACACCAAAGAACTTCTGCCTAGGAATCCTTAGGAATCAGAGAATCAGATTATCTATGCAATAGCATGGCAAAATTTTGTTCCAAAAAACACTGAAGTTCTAATATGGATATTTTGATTTTCTAGTTATTATATACTACAGCTTTATTGTGCAGGCCCCTCTTTTAATTGGTTGCGACGTGAGAAACATGACTGCAGAAACACTAGAGCTTTTAAGCAATGCAGAAGTCATTGCTGTAAACCAAGGTAAAGCTTGAGATTGACCCCACTTTTCTCCCCCACATCACATGATTTGAGGAAGAGGTGTTTGTAAACGATAATATAATCTATACTGAATCTCTGGTCTAAGTACACAATTTACTGTTAATCCTCTATGTGACTTGTAAAATAACAATCTTTTCTTGTCACAGATTCACTTGGTGTCCAGGGAAGGAGGGTCCACTCTTCTGGTACAGATGGTTGCAAGCAGGTAATACCACACCATCTTATAGCAAAATTGTTAAGAGTCTAGACATGCATTTGAGAGTTCTATTTATGGGGTAACCCGACATGAGCATATCCAAAATTGGGTTCCCCCTGAAATATAATGAAACCATTGAGTCCAATCACTTAAAGGCAGGGTCACAGAGGTTACCCTTAACACAGCCACTCTGGCTGGACATTGGGATTTAATCATGTCTGCATTGTATGTTTCTTTGGAAACAAATGCCAACATGGACTTTTATGTTCATAGTGCCCTGCACTTGGGGAATTGTCAGTTAAAGGGTCTCTCGATAAACCTTTTGAATGCAATTCCATAAAGCATCTTGCTATCCACAAGATAATTATTGGCGAAACTGGACATCAGGTTTGGGCAGGACCATTGTCGGGACACAACTTGGTTGTTGCTCTGTGGAACCAATGCTCAAAAGCTGCAACCATCACTGCTAATTGGGAAGCAATTGGGCTTGAATCCAGCACTGGTGTCTCTGTTCGAGATTTGTGGAAGGTAAGGGTGTGCGAAGGGCGTTCTTAGCGTGAAACAATATCTACTGTCATTATGAAGCAATAAACCAGCTATAGGTCTTTTTCACTTTTCCCTGGTCTCTAACATACTTTGGTTTCACAGCACGAACAAGTTGCAGATGATGCAGTATTGTCGTTCAGTTCTCGAGTCGACGCACATGATTGCCACATGTATAAATTCACGCCTAATACGGTATCTCATTGGGAGATCTAGTTCACCACCCACAGGTGTGGTCTTGCATTGGGGCGGTACCACTTGAATACAGTTCTGCAGCCCATTTGAAACTCTCAAATAATGATGTAGGTGTTGATTCATACTGGCCAAAGTTTCAGCTTTTGGTTATTCATTGTATCACCTTGGGAAATGCAGAGAAAAACCGTTCATGTATGAATTTAATTCTACCTTTCTCAAATTCGTCGTATCTATCGTACTAGTTTCTAGAAAAAAAAATTCTGGCCACAAAAACACGAGAAAAAAAGGGTTCAAGAATTTCTAGGATGGAAAAGATGCATTGCTTGGTTCTGGTAAGTGTAGTTCAGCTTTGAACAGAGTTATTTTCGTAAACAACATGCAATTGATCACTAAACTAGTCAGTGAACAATTTGGGCACAATATTAGATAGCATCATTAGTTCCAATAAAGGCCAGTCGCAGAAACCAGAAACAAATTGTCTCAAGTTCATCACCAAGTAAAAAATTTCTCAGACAATTATCCTCCACTCGCCAATAATTTGTTGGGAGCACAAAACATCCGCACGCCATTTGCAGCATTTGCAGCTCGGCTCATTCCTAAGATCTGTTCATGTCTTTGGAGAAAAAGAAAAGAACTAGATCTGGTTGTCAAAATCAGAACCGGGCATGAGATAGGTAAATAAAGTTGAGTTCAGGCTCAAGATATAGAACTCTCTTTGTTCAGCAAACGTCTCATAACACCTGTATGCTAAACAATCCATCACCGGGACAGTGGCGGAAAGTCCTCATCGCCGCACCGGACAACTTCAGTCAGAGTCCTGTGCAAACAGTTTACACGCAGGAATTAGATCATCAACCTTTGATATTTCATTGCTTCGGTAAACTCGTACAGAGAAAAGGAAGGCCCTACGTGCTCTCCAGTGAAGAATCTGGCTGCTCCTTAACATCCGTCGTTGGCACACTCCCCGATGACTCCCCGGCGAAATGACCTGACTGACCCAGTCCAGGGCACTCGTAACTACCAAACCTCAGGGTACGCGGCGTCGACTTCTCACGGCAGGGAAGAAGCGGGAAAGCCTCGAGTGAAAGATCAAGACGGTTCTCAGTTTCCCTGGCCTCTTCATTTTCCATCTGAATTGCTGTAGTGTTCAGACAATTTTCAACCCCATCCATCACCAGAAACTGATCCCTGCTTTCCATCTCAGTTGTTTTTGCTTCTGCATCCTGGACAGTAGATCCGGGACTCATCGGCCTAGTCCGCTGCCGCGTTCTTCTGTCAAACCGATGGCTCTGCATTCTCAAATAATTCAATTAAGCATTGCTTTCCTAATCATTCCACTGCTTTACAAATATAGGAAGAATAGATTATGAGTAGGTCGAACAAGACCTTTGATTATCACAATACAACACCCAACCTATATTTGTTATTATTATCACCAAACAAAACACTCAACATGTCCAGGACATCGCCCTTAAGAATTTAACTATGATTCTCTCTCTTTCTTTGAAATTGCCTAAATTTGGTTCCTTATTTCTTCACACATTAAGTCCAGAGAAACAAGTCCAAAAATAGGTAATCATTGCTCTTTGTAAATTTCTGACCTCTTGTAGGAGCAAATCTAGCTGTAAGATGATATGGTATTTCATAAATCAAATGCCGTTTGAGTGTGGATGGATACCAACATCGAAGGTTCCCACTGAATCAATATGCAGAGAAGCTCATCTATTGAAAATGAAATTTCAAGTCCTCACTGCATGTCACTCAAAGAGCTAGAGACCAGTAATCTAATTCACCATAAAATCGAAGTCTCAGGGAATTAGATAATTACCATAGCACGGTGGGTGACAGGACCTGTTGCACGGTTAGGAGGATTCTTCGCATGTATGTTTACGTTTTCTTCAGTCTCCAACAAGGCAGCAGATAGCCCATGAGTACTTTCATAGCAGTTGAGAGGCTTTGGGAAGAAAACATCTGTGCCTTTTCGAAAGAGTGAAGCTCGATTGCGACTTGGGAATCGCTGTAGCGCATCCAATGTACTGTTGTTCTGAACTTGGGATGATAGTGGAGTATTCAGCTCATCAGCAAATAAGTTGCACTTGTAATGCCACTGACTACAAACTAAATTGTTATAGTAACTCGGAAAATCTCCAGCCAGATCAGCTACTTCAACATTCCCAGTGCCAAATGCAGAAACTGGAAGTTCTAGGTCTGGCCTCACCCCTCTTCCATTTCTATCCAGAGTATTCTGAAAGAAACTCTCTATCCCTTCGAGCAATCTCTCTCCAGGTAGCTTGAGAATCTCACCAAGCTTTTGGGCCCCATAAGCAAGTGCCCATCTCATCCGATAGAAATTGGCTGGACATATTCATAAAGTCATTATCAACAGACTAAGCAAATAATATCAGGAAACAGCTCACCATTAAAGAACCAAGATGTGATGCCCTTCCAATCATCAATATTTGGTCTCATCAAGCATAAACATAGAAATTAGTTATGTTCTGAATGAATATATATCAGAAAAAGTTCATCGCTGTTATGATGGAAGAATCTATTCTCTTACTGTAAAAGGATTGGACCTTCAGGATAATCTAATAGGTGAAAGAAGTGGTATGTCAAGAAGGTCAAGATCCAGAACACTAGCAATGTGAGAAAAATTAAACACTGGCAACTCTAGCCAGATTAACATCCAATAGTCTTGCAGTCTCACGATATCAAAAACTTGTTCATTGTTGTTCATGGCAACTCAAAAAAGTAAGGCAGTGACACAACAATCTGTATTGTCAATTTCTTTGATGACAATAATAGTATGTATCAACCACTCCGATAAATATATCTAAGTCTTAGATTCTCACATCATAGAATACCCCCTCATTGTCATGCATGGCAATGGCAGCTTATAAAAGCATGGGTATCCGATTTATGCTTTTCATCTCCTTCAGGGAAGCCTACGGCTTAGAGCTATTACTTTACTCATCTAAAACTGAGAGAAAAGGTAGGACGGGTTGGCAAAATAGTAACTACCTTTATTTACACTACGCCCTAGATTGTTGTTGTCCTTCAAAGGATCCAGAATGTTTAGGTGCTTAACAGGAAACCCCGGAGCTCTTGTCTCGAGTGCATTAGTTGGGCCAGAAAACAATGCCTTGCAGTTTCTGAAAAATGCCTCACCAAGAAGTAGAGTACTACCATCGTTCTCTGGCAGCTCTTCTGTGAAAAGCACAGAGAAGGTTATTCAGAAAGAGTGGACGCAAAGAGAAGGCATTTGCTCTATCTGCTTCTAGATGTAAATGAGAAACATGTGGACAATCCACTGCCACTTACGTTCAAGTATTGGGAGCGAACCTACTGCAATCGGACCATATGCACTCACACAGTAAGTGTCCCAGTCGAATGTGCTGTAGTAGTCCAGAAACCTGTATAATACCTATACACAGTAATTCAAATCAATGCCTCCTGCTTTTGCATGCATCAAGGATTCTTCAAACAAAGAATACACACCCCTAAAGGACCATTCAAAGATGAATGGAAGCGATTGATGATGTACAAGACCATCATTTCCAACCCATATGCTGAAATTAGGCCATGGTGAGCACCAAGAATTCGGCTCTCATAGAAACACCAGGCTTTGATCAAGATAACACTTCGTTTGAAAAGATGATCTTTCCCCATTCGTTCATCAACCTGGAAGCATCACACTCATCAGAAACACATAATCAAGATCACATTAACTTAACCGTCTTTGTTAGGGCCACCATAAGTTACTGGGAATTGTCTTAAAATCCCAATAGGAGAAAGTCCCTCATTTGACGGTTAACAAGTCAATCAAAGTTATTGATTCCAAAATTAAAATTCTGCATAGGATGACAAGCATATATACGCGAGCAATGTGATTGGTCAGTCACACGACATCAGCCATGTGACCAACGCATAAAATACTTTTCCCCACACAATACCTATATTTTCAGCTAAATTTTAGATAATACCTGCTCCAGAAAGCACAGAGTACTCAGCCCAGCGTGCTGGTTGAAAGTTATATCCACTGCTATGCTCTCCATACAGAATTTTACGATCTTTACCTGCCACGAGAAACCGAACATCAAGTTCAAACTAGATAATCTGACTTCCATTCACTTAAGGGAAGTACTACTTTGCATTTCACAGAATGATGAAAGAAGTTTGGTCAGCAAAGAAGAAACTGAAGATTTAAAACACTTCATGCTTACTCTGATAAAATTATGGAGAGTACAACTTGTCCATTATAATCATCATCCATACAACATATCTTACATCTATGAGAACAGATTTGACCATTTCTACCAGGATAGCAAAGTGGAAAGCTGCAAGTGCTAAGGAAAACTCCAAATTTGAGAGGTTCACTGAACTTGCCACCCTAGATTCTGGAACTTGGGGATTATAACTTATCTGATTATCCGCATCAATATGATTTAAATCAAGGCTTTCACAAATCAACCTATAAAAGGAGTAAAAATATGTTCCTACAACGGTTTTCAATTTCCTAATACTTTCCTCCAGGCATTATGCTACTTTGATTCTCCCACAAAACAATTTCCTACTACGTTTCCAATAGTAGTCTTTTACTTGACCCATCAGTAACTACACAAAAGAAAGGGATGTCAATAGACATGCCAGATTTATTTCTACAATAGACATGCTATGGCCCCAAATCTGCATAAGAAATTAATTGTCCGTTCCGCTAACTTGCTCTTATTTAGCTTTATAACAATAACTTGCCTAATCTGGCAACAAATAACAATATGTAAGTGTACCAGCTTGTAAGTCATTCTATTCAGTATAACAAGGGACCACAATATTTGTATCACTAGGAAAGGAGATAATCCTACTTCAAATCACTCTGACATTGTAATCAATGTTCACAATTTCCTAATCAGTCAGCTCCTTAACTAGATAAAGAAGAAGAATTGAAAAAGACAGGTGGATCCCATATTAAACTATTAATTCTAATTCCTGATTCTCGGGCATCTCTTGACAATCAGACAGCTGTGAAATTAGATTGATTAGGCCAAGTAACAATATTCTAAAGGCACTAATTTAGCCACTGCAACACAAAATACGACTTCTCCTCATTATGGCCGACGAAGAGCAAGCCAATGTGCTGTCACGGTAAACCCTATACCATATCGGACTCAATAGCTGATCTATCCTCGACAGTAGAGTCAACATGCCATCAAAGACTATACAGCACACACAGTCAAATTAAGGGTCAAGTCCATGATGATGATACTGAAGTACAAAGACAACATACAGGTAAAAGGACTAGATGTAGCTTTCCATGACTGTAATTTATCCAGTTATTTGGCAGTAATGGACAGGTTTCGTTATGAAAAAGTTGAATGAAAGAAAACCTATTATTTTCTTGTTTTTGCTTCTGGAGTTTCTGATTTATGACCAATTATCACTTTCATTTAAATCAATCTGCAATTACTTCACCACCTAATGGCATCCCCATGCTAGCAATTGTTTAGCAGACCACCATCTGCCACCAGCCTCTGAAACAAACAAGCTGACCTCCGTTACCATTAAAATGAATCACCAACACCATCTGATATGCTCTTCCTTATATCTGCCCCCTAGGGCACTTTGTCACCATCGCCACCGATAGGACAGCGAACCACCCCATTCACTAGTCACTGGCCACTTCACCACAAGTTAATTCTACTTGTCTGATTGTCCCATCACCATTCTCATAATATTTTTCCAAGAAAAAATCCAGTACGCAATTTGGAATTATCTTTAATTGACACCTTTTCTAATTTGGAAAAAAAAAAAGTAATAGATATAGCCTAATTTTAAAATTGTAGGTACAAGCACTCAAATCACTAATCGGTAGGATCCATTCACAGGGACCTCTAATGAATCGATAAGTACTCAGCGACTTATCCACTAAGACAAAAATAATTTATGTTATTAATTTCCAAAAAATAGTGTGAAAAAATCTACATGGTTTTAAATTACCTTAGATCTCAATACGTAAATAGTTGTGAGTTGGTAAAACCACCAAAGGTAAAAGTATAGGTAAAAGCAAAAGTAAAAAGCATACAGAATTCCAAAACCACATTGGGCAAATTGTCTCAGATCCGTAACATCTGTCGGTTTCCCTTGATCCAACAATTTTAGCTAACGGAACCAATATATGACAAAGATCATGCCATATAGTTTGCTAATGTGAACTAGAATAGACATTTTGAGGTGGGACTTTTCCTTTTTTTGATAGAAAAATGAAGGGTTTCATTAGTAGAAAAAATCAAGTACATCAGGAAAGTACATGGACAAAAATAGAGAGAAACAAAAAAATAAAAGTAGAACATCAGAAGACTAAATAGAATCAGGACAGGATGATAACAATATGAATGAAAAAAACCAAAGATCTAGATCCCTCAACAATCTTTTGTAACTTCTTTTCGACTGCATCACATGAAACAAAGTGAGGCAGAGCCCACAGAAGTTCTAGATAGAAAATGAATGACTTTCTTTCCTACTTAATAGCTACAATTAATTGCACAGGGTGATGTGGCATAAATAACTTAGCCGTTATCACTCAATCTTTTAGTTTTGATTACAAAATAATCGCCATGCCCCTCTAATAAGAAACATGGACAAGATCAAGCCTTAAAAATGAGTGTGCAAGGCACTAGAGCTACCAAAATTCTTGTTTTTTAGGCAAACTACAATAGCTCAAATGGTTATGGGCATCCATTAAGATATGAATTATGCTTTAAAGGTCCACCATCCAGTCCTATTCAATTCAAAAATTAAACCCTCAAAGTGAAACATATGCCAACCCTTCTCACGATCTTTCTCCTTTTAGTCTCCCCCATTGAACTCTACATATGATTTTGATGAGAGTAAGGAGGTAGCCATACTACAACTTGGAAGGAGGTGATCATCAAGCACTAATGAAATTCCTGCTTCTCCTATGCTACAGTTGTCTGTGTACAAAGCTCCCAAATGCCCAGTTGAGCACAACTCGGGTATTAAAGAGATTCGTCCTTCCTCATCAAGTTCTTAGTATGTTACCAAGGGGAGGGTTGTAAGAACAGCAACTACGATTTTCTCAATAATAGGAGCTTTCCCCAAACTTACAGCATCCATATGAGAGCCAGAATTTGGATTTTTCACAGGTAGTGGCTGGTATTGTTCATGTTTCAAAAAAAGTGATTAAATTGACCGGGTTTGACCACGATAAAAAGCTAATAATCCAATCCAATCAACCCACTTGTACCAACAGAGTTGAAAATATAACTAAGCCAACCTTTCCCTATGTCAATCAAATCAAAAAGGGTTAGATCAGTCAAATTGCGTATAAACAAATTTGGGACGTCATAGATAGTCAAGACAGATTTGGTATGACGACATGTGCATTGAAGTTGACATTAATGCATAATTTAGAATATGTCGGAGCCATTGAGCCACCAGAAAAATATACAAGTTCAAATACTCTTGAAGAAGGGAGCAATGTCTCAAGCTTAAGGGTCTTGGCCTCTTTTTTATAGGCCAAAGAGGCCTCCATTGCAATCCCAAGCTAGCTTGCCAACTCTAGCACCATCAACCATTATCAAGGTTTTTGAAATTCAAAGAACACCCCACAGGCAGATAGGGTTAAATGAAAGATAAGTCAATAATATTGGATTACGGGTAGTAAGATCCTCGAAATTTCAAAAGGAATATATATAAAGACGAATAATTGGGAAGTAAAATCCAGACTTTTTTAAGATGAAAGCACGAAATGAATATTCATTTGAAGGCCTTTTTCCAATTTACAATGGGAACTTTAACTACAATTTATTTTCAAACCAGGAATCTCAAAATATATGAATTTCAACCTAAATAAGATGAACTTGAATGGAAATAAAATCACCTAGAAGTATTGGAGGCTAGGCGGTTATCAATCAATCGCTTTATTAATTAGAATGAAAACAGAAATTAACAAATGTGTAACCTATTTGAGATTTGGATTATTTGGAAAGTTTTGGTCAAATGATCGTAACAACCTTTGATCCTGATCTGGATACTAGCACTTGTGCTTCTTATGCATTCGAGGTTGAGAAACCTACCATCAAAGACTTACTTTGAGGTAATAAACTCATAGTGGCCTAACCATGAGTTCATACTGTTGCTTTTTACAACCGCATTAACAATTCCAAATCCGTCTAGATGACATGGCGATCATTTGTAGTTTCTGTGGCTAAGCATTTCCCACAGCCACACTAGCATCAGCCTGTATTTACATCTATAAAGTTCTTTACTTTAATGACAACAATCTTGGCTCATCACAGCCACATGTGTTTCTTATTTGGCATGCTATAATCAACTAGGATGCTCAAAGTCACGACTTAACTCCTTGATCACAGAGGCAGAGGGCGTCAAGCCAAAGTATCTGCATTTGGATCTAACAAATAAAGATATTCAATACAGGAAGGATTGTCTTTAAACCTCATTGATATGCAATGTGAATGGTAATGGCTGCAAGCAGATAGTCCACTGGGAAACCAAGATACCAGTTTGACATATTGTATCCAAAATTTGGACATAGATTGATTGATCAGAAAGCAAAATCCAGAACATGACGCGAAAACAATACCCACAAGAATCAATGTTGAGACTTAATCAGTCATAAATAGATAAAAAATTACTGACTCAGCAATCAAATATCCATTGGTCTATGTACCAAAGCTCAAAATATGAAGCACCCAAAATAGCAATAGGTGAAAAAAGCAGCAACACACTGAAAGAAAGGACATGTATCTCAAAGATGATAAATGGAACAGCTCATCATTTTTAATATAATCAAAAAGAAATTATAGATTAACCTGAGCATTAATATAAAGGATGTCCTTTATTTGGAAGTCTGGATCCCTCCGTCTATTTTCCAGAAATTTGCAAATCTCTACAGCAAAAGCTTCTTCCTCATCATTATAGCAAAGGATTGTCAAATCAATATCTCCATCAGGAATATACGTTCCCAAAGGCACAGAACCAAATGCAAAGACCTGTGAAATTTCACCCATGGAGAAAAAACCTGTTATTCTTCTAATATTAAAAGAAACCAGATTTCATCAATCCTCAAATAAGCTTATAGGTTATCTTTGAAAAAATAAATAAATAAATAAAAGGTCCTACATGTACATCCTTTGAGAGACAGACATCTCAAAAGAAATGACTCAAAATATAACGTATGTACGACAAAGAAGACATTCTGTATCAGAATTTCCAAGCTGTATCTAGATCATCCCGCAGATATTACATATTAATAATAAGAATCGGCAATCTTTGTAATTCTCAAACAATCATTTAACAACCTTCAATGACGACACTAGGTAACATAATTCATTAACCATTATACCATAACCCTGCAGCCAGTATAAATTCTACCTGCATATAACAACATTGACATTCGAGTGTAATTGAATAGTCCGCAAAAAAATAATTGTGCAACGCCAGTTCTGGCAGATCAAGCTCCATCAGGACAGCCCTCATGTTGCTTTGAATATTAGTGGACTAAGGATTCAAACAAGGTATATGTCAAAGAAGAAAACCTCATCCTGCTAAAGATATTCATTGAAGCATACAAGGTATATGTCAAAGAATATTCACCTCAGTCCCATAATGACCTCTGATAATTCTCTGAACATGCTCAATAACCCGCTGTCTTTTTTCCTCAGACAATGGAGTCGGTTGAATTGCAGATAGTATCTCTTGAATCCTTTGCTCAGCGATCATCCAGACTTCCACACCAATTGACAATGAATGCGCCTTAGGTGGAGAGAAGGAGGAGGAGGAGGAGGAGGAGGGGGAGGAGGGGGATGTCGAAGACGAAGGCGAAGGCAATTGATCCATGTAACAACTTCCAGATTTCAGCTTCTGAAAAAGAATCACAGACAGTTTTCAGTATTGAAAACTTTTCTGAGCAGAATACTTCAAAAACACTTTCAAATAGGAGAGCAATCGTTTACAGTCTTCATTTTATAACAAAAGAAACCCAGAAAAAGAAAACTCTCTGACAAAATCCAGCAAAAACTGGGGGAGATCTTCCAGGAGAATTTGCAATAAAATGATGAAAAACGGACGCATTTAGCTAAACGATGCTTTAAAAGAAAATTAAATCAGAAAAATAGTAGTAGATTGAGTCAACGTTTATACCGTTGAAAAACAAATTAAAATAATGCATTACATATGATTAAAACACTCTAATTGGCAGCACTGAGACAATCCCTTCAAAAGTCTTGTCAACAGCAAAATTCGATTCAGCAGCAGATGAACTATATATCAAATTCAGATTTTCAGCATTCTAAGCTCGCTTATACAGCCTCAGTGGAGCCGTTCATAATACCCAAAAAAAAAAAAAAAAAAAAAAAAATCCAGAAGATATTCAGAAAAGAAAAGAAAAATCACAAGATCATGGATTCGTTGAGAAAAAGTTCAAGCTAGGGCTCTTCAAACATCTGAAAAATAGAAAATGGTAGGTGATGACGAAAAAGAAGACAAAGGAACAAAAGAGATTTGAAATTTCAGCACTTTCCCATCTGAAGGAAATTCAAGGAAGATCTGATAGACAGAAATACATGCAAATGCTCTGATACAGAAGAAAATTCAGCAACCAATTGGAACGATCTTGATCAATTCTCACCATCGCAGGACAAATCTCACTTCTGTCAAGAGGTTCCTTTCAATAATTGGGGAAAATTTCTTTGTGATCCAACAAACACCAGAAGGCTAAATTCAGCAAATTAATAACTAGACCCATATAGAACTTTCCGTAATCAAAGCACACTACTGTTTGTTGCTAGTTTTCTATTTTTCCTGCCTGATATCGAGGGTCATCTGAATACAATACAATTAAACAACCTTGGTGCTAAATACCTTCTATCCTTGCCTGATATGGCTTTTAATAGCATTAATTACATATGGATTTGATAGTTACTGTCCTGCCAAAAAGTTGAGCCTCACGACTTCAAAGAAAAACCATTTTGAGTTGCAATTCAAAGATGCACCTTGTCTTTTCTGCAATATGAAATTAATGATATGCACAGAGCACTTTATACATTCGGTTTCAGGAGTGAGAACATGTTTTTTCCACGCCATAATTAAAAAAAAAAAAAAAAAAAAAAAACCAAGCGAAGCATCTTTGCTTGCTGCTAATAACCTTTCTCACCTACACATGACACTCGATGTATTTACCATATAAGAGGCCTAGATACTACCAGATTCAACATGCACAACGCATATGATAGAAAACCTTGAGATTAGTTGAGACTATTTTAATCTCCCTAGAACCAAGCATAGATACAGGAAGTATGAAAGAGAAAAACATATAATAATTGCCTTTTGAGCTGTCACCGACACCATGAAACATAAAGCAAGCTGAAACTTAGGCAGTTACTATGAGCTTTTTGCTGAAAATAACTGAAGTGTCTAACCCATTTGACTCAAACCAGAGTTCCAGACTAATAAGTATTTAAAGAATTTGAAACACTCTAGAAGTGCTTACTGACAGCTCTTATCAAGGTTAGTATGCAATTACATCTTCTCACAGAAGGCAAGCTCGACCCAATCTCATTTTCCAGGTAGAGAAAGTCAGGATGCCACACTTCGAATGCCATCTGTCTTCATCAAAGCATGCGCCTGATGTCATCTTTATGCTCATCTCGAGTTCTCAAAGTGATACAACCTCCAAAAATTTTCAATCCTTCAAGGCTCCCCCCATTCTCCCATTCTCAACCGACTTCCTGCGGCAAATTCAACTCACGAAATCACCTCCATTTAGTTTTCACGCGCGATGGATTTCGACACAAGAAAGTCCTCGAATGTGACGCGACAATGCGACTCACACAAGATTAATCCCACAAATCGCGTCCTTTCTAGCACGAATTGCAAAGACAACGAGCCAAATAAAACCCAATGTAGACGCTTCCCAAATTTAACAGCACCGGCGCAAATTGCAATCGCTACTCAACTATTCTTCATCAATAAAATTCTCGCAAAAAACATCGCTTCTAGATAACACGTAACGAGCAAGATCACCGACCCAGTTCACGTACGCGACAATTAACCAATTCTACGCATACCAAACTCACCAATTCGTCCTAGGATTCATACCCAAAAAGAGAAAAACGCTCGAAGAAGGTCGAGCATTCAGTGCCGATTAGATTCTAAACGAGGCAGGATGCGGAAGAGACCAAAAAACAGAAAGACTTCACCTTTGAGGAGCAACAGTATCGTTTCGCGGAGTCTCGGATTTGTTTCCTTGTTTGGCGCCACGCAAATGCGAGGGCAAACGAGGGTTTCCATAACCGGAGCTCTAAATCTCGCAACCGAATCCATCGATCGGAAACAACGCCGGGACGAAACTGGAAATGGAGGAAGAGCTTCGTCGGAGACTGATCGGCGGCGACTCGTCTTCCTCGGACGTTTCACCGGGAACATCCAATGGAGAACTAAATAAAAAACATTAAATGTAAAAATCCATAATCTTTCATTATAGTAAGATATATTTTTTGAATAATTCAGCTAGAACTATTCGTTGTGTTTAATAGTTATCAAAAAAATAAAATTATGCAATTTCGTTTTCATTCCAAGTGATTGCTGACTCGATTAATCCATAATCTTTCATGACAGTAAGATATATTTTTGAATATTTCACCTAGAACTATTCGTTATATTTGATATTTTCCAAAAAATGATAAATCGTGCAATTTTATTTTTCATTCCATGTGATTGCTAACCCAATTATTTTATTTTTAAAATCAAAAAGTTTGATAATGTATTAGCATGAAAATACAAATTTTCGTTTTTCCTAACAAAAATGTAACTTTCTAAGTCTCTAGTTATTATTTGAAATTGTTGCAGAGAAAATTGATCTCAAGTATTTTTCTTCTAGGGAGAAAATTATTCTCTTTTTTTTTTTCTCAAAATCACGATAGTATACATATGTTTCGACATTACATGATAACAAAAAACAATAAATTTGGAATTTTAAATTTTGGACCATCCATCGCAATCAAAAATAGAAAGCTACCATGTCGTAAATCAAAAGTAAAATATGATGAATTTGGATCATTTTTAAAATTTACTGTGCATGCCACATAATCGAGGGAGAGAGTTTGAAGAAGAAAAGAGTAAATGAATCGATGATCGTTTTCTTCGAAAAGAAATTAGAGATAAGAAAATAAATCCATTGATCATCCAATAACCACTTCCTTTTCAGAGATAGGCCAACATTCCAATATCAATTTACTCCTCTTTAGATGATGATTTACAAAGAATTGTGATCTTTTATTGTAATAGAGAGCAAAACATCATAAGTTTGGAACTTTTCATTTACAACAATTTACAAAAGGTTCATAACAGTCCACTGTAAGTAAGAACAAAATATCATATTTTTTTCCAAGTACGACGCTTCGCATGGATTTATTACAATCCTTTGTAACCAAAAATAAAATATGGTAAGTATTGAATCTTTTAATCATAACAATTTTCAAAAGATTTACAACGTTCCATCATAACCAAAAAAAAATAACCCCTTAACTTTGAATATTTATTTCTAATCACGACTGTTTATACAACGACATGTCATAACCAACAACATAATGTCGTAAAATATGATTCGATTTGACTTTTATAATGTTGAACGGCCATCTTATAGGCTTTGTTTGGCAACCTTTTGTTTCTTTGTTTTTTTTTTTTCCCTTGCTCCTCATAATAAAAAAAAAGAATAAAAATATATTTGATAACATCAATTTATTTTTCTACTCTTTAAACAGAAAAGTGGCTATAGAATAAATTTGAAACAAAAATAATAAGTAGAAAAAAGTAATTTCTTATTTTCAGAATCATTTCTAAAAATAAGTCATTTTTTTCTTTTCTTCTTCTTCCTTGGAGGCGGACGGCGAAGAAAAGAAAAAAGAGAAACAATTCTTAAAAAATTATTAAAAATTAAAAGAAACGCTACGCTACAAAAAAAGAATTATAGATCATACCAAATACATTTATGCTCTTTTTCTATTACGAAAATAAAAAATTTGTGTATTCAACGCGTTTTTTTACTTAGAATTTGTTCCAAGAAATAGAAAAATACTATTTCCAAAAATAAATTATTTTCCATAATAAAAATGTTACCAAACCGACCTCAAGTGTATCAATATGTCAATTAAATAGTGTGTAAATCATTATGCATTTCAATACTATTGTGAAGGGACGTCCATTTTCTAGTGGGTCGGACATCCGACCTTATGCCAAAATTGACAACCGGTTGCAATTAGCTCGAATTCAACCATCAATATTTTTTTCATCTCAATCTAAAAGTTCCTCGCTCAGTGAGTACTTTGGCTCAAGATAAAGTAAACGTGCCCGTTGAGATTTAGATCGATTCACATCATCTCATGTCACACCATACATTCACTAATCAAGTGATTTTCCTAATCACTATCAAATAGATAAATCATAATTCACTACTCGAATATCATCTATTAGTTTTTGATATCTATGAAAAAACAAGCCAGTTTCATCACGAGATAGTGATACTAAACTCTTCTATTGGCTTCCCAAGACCATTCAATTGGAAATAAGGTGATTGAATATCAGATGGAAAGATGAGAAAATATCCATCCAGAGCAAGAAAAGAGTGGAATTTCATCAATTGGGAGGATTCTTTGGGCTCAATCTAATTTTAAAAGGGATTCAATCTATAATTTCCATCCATTTCAATTTTGATTTGTTACGTAAAACTAAAAAGGTACACTCTTATTCATACTAAAAAGGAAAATTCCAAATAAAAGCATAAAGTATCATCATTTTTTTAAATAAGAATCTATAGTGGATCTTATTTTAAATAAGAACCCAAGATGCCCCAATTTTTTCCAAATAATGACCTAAAGTTGATTTAGTTTCAATTAAAGGCATGGAGTGACCATATTAGTGTCAAAGAAGACTTCATCGGTTGGTCAATGATATTTTTTGTCATTTATTTTTCTTTTTCCTTTTTTTTTTCTTTCAAAAAAAAAAAAAAAGAGGTTGAAAAAATACACACACAAAAACCAAAACGGGAGGGATGGCCCAAGCCCTCTCGTATGTGGCCGCCGCCCCCATTGTCGGTGGGGTGTCAGCCATGGCTGACAAGGTGACCCTCGGCCTGTCGGCCAACCCTCCCACCCAAGTTTTTCTCTCTCGTGTTTTTTTTTTTTAGATTTAACCTTTTTTTCTTTTTTGAGTTTGTTATATCATGGAAAAAAAAAAAAAGATAAAGTCTCGTGGGACGATGTCTGTCTCCCGAAGGTTGAGGGCGGTCTAGGCATTCGGAAACTTAAAGATTGCAACAAAGCCTCCATGCTTAAATTTATCTGGATTCTTTTCACTGATAAAGAATCGTTGTGGTGTCGGTGGGTACACTCTAACTTCTTAAAGAAAAGAAACTTTTGGATTTCTTCCCAGCCTCGTCAATGTTCTTGGGCATGGAAAAAAATCCTTCAACTGAGAAATTACTTTCGGTTATCCTTTCTGTGGAAGATTGGAAATGGCCTATCAGTGTCTCTTTGGCATGATCACTGGTTATCTTGTGGCCCACTTGATGCTTTTGTTCCTTGCTCATTTCGTGAAGGTTTATGTCTTCCTGACGATGCTGTTGTTGCGGATCTGTTTACCCCGGTGGGTTGGTTATTTAAATCCTTTTTGGAAAGATGGGGGATCTCTCTTCCGGTCCTCTCTTCGGCTCGCGACAGGGTTTACCTGGTGCTCGATGCTCTGGTTCCTTCTCTATAGCTTCAGCATGGAATTCCATTAGAGTCAAGAAGGATCGTGTTGATTGGGCATCTTTTGTATGGGACAATGCTATAGTCCCGCGGTTCCAATTTAATTTATGGCTTATAACCAAAAATCGCCCGCCGACTCGAATCTTCGCTTCTTTCTTATGGGAGGATCGACTATAATGTTTGTGCCTTCGCAATGATGTTCCAGATTACGTTGAACATTTATTCTTTGGTGTCACACCTCGGCTTCTCTAGCCTACTTACGGGCCGCAGTGTAACCTCCCGTGGCGGAATAGATGTTGGAGAGACATCCTCAGTTGGGCTTTAAAGTTCTTATCCGGTAACGACTTCTTCCATTGCATTGCGCGATTCTCTTTTGGAGCTATGTGTCACCTTATTTGGAAAAAGAGGAATGCGATTATATTTCGAGGCGAATCCTTAGTGGTCTCGGCTCTTAAAAACCACCTTATTAAGGTTGTGAGGGATAAAGCTATAACATTCAAAGATGTTCCTCCTAACCCAAGAAATAAGAGGCTTCAGCGTGGTTGGGGTTTTGACCCTGCGGTGTTCTCTCGTCCGCCCAGTGCTCCTTAGTTGCTGTTGTGCACAAGTTGCTCCTAGCTTTTCTTGGCTCTCTGTTTCTTAGCCCGCTTCCTTTGGTGGGCTGAGGGTTGGTGCTGAGGGTTGGTCAGCCTTGTTGTTTTTTCTTTCCCGCTTGTTTGTTTTTGTTGCTGTTGCCCTTGTGGCTTCTCTTGTTTGCCTTTGTGGCTTCTTACTTTGGCTCCCCTACACTTTGTCTCGTTTTGAGGTTTGAGTGTAGGTTTGTAGTGCCGATCTTTTGTAATTTGCCTTAGCTATATATATTTATTACCTTTTACCAAAAAAAAAAAAAAAAAAAAAAAAGATAAAGGACCAAAAAGGCATATGACCAATCGGTAAGATCAGACTCTTCTTTAAAATTGACATTATTTTAAATCCTTAATTGAAATAAAGTTTACTCCGAACCTATATTTAAGAATATAAGAGCACTTTATGATCTTATCTGAAATTTTCTCCAAAAAAAATTCCATATATTTTTTACCCAAGCGATGACAAAACTTCAAGCATCATTAATAAAGTCAGTTTGATTTTTCTCGGTCAAATTAGATTTGAGTTTTCGACTTTCAAGATGACCCAAATGAAACCTTTATTTAATGACTTTCTTGTGTGAAATGGAAAAAGAAACGTGGTTTTTGAGGCATCACCCATTTATGTCTTTTCCGTTTTTTTGACTAATTTTAAAAGCATCTATTGCATTTTTTGTCTTTCTCGCAAGCTCGGTTGCCATCTGTCTAACATGTCAAGCCAAGTGCAGCGACACCACCAAAATAATTCATCTTTGCGAAAACTGAAAACAAAGATTTTTTTAAAAAGTTCCTTCATAAATGCGTAGCTTCCCTTCCCATCTGGTGAAGCCTTATCCTCATTTCAATTCTATATAACGCTAACTTTTTCCTTTTATCTCTTTTTTCCTCTAAATGTATTTTCTATTTATTTTTCCGCATATCATTTGTTTTCTAGTTGAAAAGTTAGAAAGCATAGGCACGGGCACTTAACCAGGCCCACAAGTTCAGGCCCGGGCAAGGACTCCGAAAGCTTGGGCGGCAGTCCGCCTGACCTCAGCCCATCCGGACTCACCCAGTCATCGAATTTACGTGCCAATATTTTGAAAAAATCAGAGAAACATCATAGTATATACCGAAGACAAACGATCAGCAGTAGCGTCACACCGGTTAGACATTTTGCCTTAAAGCTAGAAGCCTCTGATGTATGCACAAAAGAGCCTTTCTTCGAGAGGGAAGTTCTTCCCAATACCGCTTCCAGCGGACCGAGCCAATCAAAACTATTGATTAATGGCCGGAGAATGCTGGCATGTCCTTTGAAGGTGGTGCATTCCATCGGCTAAACCAATAGCACACACGGGCAACCCGTTCAAACATCGCAATGCTCACAACGGGTCGGGCAGGTGCCGACTCCCCAAAGCCAGAGGTCAGGACAAAGCCATGGTAAAACAGCCAATGCATCTCCCATACCGGCTCATGCGATGGGTCATGTAATAGGAACAATGTGACAAGGAATCCATTGCGACATGCCACCAAAAACCAAGATATCAAAATGTATTAAGCGCTAGTGAGGAATTCAGCACATTTGAATATTGAAAGAAATTGGACATAGAAAGGAAAAGAGGGAAAGCTTCTAGGGCTTTTCAATCCGCTAAATCAAGCAAATAGAGATCAAATGACCATGTATGTAACTAGGAAAAACATGTCACTCCTTAAAAATCCCCAAAATTCAACAGCTATGAAACATCAAAATCCATCCAGATAACTCCGGAGAGAGCATCTCAAAGACATGAGATGAATTTGGCTCTTCAAGTACGAGGAGCAGGCGGACCTCCAACACGAGGTCCCTGACCAGGCTGTCCAGGCTGTCCAGGCTGTCCAGGCCTTGGCGCATCATCCTGCAAAAGAAACGACGGAAACAAGCGTGAAATCACAATCACAACAAAAATCTTAAAGAAAAATGAATAACAAATGGTTGTGTGGTATTAAGCGGGAAATGCAAACTTTTAAGACATGTGAAAACAGCTCAAGTAACAGAAACGGAGCACAGGATCCCCGTCCAGTGCTGCCCACTCAATTCTAGTCGAAATGAGAAAGAACATGCAGACACTCAGAATGCCAGACTGATTCTCATTTTCAGAGTAATTACAAACTACGAAGAGTGCACGTAAGAAATTATTCTCCCTGTTTAATCCCAAAAAGCTCATCAGCTAAAACTTTGAAGCAATCGACCATCAAAGAAGCAATAGCTTTTGTATAGAGAGACAATCAGACCGTCACTTATCAAATGATAGGGCAAAATTCAGTGGTGCTATGCAGAACACACATACTCATGGCGATTCTACATTGACGATACGTTCTATCTTCCAATGGTAAAGGAGAATTCTCGTGCAATCTCGATAGCTTAGATTTTCACTAATCTTGTACGAATTTTCTTAGACAGCTTATGCCAAATGAGATTTAGCCGAAACAATCTATACACATCTTTGAGGTTTTCCAGTAAAAAATGGACAAACTGAAAGTTCATCAACATCACTATCATTCGGAAGCATGACAAGTCAAATTTCTCTTAGAATCATAGCACAAGCAAGGACGTCCTAAAATAAACAGCAACAGTCCCACTGAAAGAAGGAAGAGAGGATAAAACCATATAACCACCATTCGCTTTCATCAGCATTGCCAGTGACTACATCAACAATGAACCCAAGCCGGCACCAAAGTAGACGAGCAGAATTCAAAGGCATGCTAAGCCTAGCAAGTCAGATTAACATACCCGGCGCCTGATGTAACGCGGCGGAGGCTGGCGGTTCCTCCTGTTGGTGCGGGAACGGACCCTCACCACGTGCGAGTGAATCGCGCAGGACACGCAGTACTGCATCTTGGCATACAGCTTGGGAAGAGTGTAGCCTACAATCCAAGGAAACACCATCCAATTAGACACGCACGCACGCAACTCCCGCAAAAATCAAATCCAATCTCCATAAAAAAATCCCAAATCAAAAGTTTCAGAAAGAAGGAAGAGAGAGAGAGAGAGAGAGAGAATGATATATTTACTCTCGTAGACGCAGGCCTCCTGGACATCCCTAACCGCAGCTTGCTCGACGATGTTCCTCACCAGAAACCTCTTGATCGCCTTGTCCTATTTCCACCACAACAACCCGATCCGATTCAATAAGCCATTTTCTCTTCATCGAAAAAATCGCTTCTCTCTCCACGCCCCAACCCCAACACACGCACGCACGCACGCACAGAACCGATTCAACAAGACCTAATGCACAGACAAGGCCAACGAACGCCGACGGAACTCCGATCGACGTCACCACGGACGGCGAGAGAAACGCGGAAATGACGGATGGGTAAGGGGGAGCGAACGTTTACCTTGGGGCAGCACTTGCCGCAGTTGGAGCAGCGGATGAACTTGACGTGACCGCGGCCGTGCTTGTTGCGGCCCCCGTTCCTGCGCTTGAAGGTCTGCGAAAACACAAGAGCGGCGACGGCGGATCGTCCGGTGAGACGTCGGATCGGAATCGGAATCGGAAAACGCGAAAAATGAAAAAGGCGCGGAACTCGCTAGGGCCGGAACCGAGGGGCCTCCGGTTCCGGGAGGCGTCGGGTCTCACCATGGTTGATGCTCGTCTGCTCGGCGGCGGCGCTGCTGATGGTGGAGCGAGGACCTCCTCCGCTGCCGGGGACAATCTGAGTGATGATTGACTGACGAGAGGCTCTTGCTAGGGTTTCCTCCTGCTTTTATACGGCCCGCTATGAAGGTAATCAGGAGGAGCCCCGGTGTTCGGGTCGGAAAGGCCCACCGGGCCTCGACAGGCCCGCCATCGAATGAGCGAAGTGATTGGCTGGCGGGCCAGACCGAGCCCAATACATTTCCCGATCGCGCGGACCCGACCCGAGATGTGTGTACGGTCATCGCCGTGGTGGTCTGGCCCTCCTCTCTTCGAGCCAGTGAGCAATCTCGTGGCCCTTTTCTTGTAGGTTAGGGTCTCGCACCATTCACGAATCAGCTTTTCCTGATAAATTTTATTCTAACTACAACTTGAGCTTGGGAATGGTTCTAAGCTCAAGAAGAAGATTCACACAAAGACAGAAGATGTTCGATGATACCACTAGATAAGGGTGAGAATCGATCCGGGTTAGATTATGGAGCCAGATTGGAACCGGTCGGATTCAATTCAATTCTAGGACTTATAAATAGATTTCATATTTCAAAGATTGGGAATAACTTCTTATAGAATAGCTTAAAACATAGTATTATTTATCCCCGACTTGCACACCTTTCATACTTGTCTAGAGGAAGTTCCGATACCTTTGGCATGATGCCTAGAGTCGCAATCCCTCCCCAATTAAATAGTGTGTTTTGCAGCCTTTTTGCGGCGTCCAATCTATTTTCGACTTAATGAATGCTGGCACATCGGACAAAAGGTAGTCGATTATTTCATTTCCACTTCTTAAGAGATCAAATCTTTCAATTGTGGACTATGTCATTTCCACCTCCTTCAAATTAGTAGATTCTTTCAATCGTGGATGGTTCTTAATGCTCCATAATAACGTAACATAACTGAGTATGACTCAAATTTTTCATCTTTTATGCTTTTCGCCTTTATTTGATGGGAAGTTTTGGTGTTGCTTGAAATTTTATGTTGCTCGACTAAAGGATGAATTGCACACTTCTCAATTGCTTTATATTTCTATTTGTTTTGTACAGTACTTCTCACCGTTTGGTTGCTCTACCTTTTTTTCGTAAGTGCTATTTTTCTCTCTTGTAAATAAGGAAATGCTATACTAAAATTTTTCTTTTTAATCAATTAAAAAATGGAACAACATCAAAAGAAAAAAAAAATATTGATTGATTATCGAATAAATTCTAGAATGGAATCAAATCGACGGAGTTGATTTCAAGTAGGTTTCACGATTCAAAAATTGGAAATTAATTCTGACAGGATATGTCAGAGGTCTGAAAACTACTTGCCCTAAAACCGCTCTTTTGACTGTCAGAGACACTATTACACAGTAGATATATCGCTGGATATTAAAAACCTTTCAGCATATCATTGAATAATGCACAATTTGCCATATTTCGCATCTAAACAGATCAACAAAAAGAGGAACAAGGCCAGATTTATTCAGCACCTTTCCCTCATGATGCGAATATGAGATACAACAGTGGCTACAACACCTCGTTGGAATTCCCTAGCCGTACATGAATTTATTTCATTTTAATGACAGATTGGATGTTTGAGCCCGACTTTCCACCGCTCAAGGGCATTCTTTCTCGTACACTTCACTGGCGTATTTCCAGTCAATCACTTTCCATATGTTCTTCAGATAATCGGGCTTCACATTCTTGTACTGCAAGGAAGAGAGAAAAACAGAGAAGCACAGAGATAAGACTCGGAGTAAAGATTATGATTAATCTGTGCGGTTCTCTGCTTAAGCTAACAAAAAAACTGGGCACTAAACTTTGAGAAACGCAAATAAGTACCACATACAAAGTGCAAGCATCCACCGTGCAAGTTAATTGACAGACTTAAAAATGCTTTACGGGCGGATTCACACACCAGCCATACCGATTCATCATCTCTACTTCAGATGGGAACATGTGCAGGCATAATGTGTCATCTCAAGGAGGAGCGAGACGTGAAACTTACGCAAGTTGAGTCATGCATTCGTTTATGTAAAGAAATATAAGATATTGACGTAGCATCAAACGGAGTTAGTACATAGCTTTAAGCAACACATCTTGCCAAGTCAAAATGTCGTGAGCGCCACAATTATGTTGTGCAGAGTAACCAAAAGGCCAAATATTATAGAGTTACCTGCAGATAATATGCATGCTCCCATACATCTATGCCAATTAAAGGAACTAGATTGGCTCCTTTGGTCACCAGCGGATCCTGAAAGGAAGTTAAATCACTGTGAAAACCAGCCACTAGTCTTCCCATTGCACATCTCTACAAGCTTTCAATTAAATAATACTCGAGGGCCTGGATGAGGACATCAGGACACAGTATACATTATTACAGTCATGCTCATGCCACTGGCACACTGCAACCTTTGAGCTCCATCGCCTCGACAAATTTGGAAAAACTGCTGGCTTATAGATTAAAAAAGCTAGAGACATCCTAACGAAAACCACACTGGATTTTTAAATAGCTAAAGCCCCAATAACCTCTGATGAGAACTATTGCCCATTCCTTCTCAAATGATGCTAGCATGCCCTACTTTCAGATACCATTCTTAGACTAAGAAACACGAAAGAACAATAAGGAGCACTGGCAAGGTTCATGTGTTTTCCACAAACAATTTAGAACAGTAGTTGTGTAGACAACGTCCTTTGTAGGTGTGAAAAACTGACCTGATTTGCTGTTGTTTCCACCACGAGTTTCTTGAACTCCTTATCCAGACCAAGCCACTGCACAAGACAAATGTGGATAGCATCAATGAATACGAGCTAAATTAATAGATAACCATCATGCTAACAACTATTGAGAAGCATAATGTGCAAACAGAGCAACTGAAAGTCATACCACCCATCCGGAGCCCTGTAAAGCAGCACCTTCTGCATTCATTTTCTGCACGAATGCTTCCCAAGAGCCAAAATCTGCGTCAATGGCCCAACCTAGTGAACCTTTTGGTGGCTCCCCACCTCCTTGCTGCAAGGGATAAAACATGAGCTCCGAAAAAACTAAACATGGAGAATGAATTTATTCTAAGATATCCACTTACATGAATGGGAGCAAGATTTTTCCAGAATATCGAGTGGTTGATGTGACCTGAAAATTTTCATTTCAAAGTTAAAAGCCACTCTGAACTACAATCCATAGATGAATATAAACTAAACAGGTTACTACAGGCGCTTTGCAGTGGTTGCATACAGAAGTTACAGCTCAGGTCTGGATGACAAGTGGAAAACTCTATAACACCCTCACAAGGACATCTAAAAGTCGGTAATTTACCACTGTCACATAACGCAAGTCCAGTTTGCAATATTTTCTCCACGGAATGAAAAATTACAGAACAATCAGCTCCTTCATGCATGCGCTGATCTTTATGCTCTCTTCAATAGAATCGGCAGTCTTTGCCCATTGCACTACACAATCTACTAAACAACTCATCTTCAACGAAAAAACTCGGCACAGTTTGATTATGTCCATATTGTTTCATCCTACTTCACGTCACACAACTGTCACTAGCAAGCTCAACTAGCTTACACCCCCATATATGCGCTCCATTTTGCCACACTGTGTACTCTAAACGAACGATAATGTTTACCGGAAAAAAAAAAAAATTCTGTAAACTTCAACACTTTGATGTGAAAACGGGAACGCGATGAGAAGCTTTGCCCATCTACTAAGACTCAAAAAATTCCTAAAAAACCTTTCTTCTCCCCCAGCATGATCAAGCCACATCACTCAGTGACCATAATTTCCATAATTAGTTCAGGTATCCAACTTCCAGAAACAGCCCGACCATCAATCTTCTCTAACTACACAAAATAGAAAACAGAGCCGACTGAACTCTTTCTCTCTCTCTCTCTCTTTCTCTCTCTCTCTCGTCCACCTCACCAGCTCCGAGCCCCATCGATCAGCATAGCTATATCACACCACACGCTAAGTTCAAATCACCAACAGTAAGCGTAACCGAGCAGAACCACCTGGAACTGAAAATAAAACTAAAAAAACAAGCGAAGAGCATCGAGGAAGAGAATCGTCACCTCCGCCGTTGAACTTGATGGCGCTCTGCAACTTAACCACCGCCGGAGCGTCGCCCTTGGCCACGGCGTCCTCCAGCTGCTCGAGGGCCTTGTTGTAGTTCGTCACGTAGCTCTGGTGGTGCTTCTGGTGGTGGAGCTGCATGATCTCGGCGCTGACGGCCGGCTCCAGAGCGCCGTAGTCGTAGGGGAGATCGGGGAGCGAGAAGGTCACGAGGCCGCGGGACGCGGCGGCGGCGGCGGTGGCGAGCCTAGCCTGGGCGCGGAGGCCGGAGCCGAGCGCGGCCAGGGTTTTGCGGGACGCGATCGCGCGGAGGGCCATCGGAGGGGTCGGGATCGATCGGGTCTGCGGGCGAAGAGGGAGGAGGGAGCGGTGAGGGAGCGGGGAGGGAGCGCGAGTTGGGAAGGGAGGGAGCTGGGGGGAGTAAATAAGGGAGGCGGCGGCGGTGGAGGTGCATTTCCATGGCGGATTGGGGATTCCAGGTGCGGTACTCGGGAAGGGGGAAACCGCTGCCGCTGGCTGTTCCGGATCGGCGACGATGACAGGTGTCGCGCCTCCGTGCAGCGTTTCGCCACGATAACTCGATTATCTTCTTAATATTGCTACGGATTATTCTCTCTTTATTGGTATATGTTGGCTGAAACTGAAAGTCCTAGAATTCATCATAAAAAAGTGCAATTTTAGGAAGTTTTTGGATATGTACACCACAGCTTGTATACATTTCCCAAAATTCGTTATGGAAGTGCAATTAAATATTAAAATTTTTAGAAAATTTTAATATTTAATTGCACTCCCATAACGAATTTCAAGATTTCTAATTTAGTGAATATATCCCATTGATATTTTCATAACTTTTTTTTTTATCAAATGGTATTTCACAATTAGTGAATGGCTAAATTATACAAATGATTTAATATGATCCGTGAATTTTATATTTGTTAAATATGGTTTATGAACTTTAACCTAATTTGCACC
Source organism: Eucalyptus marginata (assembly GCA_014182565.1). Taxonomy (NCBI): domain Eukaryota; kingdom Viridiplantae; phylum Streptophyta; class Magnoliopsida; order Myrtales; family Myrtaceae; genus Eucalyptus; species Eucalyptus marginata. Next base: position 636,052 of record CM024594.1, on the reverse strand, counting down.
ACCCGCCGCGGTGGCTCAGCTGGGTAGACACTAGACTTCCATCGAGGAGGTCTAGTGTTGGCTCACTGCGTTGCGGGCAACTAGCTTTGAGGCTGGCGACTTGCCCGGTGGCACGTGTGTGGTGGTTAGCGTGTATCGCCAGGTGGTTTACGCTCCATTTTGCCGGCCGTCGTGCGGGGTTACTGCAGGATACCAAAAAAAAAAAAAAAAAAAAAACTTTAACCTAATTTGTTGATATAATCTAAAATCAACTTCGATACGTATTTGATTTAATTGATGACAAATTTTTATATTATTACGCTAAATTTCGTCACTATACTTTTAATTTGTTTAATATGATTCTAGACTTTTGATTCATGTTTAATTTAGTTATTAAACTTTTGCAATGACGGTATCAAATATTTTTATACAGTTTAATAATTAAATCTATGGACCACAATTTGATTAAGCTAAAGCTCGATCTAGAAGCTATTTTCGTCATCATCTCTTGGTGAATCTCATGGCCCACCTCACATTAGAATAAATATATTTAGCCGAACTTGCTAATGCTCAAGCTTGGATAAGAAGAAATGTTTAAATGATACAATATATCTCAACGTCACTTTGCATGATAAAAATATTTTTATTTATTTTTAATAAAGAAAACAAGTTACCATGTTTCGAAAATATTTACTTACTGCAAAACAAATACACTTTTTAAGTTATATGTTAATGACAGCGCAAAGGGCATTTAATAAAGTTATTCGATTTCTTCCTAAATATAGTAACAGGGGTCTACACTTCACATGAAAAAACAAGATGTATTTCTACATTTTGTTACACGTGATGTGACATGCCAATATTATTAAAATGTTTTTAAAATATTTGTTTCGGATTAAACAAAAAATTAGCCACAAAAAAGGCATAGACGATTAAAAACAAGAGCAAATGATCACGCAAGTGTTTATTTTTATTTTTAACTCGGGAAAGGTTTTAATTGATTAAGGGCCGCTTTCAGCGCGCTAATCGCGATGCCAAAAAGACGAAAAAGCCGCTTTCTCAACCGAGGGCGCAGTTTCCGGCCCAATGATATCACGCCACGTGTCGAAAGCGACAGTGGTGTGCCGTATACGATCTCGCCACGCCCAATGCTCTGCACCAACCCGTCGCGACCGGCGAACGACCCCCGTGACGAAACACCGCACGCTCCGGAGTCTCGCCTTAAAGGAACCGCCGCTCGGAGAGCAGCTTCCCCTCCGGATCGAATCGCCGCCGCCGCCGCCGTCGCCGTCCTCTCGGCGAATCTCGGCTCCCGCCGGCCTCGGGCGGTCCTCTTCATGCCCGCGTTTCCCCGAGGTTCGCTGGCTTTTCTTGACCTCCTGTGCCGAGATTCTTTTGCGTGTCTCGATTTTGGTGTGCGGAGCTCTCTGGTTGAGTCGGTGCGGTGTTCGGACGCTGATTTTGGCGGGGCTGTGGATGCGGCAGAGCGTTGATTGATGGAGAATTCGGCGGATATTTGCGACAGGGAAGAAGCGGCGCCGTCGGCGTCGGCGTCGGCGTCGTCGTTGGCTCCGGGTGGCTCGGATTACCGGTTGTTCGGTCGGCAATCCACCATCCACCAATGCATGGGCGGCGGAATAGGTATGGCAATTGTTCGCCTCGGCCTTAGATGTTCGTTGAGCTCCGTGCCTTCTGTATGCTTGTTTCCTAGTTCGAATCGCTGTTCACAATCGTCAGGCAAAGGCTGCGGTAGATCAGTCGTGCGCTAGGGAAGGTAGTGTCTATTTTCGAAAGTTTCTGCGCTTTAATATGATCATGTTGTGTGGCTCATTTGGTTAAGTGTTTGATGCATGTGGATGAAGCGGTTTTCGCACAGAAGGAACTTGATTCTTGTCCATCAGTTGGGTTATCGCCTTACCTGTTACATCTTGTTGGCTCTTCTGCCGATAGTTCGGTCAAATGGCGAAATTTGAGCAGTTCTTTCTTCCGCCTTTTTTCTTATTCTAAATTGAATAAGCCAGATAGGAGGTGCAACTGGGGGCATGGTGAAGTCATATAGCTATTGGGTTTGGAGATCTGTAGACTCAATATAGTTATACCTTTGTCTGTTTAAGATTTATGTTCCTCGACCTAGAACCAGTTTGTCTCTTTGATTACTGGATTCACATGTGGATTCCATATTCTATTGGACAATTCTAGGTGTCTCGGTTATAAGACGATTGTAACTCCTTCCTGAGGAAGTTTAATTTGTCATGAAGCATTTCTTTTCCCTGTTTGATCAGTGATTAGTTGTCAAAAGAAGTGTATGATTGTGGCAAATCTAGATTTATTACCATAACTTTATCGAACCTGGTAAAGCATTTTCTTTTTCTGCATACTTATTTTTCATGGTACAGTTTTACTGGAAACTTAAATTCTTCTGCTTCCTCAGCTGCTGACGTTCTGTTGTGGAGGCGGCGGCACGTTTCTTTGGGCATCATTATTGTCGCGACAGTTGCTTGGGTTATATTTGAAAGATCAGGATTGTCATTCCTATCAATTTGTTCCGATGTCTTGCTGCTACTAATCATATCGCTGTTCATTCATGCCAACTATGCTGTATACCGGAATAGGTATGAACATCCTACTCTTTTTTTAATGGTTACTCTGAAAGCATTATTGTTAATTACTTTTTCATTTCCGAGCAGGCCACTGCCAGAATTATCGGAGCTAGTTTTCTCAGAGGAGATGGTTACCAATGCTGCAGCTTCTTTTCGTGTCAAAATCAATAGACTCCTGCTTATGGCTCACGATATCACTCTTGGAAAAGATTTTAGACTATTTTTCCAGGTATACTGAGCTGATGTATATGAACGTATAAATATTTGGGGCGATGAAAAAAATAACTTCTTAGTCCTTCTACTGGAGGCATTATTATTATTATTTTTTTCGTACAAAAAATTGTATCGAAAAATACTTATTACAATTATTAGAGTGGATGACATTAGTAGTATTATCTGTGAACGAATTGAGCAATATAATAGAGAAGTTGAGATTGTAAATACCAGCATTGTACCGCAAGTAGGTGACGGTGTTGCTTGTAGTTATGGTCTTGATGAAGTAATGGCGGGTGAATTAGTAGAATCTGAAGAGGGCACAATAGGGATTGCTCTGGATTAAAATAATGTCAGTGTTGTATCAATTAATGATGGTTCAATGATGGGAAGTTCTGTATAAGCAACAGGAAGAATTGCTCAAATACTGGTGAGGCTTATTTGGGTCATGTTATAAATGCTTTGGCCAAACGTGTTGATGGTCGAGGTGAAGGGAACCTTATGCTTGATCTTAATGAGGCATTGATCATAGCAAAATTAATGTCCTTAAAACGAACTGGACACATAAGATAAGGAAGTTTCTGTGGACTAATCGAATTTCCATAGTAGAAGTTCTTTTGCAGTTAGTTTCCTTTTCCTTCCATTTTATGTTGCCACTGGGTTGTCCGGTCTGATAGGTCAATCCCAATCACTATACATTCTCTTCTCTGCTGTGAAGGGAATCTTATGCTTGATCTTAATGAGGCATCGGCTGTAGCAAAATTAATGCACTTAAAACGAATTGGACACATAAGATAAGAAATTTGCTATGAACCAATTAAATTTCCATGGTAGAAGTTCTTGTACAGTCGGTTTCCTTTTCCTTCCAATTTATGTTGCCACTGGGTTGTCCGGTCTCATAGGTCAATCCCGATCACTATACATTCTTTTCTCTGCTGCAACGCATGCCTATCCAGTTATAGTCCTCTCAATGACCTTTAGTTTACTTGACAGGTGGTTGTCTGTCTGTGGCTTATATCAGCAATTGGTAGCTTCTTCTCTTTCTACACACTCGCTTATATAGGTATGCATATTCCTCTGATTGAGTGCAGGATATAAGCAGTCATGGTATGTCATGTGCTAATTCCATTTTATCTTCAGTCCTCGTTTGTTGATAGATTTTCATCAAATTTGTGTTTTGCCTGATCCCCTGGAACTGTACTTTATTTTGTGGAGCTGTCTCGTGACTTGCATTACAGGTGAATGAGGTTTTAAGGGTTCTGCCCTCCATAGACTCTTGCTACGGTGTCTTGAATCTCACCGAGTTCATTATCAATGTCCTAACAAATCCATAATCAGGATCAATGTTTCTCATATTATATGTTCCCATGAAGCCTATCTACTTTCTTGGACACTTGACCTCTGTATGACTTGCATAATCTGATTATTATTTATCCAACAGATTGGCTTATTTCCAGTGTTTTGCTTAATATGGTGATAGGTACTATAATATCCATCACAGTTCCTGCGCTGTACAGCAGGTACGAGAAACATGTGGATAGGTTTTGTGGAATACTCCATAGAAACTTTTCGAGGCATTACAAAGTAGTAGATGAAAGTCTTATCAGCAAGCTCCCAAGAGGTTTATCCAAGGAGAAAAATATGTGAAGCTGAAGTTGAGTCCAAGACATCCATGCCAAGAGCTTACTACACAATTTAGGCGCTGTTTTGCGGATTGAGGCTCCATCATTTCAATGGGGAGCAAAATGTCATGTCAATCTTGATTGCCATGAAGATGCCTTTGGCTGTTCCCTAGTACTTCACTTCATCAACCTCGTTTTTTCCTTGTCCTATCAGAATGCAATCGGATGGCAGCAGAAGCAGTGTCAACCGCTTGTCTGAACATAGAAATACCCTTCATCGACTTCACAAGTGACTGAAGTTTGTACTTGATGATTTCATCAATCCAACATGTTTTCACGTAGTCCTCTTGCTCCCCAGTCCTCTATTGCAGGAGATAAATTGCTCCCTTCTGCCCACAAGAAACATGCCTTAAATGGGTGAATTTCAAAGGCCTTTTTTACGTTATTTCATAGGCCTCTCTCACGTTGGGAGGGATATCGCAACGTCAGATGATTCAGACTCCAAAGCGTGAAACTTTTCTGGTTTCTCATTGATAAACGGAGATGGGGTCCAACGAAACTGGATAAAGAACAAGGGGTGTACGATATAAGTAATCAGGGCAAAGTAAAATGAGATCAGGGAACTGCACGATAACCCTTTCTCTCAAGGTTGCTCTATTCTTCTGCACAAGAGAACAAGAGTTTGCCCAGCAGTCCCCCCACTGATGTCTTCTTCACCTCTTTGAAGGCCCACTCAAAGAGTTCCAGAGAAGAAAGGTGCTTTTAGATTTCTTTTCGCAAACATAACCTCTCTCATCTCCAATCAGTGATATATTAAGGAAGCACGGGTTAAATAAACATAACTGGCAACTTTCAACAATAAGAGCACCTTCGCTTGGGGCAGAGTGCAGGAAAAGAGGCGCTCTTCATGTAGGTTGCTTACTGCGTATCCGGTTCTTTTCATTACCAAATAGGAAAACAACAATATCAGAGCCGCAAAATTATCGAATAGGCTTACTATCAGTTCTTTCACACGATAGAAAAAGTTCGACTGTACAGAACATACCACAGTCTATCTCATCCATCTTATGCAAAGGCGGCAACATAACAATCTGGACTAGTAAAAGAAGTGATCACTCGGCCAGCCAAGAAACAGAAAATGTTTTGTTCACAAGTTCACCATTGTTATCAGCTTAATCATTCATATTATGATAATATCGCCATTTGGCATTTGTCTCGCTCAGGAAATGAGAGACAACAGCACCACAGCTGGTGAATATCTATTGCTGAAGCAATTCCTTTGCCTTGCTCAACCAAACGTTGTAAATATCATCTGAAAAGAGAACAAAATGTACCTGCAAAAGAAACGGTCAGTCTCTTCCATGATAATTCGTGTTGAGGAGCTTACTGACTACTGCAATCGTAAGTATTATTGCATGAAGCACTCAAACTAGAAAGATTGCACTGACATGACCTTAGACAAAACGCTGGGAAAGGAATAGACTACTCTATACTATACATTAACTATCCAAAATGGTGGTTCAGCATTTTTTTCAAGTGCGACTGATGATATCTCACATGGTACTAGTAAAGAAGCACTGCCAAGTGCTACTTTGCATTTTAAAATCAATAAGTTATGGTAAGCACCTCCATTCAATGAGGAAGTTGATGGGCTGAGTAATACATTAACAACCTACCTCTTTCAAGCCATCTGAGGATTCTTTGATCGTAGAGATAGCTATTGTGGCAGCCTCATCATATGGATATCTGGAAAAATAAGATCAGGAATAGTAATAGCTTAGAAAACACAAGCACTTGGTCAGGCATTTTCTGTCTCGCTCACTCACACTGACACATAGATGCACACACACACAAGAAAGAAAACTACTTGAACCACACTACAAGCATTCCTCATTTTTGCCATAAAGTCTCCCATGGATTTTAAATTTCTAATTCATGAAACATGTAGCTAAAAATTTGGATCATAGTCAAGCACCTACAGAAGATTAATCAATATATTTTCAACTGATGTCCACATAGATGCGACTGGTGTGAACTTAAGAAGTTGAGGTTTACAATTATTGCCAACTTACCCATAAACTCCACAGGATATAGCAGGAAATGCAACGTACTGAAGCTTCTTTTCTTTGGCCACAGTCAAGCTGTTCCTGTAATAATAAGTGTGAAATGATTAGCATTCTATGAGAAATGGGGCAAAGAACTGAATGAATAGAAATTCCCTGCAAGATACCTGTAAGCATTTGTCAGGGATGCTTGAGGATTACTATCGGCATCATAGATCGGGCCAACTGTGTAGATCACATGGGATGCTGGCAGCCTAAAGCCTCTGTTTGAAAAGCGTTGGATAATCAGACAACGAATAACAAACCTCATTGATTTGCCTAATTAAAAATCGACAAGTGATAGGTTACTGTCCTGGTGGAACCCTAGTATGCAGATTATGCAGGAAAAGCTTACGGAGTAATTCTTGCTTCTCCTGTCGGGCAGCGGATCCCTGGACGTACTTCGGGGACCTTATAACAAGCTTCTAGGAGTTCTGGTCCGGCAGCTCTATGTATGGCTAATCGGAAAAAAGAGAAGAGGAAATTATATAGTTTTAGTGTAAAACTAATGACACAAACACAAGTTAGCCAAGCTAAAGAGAGGTAACCTCCGTCTGCACCACCACCTCCAAGCATTCGCTCATTTGCTGGATTAACCTACAGAAAAAACATCCACCTTTCAACATCACCGCACTCCTCAACACACTCTCCGAGAGCTCCATCATCGTATAACGTCAGGGTCTCATTCGATCCATTGCGCTCGTATCAGCTTTGTTTTTAACTTCACAATGAGGAATTAGACACAGTCCGGGACAGGACAGACTTTTCCCGAGATTCGAGCCAACATGAAGCATCACAAAATCAACTGATGCAACTCAGAAAAGAAATTCTTTTGATCATCATAAAAATTTGAAAACGGGAACTTGCCGCTACTTGAAGGCTTAAATTCCTTCAAAGCCACGATTCCGTATGAAGTCCAAAAGATTCAACACTTTAATAATCAATCCGAATAAGTTTCATATTCATACAGTCTATGCGAACCTAACTCTCTAGAAGTCAAGCTCCAAAGTCAAGAATCGCCCCACCGATGAAACCAGAACAAATCACAATCACCCCACATGACCCAAAAGAAAATTCGAAACGAGAGAGAGAGAATACTGACAATGGCGTCGGAGGACCCATCGACGGACCACTTGGTGATGTCCCCCTTCTGGATGACGAGGGCGGAGGTCGGGGAGAGAGAGAAGCTGACCAATTTCTGAGCTTCCGCGTAGCCTCCTTGACCCGACATCCTCGCGAGCTTGGCTCCGGCAGCAGCTAAGCGAGACGAATTCAGGGTCCGAAGAAAGATTGGATTTTGACGACGATGGTGGAGTCCGATCGGATGCGGACAGGGAGAGGAGAAGGCGGAGGTTCTTGCAGTGGTGGGTCTGAGAAATGGAGGTCCGAGTATTGCCGTACAGAGCCTGATGCTGCTCCTCATTTGTCAGTGTGCCGGGAAAGTCCGATGCTTTTTGTGCGACAAAAGACTCTTCTTTTCCGAGACTCGGCCGTCGTTTTTTCTCGATTTTTCCTAGCTACGTGTCCGGGAATATGTTCAACGACATGAAACGTCGTAAATCATTTGCTGAGATTTTGATTCCACAACAAAAATTTCCCCGAGTAAGTTCTGTTCGAGTGATCTTGATTGGATTGCTAAAATAGATTAATGATTTATCGACTTCACAAAGATCTATACATGATTCGGGTGAACATGGTCCAAATGGACGATTCTCAACTGGTTTCGAAAAAATTGGAATCACGAATTGTTAATTTGATTCTATGAATGCACCCGAGAATTGGATTGTTGAGCTAATTTGATTCGAGTGGGTCCGTGGAATTGGTCACATCAAGCCTTCAGCATTTTTCTAATAAACTAAAAAGTAAAGCGAAAAAAAAAAAATTTCCATATTTATAATTGTAAGATTAGTAAAAAGATTGAACTCATATTAAAAGTTGAGAGTTGATACCGTGAATCAATGGGTGATGAGTTTGAGAGTCAAGGTTGTGGGTGAAAGATAAAGAGATGACTTGTACAAGGTGAGAGTGAGAATGGTTTCACACCTAGAATCGAGAACTTGACTGGTACTTACTAGTTTCAATAAATTTGAATTGGAAATCGGACCGGTTCATTTGGGAACCACCGGTTTCGATTCGATGTAGTCCAGTCAGGTTCTGGATAGGTCAGGCAATTCCCAATTATTTTGAACACCTCTAATACGTAGTGTGCGTCGTTATCTCGACCCATTTGATGACACGGAAATATATCAAACATCTTTCGACATGTTCATAAGTAGGACCCGCTATTTTCTTCTTCGACATTAATTATTAATTATAGCTTTTCTATCTCCTTTTACTTTCAAAATTCTATTTTTCGTACAGCTCTTTGTTTATTGCCCACCAACGTGTCATAAAGAAAATCCACGTGTAGACTAGACACCGAACTTGGTAAAAGGAACGAACGAGCGAGCATTCATGTAATGCACGAACAGGGCATCACTCTCAGTAGTACCATACTGGGCTTGGGCTACCGAGGAACTTCCATTTCCATTAGAACTTGGTTTGCATCTCTAAATGCTGGAGAAGACCTGGGCCCAATTGATTACTAGTTATCTCATTTACCACTAACCATAGGAAATCTATGGCACTTCCCCAAGTCACACATTATTCAATAGACTCTATGCCATCTAACCGAAGGCCCAACATTTTCCTAACCGATCCAAGCCCATCAATGTCTCTCGCATACCGACTCATTCGGCACTGTCTCATTAGAGTTTATCGACCCGATCAGAGTGACATTTCATTTTAGACCTGTTTTACTAGAATCATGGTGACTTACGACGTATGTTACATGTGTTCCTTGGTTGCGTTCAATGATTTTGCTCTGCGAGAGAGCACCGAAGCACAATCTGAATTAGACATCAAATGGGCCTAACACAAGTGCTCAAATCGAGGGCAACGATATCCTCAATAACAATCCTGGCCTTTATAAATTCGTAGCAAACAATGGAGTTTCCCATACTACAAAGCTCGCATTGTATAGATACACAAATCCTTAGTTACCTAGCGGGTGCCAAAAAGCCACCTCTGCAATAGGAACGACCCCAGCTGGGCTCCTATCTTCTCCTACACTCTTTCTTTTTCTCTGCTCACTTTGAATACATCGGCACACATTGGCACTCAAATTCATATACAAATTCATAAAGTAATTACTAAAGTCACACCTCTAAGACCTCTAGAGATTCTTAGAATTGAGACCCTTCAAATGTCTGTCCAAACTGCCAATCGGCCGGTGCGGCATTGTAGCTGGTCACCGTCCTCCCGTCGCTCGTGGTCACCTGGAAGGAGAGAGCCTGGCCGTTCATGTAGGCGTTGCTCTGCCAGTTCTGTCCCCAGTTCCTTGACATGGCTTGCCAACCAGTCCCTGAGCCCTTGACGGACACGGAATGGACATCGCCAGCACCTCCCACGTTGGTGATCAGCACCAAGTTGAAGTAGGAGTGCCCGTTGATGGTGAACCTTATCCCTCCTTTCTTCACACACGGAACCCTGTCAGGATCAAGAATGAGCCATGAGTCGATTTCGTCACATATTGGAGATTTTGTGGACTTTATAACTACGAATTTGCAGTGAAACTACTGCTGTTTACCTTCTGAAGGAAACCGGGACAATCCCAGCTCTGTACTGGGCAATCTGCAAGAAAGCCGGCTCAGCCATATCGAAGTGCTGGAGAGGGGGGTTGCACCAGCCGCCATTGTCGTTGGAGAGGGCCAAGTTGGGAGGGCAAAAGTTGGTTGCCGTGACCATGATGGTCCCCGGGAGGCACCACCTGGGGTCGTCGTTGCACCGCATCTCGTAACATGACCCGCAGCTCAGGCCATTGTTGAACAGGGCAGTGCTCAAAGCTGCAGTATTGGTGCCATAGCCTTGGCTGTTCAGGTTGCCATACCCACAAGCACCTCCTGAAAATTTTTGAACCATTTATACGTGTGATCAGGCACATAGTCTCAACATGACCAAGGTACGTTGGTTGAAATTAAAGTTTCAAGGCCTAAATTATACTGCTCTTTGAAGGGAAAAAGGTAGCACTTTTTGCTTGTCACATTAGACATGAAAGACTTGTCTTACATTTTCAAGAAGTAAAGGTCAGCCTTTTGAATTGGTTTCTTTCCTTATCCAATGGACATTTTGACAAAGGAAATAGACATAGTCTATTCTTTCAAGAGCTAAAAGTTTAACTTCATATCATATTGGTCTCTTCAGCAAACACTATTGATCTTTTTTTGGACTTACCCATTGTGCCAGATGCATCACCACCCCCATAAAATGTGGCATGACCGCCTTCCCAGCCTCCATAGTCCCCAAAAGCACTTTTGAGACACAGGAACACGAGAGCAACAGCTGAGATTGCTGCAAAATTAGCCATTCTTGCTTCTTCTTTCTGGTGTGGCTTGGCTTTGCTAAAAAAGAATATAGCAGTAGAAAGACAGATTGAAGGAGGAGAGGAGATGAAAGCGTTTTGCTGGTTAGTGCTTGGTGCTTGGTGCAAAATGGGAGATGGAAGGTTCGCTTATATAGGCAGCAGAGATTGCAGAGCCTATGAGGGTGTAGGGATTGTAGAGGAAAGGGACAAAGATTTGAAAGCAGGTCGAAGGCCACAAACAAAGAATCAATTTCTTTCAGGCCTCAAATTTTATTTTTCTTTGCAAGAAGGGGTCAGAAATTAAGTGCACATGCATCTGTTCCAATTTGGGCTACCAGCTGCTAAGCCTAAAGGGCCCCACCTGCACATGCTCCTTCTCAACATCTTCTTGCATTTTTCTTCCTCCTTTTTCTTTTTATTTTTACTTAACTTCTATCTTTGAGTGTATAATTTGCATGCCAACAATGCTCTCTTTTTGTTCATTTGCTCCATACGTGCGGGTAATGGAAATATATTAGGAAGTGCTAATTATTCTCTCAAAATAAACTAAGATGGGATGGAACTCATGATAGGGGAAATGTGAAGTCAAGACATTGTGATAGATGATTCAAATAAATAGACTGAGAAAGTATATTGCTCGTATACTATACTATATGTCTCTATCTTAGTGACATGTTACGTAACATTATAGAAATTAAAACCAGAGAACGTTTTATAAAATGAGCAGATGCCCATACTGCTCGATCGAAGCTTTGCAATCGATCGAAATGTACACATCATACAATCTCCATCCATGGCATTTTCAAGCCATGTTCAATGTAACGTGCTCTGTCTGATCACTGTAAATTTGGCAAATGTTTCATTGACTTAAAGAACTCAACAATTAGAGGGGAGTTCTATGGTAACTGCCACGAGAAGATCAGTTCTTGACTTCAAGACATCTGTTGGGCGTCCTTTGTTTTATTCCCCCGGTTTACGTGTGCATCTGTTGGGTGTCTGTTAATTTAATGTTTCTGTCGGTGTGCGGACAAGAAATCGCATGTGTGTACTCGGGTTGGTTTCGCACACAAACAACCACCAACCTAGAACCCTACACCAAGCGCCAATCATGCCGTGCGGTTACCTAATAGCACAAAAAGAGAAGATTCCTTTGAACTTCCCCATGAGTGTAACCTACTTTCATCCATTCACACACTCTCTAAGAGACCTATGAAAGCCCTCGCCTTACCCTTGTGCCATATTTTGCTGATAGATGTTCAGTCGTTGGCATAGTTAGTAGATAATTATTGAGGTATGATTGAACACATTTGACCATGTGATGGATTGGATTCATGGGGTCGATTCGCTTTCTCTTTTCTTAGGATTTGACGTGCGAGACATTTCTTTTTACGTTAACTAACCGTTGATGTGACAGTCGGAATTAATGACAAAATATGTTCGACTCAATAATTAATTAGTATCGTGGGCAACTCTACGAGGTGCCAAATGGAGAATCAAGAACCCTAATCCTTGGTACGATAGAGCATTGGTCGATGCTGTTTGGTTGATCAAGAACTTAAACAATAGGGCTTCGCGATCACCCACCGACCTTGACAAGGATTAAGTTAAATCCCATTCGGCAAAGTCTGTCTGTTAATTATTGTGCCTAATAAGCTATTGAGTCATCAAACGACGTGTCGCAAGGAGAGTTCTTGGCGATTTCTCGGACCACTTCGTCGGTAAATTATCAGCAGGTTCCTTGCATTATCCTCTCACTAATTAAAGGACAATCAACTGATCAATTATAATTATTTACTAATTATACATGGAAAAAAGGAATCAACACTTATCTTCATCGAGCCATGCAATCTACAACAAACCAGTCTTTCTTTTTTTAATTACTGTTATTATATTCTCATCTGCTATCGTTTAGTACAGGGAACAACAGAAAGAGAGAGCTCGAATTGAAAAGGATTAGGAGGGCCTACCATGTTACGAGCACATGCATGTCCGGGCTTTACGGTCCGTCAACATCCATGCATGCATCGTTCTCATAATGTATAAGAAAAACGATATTGGAGGCTCTTATTATTATTTATTTTTCCTAATATAAAAGCCAAAAAGGTCCCCCTAATAATCATGACACGAAAAATTCTCGTCCCGACAAGTGGATAATAGAACAAGTTGATAATCAGTATGCTCATTGATTTATTCATTATTTATTGTCTATATCAAATATATGGACCACAACAGATGCATCCTTTTCTACTTCCTACCATGCAAAGAGTTCTCTACCAAATCCTGGAATTTGTCCGTCTTGGATAGTAATTATTTTAATTTTTTTCTTTTTTTTTTTGTCGATCCTACTTTATTCCTATTCTAACGCTCACTCGCTTCGCTTTGCGCTCCTCCTGCGGGGCGTGGGAAACCCACTCCTGAAACTACAACGTCCCCACCCTCAACCCCTCTAAGAAGGTGGAGATTCGAACCCCCCACCTCCCCCTTCTAAGTTGGAAGAGTGGCCACTAAAGCAAACCCCAATGGGTATTTAAGTATATTTTTTGTACCTAAGTCAAGATATTTAAAGATTAATGTTAGAATAAACTATGTATAGGGCAATACTTCTTGCACCGACTTTTGGCAATGCAATCATTCAATAAATATGAATTGAACCTGATTTATTGGGGAGGTGGGTATTTAAGTATATTTTTCGTACCTAAGTCAAGTTATTTAAAGATTAATGTTAGAATAAACTATGTATAGGGCAATACTTCTTGCACCGACTTTTGGCAATGCAGTCATTCAATGAATATGAATTGAACCTGATTTAATTTGTACTGAAATTTCGGTGCTTTGACTGCATAGAGAATTGGAAACTGAAGGTCACCAAGGATATGGATAATCCCCTTCACTGCAGAAGAAATAAATAAGGCTTGCAAAATTTTCAAGCCTTTCCCTGTTCTTTTTCTGTCCCAGATTCTGCTGATTTCCTCCAAAATGTGTAGGGTCAGAGCAGATACTGTGACCCCCAGAGCAGCAAGAGGTCCTCTTTACCAGGGACCAAAGCTGCTCAGGATTGAATCAGATCCACAGAAAGGGCATGTGGACTTTTCTCTAGTTGCGGTTTGGTTCACCACCAATGAAACCGCCCTCCACAAGGGCTTGTCTGTTTGTCCCTCTTTGACAGAACTGTTCGAACTGCCCTCAAATACATGAAGTGAACCCTTTGGCAAACTGAGCTTTCTCTAGGGTCATGACATATGGTTTGAAAGACAGCTGCACATGTAGTCTAGTATTAATGCCATTTCGTGAACAGGCGCAGTTACAGCACAAAATTCATAGTGACGCCAATGGATAATTGTGGGAACTAACATATACGACCCATTTGGTCCAAGGGAATAAGACCATACAAATTATTATGAGCATCTTTCTCCCCTATGTTTGGCCTAATAGAGTTAACATGTCGTGTGAGCAATATAGGAGGGTCACGCGTCGTGTCACTATCGGATACAGCCAGCCAAAACCGAATAGACATGTGTTGGTTGTAAGTTAGGGGAAGCCTATGATAAAAATGGGTGCATTAGTTAACTCAGATATGACACCAATGTATAATTGCAGGAGATAACGTATACGACCCATTGGCTTGTGAGTGTTATCCATTTGGTCCAAGGGAAGAAGACCATACAAACTATCACAAGCATCTGTCTCCCCTATGTTTGGCCCTAATAGAGTTAACATATCATGCGAGCAATTTAGGAGGGTCACGCGTCGTGTTGCTAATGGACACAGTCGGCCAAAATCGAATAGACACGTGTTGGTTGCAAGTTAGGAGAAGCCTACGAGGGATGTGGGTGCGTTAGTTAACTGAGATGGCGTTTTGTTTTTGGTGCCGCCTGGAGTGCCCATGGACTATGCATAGCACCTATGGTTAGGAGGAGTCCACGTAAAAAAACAACAAAACTAAGGAGTTGGTGTGGGTCTATCACTCCGGCTAAGGGTTTGAGTATTCCCATTCATTTTCAAGTGAAGTGGACTTTTGAGGAGGTTATTTTCAAAAGGACAGTTAATAATGTAATCCAATGTAACAGTTGCAGACAAATCCTGCATCATTCTTTCTTCCTTCCTTCACCTTCTTCTTCTTTCTTTGGGTGAATGAAGGATTGTGATGAGATGATTCGGTTCCCAGCCATGTGCATTGGAGGGGGAAGTCGGATAGGCAGGCCATTGTTGATTCTCCCAATTTGACATGTTAGACGTGTGTCGCTTCCCTACTAAGCGGTATGGCCATATGCTGCACGAGTTCAAAGAACCGACCTCCCTAAAATTGATTGATGAACAAATATTTCTTTCATAGCGAGGGCAAAGGCAAATTAGCTCTGCTACCCTCTCGGCTTTTGTGCAAGAAACTAGACGGATTTGACTGGCTACAGTGGACTTGAGTATTGATCTACTCTTTAAATAGAAGCTAACGAATGATAAATTCATCACAGATATATTGATTTGTGATTTTTGGTGGTAAAATAATTAGTTTAGGGTAAATTTCCTATTGCTATACCAATTTAGGGCACATCCAAAAATGTCTCATGACCTGTCTCATGCAAACATGATGACAACGGCTTGATCAAACTTTAATAAGGATCTGTCGAGTGACGGTGGTTCACCAGCTTTGACGGTTCCTAGTGTTGACGGAAGAAGAGGACCAACACTTTGTGCAAGGTACATTATTTTCTTTGTTCAAAACCTTGTGAGGTGTACTTCGTATAAAACTTGCTTCAAAATTGAAATTCAAAGGCATGTAACACGGTGGCTTTTGACTAAGAGAGGCACATATGATGCACGTTTGTAACTTCCTTTTGGCTGAAGCTATACCATAACGACAGGACACCTCTTGGTCAAGCAAGACAACAAACAACAGAACTCTGGGATATATTTGACACAAAGCTGCATGAGTCCAGGATTTTAAAGAGATCGAAAGAATCGCATTTGCTGAATAAATAATATCTCATAATGTTATGATTACAGAGATCGATCTATAGACAAATCAATGGGGGTGTGCTTCAATAGTGTGACAGCAAAAAATTTACATTAATATGTGCTACTGCTTTCACTTGCTGAAATGGTAGAGCCTTCAGACTTTACAAGATTTGACCCTCTATTACTAATCTCAAGGCCCTCCAATCGACCGAGGGAATCTTGCTGCAACAGCTCTGAGAAGCCATGAGAATGGGCAGGCACGGTCGGAGACTGCCCTGAAGCTGCTATGTTCATATGAAACATGTTGAACTGAGGCATTTGCATATTTCGGAAGTCGACTGATCTGGGTTGTTGCTGAGAAGGGAAGAAGGAAGGTTGTGAATATGGATATTGGAGCATTTCCAAATTATAGGCATCGGTAGGTGTCATCATTTCTCCAGTGGCAATTTTGAGCCTCTCTACTTCCTTTTTCAGAGCTTCATTTAAAGCTGCGCTCAAAGTTAAGCAAAAGATTAGCCAACAACTTTGTATGGTACTGTCGAAAGAAAGAAACAAATATGCAATTCCAAAACTTAAAAAGGAAGAACTGGGTGATTACAGACATTAGCACTGAAATTCGGCAAGTCACCATGGTTACTGTATTAGTGACATACTATTAATGCACCAGAAAGTGGTTCCCTATAACATTTAGTAACTGAAGATGCAGTTTTGCATATTACTACCAGGTAATCAAGGATCGCAAGTGTGTTAATTGTTGCAGTTCCTTGATCCCAATATGTTTCTAATATGTTAATGTACAAGCATTCATATAAGCAACAGTTCCAACAAACATGGAAGATGCACCTGCCTCTCTGACTGACCTAAGCAAGCACTTTATCATTGCGATGGCATTAAAACCTACAAAATATTATGCAAAATGCGTACCATCACGTAACTGAGCTTGTTGTTCCATCGCCTGTAACCTAAGCTCGAGCTCTGCATTTTCAGAAGTCAAACCTGTGGTATCTCTCTGAAACACAGCACAGGAAGCAACGGCGATATTAAGTAGGGGTGATCGGGTCCAGGGTGGGTAGGGTCTAGACCTAGACCCTGTACCCGACCCTGTTATAACCGGTTCCCATTTTTTGGACCCTATATCCGACCCTGTTTGTATTGGACCCTATACCCGACCCACCCTGTTTTTCCGATCCGGTTCCAGGGTCAACCCTGTTTCCATTAGAACCTGTTTTGCAATCTCTTGATATCCTATACAATTTCGAATTTTAATTAATAAGCGAGAAAATAACGTAATCTTCCTAATTTATATTGAAACATTTAACACTGATAATGACATAATACATGAACTTTTTTACTAAACGGAAAATTAATGATCCATATGGCTAATTATAATAAATAAAATCATAAAGCAAAGAATTAGCAACAAACATGGGTCTAATATTAGTTTTATTCCCACAACTATTATATTAAGCTACTCGTTTATGCAAACATAACTCCTTATAAAAAAGAGAAATTAGGCAAACCAATCCATGTGATACATAAGAATTTGGCGGCGATGAACACCGTTCGTCCATCAAATGGTGTGAGAGGGAGCCAGTGAGGAAGGGAAGCAAGTGAGGAAGATGAATGACAAAGGAGGAGTGCCGTGCGTGTTTGAGTGAGCAAAGAGGAAAAATATCGTGTGATTGCAAGAGTAAGAATAGATATTGAGAGAAAAAAAAAGTTTTGTATCTCTACTTACAAAACCGGTCCCGAAACCGGGTTTCGGGTGGGTAATCACTTGGACCCTGTTCCCGGACCGGTTTAAACCGGTTCCGAATTTTGGGAACCTGTTCCCGAACCAGTTTCAATGGGAACCGGTTCCCGACCCTGTTTTCAGGGTGGGCCGGTCAGGGAACAGGGTATACCCGGTCCGGTTGCACACCCCTAATATTAAGTAGTGAGCCAATAACTAAGCAAATACAGAAGAACGATATGAAAAGCATAGAAAAGTCCAGATATAAGCGCTGAAAATAATGTGGGAGTTATCATAATGAGAACCAATCTTTAGTTTGACACAAATACCAAACAAAAGAAAAATTCATGATCTTGTGAGTATTCGACTGCTGACCTGAAAAAGTGTGAGCTGAGCAGAAAGAGTAGTTGCTTCTGTTTGAAGGGTCTGGACTTTTCTCTCGAGTTCTGAGATGTACCTTGCTTTTCTCTCTTTTGAGCGAGCAGCAGACTGCCGATTTGCAAGTATTCTGTGAAGAATATCAAAACATATTTAAGAAACAAAGAGTAGCACAAAAGATATAATGAATCATAGATTACAAGTCTTACATCTCTCCTCCAATTGGCTAAAATGCAATATCATAGTAAATTTCTCCAAACAACAGAAACAATAATATGAAAATAGAAATCAACGAAGAGAATCATTTTTCCATAATATTTCAGATCATTGTGTTCATTCATGTGCATTCTGGAAGAAGGAAAAAAAGGTGGCAAATGATTTTTGAATTAACATCTAACAAGTCATGGAGATAAATACCTTACAGAAGGGTTAATGACAAACTGGGAAAAATTAGAAATTTGAAAAAGACTCTGATTTAGCAAGAGATGAGGATAATGATTCAAGTCCAAGAGTGAATGTGCTTTTCTGACAGTAGGCACTTTCTTTATCCCTTGGATTTCAGAACCTTTAGAAATGCTCCATTACATGATGTTGCAAGGGGCAAGCCAAATCACAGGTTTAAAATAGTTCGAGTGGAGGCTATTGTCCAGCATGGTTTCAAAAAAGAGCATTTACTATTATTGCCATCATATCCTGTTCTACAACATGCTATTTCGCGTAGGTTCTTCTAATCAAATATATTCCACATGAAATATATGAGAAACAATTTGTCCAGCAAGGCATCCATTATTGAGAAATGCAAATGATCAAGAACAATAAAAGGTGGCAAATGATTTTTGAATTAACATCTAACAAGTCATGGAGATAAATACCTAAGGGTTAATGACAAACTGGGAAAAATTAGAAATTTGAAAAAGAGTCTGATTTAGCAAGAGATGAGGATGATTCAAGTCCAAGAGTGAAGTGCTTTTCTGACAGTAGGCACTTTCTTTATCCCTCGGATTTCAGAACCTTTAGAAAAGCCCCATTACATGATGTTGCAAGGGGCAAGCCAAATCACAGGTTTAAAATAGTTCGAGTGGAGTCTATTGTCCAGCATGGTTTCAAAAAAGAGCATTTACTATTATTGCCATCATAACCTCTTCTAATCAAATATATTCCACATGAAATATATGAGAAACAATTTGTCCAGCAAGGCATCCATTCTTGAGAAATGCAAACCATAAAAAGCAATCCTGTTTAAAGCTCATTCTTTACCTAAATGCTCTGAAAATAAATTTGTATCCTAAGTCAGCCCTTTAAAAACATCGTATCCTGGCATTATTCTAAGGTTGCATCTCCTGTCAATCTATCTTGTGTCAACTACAAAGCATAAAGTACAGCCCTGCTGCCCAAGGAAGCCGTCAATTTGGGCATTAATTATGAACAAAAAAAATCTGCTTGCTCAGGAAGAGCTACTGTTTAGTTCAAAGCCAATATTCCTGAAACTTGAATCTAATTATAATTATATAAAAGACTGAAAGCAACAAGAGGGACCATGGTATGGACAGAGATTAATATAAGCACCACATGAATCCAGCTAATGCAGAAGTGAACGTATCGGAATGGCAAGTCATATAATTATCATTATCAAGGTGGTCACATCTACGGCAACAATGGTTTAGTTGTATGTCCATCATCATCACAATAGAAACATCCCCCACACCAAACCCATTATTCACACCATTAGCCTGCGACCCAACCTCCATACTATTCTCCGACACCAACATCATGGTCTTAGTCTAATCACGCGGGCGGGGCAGCCACAAAAATTCAACCAGAAGAGATCGAGCACAATAATCTCCACGGACAACCCTTTAATCAGACAACAATTAATCCAATTTCCAAACAATTGTTTCCCCAGTACCTCACCTGATAATTGTTAATTAACTAAATTCAGCCCTTCAAATTAAGAAAATTTCAGCCCAAATTTAATTACAGCCGAGTCAAAGAGTCATGAGAAAAGACAAGTTCAACAATGACACCAACCTCTTGGCTCTTTTGGGATCCACCGCCCACAGCTCCGCCAGCTTATCAGGAGCCATGGCCTTCTTGGCCTCTATCCCCTCCAAGACCGAAGACCCGTCCGCCGAATTGCTATACCGATGCCTCGGCCTCGCCCCCTTCTCTCCTCCGCCGCCGCCGTCGCCGACGTCGGCATTGTCGAGCCTGGGGCCGGATCCGGGCCCGCCGTCGAGCTTGTCCCCGATCTTCTCCATGTCCATGTACGTGCTCAGCAGGTCGTCCTCGGACCCGAGGTCCTCGAAGCTCCCCGAGGCCGCATTGTCGAAGGGGTCGCCGTCATCGGGCATCCGGAAACTGGCCTCGGAGCGGGCACGGCGGTGGTGGTGGTGGTGGTGGAATTGGGGCATTGCGGGGATTTGGGGATTAGGGTTTGGGGGATTGGGTGGTTCGGGCAATTCCATTTGGTCCGAGAATCGTGGGGAGCTTCGGTTTGCTGGTTTTCGCGTCAAACGATAAGGATCGGAGGAGGAGAAAAAAGATGGAATCTTTTTCAGACAGTGATGATGATTCCTGGCCTTCTCCGATCTGAGTGGAGAAGAAGATGAAGCTTCCGGTTCGCACGTGAAGCGGTGTCGTTTTCCGGCGGGGCCTCTCCTCCTCCTCTTCCTCCTCCTCCCTTCATTTTTAGCACTTGTTGTTACCTGGATTTTTGCCTAATTTGAGATGCTAAAGATGGCATCCCCCAACAAGTTTCTTGGTCTTGATTAACGATTATGACTCGAGTTTGAGCATAGCCTTTTGTTTTTCGAGCTGAAATGATTATTCAAATCTGATTGATTCCATGTTTAGGCTGATCTTGGACATCGACGACGATTGATGTCACGTTAATTTTATGTAATTTGACCTTTGTAATTATGGTTGTGTCTGGTCTAGCCGTCCATCTTGTGCAAAGCATTTCTCCATTTTGGAACTAGGGAAAAGATAGAAAATAGGTGATATTCGGCACAACCCAAGTGTGACTTGAGCTAAAGGAAAAGAAGAACATAGTGAGCTCCATAAATATGAGGGTATGTCGACGTGAAGAGCTTAGAACAAGTAAGATCTAATCATCTATCAAAGACTTTGATGATCATCGGATCAAATGCTTAAGTAAGATGAGCAACGGTAGTAAGAATGGGCAGTAACGGACGAATAAACTATTATGTCAATCGATCATCAATTGATGTGAAATGATCCGAATGTTTTCATTTTTTTATTCCGATAATCCGTACCAGTATGCAATATATCTTTTCAAATCAATTCACATAGCTGTCTTCTTTAATCCTCTGCGTACGTGTGGATTCCTGGCTCTTTAAATCTAGGAAAGGACAGGAGTTCATTCACATCTCGGCAGGTGTGGTGGGTCATGGACTGTTGAATTCTTGTGACAATGGGCAATATATTCCTTGGGTTGGCAATTTTAAGCAAGATGACTATCTTCACGTTTAAACCAAAAAAAATAAAAAAAGAGAGGAAGAGACAAGAAGTCAGTGACAAAAGGCTGTTCAGATGGGCCATAGCTGTCAAATCTGATTTACATGAACCAGTTTTAACCTTAATCCTAGTCATTTTCAATAAGGATCATTGCTAAAAATCATTTAGTAGCTTGGAGGGGTTACATGCACTGGAATCTCCATCACTTAGCCACGCATGAGGCACAAGCCAATAATTATCATGTTTGCTCTCCATTGTGCAAGTCATGAAATCTTTTTATATAAATAATATCATAATTTTTAACCGTTTCACAAACCAATCATCATGAATCTGACCATCTAAATAATAAGATCTCGCAATTAATCAGACATTGTTGTTGCACAAATCTCTTGTTATTGAAGGGAATTGCGTTCTTGCTTTTGTGAAGAGATTCAAACTCATCATGAATTCAAATGGCAACTCTCAAATTTTTCGGGAAGGAAAATAAAAAAAAAAACGGGTTTAGTTAAGTGCTTACTTTCCTAATCTCTCGAAGCAACATTTTCAACTCCCTCCCATCAATCTCAGCAATGGCGAGACGTTCAAGAGACGAAAATCGATGACGTACAAATCCTGCAAACCGTCCGCCACGTTATTGACCGATTAAAAAATCTTGATTTTAGTAGGGTTAGGAGGGAGTAGGTGAAGATGACCCGATAAAGGCATGGCTGTCTAGTGATGGAACCGGGGAGAGAGAGAGAGAGAGAGATCTTATGTGTATGATTTGAGAATTCCGTGGCCCATGAATTGGAAATTTTGATGGGGACATCAGCCAATGACGCACGCTGGTGTTTGGCCAATGGTAAGAAATTTCGATTTGAAACATCGGACCCCCAGGACACGATCCAAACCCATGTGCCCCCTAAGCCTAGTCTTTTCCTTCACAAGCCACACAGGCCTTTGAACTTTACCCCTTGCTGTGGTCACAGAGTGTGGGAGTAATTGAAGGAAAATGGAGTGTCGCTTTCGTGGGGGGAAACCATCACAAGAGTTATGGAGAGAATGAATCCAAGGCTCCTTTCACTCTGCATAATTGAATAGCTTGTCTAGCTCCCTTTGTCTAGAAAGAGCCGAGGTCATTGTGCGTCTAGACCCCGTTTTGCGTTCTTGACACGGTAAAACAAAGACTACTCAAATTAATGTCGGTCGATTCACGAAGACTTGGTTTCTTTATTGGTATTTTCAATGTTAATTAATGGAAGTGGTTGCCCCCATTGTAGCAATTGACAATGTGATATATGTAATTTGTTACCGGGACATTAACTTAGCTTTCATGTCCCATGGGAACTGTGGTGAGTGCCTCCATAACTCTATGGTCCAAGCAATGATGAAGGTAATAGAGGATTTAAATAAGATAACTTGTGGGGAAAGCTCGAAGCATTTAGAAAAGTATGCAGAAAATTAGGCGAAGCTTGAAAGTTTGTGCCTGCTTCAACAAAGATGACAAGTTTAGTTTTGCAAGTTGAGACAACTTAGATGATGAATATGGACAAGCTTATGAGGAAGATGTTTCCTAGTGTATTGATCTAAAATGCACCTAATCTTTTTAATAATCTGTTCATGCTGCTCCATATCTTCAATACATTTTTCTTCTTTCACGTCATCTTCGACACTTACACTAATTTATTAACATATACACGTGTCTCACGACATCTTTAGAGAAAACATCGTACTACTTTTCTTTTGCATGCTTGGAAAGGTTCACTGTCTACTTTTACTTTTAAAATTAGCCAATGGAGATAACGTTGAGATACGATGTCATAACACCTTAACCACTGTGGATGCTTACATGGAAAAGGCTTTGTCCATGTCACACTATAATGTCGACCGACGATCATATTGGCTGGAGTTGGTAGAATATAGTGCTGGAGGGATCTGATTAGGAAATTCGTAAATGGAACAACTTGATTAGACGAACCAAAAGTATAATGATTTAATTAGAAAGCAAGTCCACACAAGGGTGAACCAGTCGACCACCCTGCCCTAAATTTACTATTGACCCTCTTTCTAAAATTTTTCAAATTGTCTCACATGGCACCAAAAAACTTTACTTAAACCATAATTTGGAAACCGATGCCCCATTAATTTATTTGTCCAGTAAATTAAAAGGAAAAGCTGTATTTATCATGACGTTTTACTTTTACAACTGCACTATGATCAACACAGATTGGCCCCATCTGAATGGCGGAAAGCAGCTATTGGGCAGTGGACAGATAAGGGAACAAATTAATTTTGCCTTTGAGCATGAAATGAGCCCCTTAAGTGGAAGAAGTATTTGGAATAAGCATTTCACAGGCCCCCAAAAAAGTAAAAGAGAGAGAATGGAGGGGAAAAAAAGGGTCAGAGCTAATTGTGATCTTGCTGGATCAGGTGCCATAATCCAAGATTCCCAAAGAACACTTATCCCTTTGCTTGATTCTCAAGTTTTCACTCAATCTTTTGTTTGCCATTTCACTCCCGCAAACGATCATTATTGGACCGTGTACTGAAAAGACATCAAACACACATGATACCCCTGCCTTCATTTTGCCACATTCTCTCCTCATCTCTGCTCCTCCGTCCTTTCCCTTCAAGCAAAGACCAGCTCCCAGCCACTTAAAAACGTCCACTGAGTTCTCCTCGTAAAAAGATCAGAGCACGAATTCAAGATCGACCCTTTTCTTTTCCGTGTTTTGATTGCAGAAAGAAGAATTTTTTCAGCACTTTCCATGGGAAAATTTTGGAATCTTGATCACTAGTGTGAGTACGCATCACTGGTAAGAGCCGAAATCCTAGTCATCTTCATCTCTTTTTCCTTCTGGGGTATTGTTCTGAGGAGGTAGCTTGAAGGTTCACCCACTATTTCCTCTTCTTTTCTCGCATCTCAGGTTTTGAAGTGACCTCCAAATGGTCTTTCCATATCTCGTCATGAAATTCTGAACCCCTCCGTCTGTCTGTCTGTCTTGTGTTGTCGCGATATCACTCATCAAGAACCAAAGGAGCATCGGCCCTCACACTTTTCCTCACTTCCCTTTTGTGCAATATTTCCTTTCACGGTCGTCCAAGTCCTCCAGTGCCTCAAAACTGAAGATAGAAAGTCTGATACAGCAGTTGAGCATGATGAATTTCGTGCTCTCAGTATCATTCGTGGTCCGATTCGCCGCTGAAAAGTTCCTAACTCATGAAAGGACAACCCTCTTTGCATAAGTAATTTGCGTATCTGTTTGGGAGCTACAGATTTAGCTGTAAAGGGTTCAGAGGTTTTCTGGGTTCTGTCCTGGCCTAATGCTCGTGAGGGAAACGCCGTCTATCATGGCTGCGCTCCACCACCGTCCACACCGCCTGCTGCTTGATAAAGAGACTAATTCTGCGCCGACCAATGGAACGCGGACTCGGGGACCCTACGGTAACGAGGCAAATTTCGACACCAACATGGTGATCATACTCGCGGCCCTGCTCTGCGCGCTGATTTGCGCCCTCGGATTGAATTCGATTGTGAGATGCGCCCTCCGGTGCAGCAGGAGGTTCACCTTCGAGACCCCCGACCAGACGGCTGCTAGGCTGGCTGCCACGGGACTTAAGAAAAGCGCTCTGCGCCAGATTCCGGTCGCCGTGTACGGAGCGGGAATAAATATCCCGGCCACAGATTGCCCAATTTGCCTCGGAGACTTCATGGACGGGGAGAAAGTCCGGGTGCTTCCAAAGTGTCACCATGGGTTCCATGTGAGATGCATCGACACTTGGCTGGTGTCGCATTCTTCGTGCCCGACTTGCCGCCAATCATTACTGGAACCTCCGCCCCCAGCACCTTCAGTTTCCGATGCGGCCGGAGCAGCAAATCCACCGGGAGGGGAGGTGGACCTGCCGATACCGGTTGATGAGGTAGGTTGATCTGCATTTTCAACAAGCAGCCACTAGTTTTCTTGAACAGAAGAGAGGACAAAAAAAGAGAATTCTTTGTAATAGGTAAAATATAGCTGATGTGATATAGAATGTCAATAGAGGAATAGATTAGTTGGACTTGCATATTTGTCTCTGCACTATGCATGTGTTAAGGTTACTGAGATGATACCGAGTCTGTATTTTGATGGATAACTTGACCAAATGGGAACATCGATCGACAAAAAATCGGTATGATCAAGCGTCTCGCTTATTGTAATGTGAACCTGTGTTAATATTACCTAAGAACCACTAAAAAAATTTGGTTCAGTTCAATCCTGTGTTTCCTTCTTGGTTTCTGTCATGATGCTTCATAATTTTCAGGCTGGTTCTGATCTAATTGCGCATTTGTGGCGTTGTCTCTCTTTGTTTTCCCCTGGAAACTTCATGACAGAAGCTAAGCCACTTGAACTTTTAATTCCAGAACGATCTAATAGGCTCCTGAACGTCGCACAAAAATAGCGCGGCAGACATAGAGCTTGTCCTTCCAATGATCTGACTATGGAAAGGAAGGAGCCCGACCAACAAGGAATCGAAAATTGACAAGAGAAAACCTCAGAAAATTCTCATGACAGTTCGACTTCAGGAGAAGATAGATTGTTCTATGAACCTTGCTAAGAGGACACTGCCGTTGTTTATTGCACAAGTCCACGGCAACCGATTGGGACTTGTGAAGGAATTTAGATGTAAATATTGTAAGATACACATTCCTTATTTACTTCAACAATGAAAGCTAAAGAAAAAAAAAAGGATAACAGCATGCCTAATCTCTGTGCACAGGTAATTGCTGCGCCATTTTTATTTTTATTTTTTAATTTATTCTATTTCATTGATGAAACTTTTTTTTTTTGTCAATGTAGTCTCGAAATAATATGCTTTTTTTGTTGTTCAGATTGGTCATCACATTAATAAAGTAAAGGAAAATACCGACGTGGTCGGTCAGTCACCATTAAATGGTGAAATGGTGTTGATGTGGCATCTTTCTCACTCTCAAATTCTTTTAAAAGATATAAATTAGGACAGATAGAATGAAAAGAAACAAGAAAAGAAAAGAGGCATGTTGACCCTACCAAGAACTGAGGCTACTTGCATGGGCCAGTGCCTATTGTCTGGTGGTGGCTAGAGTTGCTGCGACTTGGGTGATGGTTAGGCCGGGGAAGCACGAACCAGGGCGAGCCAAATTTCGCAAGGGTTGCGTGGTCCTGGCGACGGTTGGCCGGAGGTCGCTTGATCCTACTTCAGCCGATCAGGGCAGTGGCAATGAGCCACCACTTCTCTCTTCAACTCCATCTCTCCCTTTATTTTTATGTGCACGGGTGCTTCGATCGGAGGCGCCGTGCTCATGCCGCGGTCGGCCAGCAGGCCTATAAGGGCTCAATGGCCCTCAATGGCGCCTAAGCAGAGCCACCACTTTTTTCCCTCATTCTTCTCTCTTTCTTGCTCTCTTAGGGTTTGAGGCTTTTTTTTTTTTTTTTTTTTTTTTTCATTTTTCTAATATTATGGCCTAGTCGGCGCTTACACAACGTTACAACGTTGCAATATTGGTCCACATCAACATTTCATGTGCATTTTTTAATTAAGCTCTAACTTGGATAGAAAATCACATAATCTAGGGACCACATTTATCAGAAAAGAAAAAGTAAATGAAAGAATTTGAATAAGCAAAAAGAGAACAGGATTAGCGGTGCCATTATCACTAGAAAAAAATTAATGAGAAAACTCTAATTCAATCTACACAAGACACCCTTCACCAAATTATTTTTTAATTTTCCTGAATCTGGTGAGCAAGTCATCCGGTCTCAGCAAATTATTTTGTTTGGATCTATCAATTCAATACATAGCAAACCAGGCATATTATTATTAACTGTACATCCCCCATGGCATCATCCTTCACCACGAGAGCATCTATTCTTTTTCACTTTCCAATTTCATATCCTTTTAGCATTGCAAAAAGAAACGTGGTACATTTCCCATTAAGGGAACATATCCTGGAAAACGAGAGACTTGGGAAGCAATACAGATACCAAGAAAATTAAGCTCCTGAGGACCTTATTCTAGGGTCCTTTGTGCGGACTGTGGAGTCCAGGACTATGATTGCTCTCCCCTTTCTTTCCCTTTTCCTTCGTGGCAATACCGGGCGAAATCGGAACTATACGGGTTTGGTACGCGACAGTGATTGCTCAAGAGTCGTGGTCCGATCTTTCTTTGCCAAGACCCGATATATCTTAGTGAGTTGCGATCACGGGATGTTATTCTAATTACAACTAGCAGCCGAAAAGGCATTTGTTTTCCGGATCTCTCCTCTGTTTCAAATACTAGGGGCTGGAAGCTTCAGGTAGACAGAGCAGAGAAAAGCAGGAAAGGGACTGAAGAGCAAATTGAGAGCAGATGAACATTGAGCTGAAGTTTAAAAAGTCTCTGTTATTCCTCTTTGATTTGATGGGGGGGAATGTGGAGGAGAGCATATAACACAAGGAATCAACAATTTCTTACTTTTTCGGCTCAAAGATTGGGAATCTCTGATGACACTTTTCAATTTTGGAGATTCCATTTCTCTTTCGCTTTCTGGGAGTCTTCTCGGGCCACAATTAGGAAAAATTCGCGCATTATAGCTTGTCTCTAGGCAGTGCTGAGGACTATAGATAGAAAGGAAAAAGGCAAGAAGCTAGGCAGGCTCATTAAGCTGATTTTAACAGGCTTTACTAATAGCAGTTTATATAACACGCAAGATGCAGATTTTCCGGTCAATTCTATATCGTGAGTATTATGTGTGACGACATAGGCTCAAAAGACCAGCTGAGAGCTCAAGAGAAACACTCAAGTTGTATAGACCTATAAGGGGCTATTCTTAAAAAAAAAAAAAAAAACATTAACTTTAGGTTTAATCTCAATTCATCATGAACTTTTATGTCAAAAAAAAAAAAAAAAATTCTCAACTTTTAACCTATTCCCAAATTTTTCCATAAAGCAATAATCATTATTGTTTTTTTTTTAGATTATCAATATTAGGAAGTTACTGTTGTTCCATACGAAGGTGAGTGTACTGATGAAGACACTAGCTTTGATAATGAACCTCTAACTGGTCATGATATTGAGAATTTTGAAGAAACTAGCAATAAATTTTTAGAGAAAATTGTTCGAAAAGTCCTAAACCTATTTCACTTTTGTCAATTTAGTCCTAAACTTTTTAATTTTGTCAAATGAGTCATTTTCACATTTTGCCAATTAAGTCAATTTGGAAAATCGTTGACGTAGTCGTTGGTCGTTATCAAAAATCACCAATGTGGACGCTAGCTTTCTTACATGGCACGACTGATGTCCACGTTAGTGATTTTGTGCCGAAATTGGTCGGATGAATTCGATTAGCAAAACATTAAAATATTTGAACTCAATTGGTAAAATTGAAAGATTCATGACTGGATCGGTAAAAATATAACATGTTTAAGACTTTTTGGACTTTTTTTTAAATCTTTGGGCACGTGGATAGATTTGAAATTAGAGTAAAAGTTATGATTTTTTTTTATAAAAAAAATTGGGACAAAATTGAGATTAAACATAAAGTTGAGTTTCTTTCAAAGAATTAGACCGACCTTTAAAAAGATCATTTATAGTGGAAGTATAATTGCCTTGTAGGCCAAGACACATCCTCGACACATAAGCTAGTGCATGACTCGTGACGCATGACATCAAAATGATGTTGGAAAGGTCATCATGGGCTTACTGTGCTATTCTTCACCATCCTAACCAAGTCATTCCTCGATCATTGAATCACGCGCAAGGCGCATCACCTGGGCCTCCGCCTTCGCATCGTGAAGACCCATGATATGATACTCGATACTCGATTTATATCCGTCCCGCGGCATGTGAGCCCAATCTTGAAACAGGCATTAGAGGGGGCAACGACAGTATAATCAACACTCTCTATCTGGACTCCAAAAACATTGCAATCATGCCAGATGATGTTATGTAGTTCTGAAGTGTGTCGGGGACAACTTGGAGGCACAAGCTATGCGGGTGGACCACGCCTCTCTTGTCGACGATTGAGGAGTATCCATCCCCGAGATTTTCCCTGATGCGCAGGGAAGATCGCTTGTGGCTGAGAATATATTTTGGTTTCGTCGAGAGAGAGATAGAGAGAGAGAGAGAGAGGGATGGTGCGGTGGTGGAGGAACATAATAAGATTAACTTTCTTATGAATCATGTGTCGGTTCCTACGGTTCGACAGGATAGGATCGCCCCACTACGAGAGTCCATGATCCGCCATGACTGTTGAGCTGAAAAAAAAAAAATTTAAAATCAAGGAAAACGTGGTACCAGGATGCCCGTACCGCGCGTTTGTACGAGAGCGAGTTGCACGGAACGACGGCGAGTGCTTGTCTGAGGACAAGTGTTCCGGGCCACTGGAGAGACACCTCACCGAGGAGGAGCAACAGGCGAATGGAATCCTGACAACTTGAAGATGGGAGAGCACTTGGGTCACGACCGACGAGGTTAGCATATGCATTGCAGATTCGTCATTTTCTTGGTTCCTGTCGTGTTGTTGGAGATTCTAGGACTCGGGATTCTAGGAATTCCACGAGAGGCTTACTTCTGGAACACCTCTGTTGTCATATCCTAAGTGTCGATTATTTTTCGATGACAAGAAAGAGTAATTAACATGAGTAAGTCCCGAACGCATGAATGACCAACACACAAATCGTACTACCAGCCTTTAAATCACTCAGCTTGTTCCCGAATGGATTTTCATGTTTTGGAAATTGGAATCCAGTTTTCTGTTATTTTTATTTTTGGATAAGTCATCATCCCTTTTTATTAGCACAATTGAAGTAGATTCGTAACCACCATAATGCAAGTCAGTGGCAAGAAACTTATATTAGGGATAAGACCGTCAAATGGGTGGCTCGGACTAACAATGGTCAAACCCAAATTTTTTTTTTTTTTATACAATACAATTTATCGATTCATAACTGACCCGACTCAATTTGGATCCAACTCACATTACTAAATACGCCCATATTTAACACAACCTACGAAGTTCTATACCAGCCCATTTAACTCACTTTTAGCTCTTCATTGGATAAAATCGCATGTCATATTAAAAAAGTAAATCTGCCCGATATAAAAGATGAAGTAGATGATGAATTTTCCTTAACAAGCTTTTCATGTCCATCATTAGAGTTGAAAGCACCCGTTTGCCTTTTGCTGACTATCGGAGATCAATCTCTTAGACAATATTTAGGAACTTCGATGTCTGTCCATTGCCATGAAATTTGCCCAATCATGATTTACCCATTTGCTTTGTTTAATTTTTTTTTTCCTCGGGTCGGAAGAATGGAGCTTAAATACGGGAGAGTCTGTCTCTACGGGTCGGCCTATGAAAGAATGTTCATCAGATTTAATACTAAAGGCCTTGGCCCAGGGCCCTTGGGCGTATACCCCGGCTATAAGAACGCGAACGGATTGAAGCACGGCAACGCCATGCTCGCAGACGCAAGATTCCTCCCCACGTATACCCTCCTCGCCGTCCCCGCCGCCGCCGCCACTACCACCACCCTCGTTCCTGAACTCGCTCCATAACCACTCCATCTGCTTGAAGATCCTCCCTCGTGTTGTAGGACACCAGCGTGAAGGCCCGGATCGCTGTCGAGAACCACCCCTAGAACGCCACGCCATGCATGAAGACCTATCTCAGCGACGGATGCAGGAACCGCAACTAAAGTCAGACAGACTAAATAAGCAGTCACTGGAAACTCTTGGTTCATTCCTGGGTCGGACAATGACCTGGCTCGCGAGGAACAAGTGCTGAGCGGCGCTTGTGATGCCCTCATGTCGCCCTTGTAGGCTGCGCTTTGGGTTTTTGGGAAAGTCTTTAACAAATGCAAAGGGTTTAGGTTAAAGAATTTTTCCATGCAAATTAGAATTTGGTAAATTGCAATTTACAGGTACATTGAGAAGTAAAGTTTAAATGGTGTTTAGAAAAGTCACGGACTTTTGCTCTTTATAAAAAAACAAAAAAATTGAACTCAAATCCTTCTTTGGACGCCAGCGAAGGGCTCACGCTGCGGGCAAGCCAAATATGGCCCCGGCGGCTATTGCCTCCAGATCTAGCATTGCCAGCGGCGTCGTGCGAGGTGGAAAATGGTGAGGGCATTTTCAAAATTTCAAAAATTTAATATTGGAAAAAATGTATTAGCCTTCTGGAAATCCTAATGTCTTAAAGCTATAGACAAAATGATAAAGGAATGAAAATTGAGTCTACTAATAATATTGTTGGAATAGTTGATAGTAACTTAGACGATGCTAATTATGTCTTGTCTATCATCGATGATTTGTCGTTTCAAACACAGGTTATGAAGTGGTTGTTTGTTTCATGCGACACCAAACATGAACTAACTTACTACTTATCAATGCACATGTAGTGGTAAAGTACAATTTGAGATCTAGGCGAAGGTTGCCACCCATTGGCCGGGGCTCGGCAGCCCCCATCCGCCATCCCCCACCATCATCGGTCCTTCCCAATGATTTTTAATTAAAATATATATTAAAAATTTGGTCTATACCAAAACAACGTTGTCTTGGTCATATTATACCACGTAGGATAAAGAAAATACTAAAAGAAGCCACGTCATCATTTTTCATCAGCCAAATTAGATAGAATTAATGAAAAGATTTGATTATACTAATTTAACAAATTTTAGGACTTAATTGCACTTTTTATAAATGCTATGACTCAATTGTACTTTCGTGATAAATTTTAGTAGTTTCAATGCATTTATTCCTTCTTTTTTTTTTCCTTTTCTTCTCTTTTCATAACTACCTCTAATAAGTTGGTGCAATCATGCTCAAGCTAGGAAAATTTCCAATGTCCAAATGGCTACTTCAGAAGAACAATTCAAGCACGGCGTGCTCTTGAGCTATAATCGACGCGAAGCCGATCTTAGCAACAACTCCCTATGGCACTAGCATGATGTCTGGCGTCGAATTGGCATCAAATCTTAAAAATATAGCGCAGATCTTGATGGGGGCGATTTCTTCATCCCTACGATTGACAAGGCCGACAAAGATTCTCCGATGGCCTGTCGAAACCAAAAGGATAAAAGATTTTTGAAGGGTTTGATGAGTTTTGAGAACACAAATATATATAAGAGAGATAATAATACTCAAAATGTCTAGCGTAGGCTTATAACTTGTAGAACAGACACGTTCCTCGAGCTTAATACTCTCACTCTAGGTTTCTCAACATGAGTACAATAGGGAGGGGAGGTGCATATTTATATTTCTCCAGAGGCGGTGAAGTTTTGTTCTTTGTTAAGCAATTTTATATACAAATGGCTAATCAATGCTTGAAGACCATCTTGGATTTTTCTTCTGCAGTAAATTGCGCAGGTGGTGCCTCTGCTTTTCCTGTTATTTGCCCACTTCAATTTGTCTGTCCACGTGTCAAGAAGTCCTCTGCTCCACCGCAGACCCTTTTCTTTGACTAACGTGTGCCTTCTTGCAGGTTACTTTTCTTTGTTTGGCAGTTTGAAAACCGCCATACTTCTTGCTTTCATACACTTAGCCAAAAAGCTTATGAAATTAAAATAAAGTATCCCTTTTCTTCAAAAAGAAAAAAATCAATTTTACTGCTTTCTAACATGGCCACCATCCCTTCAACGCCGTGGGGATCAAGTGCAGGGATTTAAAGGCTAGTTTGCCATTCGTATGTTGATTATTCATGAGTTGGGACTTATTCAAAGGGTTTGATCTTGCTGCATCACTGATAGAACTACCGGAAGAATTTTCGTTATTTGCCAACTTCAATTTGTCAGTCCACGTGTTTGCCATGCAAGAAGTCCTCTGCTCCACCGCACTCTTTTCTTTGATTAACGTGTGCCTTCTTGCCTATTACTTTTCTTTGTTTGTCTGTTTGAAAACCTTCATACTTCTTGCTTTCATATACTTGGCCAAAAAGCTAATGAAATTAAAATCAAATATCCCTTTTCTTCAAAAAAAAATAAAAATAAAAAACAAAATCAATTTTACTATTTTGTAACATGGCCACCATCGCCTTTGTTGTCATGGGGACCAAGTTCAGGAAGTTAAAGGCTGGTTTGCCATTCGTATGCTGATTATTCAAGAGCTCAGGACTTATTCAAAGGATTTGATTTTGCTGCATTGCCAACGGAACTACCGGAAGGAGGCGTGCTAAAACACACCAAAATTAATTTTTTTATTTATATATTTCGCCCTCTTTAGTTAAGACAATGTAGACTTTGTAAGTCTCTCCAATATAAGTTTCTTGCTGCTGGTTTGCTGGCTTGCATGGCAAGGGTGACCTCCCACCACTTGGATTGTGCAAGAAAATTGAATTCCGGTTTTCAAAACATAAAAATCCAGTAAGGAGCCTGATGAAGATCGGCGAGCATCTTGTAGCCACGAGAAAGATAAAATCAGATTTGTGTATTACTTTACGAGATCAACGGATTGTATCACGAACAATTGTGAGGGCCAAACATTAAGAAAATTTGGGTGACTCGAGTGTGGTTCTAATCTTCATTATATTGCTTGATCTATAGTCAAGCTCTATAATGTTTTTCTTATGGAGTATGTCGTACGGACCGAGCCACATAAATGTAGCCTTGGTCTAAAAGAGAGTCCTGTGCCATTCTTCCTGTGAAGTAGGTCAGACTCACAACAATCGAATCACATAAATGTGATCTTGGTCTGTTGTAGAGTCCTATGCTGCTCTTTCTATAGAATATGTCATATCGATCGAATCATGTAAAAATGATGTCTAAATTATTTTTTATTTGCGTTCGATCACTTTGATATTTTCAACAATAATGAGGTAGAGCGATGGATTGATTTAGTAGTTTAGGAAATTCAAATGCAATACCAAATATCAGTTTTTTCATTCGCCAATAGAAAATGGTTAGGGGGAGAGTTACGAGGGTGGTGGGAAATTGCCAAGAATTGGCTTTATGGACGGTGAGATTCAAGTCAAGGACGCGGTTTCTCTCTCTCTCTCTCTCTCTCTTCCTTTTCGCAACGTGCTCATTGCCCTTTTATAAGTTACCTAGACCAACCACGCTCGAGATAGGAAGGTTTCCAGTGTCCAAATGGCTACTTCGGAGGAGGAACAACAGCAATTCAAGTACGACGTATTCTTGAGCTTTAATCGGCGCGAACGTGATGCGGGCAGCTTCTTCCCACAGCACCTGCACGACGTCTTGACTCAGAAAGGCATCAAATCCTACAAATATGGCGAAGATCTCGAGGAGGGTGAAGAGAGAACCCCCGCGGTCGATGAGGCCATAAAAGATTCTCGAATTGCCCTCGTCATCTTGTCAAGACACTACGCTTCTTCGGCATCGTGCTTGAGCGAGCTGGGGACAATCTTAGAGCAGAACAACCAGATTGGGAAGAGGGCGATGCCTCTGTTTTATGGAGTGGAGCCGAGCTGGGTGCGGAGACAGAGAGAGAGCTACCAGGAAGCAATGGCGGAGCACGAGCGCCGGTACGGGATTGGTTCGGATAAGGTGAAGCAGTGGAGAGAAGCTCTTACGGAAGTCGGGGACATGCGCGGGTGGATTCTCGCCGGGAATCAGTATGTTTCATCCATGCCCTCTTTTCTTTCTTTCTTTCTTTCTTTCTTTATGGGTAAAATTAATTGATTAGAAAAATAGAGGCGTTACGATAAGAGTCATCGATAGAAAAAGGAAAAAAAGTCAATCCCAAGATTCAAGTAAGAAAACCGACGCACTATGAATACGTAAAATCGTTAATATCTGTCCGAGTGATTTCTTGTGATGCATGGAAACGTTGGCACTCCGGTCTTATTTTCTAGAAAAATACAAGACTCTATGGTTCCGATAAGGTTAAAAGCGACACCACACTTGTTAATATCACGAATATATATTTTGAGTTATTGTTGGGTGATAAAGATGCTTCAAATGTTTTCTAAAGGAATAAGGCGTGATTTGGATTTTGAACAGAGGCGAAGCAGAGTTTGTTCAACAAGTTGCTGGGGACATCGGAACAGCGCTACAGCAACTGAAAGCGCCGAACACCCCGGAACCGGAAGCGAGTCCTAAGCAATTACATTGGGCCGAAGTCATTGCGAATTTAATTTTGCTCGTACCGCTGATTTGCACACCATCCATTATTCTTCTAGCGATCAAGAAAGGTCGCTCCCGTCCCCGCGGTGTGGTGATTCCGTTTGTCTCTGTCAATGTTCTCGTGTACGTCATTATGGCCGCAGGGATTCTTCGTGCTAAGTTAGGACGGAATGCTGCCAAATCTCGATCCAGCAAGAATTCGGCGGTGGCCTAGGATTGAGTCCACGTATCATTATATATCTTCATGTCTCTGTAGTAACTTAGAACTTTGCCTCGTCTGCCATGTTCTTTGTAAACCGTGTAATGCTCCTTATTTATCTTCTTATTATGTCCATAAGATATCTTCTTTATTTGGCTAGAAGTTGGTTTTCTTGTCCGTGTTCTGTCGGACCGTCCCGAATTTCCATAAAATTTGAATCTCGAATGAATATATAAATTAACTTCACTTCAATTCTCTGATAAATAACTAACTTGTTCTCAATTGTACAAATAATTTAACCTTAGCTAAATACATCAAAAGCTTCTGTACAAAAACTCGTCCCCGCTTTCACTGCGCAGTCTGATCCGATCCTTATTAGCGATCTTCAAAAGCATTAACCTTATGCCCCTATTGGAATATACGTGGAAACGACAAGATCTTTGATTTATGTCAACGTAAAATCATTAGAGAAATAAACGAGAAATAATAAGGACACCAGAAATTTACGTGGTTCGGTCCAAGTATCGGTACCTACGTCCATGGGAAGAGTCAATAGCAAATAATCCACTATAATCGGAGAATCAGAATTTATAATCGTTTACGTATCGAGTATTTCCCACACCTAGATTTAGCATCAAACCCAAAGTGTTTATAAATAAAAAACTTACTTAAATGTAAACTCACGACACAAAATCACCACGCGTTCAAGCTCAAAATCACCACGCTCTACGTACGCTAAAATCAGGAACTTCAACATTCGTCTTTGGTCTACGTACGAACATAAACTCATGACACAAAATCACCACGTGTTCAAGCTCAAAACA
Organism: Eucalyptus marginata; assembly: GCA_014182565.1. Taxonomy (NCBI): domain Eukaryota; kingdom Viridiplantae; phylum Streptophyta; class Magnoliopsida; order Myrtales; family Myrtaceae; genus Eucalyptus; species Eucalyptus marginata. The sequence continues at coordinate 599,514 of CM024594.1, read as the reverse complement.
GAAACATTCTACGTACGCCAAAATCAGAAACTTCAACGTTCGTCTTTGGTCCACGTACGTAAGTCTTCACGTTCCTTTTTCCAGGCATCGCGTGGCTTCGAGGACTTGCGTCTTCAGAAATTTCGCGGATCGTTTCTTTCTTTCGTAGCTTCACGTCACTTTTCTCTCGTAGGCTGCACGTCTTTTATATGTGCGTGCGCCGAAAGGTCAACAATTTGACCTGGGCCCACCACTTTATTTTCAACGTGAACAAAATTTTGCAAAGAAAGAAGATTCTTATTTTACCTTTTATTTCCTCTTTTGTCTTGTTTTACACGTCGAAAGAGAAAATTCAAGAAGGAAATTGTTTCTTCTTTCTTCATCCAATTTCTAATCCGCTTGAAAAAATCTTCCTCAACAAAATTCGATTTAATAAATTGTTATCCGAATTCAAACTCGAGACATTAATTTAACACCATCTATAACTAATATGGTCATAAATCAATTACCCTCATCTACACTATCAACGTAGATGTAAACATCTATCAAATTAATCCTGAAGCATCACACTTCGATGATTATGATCACGGAAAATCGTACTTCGCACTTTCCATTCATCACAAAATTAATGACCCACTTGAGATTCCATACGAGCCATGCAAAATTCCAAGCTACTTAACTTTAGATCATATATATGTATATATTACTATTAAATATAAAAAATTATGAATGTCTAATTTCTAATTTTATATATTCATATTTGGCCCTCCACACTTTGACATCATGGACTTTTCAAGTCTCGCTCCTCTAATTGGAGGAGACAAAATAGGTCAAATCTCATTGCTTAACTCATTTGATGGCTACGTTTTAAATGAATTGCCGAAAATTTTAAAAATAGGTTCGAACGAGTCTAAGAAATACATGTTTAACTCCATATGGGCCAATATGGGTTGGGAATGTACCCATTCTATTGCAGCATAATTACCCCTTAAAGACCTGACTTTCCTTGGCTACATTTAGTTCGACTTTTGAGGAAAGTCTTTGCATTTTGAAATGTAAATAGTGTTTGGTAAAGTGTAATAAAAAATGCTCTAGAGGTTGGTTTAAATGCTGTTTGGAAACTAAACTTGTAAAGGGCTTTGGTTATATTTCTTAAATAATTAAAAAAAAAGAAAGAAAATATATTTGCGACCACTAGTGACAACCAAACACAAACAAGCCAAATCTAGCACCAATAGTTGTTGCTTGAGGTAACACAACCTTAGGTGACCCGCAGTGAGGGTGGCTTAGGTTCACATGACCACTGGTGAGGCTCGCCGATGATGTCACGCAAGGTGAAAATGGCGTGGATAGAATTAGAATTAAAAAGGTTCAGTGAGGGAAAAGTTGGAAGAGCAAAAAGAATGCATAAGCATTCTGAAAATGCTAAAGCTCAAAGCTGGATAGAGGTTAAAGGCTTTTAAAGGATTTTGGAAATCTCCTCAAATCTCTCCGCCAAAAAAATTGCCAAACACCCTCCATTTTGCCCAAGAACCTAAGCTTAAAGCCCTTTGAGAAAGTGTTTCCCAATCGCAACCTTTGTCCTCTCCCTCCTCTACGTCTATGTCCTCTCTACCGTCGCCTTAGCCTCCCTCTACCCCACTTGCAAGCCCACCGTGTTCAACCCTAGAAACAACGTCCCCTACCTCCAGTTTCTCTTTGCCGCCACTGTCACCCTCTTCCTCCCCATTGCCTGCATCTTCAAGGGCATTTGTAGGGGTGAGCATTGGTTCAGGGTCAACCCTAGTTCGGCCCTAGATTGGCCAAACATTGCCAGTCTTGGTCCGATTCCTAGGGAGACTAGGTCAATCCTTGATCCTAAGATTTTTAGACCAGTACTCTATGGGTTGATCCTTGATCCTAAGAGTTTAGGGTCAGTCCAATCCGGACCCACCCTGACTATATATATTATGTATAATATATTATTTCTAATTTTTTATATAGAAAAATCTTAAAATAAACGACGTCAACAACATTAAACAACTATTTAGTGAGTAGTTTAAGTAATTTTACATTGTTCTTTAATAACTTAGATTTTTAATGTCTTTTACGGCGTCAATAGTCATAATTTACGAAGGAGGAAAATGTTTTTGTGAGGATTCCTCACGGCGTCCAAAATGGCATAAACAGCTCCTTACGGCATCCTCATCCAGTACTCATTCTCTTCTGTTTTATTTGTCTTCTTAATCTTCAATTTGCCAAAATCGAGAGAAACAACTTCTCTGCTCGCCACTCAACACTCGCCTCGCTCGCTTTAGGTCACTCGTGCCGCTCAATGCTCCCTTGGCTTGCTCCCTGCTCAACACTCGATGTTCACTCTGTTCGACCCTTACCCCACTCGACCCTCACCGCTTGCTTTTCTTAGCTGACCTCACTGGTCATCGAACCCATTGGAACGGTCCGATCCTTGATTGTCATTTCAAGGAGTACAAAAAATGAAATAAAAAATTATTGGTATGTCCCGAGTTGACCCTGAAACCGGACTGAACCCATTGGGTCGGTCCAGTCTTCAATTGCCTTTTCAAGGAGTATTAAAAATAAAATAAAAAATTATCGGTTGGTCCCCGGTTGATCCTAGAACCGGACCAAACCCACTAGGTCGGTCCGGTCCTCGGTTCCAAGCTCAAAATGGTTAGTCATCAATCCCAAAAATTAAGGACCAACACTGTGCGGGTTGGTCCTAAGGTTAAGGGGTAAACCCGGCCCAACCCGAACCATGCTCAACCCTAGGCATTTGTGGCTGCATTTGGCAACTACTTGGCCAAAGGCCTTTGGACCTCTATTTGAGTTTCTTTCGAGACGCCCCCTCTTACCACTATTCTACGGACCCTCCAGGTCCTAAATTAATTATGTCTATTTAGGTTCACACAACTCCTCCTAATTATTTTTCCACTTTTCGATGTTTTGACGATGGAAAACTAATCGATTTATAAAAAATGTTTTCCATGGACCGAAGACAAAAAGCTCAGATGGGGGAAAACGACTTTCCCTTATGGCAAGAAGAAAATAACTTTCCCTAGACCACAAAAAAAAATGAAAAAATTAATTGCTTTCCTTGAAAAAAGAAATTCTTTTAGCATTAAGTTTTCAATTGAAAAAAACCCACCTTAGTTCAGCTACAGCAATAATTGAGAGCCAATTACCACCCAACCAATCCCGCTAACGGTTTCTTGTGGATCATGGGACTGGCATGTTTGAATGCTGTCGAAGTTTTTCAACAGTGGAAAATCAAAGCACTCGCTGTATCATTTCTCCAAAAATTTTCAAGAAACCAAAAGTGACAGTCATAGTCATTGGGCTTTATACAAATGATTAATGACCGAGAAAGGAACATGAACTCACATTAGGAAATGCAGAAGTATTAAAGATGCTTTCAGAAATAATTTTATTCTCAATCCAAGGAAAGGGTAGACCAAAGTTCTTTACAAGGGCCAATGCAGTTTAACCCAGATTCTTACAATCAAAATCGAAAACAAACTTGTAGCAGCATCAAGTACTCGATCCAGCAGAAAAAGAGAGGAATAGCTAGTTTAAAATACATTCTCGATTGGATTGGATTCGAGGATCCGAATTACAGAACAAGCCCCAATTATAAGTTTTATTCAATCATGCAAATTACACATTTCTATAGATACAAGGTACTCGCTCCTCCCATACGATCATCAGAGAACACGTAGCAAAGGGCATGGTTGGCCGTTGTCATACCCTGATATTTGCTGTGACGACGTTGGGGGCGGGCATTATTGTTGGGACCGAAACATCGACGTTGGGATGCTCTGAAATATCGATGATGTTGGGATGCTCTGAAACATTGAAGGCGGCTGCTGGCTATGGTGATCAGTGGAGGGCGTCGGGAAATGGTCGTGGCCAAAAGTACGGAGAGAATGGGGAGTATGTTGTCCAGAAATACTTTTACGTTTTCTCTTGGCTTCAAGGTGTTGAAGTTTAGCTTTGACGTCTTCAACAACTCCTTTGATAAACTTAGCTTCGTCTCTGTTCAAATGAAAACAGGAAAGAGAGGCATGGGACAGGTCAATATTAGTAGCAGGATGATATTTTTATGCTAGAGCAACGGGCGTTGTTGGGCAAAAATTTGCTAACAGTCAATATATTCAGATCCAATGTTTCTTCGTTATATAGGCTAAGCACGGCCCTCAAATGCTCGTTACATATTATCAGACACAACGCTATTTTCTTACAACAAAATGAGTTAAGCGCTAAATTGAGACTTCATGATCCAGAAGAAACTCATACACCTGACCATCTTTTTCCATTTTTTCAAAGCTTATTCACTTACTATGTTGATCGAATCACTGGTTTGATATGATTTGAAAGTCAAGCCGGCAATTTGGAGACCGATCATATGAGAATGGCAAGAAATCAGGAACTTTCAATTAAAAAGAAAAGAAGAATAGACATCCTTTGTAGAGATTAGATGAAGGGGAAGCATTATCATGTGTCTTTATCTCGAAATGACCTAAACAGTTCCTAGATTTCCCTTGTCCCTTACAGAGATAAATTGACCTAAATCTAACTCCTCTCCTCCCTAGAGTCAACTACTTATCTCTAAACATAGGTGATGAAAATATTTTTTCATTCATTCATTTTTATAAGTGATACAAGTGATTGTTTTCAGAAAAATATTTTTCAAATCATTCATTTTTCGCAAAATAAACAAAGCCTAAATAAGAGAGATGATATTTCCACTATACATCGCTCTCCCTAGGTACGTATCCATATCTCCATGCTTAGTCGTTGCTCCACCTTTGTGATGAACGGCGGCATAGAAAAGATGGAGAAAAATCGAAGGAAAATTTGAGGAATAGACAGAATCTACAGAGTGTGTATCAGAAACTAACGAATTGTCCTCGAGATGCAATCCTGGGAAGACGGAACCAATGAAAAGAGCATGCCTCCATTTCTCCACCGTGTCCGAATCTTTGCCATGCCTCCGCTCATGCTTGGCCATGGCTTCTTCATAAAGGCCGGTCTGATGCGCCACTTGGCTCGGCTTCACTTTATAGAACACGGTAATCACCATCTGTTCCTTGAGCTTGCTGCACTCGAGGATCTTCGCCAGCTCTTTCAGACACCATTCAGAGGAGGCATAGTCCCGGGAGAAGACGACGATGGCGACGAGGGATCGTTGGATGGCCTTCTCGAGGGCCGGGGTTAACTTTTGACCCTGGTGGAGGTCCTCGCTATCCACGAAGGCTTTGATGCCACTCCGGACCAAAGCCTTGTGTAGATCCTTCAGGAACCCCTCGCGAACGTCCGGTCCTCTGAAGTTCACGAACACGTCGTGCTTCCACCGTTCCATTGAACCCAGAATCGATGATGAAACTTGGGAATTTTCTCAGGCTGCAATTATCAAGAGAGAAAGTGGTAGGAGGGAGAGGGAGAGGGAGAGGGGACGCGGCACGGGCTTTTTCAACGCGACTTTCGGGTTCAATTTTATATGCAGGAAGAAGAAGACACGCATCGACCCGAGGGCCAGGACCGCAAGAGGAGGCGGTGCAATAACCTGGTTTTTTCGTGGGAACATGTGGTTGACTTTTCTTACGTTGTTCTTTTCTATTTATAGTTTCTTACTCGTTTTTTACTTTTCATTGTGTTTTGCAGTCAAATAGTCCTATAGTCCTGCCGTATCGTCGCCGATGTTACAATCAGATATATCAGTACGATGTTTCTATTTTTATTTTTTTTATCGAAAGTACGATGTTTTCATTGGGTCGTGCTTTTTCTAACTACTTTTTAACTGGAACACTGTTGCTATAACCTGATCTCAGTTTTAATAAAGACGAGAAAGTATTGACATATAATTCTCGAGCTCATAGATGATCATTGTGCAAATTGTTATACAAGCCTTTAAATCACTCGCCTCGGTCCCGACTGGATTTTCATATTTTAAATATTAAAATTCATTTTATCCTTTTATTTTTGGATAAGTATCATCCCTGTTTATTAGCACAATTGAAGTTGGTAGAAGCGAGACACTTATATTAGGAGAGGGAGGCATGAAAAGTCTATATTGTCCCAATTCAGGATGGGCAATAAAATGGGAAACTCATGGCCAACCGAAACATGTGAAAGTCTGGACGTCCGCCAAGGTAAGTCCGAAGCATTCGCAACTTCTATTTTCACCCGGGTTGGCCATCATTCACATACTCAAACTCATGACATACTTAATTAGTTAAATCGGTGAATTTATCATTTCTCACGATTTTAATTATGACGAACAGTCTAGTCGTGTCTAGCATTCTTTCTACAAAATCTCAGTCTGTCCCCAAATCGTATTGTTCATTTTAACACAAATTGCATCTGATGAACTCTTTGATATGGTATTTCTTGAGGGTCACGAGAGAATTTAGTGCTACGTGTACATATTGATCCTTATGTAGTTCAGCTTGAAATTCGCAGCTGCAACTTCGAGCCAATTCCCCAGACTCCACCAACCACGGCTAGCAATTTCTCATGGACTATGGGCCTGGCCTGTTTGAATACTCCTCCGGCTCTATCTATCATAAGGCCCAATGTAGTGGAGCCCAGATTCTTCCGATCAAAGCCCAAAACGAACTTCTAGCAACAACGACTACTCGTTACGCATTGAGGTACTTTCCTCCTCCAGTTCGGTCGTCAAAAAAAATGTCGCAAAAGGGCACACTTAACGGTCGTTAAAACCTAATACAAATTACGGCTTCATGATCGACAATAAAACTCGTACAAAGACCATCTATTTCATGTCTTCAAAGCGAATTTACATTTGATTCTTATCAACGATATGAAAGTAGACTAGGCAATTTGAAATCATAATATTGTTAGGAATTCTCAATACTGAACAAATAATACAGATCCTTTGTAAAGAATGGATAGTTTATCTCAAAATGACCTACCCCCTTAGATTTTAAGAAATTCTCCCAAATTTAACTCGTCTCTCTCTCCAGACCCAATAAATTTATGCACGGATAACTAAAGTCTTTAATATAATCTAGTGTCCTTATGTCCATAAAATTCAAAGATTTTGTCCATTATTCTTGTGGCGGCCTCGCATACCCCAAGCCCCACTCCAAATATGTGCATCTCGTAGCATGCATGGATAGTATGCAATTAATAAGCGAATCTGATACCAACATATTTGTCCTAGTTTCTTCCGAGAAATTGTCCCATGTCTCTTTTAATCATTTTCAGTCTGCATGTCTAGTTTGGTCCTGGAGATGCAATCCGGACAAGTTGGCAGCAACGACAAGAGCTTCCCTCCATTCGAATCCCCGCCATGCCTCTCCGCTCGTGCTTGGCCGCAGCTTCGCCGTGATCCCCGGTTTGTCCTTAACATGGCCATCGCCACCTCTTCCTTGAACCAGAGCCTCGCGTAGATTCTTCAGGAACGCACGCCTCGCGAGCTCCTTCGAATCCCACTCGGGACTTGACGACTGAACCTGAAAATTTTCTCAGCTCCTTTGGTTGCCAGCTAGCCCGTGTTGTTTCACCGTGCTTATTACTAAATGTCGAGAACAGCGTTATCGCGAAGACGATACTGTACCACTGCTTGTATTCTGCTGTGCACTCCAGAGAGTTACCAAAGGGCGAGGCACTTTTATAACTTCGAGTCTTTCAAAGAAAGGAGAACTATAGGATAAGGTGAAAAGGGATGGGGTTATATGCTGCCATATGATGACGAGCGATTGCTGATAAGGAGAGGGCTCATATTGCAAAGACTAACCATCGAGCTGTCTCATTAAAATTTAAAATCACAAAAAGGGAAAGAAACTATATAATTTCACACAGAAATTGACCTTTATTTAGCAATATTTGAAACGGGAATTATACGGTTCGGGATATGGACATATATACATCGTCACCTTCCTTAAAATACGTCAGAAAAGTTCGGTGTTATTGTAATAATAATAAAACTATAAAATGATGTTGCCATAATTTTTACGTTGGTTATATTATAAATAAACAAGAGAAGTTCATGCATAGTAATAGGACTATTTAAATTCCAAGATTTGCAGAAATATCTTATGATAAATTATTTATATTGCTAATCTTTGCTATCTAATGAAAAATCACAACAATATTGTATACATTCAGGAAAATTGTACAAACAATCCTAACCTACTAATACAAAAATTAATTTAGACCAAAACTTTTTAATTTAATCAATTTAGTTATAAATCTTTTCATGATTTTCCAATATAATTTATCTAGCCAATTTGACGATTTTCTTATATAGTCCTTTTGATGATTTTGGCTGGAATGTGTTGACATGGCGATTCAATTAGCATCGATCGTTTTGCATGGCACGACCGGCATTGGATGGCTTTGACATAAACAATCTTTTTGAAAATTTATGATTTTCTTTTCCTTTTCTTTTCATATTTCTCTTTGCCAGTCATGGGGCCTCTAATAGTGAAGGCATAAATTGAAACATTTTTTACTGGAGGGTAATACGCTATGGGTTTTGTGCGTGTAAAATTCGGTTTTCTTTAAAATGATGAGTATTTTTACGTAAATTCAGAAAATATATGGAAGTTCATCGAAGATGATATGTGTTGTATGTACATGATTGTAGGAAAGTTTTTCGCCCTCCATCTATTTCTAAAGCAAATTCTTTAGGATTTACTAAAAGCAAAACTTTTTTTTTTACTTCCTTACCAAAATTTAAAATTTATTTGGATAAATTAAAATAATGAAAAAAAAAAATCAAGAGCTTCAATTACCAAAAGTCCAAATGCGTGAGTGACAATATTCAAATTAAGTGAAGAGCAAAAATTAAAAGTCAGTCTTCGCTAGCTTTTTGGCTCCCTATCTCTCGTTAGTGCACAAGTTTCAAATTATTAGCTAATTTTCGATGTCGTCCTCGAACAATGATTAAAGTCCAAAGTGATCGGAATCAACTTTAAATATTGGAGAGGATTAGAATATGCAAGATCAATAAGCGTCTCTCCGGGTTCGATTTTACTATATCTTAATAAGCGTCTTAAACTAAGACTACTTTGTTAAGATTTTATTTATTTCACAAAAAATTATTAATTTATAAAATAAGTTTTTCTAAAATTATAATAAGCACGTCGTTTTCCCTCATCATAAGAAGAACGTGTTCTTTTCACATGGACGACTTTGATTCAATTGGACCAGTTCACGTTCAAAATGCTGGAAAATAAAATTGTCGTTTTCCATGTGAAAAATTCTTGAGCTCCTCCCGTCTCTCCCCAGTCAAAAACGACGAGCTCTTTGACCCACTCCTTTTCTTCTTTTTTTCTGTCAATTCTCAAATTTCTCTTTGACGCGGACCACCTCAACCGCCACCAGCGAGGAGAATGACGTGGCACTCGGCCTGTGTCCACGTGTCCGCCTGTCGGATTTCACTGGACGGAACGCGCACGAGGGTCGCCGTCAGCTTGTGGCGAACCGCGAGCGCTTGCGGCTTTCGCGTGTCAGCCCGTGCATTCCCCCTCCCTCCACCAACCACCGACCTCCACGTCAGCACGCTCGTGGTGCTCCAGCCGCCAAACGACAACGGGCGAGTAATACGGTGCGCCAGCTCGGAGGATCGAGACCGTCGAGCCTGAAGGAACCTTGCCACGTGGACTCGGATGCACGGCCATGATTTTTCCCCGATCCACGTCACCCAAGAATTCAACGCGCGCCTTGTGTGAGCCTCGTGGAGGGAGCAAGAGCGCACGTTCCCGCTCGCATTTCGCCTCGTGGCGTCGCGAGCCGAGGGAAGGTGTTATCTTCTGCACCCGGTTGCAGGAGACGCGGATTGCAATCACCAATAGAATTTCACTTTCTGACGTCATCTAAGTGGGAAAAATTATGAAAATAATTCAATGAATATTTTTTAAAAAAAAATTCAAATTCCGAATAACGATATTTATTCTGAAATTGGTGTTCGATCTCATTATAATTTTGTGAATTGGATTGATTCCGATACCCAATCAAGAGGAACTTCATTATTTTAAAAGAACACAAGTAACTTGAGTCCAGCGTTAATTTTAATCTTTGAATCAATTCTAAATTCTCGCTTATCGCTTCAATTGAATTCCACCAAGCCCTACCCATAATTTTGAACCAACGAATTCAAAAGGGCCTTATATTTCCTGATAATTTCTCTTCTAAATTTCCCCATTGGCTAGGAGGGAAACGGGTGCACCGAAGCCCAGTGCTCCCGACCGCAGGCGACAGCTCCTCAAGTTCTCCGGTGGATTATTATAGTTTGCGTGGCGGTAACAGCTACCAGGAGGAAGCGTCCCAGTCGTGACATCGATGCTTCCGAATCTATACAAACTCTCCTACAAAAACATCAACTTCCGATTCCAAATTCCAGTTCTTGTTCCTGCCCCTTTTCCCCCCGGTCACCATCCATTCTTGACCACCCGTCGATAAAGATTAGTCCTCGTTCAATCCCGTGTTGTGTTCGTTCGTTCTCTCTCGTTCCCCCCGTCACCCACCGCAAGAAAACCACCCGTTCATCATCTTTTCCATCCCGACCCAAGAAGCCTTTCCTCTTCCACGGATCAAGGAGCGGGTAAAGCTCGAATCTTCCGCGGGTTGCCGCTTCTGGGTTCGCTCTTCCGAGCCGCCAGGTGACCGGCGATGGCGTCTTTGGGGGTCCGCCGCGGCGGCGAGTGCTGCATGAGCCGCTTCGATTTCCCCGCCCGCCACATCGATCACCAGAGCCCGTCGAAGCCGTGGTCGGTGACGATGCCCAACGGCGCAAGATCGAGAACCCAGATGCGGCGCGCCGTCTCGGTGGCGGCTCCGATGGCGCCGGTCCGGATACCCAGGAAGCCGAAACCGTACCAGGAGTTCGAGGAGGGCGCCGCGATCGCGCACGAGAAGCTGGACGATTGGATGGAGGGCTCGGTGGCGGAGATCGTGAGGAACCTCCGCGGGGCGCCGCTGTTCGTGCACGTCTACGACGAGAACCGCGGCGCCGGGGCCGGGGGCGGCGAGTCGATAAGGCTGAGGACGGAGAAGGGGGTGAGGGAGGAGGATTGGGATCGCGTGAGGATGAAGTGGGAGAAGGGGGACGTCCAGAAGCCTGAAGGCGTGATCTACGTGGAGGAGCTCGAGGATGACGACGATGGAGGAGATAATGTGACCAGAATTTGGGGATTGGTGGTGCAGGGGAAGGGGGCGAACTGCAGGCCGGCTTGCTATCTGCTCAAGACGTGCCGGGTCGGGTCGGGATTGGGGGCGTGCAGCACGCATTTCTGCTTGATGAAGGTGAAGAGTTTCCGAGAGTCCGCGAGATCGCAGCTCAAGAATTTCTGGTTGTAGTATGGTGTCGGCGAGAGGGGTCGCGAATCGTGACGGGATGGGGGATGATCGATTCTTTCGATTCGAATGTAAGCAGCATTCGGTGCAAGTCATTGGGGTTGATTGGTGATGATTCTTTAATGATTTGAGGTTCAATTGTATAGATAAATCACAGAGAACAAAGGGGATTGAATTTTAGTATGATGGCCTATTGATGGTTCTTTCTTTTCCCCCAATGAACGTTTTCAGTTTACGTTGCCGTTGGAGTATTTAGCAATCCTAAACGGTAACGTACTTACGGCATAGAGTTTAACTAGTACTAGACTTTGATTTGTGGCATCTCTGGGAATTTGATCAAACAAGCATAATCCCTGATTCATTGCTCGTTATTCTGCCTAATATCGCTCCTTTGCTGGATGATTAATGTGAATTTTGTTTGATCTCTGCCGAAGTATGATCGGTCGAACCAAATAATTGGCATGAAAACTGAAACTGTCATTGGCTATGGTTAGTACACCTCGTGATCTGATTTCTTCCATACTCTATGATGAAAGTGGTTCGACGATTCTGCCCGTTTCCTGTTAGGATACAGGGCGGAGGATGCCTAAGTGCGCTGAGGTTAATTGTGTCTCCATTGTCTGGAAACACGGGATTAGGGGTGTGCATGGTCCGGGCGGGCGGTTCCCGACCTAGAACCGGGAATCGCTCGCTGGGGACAGGTTAGAAAATGGAAGGGATCCCCGTTTGTTGCGTGGATCCACTCGGGAGCCAGGACCGTCGGTCCGTCCCTAGTTCCCGGGTGGATCCATGGAAACCGATCTTGACAAGCTGAAACAATTTTGGTTTTCAACATAGAATGACTACGTGACATCAAAGCAAGCCAAAGAAAGAAAACCAAATTTAAGTACGTGGAGATGTAGACGGAGAGAGAAGTAAATGCAGCGAAATGGTGATAGGATTAGGAACCGAAGATGAAGGGAGTGAGATGAGATCAGGGTTTCTTTTAGTAATTTTTTTTAATATTAAAAAGGTCCCGGTCAGGTCCAGGGTGGGCGGATCCGTCCATGTGGAACCGGGAACCGGGACCGGTACCCACCGGTTCCGTAAGTGGGAAGGAACCAGGACCGTTTCCCTCAAGAACCGCCGGTTCCGGCGATTCCGGTCCGGTTCTGGGCGGTCCGGGCGGTTCCCGAGTATTTTTCACACCCCTACATAGGATGACATTGCCTAGATGTTGTATGGCAAATCGTATCATCGTACCTTGAGCGTCGTTATGGGTTGTAGCTTTGTAGCTCGGCAAGTGCGGGTTGCACTTTGCACGGTGCGCGCCTCGTCATTCCCTTTATAGGAAAAGCAAGAAAGCCATTAAAAAAGAGAAGAAGAGAGAAAATCATTGCGCCTTCCAAGTTCACACACACGCAGAAATTGAAATATAAATTAAAATAGATGAAATTTTATTAAGTGGGCATCCATTATTAGATGGTCTAGAGACAAACCAACATCATATTTTACTCGAATTAGTTGAATGAGAAATGAGGAAACAATACTAATAGTCGCTGGGATAAGTGCATTGAAAGTCATGAAACTTATCGTGGAAGTGCAATTAAGTTTTAAAACTTTTAAAGAATGAAATGAAATTCTAAAATTTGTTGATATTTTCCGTTTGTCAAAGTCCGAGGGAGTTAATAAAATGATTTGATTGTACTAACTTAACAAATTTTATGACTTAATTGTATTTTTTGAGAATTTATGATTCAATTGCATTTTTATAATAAGTTTTAGGACTTTAAGTACATTTATTCTTAATCACTAAACTCCGATTTTTGAACTTTTCATTATTCAAGGTGATTCTTGAAATATCTCTAGATGGATGGGAGAAAATCACTGCAAATCCTTCAATTATTGTGAAATGTGCAATTTACAATTCAGTCCTCAAATTTTCTGTGACAAAGTCAAGACCGGTTCTTCAATGTGGCTACAAAAGCGAGGAAGCCCGACATCGTGCTTCCCTGAACGTGCAATGATGACGACTCAGGCACAACTCAGGCACTTGGGTGTCACGTTGTCTATAGGCCATATGAACCAGAAAAAGAGCTGGGCTGTGTTTGGGACCAGCATTTGTAAGTAGCTTTGGGTGTCGCAAGCCCAATTGCTCAAATATTAGATGTTTGGAAACATTTTTTAAACTCACCTTGAAGGAATTATGGCCTTCCAAAGGCTGAAAGCCCAAGGCAGGTTGGGGGTTGCTTGGGCTTCTAGCATTCTTGGCATGCTGAGCTGAGGGTAAATAAAAAAAATTTCTTCCCAAATTATCCTCCCTGATTTTTCAATTTTTCGGTTTTGCCCTCACTATTCATCTTCTTCTTCTCCATTTTCCATGAGCGGTCGTCGACGAAGGGCAGGCAGTCACCGGGGACTGTCGCGCTTGCCGCACCGCGACCTTCGCGCGGAGGTCGCTGGGGCTGCGCGACCCATCTAGTCGCGACCAAATGCGGTCATTGCAGAGGTCGCCGGGACCCTTGCCAGAGGCTCGCGCGGCAACCAAATCTACAATCAGATGGGTCGCGCGAAGGTCGCAACCTCAGATCTGGTCGCCGCAACCCTTGCTGGAGGATTGCCCGACGTGTCGTGACCTCCGCGCCTACGACCCTCCGCCGAGGGTCGCGGTGACCGGATTTGATCGATCTTCTGGTGAGGGTTGTGGCGACCAGATTGATCACCGCGACGCTTGCCAGAGGGTCGCACAACCCTCGTCGAACTGCCTACCTCTGTCGAATTGCCTGCATCGGATTGCCTGCCCTTCGCTGAACCGCCAACTCCTCGCCGGCGACTACTTGTTCTTGGCGGGCCAACTCTCCCTTTTTTTTTTTAATGAATAACAAAAGCCTTTTGCAAATATAATTTTTCCAAACACCATTTTACTCAAAGATATTTCACAATGGACATTTACAATATAATTTATTAAACACAATTTGTATTTTGAAACACACCTTTAACTCTCAACGGCTTTTGCATTTCCCCAAAGACTTTCCCCAAAAGCCTTTCCAAATGCACCTTAATATCCAGTTAATTTGCGGCTTTGTACAGTTAACACACGAGCTCATTTTGAATTTTCAGGAATTGCGATGCCACAATGAGAAGGAGAAGATTATAAGTATTACATTCCAGTGAAGTGACAGTAAAAAGGGAAATTGTTGAAGGCCATAAAATGCAGTAAACGAGACATCCTTTAGTCTGGCGAGATTTACAAAATCCTTCTACGTTTGCTGTCCCTGGTGTAGTTTGCCCTCGAACACTAGGATTTGGTTTGATTCTTTAGGTTTGCATAGAGGCGTCCATGACAGAAGGTGCAAGCAGCTATGGTTTATTCCATTGTGGTTGAAGTTGTGATCAGAGGTGGGGTATGCAAAACCGATTGTCCGAATCAAACCTAACCATCCGGTTTGGTCTTGTTCCTCGTTTTTAAAAGTGGAACCAATGTCCAAGCAGTTCGATTTTAGGTTCTCCCTTCCAAGGGGACCAGACTGGACCGATTATATATATTTTATTATTTCTTCAAAAAAAAGAGTAATCATTCTTTTCTTTTCTTTTTTTGTTCATAATATATAGCATCAAGTAGTGAAAAAAAGTGACTGATTTTTTGGATCGGACTGGGCCAATCAAATTGAATCCTTCACTCCTATAATAAGCCTCCTAGCCAAAGTAATTCACCCATAGCATTCGCCATCGCTCAAAATTCTACCTTAACACTAGATCTAGCCACAACGGATTGTTTCTTAGTATGACCATTCACAAAATGACCACCCACTAGCCTAGGGTAGCCAGAGGTAGATCTTCCATCAATCAGCCTAATCTACAAAAGTATAAGCTTCTACTCGCATATTCTTATTTTAATAAAATTATATATCTTTCCCAAGACCACCTGTCAAGAATTGAAGAATATGATAAATCACCGCTATCTCCATGTGAGACTCCTTAGGATCGTATATAAACTACCCACTATATAAGAAATGTTAGAACGTGTGTGAGAGATAAAAAATGGAGTTTACTAACCTTCATTCCATCCAGCCTCATTTTCGATAGCATCCGAGTCTCATTGAGACAATTGTTAAAATTGACTGGTCCATTTCTCGATTCCCAGTTTTGGGAACTGGTCCTCTCGGTTCGGTTCTCAATTCCATTTTGGAACCGGACTGGATTAGGAATCGATCACCCTTACTTGTGATGTCATCTAGTGGTTGGATGATGTCCTTACTACATCTTTTGAAAATTCATGGTTGATTTGTCTACATGAGAATATTCATAATGTTTTGATTACGAAGGATGAGATAGGAAGAGATCAACAAACCATTGACAGTGCTCTAATTTCACGGAAAACATTATGTTTCAGCGCTGAGCCTTTTACATGTGCAATCGCCCTGTACTCATTTGGTTCCTGAAAAATGTCATTCCTCAAAGACGAGGCATTGGTTCAAAATCAGTCTGGCTCTGCTGTTACTGTTGCTCATGCATCGGCCTACTTGGTGCAGACAAAGTCACAAAGCCATGTCATCTGACGGTCTTGCAAGCGCGTTCAGCTCTTTACTCAGTACTTCTTTGGTGCTCAAGTTCAGCAAAAACTGTTCCCCTGGAGAGGTCCTTCCCATGACTGGGGATTATAGCTACACATGGCTCATATTTCTTATGGAAGGGAAGTCGGTTTTCGGCACGATAATCTACCAGCGTCCCTGTCCAGGAAACCATTGACAGTTCTTGGTCAGCCTACAAATCTAGACGAATCCATAATTACGGCACTTGGCTTGACTTCTCTCGCCAGTACCGATTCTCAAAGTAGGTAACCTTCTAGGCCACCGTGATAAACTTTGAATTCAAAAAATGCGGCAACCAACACGCCTGCTCATGCGCTCGGAACCAGGCTCGTTGCCTCATTCGTCATACTGCAGAGGCACGAAAGACATGTCCAAGAACCGGATACGCAGTCTCAGCAGCCACTCAAATGTAGAATTCGACCCAAAAACACAAGCATCGGTCTAATAAACTCAGCCCTTCTCGTAGCCGTTGAGTTTTACCTGATCTTCAAACATACGAATTGGGTCCGGCCCGGTTCTTGTCGGGCTCATCCAACATCCGGGCCCGGACCGGCATTTGAATGGATGGGGGGATGCGCGTGGCGAGCGCGCCGTCTGACTTTTTTTTCGTAAGAGGGAAAGAGAGGAGAGAGGGGGAACCGTGAGCCGAACGGGCCCAGCAAAAAGTCCCTCCAAACTATTTGAATTTGAAAGAAAAACAAGAAAGGAGGAAGCGGAAAGAAGACACCTTTGTCTCCGTTCTCTCGTCCCGTTGTCTATAGCCTCGGATGATATATATAAAAGAAGAGGAAAAGCTAAGCATTAATTAAACTACTATTAAGTAGCGATTCGCTAGCAGTGTATATATGCAAAGAATCGCCGGATCAGACAGCAGCGTCCGTAGGCGCGCTTCCCCTGCGTTTCAAAATCCTAAAGAAAGCATTTAAAGACCAGCAGCACATAAATAAGATTTACCCCAATTGTCAATCCCAGATCTTTCTCATTTTAAAAACCCTAACCCACCATTTGTCTTACCCAAATTCACAGGCGGATTCATCTTTCTCTCGAGAAAGAACTCGCACCCATTTCGAAAGGAGCGAGGCTTTTCCAGTTTTTTTCGTCTTTCCATAGTTTTTGAATATACCCACTACCCAGGGGGAGTTCTTGATTTTTGGTACGAGGGTCGGTGTCAAAGGTCTCGGATTTGAACTGGGTCGGGGAGGAAATGGAGGACCAGTGTGATTCGGGAAGTGTTTCTGATCGGGCTTCGGCGTCGCCTAAATCACTTGTAAAGGTTGGATTTTTACTCATTTCCCCTCCTTTTGTTATCGTGGGATCTGTTCTTTTTTCTGTTTCCATATCGCTGATGCTGGCTTTATCAGTCGAGTGGGGAGAAGCGGCATCTGGTGACTGAGGAGAAACATGAAGTTGCACGCAAGCGTGTCAAAATGCGGGATTTGGAATCCGTGTTGCGTCGCGGAGGTAGTCTTGTTCTCTCTTTATTTTGTTATGTACTTGTTCTTTGAATTCAGTGGAGAGATGGGGATTCAAATTTAGGTCTCCATTTGAATGAAAAATCTCGTCTTTCTCTCTTCTTTTTTTTCTTCCAGCAGTAGTTTAATTTAATCCTCAACATACCTAATGGTTCAAGCTATTCTTATAATGAGTTTCAAAATTACAGGATGCAAATTTTGCGCTTAAACTCGTAGATTGATTATGAAATGCTGCAGACCCGGAGTTCAACTGAATTGCATCTCCTCATTTAATTTATATAGAATTGAAATTTTCTTTCTTTTTTCCTCTGTCGAAGAGGGTAAATGCTTACCGACCCAAAAAACCGAAATAACCAGGTTAAATGCTTAGGCCTGTGCATTTCGAGTATCATGACATGACTGAGAATATTGGAGATGTGTGGCGATGTTCATACTTATGACAGCATATGGAACCCCATGACGTTCTTTGCATTTTCCTCTATATCAAATGTAGAGATGTGGAAATTGACAGTGTTGTTACTTTTTTGGGAGTTTTTTTTTTAATTTTGTGTGCATGATAGTGTACTTGATCTTCAAAATTTGATCCAGGAACTAACAACCATTCTCCAAAATCTGTGAAAGATGAGGGAGGCAAAGTTTCCTCTCGCTGTGGTGAAGGACTAGGCACGTCCCAGGTAACCGAGGAGCCGGTCACCTCTATTATAGATGGTTCTCATGAAGATGAATTCGAAAGAAATATTTCCCCTGTGGAGGGTAATTGTAAGCCTGTACAACTTGATCTTAATACTGAAATTTGCTCCGCCAACAAATTGGAAAGTGATGTCAATTCTAAGCATACTGGAGAAACTAAGGAAACAGTCGAAGGCTCTTTGCTCAGACAGCATGAGACATCAAGTGATCATCATGCATACTCAAAGGGCCTTGACTTGAATCTCAATGCAGAAGACCTTTCCAGCACTGTGAATCTAAATCCATTTTACCCTTACAAGAATCTTGATCAGTTGAAGCCTGTAGATGCATCTGAGTGTGCTAGTTCAACTGGCCCATTGGAGGAGAAAGATTCATTGAGGCTTTGGAAGGAAATGAAGCAAAACGGCTTTCTCTCGTCCTCTCATGGGGGCATACCAATCCCGAAGCAACGCGGTAGGAAGAGTAAGAATGATGTTCTTAAGAAAAAGCTGGAGCTTGCAAAGAAAGAACAGGTAGATAGGTTCACCAAGATTGCTGCTCCAAGTGGACTGCTCAATGAATTGAACCCAGGGATCATAAACCATGTCAGGAACAGAAAACAAGTCCATTCCATTATAGAGGCATTGGTGAGGTCAGGAAGGGCTGAAAATAGCCATGTCACGAATAAACACGGTGGTCATTCGAAAGGTGAAACGAAAGAAATTGGTTATGGCAAGGGTTTGGGATGTTCTGATAATTCAGGATTGCCCCAGCTTTCTTATTCATATGAAAATATAGCTCCAAGTGCTTTACTTGAGAGAAAGCAGACCACCGGATTCCCCACGTTGATGATGAACAAGTCTTCAAATTTCATTTCAGA
This sequence comes from Eucalyptus marginata, assembly GCA_014182565.1. Classification (NCBI taxonomy): domain Eukaryota; kingdom Viridiplantae; phylum Streptophyta; class Magnoliopsida; order Myrtales; family Myrtaceae; genus Eucalyptus; species Eucalyptus marginata. The sequence continues at coordinate 580,621 of CM024594.1, read as the reverse complement.
GAATGAAGAAGAAGATGGGGATCTGGGCATGGCAGGAGGATTGTGCAAAAAGAATTTTGTCTCAAACGCCAACAGTTCTAGTCAGGATGATGGATTGGCACTGAGATTGTCATCTACAACGAGTAAAGCATCTGAGATTACTTTTATGTCCAACGAAGACTCAACTGCTTTTAGCAGTGTTACTTCACTTTCTGTTAAAGGTAAGCCTTTTATTGTACATGTTTGTTTCTCTGCTTGTTCTAGTGTTATTCTATGTTTTTTTTTTATAGTTATTTCACGGTTCAGTTAATCTATCTTCATGGATTCTATGTCACAAATTTAACAATCTCTATCTTACTTCCATGTTTTGTTTCTTTCTTTTTTACTTTCTCTCTCTTGGTGGGAATGGTTTTCTTATTAAATTTTTTTGATGGATGGATCATTATGGATGATTCTGCTGTGAAGTTGGTTTTGCATGCCATTGTCCAGTAAGCTCTGGGTAGTGAAGGGCCAAGCCAATTTTATTAATATTCACCTTGGATTTTACATTGCTGTAGTAGACAATTTAAAGGTCATTTTAGCTGACAGATGTAAGTGTAATGTTTTTCAGCTGCAACTGTTGCTTCTCAATGGTTAGAATTACTGCATCAAGACATCAAAGGACGTCTAGCAGGTAATACCCCATTGCATGTAGTCGCTAGAGTAGGGTTAGGATTGAAGTTGACTGATTAGTCTAACTAATGGTGTGCTCTCTTTAAATTGCAGCTTTGAAACGCAGTAAAAAGAGAGTTCAGGCTGTGATCAACACAGAATTGCCTTTTCTAATACGAAAGGAATTCTCATCAAATCAAGAGAATAATCCTTACCTGACCAATGGTCCGATAGCTGATATGCACCTATCAAAATGGAGTACCCTCTTTGGTCAGATGGATAAAGCGCTTTGTGAAGAGGAGCAACAGCTTGTGAGTGTACAACATTCTTCCCGTTGATTGCAAATTTTTCATCAGGACTGATTGTGATTGGAACTTTTAGCGGTCAAGTTCAACTCTACTATTGATAGCTTCTATGTGTCTAGCTGCATCATTTTAGTTCTGACTTCCTTGTTTCTTTATGTGGTTTTTGACTTTTATGACTCGAGGACTGTATCTGATTAGCACCTGAGTCCCTTTTTCTTTTTGCGGATATATCATCTCTCATTTTTATGACTTTTTTACAAACTCCTCTCTCTCTCTCTCACAGTTGTGAAGGTTAATTGTGTTTCATTATAAATTGATTCGAACTGTATTTACTGTTGTCTCACTTTATGAATTTTCAGGAAATCTGGCTGAACCAAGTGAAAGAGATGCAATTGCATTGTGAACATGGCCTGCAACATGTCCAGTGGAATGCGCCTCACAGTTCGGAGAACCTGGGAGCTACAGATATTATCTCTAGGTAAATCTTTTAGTACAATTATTTACTAGCTCTTTTAGGGAATCCCATGCAGAGTCCCATGACACTTGTCTATAACGGTTGTAAAGAACATGAATCAAGCAAACAGCTTGTCGGGTTATCATTACTGTTTCTAGAAGTCCCAGGCAGGTTCCACAAATTTTGGTATTCTTCTGTGTTTCCTGCAATGAACAATGCCCGCAATGAATTTCCTTTTGTGAATTTTGTCTTAAAATATGGGGTGAAAAGGGGTAAAATATCAGTGTTGATGGAAGTCTTAATGGCACTTCTTCCCCGTAGTTTTGTCATGCAGTGTAATGCCCATGGTGCCTGTTTGTGATGGATGCTCTGATCTTGTATTATTTTGAGAATCTAGCATGCTTTTTGTTTGAACCTGTATCTTCATAGGGAGTTTATAAGGGCAACGTTGGTCTAGTCTTCCACATAGAAGATTTCGTGATAGGTATTCCAAGAGCTGTCTTTTTATCATAAGCTGCAATTTTCTTGATCCAGACCATGATACTCGAGATTCTGTTGTTGTGTCCACTATGTTACACATGAAAGTAGTTTGTTTTTCCGTGAGACGCCTGATAATTATTTTCTGTGTTTTGCAGATCTAACAAGCCAGACACGTCCGAGAGAGAATTAGCAGTTCGGGCAGCTGCAGCTTCCATCTATTCAACATGCAACTTTCTACTGGCAAAGGAGAACGTGTCCTGCTGTTGATGATTGATCTTCAACTAAAACTCTTCTTTACTTTTTTTCGTTCTTTTTGTATTTGTCCTTCGATCCCTAACTCTGCCCAGGTTATGTTCACATCCTCTCGTGAACCGGCATTGGATTTCATCAAGTTGGGTGGGCTTTTTACTGACTGTTAACGTAACAACAGCAATCTGGGTGACTAACTTCAGGGAGGTGTAGTGTTAGAAGCTGATATTGTTCGAAGGTGAGTCTGTACTGAAGTTTAGTAATACCCTAACAGTGTTCAAGCAATCTTGCTTGGAAGTTGAATGGACAAAGGAATCGAAATTGGATCTTCTTTTGTTGATGGAGATCATCTTCTAACAGCTGAAATATTGTTCTCTTACATCCAGAGGTTGTTGTCAGTTCGAGATCTTTCTTAAGCAATACAATATTTTAAAGTACTTTTTGCTCTTTATTGAATATTATGACCCATGTAAACACTACTAGAATATAAATTTATATGTTCAGTAATCTCAGAAGCCTAGGATATTCTTTTTGGTTTTAAAATTGAAAAGATTAAAAAGGACATCTTTTTTTCTCAAGCATGCTCAAACAAGCTGACTTCAGGCGGTCCCAAGTTTTATCAGTAAATCTCACAAGAGCAAAAGAGGAAAATCTCAAGTACCCTCTGAAGTTAAAACGTGACTAATCACAAATCATCGTCTTGACAAAACTTTATGTCAAAAAGCATACACCAGTTTTGTGCTAGCATGCACACTGGCCAGTGGTCCTTACAGAACTAAAACCGACAAGAAAAGATACCAGACAAAAAGATGTAGTTACATGGGGCAAAATCAACCACATGAAATTTATATGTGCAAAGTCATTTAACTCTTGTCACATACACGGGCTGCAACAACGTACATGACCCAATTTGATACATTCTCTAGCAATAAATACACTGCCTCGTGCCATGTACAGAGTACAAAGCCTCTCAAACAGAGGAATACTATAAATTTTTCATGTGTCACGTACAGCAGGCATAGGACTTTGCCAAAATTGCCAATTCTTCACATCAGTGCATCAATGAACTAGAGCCAATTTGAGGTCAGCTTGCATGACATTGCTTTTGAGGAAGAGTCATCTCGGACTTTGGCAAGTGATCGGTACTGCAATTTAACGCTCTCTGCATTATCCAATGTTTTCACTACATACCTGTAAGGGGAGCTTAACATGTCAATGAAGCAGCAACATGCAGGCAAGAGAATCTCGCTGTTATTTGAAGCATGGAACATTTTCCAAAAGAAAACGGTAGCACGTAGGAATACATCAAGGTCCTCCCTTGAAGCGCTGAAGAACTCAATGCTTGCTCTATATTCTTTTTAAGCAGAGAATTGATTGCAGATGCTTGGACTACGTGAGTATATCAAGAATGCACTAAACTGAAGAGGGGGAAAAAATATAACCAACCATCCATTTAAGCATTGTGTTGTTACGACTGCCTCACGTCCAACAAAGCGCTCTGGTGTCCTCTTGTTACCCTGAATCATGTTCATCCATTTACGTTTTCTAAGGGAGTTTGCATCGCAAATAATAATCACTCACTTTCTAAAAGACCAAACCTTAATAATGACGCGATCAGTCACGGCAAATGGAAACTGCACACCTCTTCCTCTCATTGTATCCATGAGATTTGAGTCGCTGCAGTTACCTTTCTCCTGAACAAAAGAAGCACTTTTAGAAGAGAGGCAAGGGAACATAAGGGAGAACTATACCAACGTATGAGCATCCAGAAACATAATTGACAAGTTACTCAACCCTAGAGAGTGCACAGATTGCATAACTTATGAAATATAAGGGTATTAAAAGACAAAATGAGATGAGGCAGAGAGCAGGCAGAAGGCAGTAATTTATGAAACTTATAAACACAGAAATAGGACTTCCATACAGAACAAAACACAGGCAGCACCACATGTGATGCCCTTGAAGAATTCTATTGCATTGTGTCATATATACAATGGAGACCGACCTGGTCCAATCTCTCTCTTCTCCTTTTGGTTGATCGGTGGAAGAGCAAGTCCTCTTCCCGGAGGAATGCTTGTATGGCAGCTCGAAGAGCTGCATGGAAGAAAAGATTTAAAAAAAAATAGACATAATCAAATTAATACCCAGTAGACACACTTTGAAATCAAAAACAGTCTTATGCTATAGACTCAGTTCAGATGCAACTGCAATATATAGGCCCAAATATAGTGACACAAAGTACTACTTCAAGCCGATATTTCTTGTAGCAAATTGAATTTGAAGATGCACTCACACATTTCTCCCTTGACCAAACATAACATATATTCTGCATATCAGCTATATATTATGTCTTAACTTCCCATATAATATTGAGACTACATCAAATGATAATATACAACATAATGACACATCCTTCCATCCACTGGATATTCAATGGCGTTAGATGAAAATTTAACATCTGGATGATAAATAAATCTCATGTTATAACTTGTAAACATGGTAGTATGGTACACAAAATTAAGAACAAGTCATTCATGATCTAAAATTCTCCATACATTCGATATACTTGGAAAAAAATAGCTTGTACTTACAGAAATTAGGTAATATTGAGTCTTCTGATATTGACAGCTGACAAGAGGGACATGCTTTCTGAAGATGCATTATGCAAATCAAAATCAGAATAGTTGTTCAGCCACCATAAGAACACTCGAACAACGAAAAGGGAAAAAAAAAAAAAAACATATGGTACAATAGACTGTGAAGAAAGTCAAGAGTGATTTAGACAAGCTCACATGGAAGGTACCATATACCACATCGTGTTTAGTGAAGGATTGTATTTTAGTATGGACTAATGTGCATAAACACCAGAAAAATACAATCTCCATTCCTTTTATCCCAAATATATTAGGGTTGTGAAGAATAGGCAATAGACAAGATATATTGCTTGAATCACTGTCCTCGATCAAGGAACGGAGTGGGCATCACAGGTTGGGCAAATCAGAAGACACTTTGCTGTCAAGGAATAACAGCTTACGAGGAAAAAAACACTTCGATGAGAAATGCCTATGGTAATAACAGCTGCAAGCAGCTTGGAATGACACTTGCATGTGTCAACTCCTGAAAACCATAATGCGCTGGTAAGTGCATGAGTAGAATTTTGATTTAACCTAGCAATCTTGAAAAATCCCTGCTACTTCACAATGTGCTTAAGAAACTTTGCTTCTCGGTTGTGTTTATCCATGGACAGATTGCATGCAGGTTGAGATGATTGTCATGCTAAAGGATCCTGGTTGGAAGAGAGGTAGAGACATTGAAGCGAGCAAAAATGGCGTGTTATTGTGGATGCACGTGAATGTATACAACAAAGTCAAGCTTTTCAGTTCTACCATAACGTTAACTTGTCAGTATCCGAACAACATAGAGTACACAACAATCTTTAACTTCCAACACCAGCACCCAAACGTCAGACTATATTGACGAAATATTCCAAAGAGTATGGCCTAGCAAACAATTATGGAACTCAAATGTGGATGATACATAACACAACAACAACTACCTATAAAAATTAAACATAGGGAAAGGTGTGGAAAAGAATGGGTCTTGCCAATGCAACATCCTTATTTGCCAATGTCTTATGCATGCTAAGTCACAAAAGGAAATTCCTGTAAATCAGTTTCCAGACTTAATAGTCCTATCTTATTCCAAAAAAGCCATTCCAACAATCCTATCTGCAATCCATTTCAGAGGAGAGACTCATTAAGTCCCCATATTATCCCATGTGTCAGTATGTTTCAAACTCCAATTGATATCTCAATCAAAATATGGATACCAAAATATTGAAGAACCCACCATCTTAATTACATTTTGTATTCCACCACCTCCAAAGGAATGTCCACACGGCAAAATCATTGCATCATCCATAAGAGCTCCCCTGCGTTTTTTAAATGAGATGGTCACACAAGATTTTCACAGAGAAAAAAATATGAATTAAAAATGGAGAACAACCAACAAAAGACACCAATCTATAATCAATGTCAGAGATCTTTAAAGGGAATTGCACAGAGAGGTCATACATCCTCACTCCGATCCCATGCTTTTAGCAAGAGGTACATTCCTTACAGTTTTCCTATCGGAACAGATTACAATTGTTCAGACACAAGTTCACAGCAGAAGAGAATTGCTGGTATACATGCAAGTGCTAGATCGTAGACTTGTTTGGGTTTCAGAAAGTAGAGATGAATGATGTATCAGTTGTTCCGTCTGGCAATCGACATCTTAAGTATAACCTAACTTGTACCAGAGGAACTGAATACGAAAAGCCATGATCTTCCATCTGGAAAATGCATAACAACCTCCATGTCCAAACAAGAGACCACTATTTCACATGAATCTCCATCATCATCCAGGAACCTACATATACCTAGTCCATAAACTGGGTAATCAGCATAACTTTCAAAAAAAACGTTAGAACAACGTCTCAATTATTAATAATTTTCTCATCACATGCACAATGACCAACCCCAATCAAACTAACCACCCAAAGAAAGGAAATAAAGCTCTTCTGCCACATAAATAAGCCAGGATAAATGGATACAACATTGAACTTACGTCAAAGGGTCGGAGAAGATGTCTCTCAATGAATCTCCTGAATCATTGGTTAACACACCATCCTTTCTTCCGCTAAACCCGCAACCACTGTCCACAGCTACCACATCCTTCTGTCCTCTACCAGATCCTTCTCCTCGCAGATAATTGGAGTAATACAAGTCACCGTCCGGCTCCGCAATAGTGACCGCATTCTCGAAATTCCCAATTCGCAATCGCTGCCGATGAATCTCGCCGCAGCTCCCTCTCGCGTCACTCCCGATTTGTCCACAGTTGCCATCGTTCACTACAACTACTTCTCTACCAGACCCTAGACGAAGCACAAAAAACCAAAAAGCACCACTCACGATCAACACAGTGAAGGAATAAAAAAAGCTCCAAACTTGAGAACTTCAAGTGATACAAGCTCGAAACTTGGAAACCCTGTCAGTCACTTACCGAATAAAGGCCCGAACTTCGTCTTCCCATTGCTTAATTTGATCACCCCACCACCGCTATTGCCTTTGTTGTTACTACCACTGCCGTCCTTGTTACTATTCGCACCATCCCGAGCCCTATTCGATTCCCCACCAAACCCTACAAATCCCCCCTCCTCCTCCTCCTCCTCCTCCTCGTCCGCCTCATCGTCATCCTCGTCCTCCTCGTCGTTGCCCTCCGAGCCATCGGCGCTCGAGTCGTTGTTGTCGGACCAATTCCGCGGCGCGCCGCCCGCGTCGGGGCGGGGGTCGTTCGCATACTGTCCGTGCCGGAACTCGGCGGGCCGGGGATGGGTCTGCTGCGGCGGCGGCGGCGGCGGGGGTGGGGAAGTAGCGGGATTCGAGGAAGGAGGAGGGGATTTCGCGGGGCTTGGGGACCGGGTCGCCGCCGACGACCCGGCTCGGCGGGGCGGGGCCGGAGAAGCGGAGGGCGGGGTCGTCGTGGAAGAGGAGCTGCGGGTTGAGGCCGGCCGGAGGCGGGACCAGCCCCATTTCGTCGCCGGACATTTTCATCCGCTAGAGACTAGAGAGAGAGAGAGAAAGAAAGAGAGAGAGTATCGACGGTTCTTCTTCTCCGTCTTCCCGAGACCGAATTTGCAGGCGAAAGCAGAAGCTTGGGCAAGCTCGGGGATGGTGGCGTCAGCTAATTGAAGGAAAAAGAAAGAAAAAAAGAAACGATCTTTTTTCGCGGGGGAGAGAGAGAAGAGAGAGAAAGGGCCTGGAGATTCCACGTTGTCGCGGCTATCGGGGCGTTTTTTTTTTTTTTAAGGTCGTTTCCTTTCTCGACCGCCGTCAGATAATAATTGAGAAAAAAACAGGAGGCGATCGACTTCGTCCGTTGAAATTTTGTATCATAGTTACGAGAAAAGGGCCGTAAAGATTAACGACCCGTTGTGATCTGAGGATCCGTCGGACCATAAAATTATCTACCTTTTGGCTTGTGTATGCATCGGTAATTATCCAAAATTCACTAATATAAGGATATGTAAAAGAATTAGAACCGTCCGAATTGCCTGAAACCGATGGATACTAGTTCCATTATCAGTTCTAGGTGTGGAATTGCCTGCTGACCCACAAGGACCGGACCAAATATATAAAAAAAACATATTTAATTTTCAAGAAAAAAATAAAAAAAAATTAAGAAAAATGAAAACCCTAAAATCTCTAATATGAAATTCAACATCCATTAACTAAGTATTTGTCTTATCCCACTCTCATCTCATATGAGTCATCTTTTTATCTCTCATTAGATGTGACAAAATGGGTCTTAGACATTACCGGCCATGTTGACTCCACTGGATAAGCACTCCGTTGATCATTTCCCAAAGGTGAGGAATTTGAAACCTAGTGGAGACGCTTGATATCTTAAGTGTAACGTCAGGGTGGTGGGTCCTCCGCTAGCGTCACCCCGGGTTTACCTCACTATAACAATTAAAGATTTAAAATATGAGTCTTAAGTGGGTTTTAAATTGGTTGGATTTAGAACCCATTTTCAACCAAAACCTCACAATCTCTCTCTTCCTTCTTTAACTTTACAAAAATATTTTTTTTATAAAAATCATTATTTTTTTATTATAATTTTCATTTTTTTTTCTTTTTCATTTTTCTTTCTTCTTCCTCCTTTCGATGGCTGGCACGGCGATGGCCGGCAACCGGCTAGGCGAGCCTCAAGCCTCGCTGATTTGGTGAGACTCGAACTCACTAGCATCGGGCAAGCTTGAGCTCACCGGATTTGGCGAGGCGGAGTTCTCACCGATGTTCGATGAGCCATGAGCCTCGCCAATCTAGCGAGCCTTGAGCTCGCCGGCGTTAGTGAGCAGGGCGAGCTTAAGGCTCGCTGTGGCCGGCGGCCGGCAAAAGAAGAAGAAGAACCAAAAGAAAAAAGAAAAAGAAAAGAGAAAAAAATTAAAATTTTTATTCTTAAGAAATAAAAATAAAAATAATTAAAAAATTAATTTTTAATAAAATAAAAAATAATTAAAATTCGATTTTTTAAAAATAATTATTTTAAAAATTATAAAAATTGTCTATTAAATTTGTGTTGTATAAAACTATTTTAGTAATACCATTTATATATATATAAAAGAAATGAGCTTTCTTAAGTTTAGTTAAATGGGTTAGGTATGGGTCGAGTATAAATCGAGTCGGGTATAAGTAAAAAAACTTGCACTGTAATGAATGGGTCATAAACAGGTTAAATGGGTCGATTTGGATTTGACCCTTTATAACCCAACCCAAACTCGACCCAACCCACCTGTTTAATGGGTCTATCTCTCATTCATGGTCTTAACTCTCAAGTTTAACGTCCATCAACTCGCAACGACGCCAGTTCTCAACTATTAATATGAGTTCAATTCTTTTATTAATATTGCAATTAAGAATGTGGAAGTTCTTTATTTGTTTGCTTTATTTTGACTTGTCGGAAAGTGTTATACTAAGTGCGTGAAACTTGATAGGACCGATTCTATGTATCTACCTGGAAATCAAATTGAGTGATTTGATTCTTAGGTAGATTCATGGAACCAACGTGTTGTTCTCAATTTTAATTTTTCTAAACTAGTCCTTAGTGGGCAATTCCCAATTTCAATTCGGGAACCGCTCATTTGGACCATGCTCATTTCTATTATCAAAATGGAATGAGTTTTTTTATAAATGCGTGTTGAAGCATATTTTGATATTGAAAATATTTTGTTAATAAATATCCGGGTAAATGAAATTGCTATGATTGGTATATACGTAGTTGATGCATTGAAAATGAAAATATAATCCTTATTAGGCGTATGGATGGACTCGGAGGGCGGGGAATTCGTGCTCCGCTGAGGCGACTCACTGAATTGGGGAATTTTTCTCCATAAAAAAATGACCGCAACGCATACGGCAGGAGATGAGGCTAATAATTGCCTCACCTTTTCTTGCGAATCCATCATGTGCATTATTTTTTAAAAATATATATAGTTTGAGAATTGGTGATAAAAAGTATTATTATTATTATAAAATACGATCGTAAAAGTAACCTATCCTTCGTACAAGTCTTGCTTTTGCAAGAGATGCGAGCATGGAAAGTTGCCCAGGCAAAGCTATGGAGGGGTGTCTGTATATGTACAAACCATCCAATTTTTCTACTGCCGTCTAATGCAATCCAATGCTTGTGACGAGTGAGGCAAGATTTTCTGCAAAAAAGGAATCCAAAATTTCATGGGGTCGGATTGGGACGCTCAAGGCTTTCGTCATCGAACCGATTTTCACGCCACGGGAAAAGTTAAGATGTGGAAATTCATCTTGCACCCTGCTCTAGTAAACTTAGAATTTTCTTTTGTCGCGACTGCTTTATCACACCTGACATATCACGTACATCCAAAAAGTGCACCTTCATTCTCCGTAGAACTGGATGCTCTCCTGCAAATGTCAATAGTCAAAAGTCAACCCTTTGGCGGGTCCTCCGTTCGGACGCTACGATGCAATATCTGTTTCCCCATGGCGACACTGCGGAAACGCCCTTTTTAGCAGAGACGGAGGAAGGTCTTCTTCGTGGGTTTGTCTTCTGTTTCAGCGTCCAAGGCGAAGTTCTTCCTGAGACGATACGGTCGCCGAATCATGCGCTCCGTGAAGCTGCAGCGTTATCGGATCCTCGTGGCGCTGTTGTTGGGCAGCGCGTCTCTCGGCTCATTTGATGGCTCTTCCAGCGAACAGTTCTCACCATCACCGCTCGAACCCAACATCCGCCGGGCCACCTCGGAGCTCGGTTTATCCAAGCCAGCTTGTGAAGGGAAGAACTTGACTGCATGTGTCGAAAATGGTAAAATTAAAAGGAGGCCGAACTTCTCTCTCTGCAGATTAATTTCATTACTCAAGAATGCTCTCGAGCCTCTCGTGTGGATTTTGTTCTTAGCAGAATCGATGTGCGGCGAAACGATTCAATCACTTAAGCGAATCATTGCTCAGCCATCGGCATCGTCATTATAGAAGTCGGAGACTCTGAAAATTTATGGGCAAAGGATATGATTCAGCTGATCCTTTCATTTGCAGGTAGGAACGGAACATTTCTTGTAATCCGGAAGGGCGGAGAGACTCCTCTGAAAGTGAACGTGAGCTTCTCGCCTGCTAACAATATCAGTATCCATGAAATTCAAGCAGCGAAACAAAAGAAGGCGAGCGAGCTCCTGTACCTTCTTCATGCCTTATGTGATTGTCAAGTTGCCATCTTCGTTATGATATAATGAAATACTGTGATTTGTTTCAGGTTAATATCACCGCGCATGTCAGAGGAAGTTCTTCAATCGAGTTGGATGGAGGAGAAGGGGTTCGCGCCGTGGACAAGGTATAAACATGCTATTTTCTCCGATCAGCAATGCCTCGAGCATTGAATTCGGTTTTGGTTTTGGAAGGGCGTGTGATTGTTTGATTCGGAGTGTTTCTCTCAACGCCAGGTCTCTACTTCGCCTTCTCCCCCTTCAATTACGTCCGGATCAGATAAAGGGATCTCCCACGTCCCCGATACTCCACCGGCTTCGAATGCATCCAGTGTTGCTGATGGCAGAAAGTGCTTGGCACCGTCCAAGAGTTGCCTAAAGAAGAATTTGACTGCCTGCCTCCTTTACAATCGCAACGGTACGAAATAGTTCTCTGCACTTCTCATCTTCATCTCAATGTGACATTATAGGCCTGGACTTGATCTAGAATTTATTCTGCCTAAATTGTCAAGGAGATGCTCAAAACACTCTATTCTCTCTGTTTATTGCAGCTACAATGGAAACTTCACTTTTAGTCCAGAATGGTGGAGAGATGAATCTGACGGTGAACATCACCTTGTTACGGGGTAATATCAGTCTCGTTTTACCTTACCAACAGTGGGAGACGGTAAGCTCCGATGGCTTTCACATTCTCTTCTTGAAAACTTCGATCCGATACGGCATGAACCCGTGGCACACTCTTACGCATTAGGCAGGCTCTTCTCTTGATGCGCCATATTCTCGTGATTTGCATATTAGGTAAACGTGACAGACCAAGTTAATGCAAATACTTCAATACAACTCAGTGCTGAAGAGTGGAATTGCGTGGTCGACGTGGTCTCACAAAGCAACCCTCTTTTCGCTTCGAGAGTGGTGATTCTGGCGGCGTTGGCGTTGGCGTGTTGGAAGCTGCAGGGGGTGATTCTGGCGGCGTTGGCGTTGGCGTACCGGAAGCTGCAGGGGGTGGTGGCCGCACGCAGGGGGAACTCCATCACAGGAAGAAGAGTCGAAAAAGCAGGAGAAGGCTGGGATCAGAGCTGGGGCGATGAGGATTGGGATTGGGATGAAGAGAAGGGAATGAAGTCACCAGGGAGCGTGCAGAAAGGGAATCTCCATGTAAAAAGCATTAAAGATGATTAGTGGCCATGATTGTTACTAGCTTTGTTAATTATGTCCTAATGATCATGACTTTGGTCCATCCATGATCTGGGTTTTACAAAATTCGAATGGGGGCTTTTAATATTCTTGGTTCCTATCGGATTTTTTTTTTCATACAATCTGTATTCAAGTAGCATATATAGGTATGACCGAAATTTTTAGGGTTGAGAAGATGAACAATTTAGAGTTGTATTGCGATGTAGGCTGATGAGGTTAAATAATAGACGCGGTTATAAGAATTTCATTAGCAGCAATATACTTTTATTGAATTGCTAAATGGGTTTATTAAAGTAACTTGACCTATCGTAGGTAATTATCTATGTAAATAATCTCGTGCGACGCACTATCGTTAAAAGTGATCCAATGCTAAAAGGTCATTCATGATTTGCTTGCGATTACGACACAATACATGAAGTGTGTCTTTGTTGATAAGTGTCCCAAGGCCCTAATGAAAAATAGAAGTAACGACTTACAAGATATTATGAAAATATAAAGAGGGATATATTTTAAGAAATTCATTTATAATGTTTTTCTCAATACAGTTATATATATTCAGTTATTATGAGAAAAACAATTAGGTTTGATCTGGAGTAAACATAAGGTTTATTCATTAAGTTATTTGATCACATATGAACTAATGAAATGCATTGTGATACACAGAAGATAATACTCGCTCTAAGAGGACTTATCGCCGTGATTCATGTGTTTTATTTCAGTATGAAGTTTATGTGGGTTTGGGTTAATAATTCATTTGATGAAATATTGGGATCAAGTGGGAGAATGTTATAATATGTAATATATTATTTATTATTCTAAATATGATCCCAATATTGTATTCCCAATATTTCAGATTTATTGCCCAATTTATTACTCACGTGTATTACGTGATATTTCCCTCTTAATATGTTACCATAACGGTGTTGATGGAAGATACCGGTAACGTAATAAACGGAATAAAAACGTCAGGTTGTCTAGTTCAAACCCTAATCATTACAGAAAACCACACCATCAGATTTGAGGGGTATTGACTAGTAAAACATGACGTACAGATCTGGTGTTCCCCATATTGCAGATCAATCGTGCCACAGAGAGAATTGATGGTTCTTCTTATTCGTCTTCCCGAGACCGAATTTGCAGGCAAAAGCAGAAGCTTGGGCGAGCTCGGGGATGGTGGCGTCAGCTAATTGAAGACACAAAAAACGATCTTTTTCGCGCGGAAGAAGAGAGAGAGAGAGAGAGAGAGAGAGAGAGAGAGAGAGAGAGAGAGGGCCTGGAGACTCCACGTTGTCGCGGCTATCGGAGCGTGTTTTTTTTTAAGGTCGTTTCCTTTCTCGACCGCCGTCCGATAATAATTGAAAAAAACAGAGGCGATCGACTTCGTCCCTTGAAATTTTGTATCGTAGTTACGAGAAAAAGCCTGTAAAGATTAACGACCCGTTGTGATCCGAGGATCCGTCCGACCATAAAATTATCTTCCTTTTTGGCTCGTGTATGCATCGATAATTATCCAAAATTCACTAATATAAGGATATTCAAAAGAATTAGAACCGTCCGAACTACCTGAAATCAGTGGATACCGGTTCGATTATCAGTTCTAGGTGTGGAACCGCCTACTCATCCATAAGGACTGGACCAAATATATAAAAATATTTTTAATTTTTAAGAAAAGTTTCTAATAAAAAAATTTAAGAAAAATGAAAATCCTAAAATCTCTAATATGAAATTGAACATCCATTAACTAAGTATTTGTCTTATCCCACTCTCATCTCAATGAGTCATCTTTTTATCTCTCATTAGAGATGGCAAAATGGGTCTTCGACACCACCGGTCATGATCGCTCCGCTAGATAAGAGCTTCGTTGATCATTCCTTAAAGGTGAGGGATTCGAAACCCAATGGAGGCGTTTGGTGTCTTAAGTGTGACGTTGGGGTGGTGGGTCCTCCGCTAGCGTCACCCCGAGTTTACTTCGCTAGCTATCGGCTGTACGGGTTCCCAGATCATAAAAAAAAAAAAAAAAAAGATCTTAGACCCATTCAAATCATAAATGGGTCATATATATGTCACTCATTTTTTGACAAAAATTAGTTAAATTGGTATAACAATTAAAGATTTAAGATATATCACCCCGGGTTTACCTCGCCAGCTATTGGCTGTACGGGGGTTCCCAGGTCAAAAAAAAAAAAAGGATCTTAGACCCATTCAAATCATAAATGGGTTATATATATGTCACTCATTTTTTTGACAAAAATTAGTTAAATTGGTGTAACAATTAAAGATTTAAGATATTTCACCCCAGGTTTACCTCGCTAGCTATCGGCTTTACGGGGGTTCTTAGGTCATCAAAAAAAAAAAAAAAAGGATCTTAGACCCATTCAAATCATAAATGGGTCATATATATGTCACTCATTTTTTTGACAAAAATTAGTTAAATTGGTATAACAATTAAAGATTTAAGATATGTCACCCAGGGTTTACCTCACCGCCTATCTATCTGCACGGGAGTTCCTAGGTCATAAAAAAAAAAAAGATCTTAGACCCATTCAAATCATAAATGGGTCATATATATGTCACTCATTTTTTGACAAAAATTAGTTAAATTGGTATAACAATTAAAGATTTAAGATATATCACCCCGGGTTTACCTCGCTTGACTATTGGCATACAGGGGGTTCCAGTGTCATAAAAAAAAAAGGATCTTAGACCCATTCAAATCATAAATGGGTTATATATATGTCACTCATTTTTTTGACAAAAATTAGTTAAATTGGTATAACAATTAAAGATTTAAGATATGTCACCCCAGGTTTACCTCGCTAGCTATCGGCTTTACGGGGGTTCCTAGGTCATCAAAAAAAAAAAAAGGATCTTAGATCCATTCAAATCATAAATGGGTCATATATATGTCACTCATTTTTTTGACAAAAATTAGTTAAATTGGTATAACAATTAAAGATTTAAGATATGTCACCCCAGGTTTACCTCACCAGCTATCGGCTGTACGGGAGTTCCTAGGTCATCAAAAAAAAAAAAGATCTTAGACCCATTCAAATCATAAATGGGTCATATATATGTCACTCATTTTTTGACAAAAATTAGTTAAATTGGTGTAACAATTAAAGATTTAAGATATATCACCCCGGGTTTACCTCGCCAGCTATTGGCTGTACGGGGGTTCCCAGGTCATAAAAAAAAAAAAAGGGATCTTAGACCCATTCAAATCATAAATGGGTTATATATATGTCACTCATTTTTTGACAAAAATTAGTTAAATTGGTATAACAATTAAAGATTTAAGATATGTCACCCAGGTTTACCTCGCTAGCTATCGGCTTTACGGGGGTTCCTAGGTCATCAAAAAAAAAAAAAAAGGATCTTAGACCCATTTAAATCATAAATGGGTCATATATATGTCACTCATTTTTTTGACAAAAATTAGTTAAATTGGTATAACAATTAAAGATTTAAGATATGTCACCCAGGGTTTACCTCACCGGTATCTACTGCATACGGGAGTTCCTAGGTCAAAAAAAAAAGATCTTAGACCCATTCAAATCATAAATGGGTCATATATATGTCACTCATTTTTTGACAAAAATTAGTTAAATTGGTATAACAATTAAAGATTTAAGATATATGAGTCTTAAGTGGGTTTTAAATGGGTTAGATTTAGAACCCATTTTCAACCAAAACCTCACAATCTCTCTCTTCATTCTTTAACTTTACAAAAATATTCTTTTTATAAAAATCGTTATTTTTTTATTATAATTTTCTTTTCTTTTTTCTTTCCTTTTATTTTCTTTCTTCTTCCTTCTTCCTGTGGTCGGCATGGCGATCGCCGGCGATCAGTTAGGCTAGCCTCGAGCCTCACCGATCTAGCGAGACTCGAACTTGCCAACATCGGGCGAGCTTGAGCTCGCTGAATCTGGCGAGGCGGAGGCCTCACCAACGCCGGGCGAGGCGGAGGCCTCACCAACGCCGGGCGAGGCGAAGGCCTCCCCAGCATCGGGCGAGGCTTGGCGAGGGGCAAGCTCGAGCTCGCCGGATCTGGCTAGGCGGAGGCCTTGCCGACGTCTGATGAGCCTCGAGCCTCGTTGATCTGGTGAGCCTCAAGCTCGCCGGCATCGGCGAGTCGGGAGAGCTCAAGGCTTGCCGTTGGCCACGACGATGGCCGGCCGCTAGCTACAACGATGGTCGGTGGCCGGCGAAAGAAGAAGAATTGAAAGGAAAAAAAAAGAAAAGAGAAAAGAAAAAGAAAAAAAAAAAAATTATATTATTTAAAAAATAAAAATAAAAATAAAAATAATTAAAATTTTAATTTTTAATAAATAAAAATAATTAAAATTCGATTTTTTAAAAAATTATAAAAATTGTCAATTAAATTTGTGTTGTATAAAACTATTTTAGTAATACCATTATATATATATATATATATAAGCTTTCTTAAGTTTAATTAAATAGGTTAGGTATGGATTGAGTATAGATTGGGTCGGGTATGTGTAAAAAATTTTGCACTACAATAAATGGGTCATAAACGGGTTAAATGGGTCGATTTGGGTTGGACCATTTATAACCCGAGCCAAACTTGACCCGACCCACCCATTTAACGGGTCTATCTCTCATTCACAATCTTAACTCTCAAGTTTAACGTCCATCAACTTGCAACGACGTCAGTTCTCAATTATTAATATGAGTTCAATTCTTTTACTAATATTGCAATTAAGAATTTGGAAGTTCTTTATTTTTTTTGCTTTACTTTGACTCGTCGGAAAGTGTTATACTAAGTGCGTGAAACTTAATGGGACCGATTTCATGTATCCACCGAGAAATCAAATTGAGTCAGTGATTCAATTCTTAGGTAGATTCATGGAACCAACGTGCCGTTCTCAATTTTAATTTTTCTAAACTAGTCCTCAGTGGGTGGCTCCCAATTTTGGACCATGCTCATTTCTATTATCAAAATGGAACGAGTTTTTTTATAAATGTGTGTTGAAGCACATTTTAATATTGAAAATATTTTGTTAATAAATATCCGAGTAAATGGAATTGCTATGATCGGTATATATGTAGTTAATGCATGGAAAATGAAAATATAATCCTTATTAGGCGTATGGATGGACTCGG
This sequence comes from Eucalyptus marginata, assembly GCA_014182565.1. NCBI lineage: Eukaryota > Viridiplantae > Streptophyta > Magnoliopsida > Myrtales > Myrtaceae > Eucalyptus > Eucalyptus marginata. The sequence continues at coordinate 562,914 of CM024594.1, read as the reverse complement.
AGGGCGGGGAATTCGTGCCCCGCTGAGGCGCCGCACTGAATTGGGGAATTTTTCTCCATAAAAAAATGACCGCAACGCATACGGCAGGAGATGAGGCTAATAATTGCCTCACCTTTTCTTGCGAATCCATCATGTGCATTATTTTTAAAATATATATATTTTTAGAATTGGTGATAAAAAGTATTATTATTATTATAAAATACGATCGTAAAAGTAACCTATCCTTCGTACAAGTCTTGCTTTTGCAAGAGATGCGAGCATGGAAAGTTGCCTAGGCAAATGAAATCGGGTATTAAAGTATTCCCTGAGTTGTCTTTTCCCTAAGTTGTCAAAAGAGAACATGGATTATATTTGTACATCAAACACCCTCGCTCATGTTTAGATTAGATTTCATCCTAAAACCAAAACATGAAAATATATAATAGGGGACTTAAATATAACTCTGAAAATATCTGAATTCAAGGTCTCTATTAATATGCTGAGAAACTTAACTCAAAAGTTTAAGTTATAAAAGTAAATTTGTATATATTTCGATAACAGAGTTAGAGATCTCAAGTTCCATTCTTCATACCCCATTTCACCCATTCATTGGGTCGGGTTGGGACGCTCAAGGCTTTCGTTGTCGAACCGATTTTCAGAACACGAGAAAAGTTAAGTTGTGGAAATTCATCTTGCACCCTGCTCTAGTAACTTAGAATTTTCTTTTGTCGCGACTGCTTTATCACGCCTGACATATCACATACATCCAAAACGTGCACCTTCATTCTCCGTAGAATAGGATGCTCTCCTGCAAATGTCAATAGTCAAAGTCAACCCTTTGGCGGGTCCCCGGTTCGGACGCTACGATGCAATATCTGTTTCCCCATGGCGACACTGCGGAGACGCCCTTTTTAGCAGAGACGGAGGAAGGTCTTCTTCGTGGGTTTGTCTTCTGTTTCAGCGTCCAAGGCGAAGTTCTTCCTGAGACGACACAGTCGCCGAATCTTGCGCTCCATGAAGCTGCAGCGTTATCGGATCCTCGTGGGGCTGTTGTTGGTCGTGATTCTCGGCTCATGGAATGGCTCTTCCATAAAGCTTGTCGGAGCGGAGGTAATCGAAGCGGCTGTATATAATTTGCCTTTCTTGTTTTGCTTTGTTTGCTCCTTCTTGATCAAGTCCTTTTCTGATCGAGGATCGAATGGCATCGCGAAAGCAGGTTTCACAGGATGGCTTGGATAAACCGAGCTCCGAGGTGGCCTGGTGGAAGTTGGATTCGTGCGGTGATGGTGAGAACTATACGCTGGGGCCGCTGCCCGGGGCTTGTGGAGGGAAGAACTTGACTGCATGCGTCGAAAATGGTAAAATGAAAAGGAGGCCTAACTTCTCTCTCTGCAGATTAATTTCAGTACTCAAGAATGCTCTCCAGCCTCTCGTGTGGATTTTGATCTTAGCAGAATCGACGTGCGGTGTACGGCGAAACAATTCAATCGCTTAGGCGACTCATTGCTCAGCCATTGGCATCGTCATTATAGAAGTTGGAGACTCTGAAAATTTATGGGCAAAGGATATGATTCAGCTGATCCTTTTAATTTGCAGGCACGAACGGAACATTTCTTGTAATCCGGAACGGCGGAGAGACTCCTCTGAAAGTGAACGCGAGCTCCTCGCCTGCTAACAATATCATTATCGATGAAATTCAAGCAGCGAAACAAAAGAAGGCGAGCGAGCTCCCGTACCTTCTTCATGCCTTACGTGATTGTCAAGTTGCCGTCTTTGTGACGATGTGATGAAATGCTATGATTTTTTTCAGGTTAATATCACCGCGTATTTCGGAAGAAATTCTTCAATCGTGTTGGATGGAGGAGAAGGGGTTTGCTTCGTGGACATGGTATAAACATGCTATTTTCTCTGATCAGCAACGACTTGAGCATTGAATACTTCGATCCGATATGGCATGAACCCGTCGCACACTCTTGCACATTAGGCAGACTCTTCTCTTGATGCGCCATATTCTTGTGATTTGCTTATTAGGTAAACGGGACACATGGTCCAAGTACTTCAAGCAACTCTTCTTCTGTATTCACCGCTTGTGTCGCTTCGGGAGTGGTGATTCTGGCGATTCTGGCGGCGTTGGCGTGTTGGAAGCTGCTGGGGGCGATGGCCGCACGCAGGGGGTACGAGCTGCTCGAGATGGGTACAGTGAACACGAACTCCATCACAGGAAGAAGAGTCGAAAGAGCAGGAGAAGGCTGGGATCAGAGCTGTGGCGATGAGGATCGGGATGAAGAGAAGGGAGTTAAGTCACCAGGGAGCGTGCAGAAAGAGAATCTCCATGTAAAAAGCAGTAAAGATGATTAGTGGCCATGATTGTTACTAGCTTTGTTAATTATGTCCTAATGATCATGACTTTGGTCCATCCATGATCTGGGTTTTACAAAATTTGAATGGGGGGTTTTAATATTCTTGGTTCCTATCGGATTTTTTTTTTTTTCATACAATCTATATTCAAGTAGCATATATAGGTATGACCGAGATTTTAAGGGTCGAGAAGATGAACAATATAGAGTTGCATTGCGATGTAGGCTGACGAGGTTAAATAATAGATGCCGTTATAAGAATTTCATTAGCATCTTTTAGTGACCCCATCAGCATACTTTATTGAATTGCTAAATGGATTTATTTACGTAACTTGGCCTATCGTAGGTAATTATTTATGTGAATAATATCGTGCGACGCGCTATTGTTGAAAGCGATCCGATGCTAAAAGGTCGTTCATAATCTACTTGCGGTTGCGACACAATACATAAAATGTGTCTTTGTTGATAAGGGTGTGTTTGTTTATTTGTGTTTCTGTTTTCCAGAATACAAATTTTTGTTCTTTTGTTCTGGGGAACAAAAAAAGAATAGAAACGCATTTGTTTACACTTTTGTTGATTTTTTGTTCATGAGAATAGATTTGGAACATAAACCAGAAGTAGAAAAAAAAATTTCTTGTTCTCGGGAACACTTCCAAGGAACCCTTTTTTTTTCTTTTTTCTTTTTTCTTCCTTTTGGCCGGTCGCCGGCCATCAGCCAAAAGGAAGAAAGAAAAAAAAAAGGAAAAAATATAATAAAAATATTAAAATATTAAAATAAACAAAAAAATTATACGGGTTACTAAACATGTTTTTATTCTTGGACTAGAAATTTTTGCGATTTACCAAACGCATTCTTATACTCGAAATTTTCTCGAGAATAAAAACAAAAAAAAACTATTTATGTTGAAAAATTATTCCCCGAAAACAAACGTTACCAAACACGCCTAAAGTGTCCTGAGGCCTTAATGGAAAATAGAAATAACGACTTACAAGATATTCTAAAAATATAAAGAGGGATATATTTTAAGAAATTCAAATTGGAAAATTTCTACTTTTTCATGACTTTTTTTTTTTTTTTGGATCAAAACAAAGATATCATTTCATTAAACTCGAGTCCAACTACAAGAAAAAAGGGGACGTCAAAACACAGGATTTCCCAAAGAGGGGAGGAGGGGGGGGTTTGGGGGAAGGTTCCTTAGAATCATGCAAATTAACATCGTCCATGGGCCTCAACGAATCTATTCGGGCTTTCATCGAAAAGCCCAAATAAATTTGGGCTTTCATCGAAAAGCCCATTGCTTGGGAAACCCCATAAACCCTACTCATCAATTTGAGAGTCCACGACACAGCTCGATCTTCCATTTCTGTAAATTTGGATTTTATAGAACTTGCAGAAGAAGAAGAAGAAGAAGAAAAAGAGGAAAGAAGAAGAAGAAGAAGAAGACGACATCCGACGACATCAATGGCCGCGACTCTCGGCGCGAAGCAGGCGATGGTGTCTGCGCTCTGCAAACGCTTCTCCTCGGATCCCGTAAGCTCCTCTATCCTTGTTCGATCGAGACCGATTCGATTCTCTGTCCACGCGCCTCTCTCTCCCTCTCTCTTTTGCGCGCGAGGCCGGGGCAAATGCGCGTCTGTTCCGATCGCCGCCGACGCGGAGGCATTTCGTAATCGCTTGCTCTTGGGGGGCCCTGAGCATGTGAGCAGTGGTTGGGATCACCTTAACGGGGGAGTGATGGTCGGCGGCTTTTCTAGGTGGAAGGTGCTCGTCCTATCGCGGGAACGGTTGCCTTTCGCGTCGCATTTGTTGAGAATTTTCGGGTTCCGTTGTTCCATGGGCTGGCTTTTAGTGGCGCTCGATCAGCTTCTTCTTTTTTTTTTTTTTTTTTTTTTGTCCAAGTGCATTGATTTTTCCATGGTCATTTTAGCTTCTAAGTTTGAAAGATCGGTTTTTGCAGACGGCCTTCTTAAGTAAGGCTGGCGAACACGATATTAAGAGCTTGCTTTCGGACATCTTGAAGTCATCGACAAACAGGGCTTCTGCGGATCACCATGAAGAGGTAAATTTAGTTGTCTTGTTTTACGAAATCCTTCTCGGCAGCAGGAAATAATTCATCAATCTGAGGGAAACATGCCTGGAGCAAAGATAAATGTCAGTGCTTGGAGGTTCCACTACTGCGTATCTTCTTTTTCAAGGTGAAAAGAAAAATACAAGGAATGGCAATGAGGTTTGCTGTCCCATATAGAAGATGGTACCCAAGTGTACCACATACTACACAAAAAAGGTTTAGCTGACCAGAGAAAACTTAAAAGCAATCTTAATTTTAATATTCTATCTTGCGCATGACGATGCTACCAATTTGGTGTCCCCTTTTTTTTTCAAATATCTTAGGATTTTCTATGCCTATGGGTTCAGAAGCACAATTTCTGGTTGTAGGTGACAAAGTGGATAGAATTTGCTGAGAGCTTCCCTGCGAATACCAAGTCATCCATTGATGCCCTCAACAAATTGAATGAAGAGTTGGTCACAAAATCAGTCCTCTTGGGAAATGGAGTCACACCCTCTGAAGCTGATATTATTGTTTTCTCAACAATTCATTCTTCTGTGGTACGCATTTACTCGTTGTTTAAAAGTGTACAGCATGCTGTTTCTCCAAAAATTGAATACTTGTAAGGCTTCATGGCCTAGTACCAATCTGAACATGAAGCCGGATGGTCTCTTACTGTTTCCTTGTTCCCAGGTTGGCCTTTCAAATACAGACAGGCAAAAGTTACCGCATCTTATGAGATGGTTTGATTACATCCAGGTGTGGTTTGAAGCCATTGACTTTTCATAATAATAGTTCCATTCCTTAGTCTCATTTTTTTTTCCTTTCCTAATAATAAATATATTTTAAATATACATGTTTGCTATGAATGGTTGATTGAATCTAATTCAGTATCAGGCTTGGGCCTGTGGTGCCTGTCAGACTGGCGGTTCCTGCCCCTTTTAATCCATTATCAAGATACTACTTCTGTCTGAATTATAGTATTTATGGTCTTGTACTTCATTCTTACAGCACAAGGAGGATTTTGGGGAATCTTTTGAAAAGATCACCTTGGAGAAGGCTGTATTTGCACCTCCGGTAATTTCTGCTTTTATGTGTTTAATTGTCTTCGACTAATGGTGAGGTGGAGTTTAAGACCATATATTGTATTAGAGTGCTAATGACTTGACATCATCCTGTCTTTGCTTTCGATTTAATGGGTAGGATATGCTGGGAATACGTAATGCAATGTGATTGTCCATTGATTGCTTGATTTTGGATGGTAGGAACCCAAAATCGTAGCTAAGTCAGATGAGGATCCGAAAACAAAAAAGACTGCAGATAAGTCAGAGGCAGACTCAAATACAAAGAAAAGTGATGTATGCTTTTTTTAAGTCATGGATTTCTTATATTGTACTGGTCCTTTTTTATGCTTTTCGTTCACCTTTCTCCTTTATAATTATACCATGGATGTACTTGACTCTCTTGCTTTATGAGGATACACACGTGCTCACTTATTGAAGCATAGCTTTTGAGTTTTGTAATTTGATCATAATTTACTGTTGGTAATTTAATTGAACGCCTTAATTCTTTGAAAAATATAGGTTTTCCCATTTTTAGATTTGCTAATTTTTTGAATAACTATTTTTATCTTTTTCATAGTTATAAAATTAGAGAAGTTTTTTTACTGCACAACATTAGCTATAGGTGGGAAACTTGATAAACCATCTTCCTATCTACTTTGCTTCTAGTCTTTATGTCGAAAGTCTATAAGTTGTGGGGTTGAGGCCCACCCAGCTGAAAAAACACAACCAAGAAAGTTTGAAGACAATTTAAAGATACTTATCAATGCCATTTTATTTTCAATATTTAATTTAACAGGAGTGCATCAATCCTCTTGTGGGTAACATTAAAAGGGTGTTAAGATTGCTTGTGTCAGCTGTAAGGCAGCTTTAGGGAATTTTCGCAACTCTCTCTTTATTCTTACAGAGTTGTCATGTCATAGAGGCCATGATCACGAGGAATTTAAAATAAAAAATATGAATATAGTCTTAGAAAAATATTCACTATGTTCAGTACAAAGACTTGTGTTCAATGCCCAAATTTGATGGGCACAAATAATAGTAAAGACAGAAGACGTTATCTAGGACACGAGCCACATTGCACACAATTGAGCAAGATCTTTTTTGAGTATACCGCTTGTTTGCCATGAATTAACTTTTTACTACTGTGCGTCAAAACTATCAGAAAAAGGGCAAGGTAGATGGTCAAGCTAATCAAGAAAGCAAGAAAGCACCAGGAAAGGAACCTGCTGAAAAAGACAAAGAAATTGATGTGAGCTTGCTCAATATACGGGTTGGCCTCATTAGGAAAGCATGGAAGCATCCATCTGCTGATAGGTGTGTTTTTGAGATACCCTCTCACTGCCCTCCCAAAAGCGCAAGCTTTTGTTAATCATGGTCTTCTGTTCTGCCATGTCTTGTAAACTTTTGATTCTGATATGATAGTCATGCAAAGTGCAGAGGTTGATTTTTGTTCCTTTCTTGATTTGGTGGTCCAGTTTACTTGTTGAAGAAATTGATGTTGGAGAGGCTAAATTGAGGCAGGTTGTTAGTGGTTTGGCCAAATATTGCAGTCCAGATGAGTTGACGGTATTGTAATTACCTCATTGCCTCACTGAAGTAAGGAGCAGTTTAATAAACTTTTTGGAAGCAATCAATTTTCTTTCTTTCTTACTTGTAGAACCGGTGTGTTGTGCTTATTACAAATGTAAAACCGGGAAAGCTCAGAGATGTTATGTCTGAAGGCCTGGTATGTCTTTTGCTCTCATCTCTTTAAATATCAGTGAATTCTCTTCATTCATCGAGCTTCCCTGTTTAAGAAAACTATATTTTGTGGAAAGCCACAAATGGAAAAACATATTAGAAGTTCTTTGCTCCTCCGAAAGTACTTTCTAGCCTGGATTAGACAAAATTGACGTGTGTGGCTAGAATTTCAATAGCTTCATGGTGAGAATTGTTGGTTTCGTTATTTATCATCTCTTAACCAGTGGCGATGGCACTGTTGCATTCGGTGGATCCATTAAAGATATTTCAGTTTGTCCCTAGCCTATTGTGTTTGCATGAATTCCAGTTTTCAGTGGTTCAGCTTTGAGTCTAAGCTTTTAAGTTTTGCTTCTGCATAAGCTGACTGCTCGTGAGACTATTGATCAGGTAGTAGCCCTTGACTGCTGTAGCAGGATGAAGTTGTTTCTTCATGTGATTGTATGTTATGTGCCACCATAGTCTCTGTGATTTGATAATCACCCACTTGCCCAGAAATTCTTATAGTTTGCACTTATGAAGATCACTCGTGAGACAATTGTCCACAAAATTTGATTCCAATTTGTCATTTTCAGGTGCTTTGTGCTTCTAATGAAGATCACTCGGTTGTTGAACCTTTGCTCCCTCCAGAGGGGGCCAAAATTGGGGAGCAGGTCTCATTTTCTGGGTGAGCCTGGAGCTTTGTCTGAGATTTACTTACCTGAATGCCTCCTGTTGCCGATTGCCTTTTGTGGAAGCATATGCACATCACCAAACTAACTGCTTATGGGGAAATTTTGAAAAATTAAGGGCATGCCTGATTAAAGCCTACTCCAAAGTGTACTTTACTATTCACAGTGTAAAAGCACTTCCTATCTTGCAAGTGCTCATACATCATCAATCACCTGAGATCGATTGATCTATGTGGTGCGTGCGTGCGTGCATGGCACCCACGTATGCAGACACATTTGAAAAGCCATTCTGTAGACAGTTTAGTTGGCAATAGGATTCGATGTGTGACATATAGATAGCAATTGTTATTTCTCTTGAAAGCACTTCCTATTGGATCAATCTTCTACTTCTAGCTTCGCTGATCGATCGTTGGCTTGGAACATATTTGATAAAACACACTTTTCAATTAAAATATTGGTATAGATCTTAAGCGTCAAACTTTTGGTTCCTTTTGCTCATATGCCGTTGCTGGTTCTCTATTTAGGATTGATGGGAAGCCAGAAGAAGTTCTGAACCCTAAGAAGAAGCAGTTGGAGAAGATAACACCGGTATTTTTCTAACTGTTAGTTTATCCTCTTCTCGATCAAGACTTTTTCAGCTTGAATTTTTAGATTGCTCTAGGTGATCTACTTTTTCTTCTTCTTCTTATTCTTCTTCTTCTTCTTCTTCTTTTTTCTTACGTATGGCTTCTGTGTTAGCCAAAACAATTATTTATGGCTTCTGTGGTATTGTAATTGTGAACTGTGTTTATGGTGCAGCATCTGTTTACTGATGAGAAAGGTGTCGCTACGTTCAAGGGTGTACCGTTTATGACTTCTGGTGGACCATGTGTTTCTTCCATTCCTAAGGCGAGCATCAAATGAGCTGTGCCGATGAAGTGGATCTTTTCTCAATTTTGATCCCACATTCAACTTCACCTCAAAACTTTCTAAGAAAATAGATCATCTTTGTATGTGCGTGGCTCCATCAGCAGAAATTGTCATGTATAATGTCACTCAAAACTCATGGGATCTGACACGCGAGTTTTTGGGACATCTCGCTCTTATTACATTATTCGGAAATTCAAGAGTCAACAAAAATGCTGTATTGGTGGAAATGCCTGTGATGGTGGTGGTGATGGTGATGGTCTTCTTCTATCTCCCCTACAAACTGAGGAGACTTCCGTCCCGTTTGGTTCGGCATTTGAAATGGGCTTTGGGACTTGGCCAAATGATTGCCTCTTGAACTTTCTATGCTTCTCCCTCTTGCTGTCGACGGCAATGGGCTCTGCTCATATTCACTATGATGAGATTTATATGGATCCATTACGCTATATTCTCGGAAAGATGAGTTAAAATGTAGGAACCAAGTAGCTTGAACTTCAAATCAGTGTTGTTCTTAAATCACAAGTCTGCCGATTGATCATACTTGCTCGAGTAAAATCGCACATCAACCGAGTTATATTATGGCTTGGGTTTGGCTCATGCTTAGCCCAATATAATTTTATGTTTTGGCCCCATAGAGTCTCAATATAGCGCTGGAGGATTTGCTCCAAGTGGCCTCGAGAGATATTAAAAAAAGTTATATTAGCATTTTTCGTCTTTCAAATTACATGCAGCTAATAAAAAGATTTGACTGCACTTTTTTTTTTTAATGTGTTTTTGCTCTTAACTACATTTTAAGACTTAATTGTGATTTCTCTATAAATTTTAAAACTACTAATATGATTATCTTTTTTCTCTTTTTATTATTATAAATAGCCTCTTTTTATGGCAAAATGAGAAAAGAAAGATATCTCTACATAATTTGAGACATAAAACATGCACTCGGCCTGAGTTTTTCATCTACCCGGTTTGAGAAAAGGAAATGTATCATGTTTGTTTGGGATTCCTATTGTTATAGAATCAAGAGTTCTCTCTTAACATGTGGACCAAAAAAAAAAAAAGTAGTATTTTTCTGGATATCATTAGCAGTAATAAATCTGAGCACGACCACCTTCTGTCTTTTCGGGTTAAGACATTATTTTCGCAGTAGGTCGTTGACCTCACAAGTGATTGACTGAAAACAACTTATTTTTTCTTTCCCAAGATGGTATCTCATAACCTGCTTCTGCATCGCTTTTGATTGAATGCAGTTGGAGTGATGGTGCTGACATGCAATTCAACCCATTATTTTTTGCCCGGAGACTTTCGACTCTTATTCAATCACATCCTTCAACGTCCTTCGTCAATTCCAAGATCAAATCTTTAGTCCAACAGTCCCAGTACACAGAGGCCCTGAAGTTGTATTCACCAGTAAATGCCACCAAATTCACCTTCCCTTCCCTTCTCAAAGCCTGTGCTTCTCTTTCCAATCTTTGCTCTGGAAAGACTATTCATTCTTCCGTTCTTGCTTTGGGTCTGCAGAATGATTTGTACATAGCAAATTCGCTCATCAACATGTACGTGAAATGTGGGTCTTTAGATGATGCCGTCAGGGTGTTCGATGAATTGACTGAGAGTCGAGCATTGATTCAGGACGTCACGATCTGGAACTCTTTAATAGATGGGTACTTTAGATATGGCCGTCTTGAGGAGGGTGTACATAAATTTGGTCAAATGCAGCTGTTGGGTGTAAGACCTGATGAGTATTCTCTTTCCATTCTGTTAGGTGTTTGTGATGGTCATTTGGGATCTTTGCAGGGGAAGCAAATTCACGGCTATGTTGTCAGGAACATGTTCAATGGTGACCCTTTCTTAGAAACTGCTTTGATTGATATGTACTCTAGTTGTAGGAGACCGAGGGATGCGTTCATTTTGTTTGATAATCTGGTGGACAGCAGCAATGTAGTAGCATGGAATGTATTGATTAGTAGGCTAATTGAGAATAACTTGTGGCAGTATAGCTTGAGACTCTATTCCTTAGCAAAGAATGAGAATGTGGACCTCGTATCAGCAACATTTTCTAGTGCTTTAAGTGCTTGTTGCTGTGGTGAAGACGTGTGTTTTGGTAGACAAGTCCATTGTGACGTGATTAAGATGGGTTTTCTCAATGATCCCTTTGTCTCTACTGCTACTTTAACTATGTATGCAAAGTGTGGATCAGTTCAAGATGCACAATGTCTTTTCTCTCATTTAGAGAGAGAAATTGAGTCGTGGAATGCTATGATCTCAGCTTATGTTAGTAATGGCTGCGTCAATGATGCTATCGAAGTTTATAACCAGATGAGAGCCAGTGGTACAAAGTCAGATTCCATCACATTGTCAAACATTTTAATTTCCTGTAGTATGGCTCTGCTTCTTAATTTTGGAAGATCAGTCCATGCAGACTTGAGCAAGCGACCGATACAAAAGAATGTTGCTACACAGAGTTCGCTGCTGACTATGTACTCCAAGTGTGGAAACATTGAAGATGCTGATTTGGTTTTTTCTTGCATGACAGAGAGGGATATGGTAGCATGGGGTTCCATGATATCAGGTTTTTGCCAAAATGGGAAGTATAAGGAGGCTCTTGATTTATATAAAGAAATGGAAAATGATGGGATCAAACCGGATTCAAATATTATGGCAAGCGTAATTGATGCTGGTGCAGGGCTGGAGAAAATCTCTCTGGGTAAAGCCATTCATGGATCAGTGATAAAGAGTGGACTGGAATCTGATACCTTTGTAGCAAGTTCTCTTATTGATATGTACTCAAAATGTGGTTTGCCAGATACAGCATCAGTTTTATTTGCTAATATGCCGCATAAGAACCTTGTAACTTGGAATTCCATGATGTCATGCTATAGCCGAAACAATTTCCCTGAACTCTCAATTGATCTTTTTTCTCAAATTGCGCAGCAAGGTCAAAAACCAGATTCTGTGTCCATCACAACTGTACTTGCTGCAATTTCATCTTTAGCATCATTGCTTAAAGGGAAAACTGTCCATGGATATCTGGTAAGACAGGAAATTTTGTGGGATCTTCAAGTGGAGAACGGACTGATGGATATGTATATCAAATCTGGATGCATCAACTATGCTGAGCAGATCTTTCAAAAAATGCCACAAAGGAACCTGGTGACATGGAACTCGATGATATCTGGTTACGGATATAATGGGAACTACCTTAAATCCATCCAACTATTTGACGAAATGAGAATCTTAGGCATAGATCCTGATAAAGTAACGTTCAGGTCATTGATCTCATCTTGTAGGCATTCTGGTTTGGTTGAGGAAGGCCTGAGACTTTTTGAGTTGATGAAAGAGGGGTGTCACTTTGAGCCCGAAATAGAGGATTATGTTAACATTGTCGATCTCCTTGGCCGAGCTGGACGCTTGGACGATGCTTATCATTTCATAGAAAGCATGTCCATGGTACCTGATAGAAGCGTTTGGCTCTGTTTGTTGTCTGCATGTCGAATCCACAAAAATGTGGAGCTCGGGGAAGTGGCAGCTTCCAACTTGTTGAGGATCGAACCAGACACAGGAAGCAATTATGTTCAGTTGTTGAATCTTTATGGAGAATCTGAGTTGCAGGATCGGGCAGCGCAATTGCGGGCTTCCATGAAAGAGAAGGGTTTGAGGAAGAGCCCTGGTTGCAGTTGGATTGAGTTGAGGAATAGAGTTGATGTGTTCTACTCAGGAGGTTTGTCCACCCAAAGTACTGGCGATATTTGCAATACAGTGACTAACTTAAATAAGAACATGGGGAAGATAATTTTGGATGATTGCATTGAGGCTTTCTAGTGTCCGTGGGAATGAGGGAGAACCCATGTTTTGACATATGTGGGTGACTGAGCTCCAAGAAAGAAAGAAAAAGCTGTCCTTGGACCACCTAATGATAGGTGCACCGACACTCAGAAAGTGCCATGAAATTAGTTTTTGAGTTATTGTGTTGATACAATATTATTTGGATTCAGTTCAATTTGATTTCTGAAGTAAATTGATGCCAGAAATTGCTGAGATGTTCACATCAATCAAGACCCATTTGAAGCTCTGGGAAATGCAGGTGTTGAATTAGCTCTAGCGTGGTAGACCTGAGAGGGAACATGGGAAGTGTTAGAACCTGGGTTTTCTCTTGAGATGTCAAGACCTGTTGGTGCTGCGTGATCAAGCACATGACATCCACAAGTCTTGAACCAAAAAAGTCCCCAGTTCTTTGATTAAATTATCAGCATGTTCTATTTCATGAGGAGTGGTTCATTTTCAGTCTAGTCATTGTGCCATTCGTGGGTTTATCCTGCGGTCAGTATAGGCAAGAGGATAAAGAAGTTACCAACACAATCCGGGCCAATGTGGCGGCTCAAATTCGAGTATCACCAGCTTAGCGAAATGAAGCCCATCCACTGAGAGATACAAGTTCAATGAAACATTTTGCAGCCTTTTATAACATAATATCTCAGAAGAATACTTTTGCTTTGTAAAGTTTATTGTATTTACACCTCAGATATCAGCGACTTCCATTCATCTGCCTGATGGTTTTACATCAAACCGCCTAATAATTTAGATCCTCCTCCTGCTACCCTCCCCCTGTCATATGGCTTTATGAACTTTATTCTAATTCTTCTCGTTATGAGCACTTTGTATGGGAAAAAATAAATAATCGAAGAAGTATACACTGTCAAAGGTTAGTTTCTGGCAGAGTTGTGAACTGCACCAGTGACCAGTAACAGATTGCAGGATGAGATAGAGCTGTTATTCTCTCTTGTCTTCAACTGCTTCCCCGATGCTAAATACATGATGCTCAGCTGGAAGCGACAGCTTCCTATCCTTTCTTTCCAACTTGGAAGTTACCTCAGAAGCCACCATAACTCCTCTACTAGCAAGCAAGACACTCTCCTCTTCCATGTCATTCCCAGGCTCCTCGGAGAAGGCATATCTGTAAAATCAGGACAAGGTTAAACAGCAATGACATGCCTCACTGTATGAAGGGCAGAGATGTGCAAGATTGGCATTGCGTTAAATAAAATTCTGAAATCTCATTGCTTTAGATGTTCCAAGTCCGGCCCCTTTTCAAGAATCCCAATAAGTAGGCATGGAACGTTTGTTTAATCAGTTTCCAAACATAACAATAACACCACAATGCAACTAGTTTAGTTTAGTTTTGGTAGGCCAAATACCCTACTGGATGCCTCCTAAATTTCAATATATAATGACCAAAATGATCCAATCTTACGCATATGTGGAAGTTTAGAGCTTTATGACTTAAAATCGAAGAGAATACTCCCAGATAAAGTAGCAGCATCTAAAGGATAGGAATCAAGTTTCTGGGAGTACCTAGTTGGGTTGTTCGATGGACCCCAGAGGACGCATATCACCACCAAGAGAATATATGCAAGCAAAATCCAGAAAGCAGGGATAATCCAAGCACTTCGCCACAGTTCACTCAAAGGGTCATTTGCATTATAATACAGCTGTCAAAAATCGTGTCAGGAACAAGAAAATCAATCAGTCAATCAGTCTGCTTGATAAGAAATAGAGGATCAGCAACAAACTATCAGCTTCGATCATGTACGAGTAATGGCATTATTATTCAAGCAAGAAGAAAGGACTTTGTTTTCAGCATAAATAATTGAGCTAAGGAAAATGTCAAGCACAGAAAATTATCAAAGGATTTGCTAAAAGAGGCAAAATCAAACGTCTACTGAATGCATAAAGGAAAAGGAGTAGAGGGAAAATACAAATTCAGCAGACAAGCCTCTAGAACCAAAGTTGGAAAGAGAAATAAAAGGAACCTCATAGCCAATCCAAGCGATAGAGAGAAGCACTGAAACTGCAAGGCAATTAGTAAACTTGCGATAAAGCCCAAGTTTGGCCACGCTTCTTCTGATCTGTCCTCCAAAGTGATAAAACAATACAATATCCGAATTAGTTCTCGAAATTGGGAGGACAAAAAAGACAATTTAAGATAATGCATGCAGTGTATAAATGAACTTCACCGGTTCCAGTAAATTTATTAAGATATATCCACTTTGGGAAGTAAACCACCTAACCAAGTTCTATCAAGTGCGTCATAGCAAAAATGGTTGGTAAAATTGAGGTAAACGCATGTGAAAATAGTGGGCCTAGAAAATGATGTTCATAACTTAAATTCTTGCATGATTAAATTGTGGCGCTATTATTTGACCACATTTCTACGAAGTGGGACAATCACGACCTAGCCAAGAAACCACATACTTTTCTTGCTCCCAAGAAGGATACTCAGAAGGATATAATCCAGAGTGGGCGCAATCACAGCTCACATCTATCTCTAATCTTCATAGAATTTGGTATATCATACGTTCTCAACATTGCTACTGCTATTTTGACAGACTAGGAATCACAGTCAATTGTTCAGCTAAGAGGCGGTTTTAGAGTCCAGCCGGCCAATTAGCCCACTTAGACCAGGTCTGCGAAGCATGCAAAATGTAGATGACTCAAAATAACAAGTATTGATGTCATTGGTATCACTATGTGAGACTTGACAAAATTAAATATGTATAATCATGTATATAAAATGCATTTTATATACTCGTGGTGAATGCATTTGTCTACAAAATAATTAACTCAGGAGTCGAATAAAAGGCCAATTAATTACTGATTAAATATAACATGCACACATATGAACACTTCATGGGGAACCTACAGACTAACAACAGACTTCTTATGCAGAATAATCTTGCTCAAATTAGAAACTAATTGATTTTATTCAATGGATGCCTACTTATTGCATGCGAGGGCTCGCCAGAACTAGTGATAGGAGGAGAACATGATGTATATAACTTACCTGAAGCTTTTCAAGAGTTTGAGATAATGAAGAGAAGATCCAAAGAATAAAGCAGGCATCCAAAAGAGCGACTGGTAGCACCAGGAAAATCCTTGCTCTTCCAGAAAAGTCATTTATGTTTCCCAAATTTTCGTAAAGCTCAAGAGCTTCTGAAGCCACAAAGTATGCAATGCCAAGGACCAGAACTTTAGGGGTTATGCTACCAAGGGTTGGCTTCACAACACCATATCCCATTGAGACCACTAAAAGTAGCATACGGGAAACAGTCTTCTTGACAGCACTAAAAGTTACTGCCCATACAGTGACTCCCATAGGTCTGTATCCAGTGGAATTGAAGTTTGCATATTCGAAGTACCAGAAGGCCATTTCACACATCCCCAGACCAATTACAGCCGTTATCTGATAGTGAAGTTGTATCACGTCTTTCCAATGCTTCACAAACTGGAGAAACCAGACAAGACCCAAAACCAGGTATGCCCAAGACATGAGGCCGAAAAATGTCATCAGGGGAGTAATCTTTCCAGGTAGATAACCCTCCGGGTTCTTCCAAACAGTCGTTCCACTGACTGACAAGTCCTTAAGTTCTGGATCACAAAACATGAAGTACAGATAGTACATTCCAGTTCTGTTGATCTCCACAGTGTGAAGCTCCATTTTAGCCTCTTCATTTTTCCCCTCAAAGAAAGTCTGAACTCGTTTAGGTCCATCAGGATTATTGTGATCTTGATGAATGATCACCTCCCCTACCTTGCAGTATCCATCCTTAGAGAGATCTGGAGTGCAACATATCATACTTGAATTCAGATAAGCACCACCAATCCTCTCCCTATCTCTGACATCAACAATTAAAGCTTCAACCAATCCAGTTCTCTGCTGCATCTCATTTATCTTCGCAGCAGACTCTTTTGTCCTTTGGAAGGTGATGGACTCGAACCTGTACAGGTCATATTCGACATTAAGTACCTTAAACCTCGTACTATAACTTTGGACTACATGTAAGATCAGCAACCAAAGGCTCTTTCAAAAACAGAGAAAAAGAACAAAGATATTGTTGAGCAGAAATCCGAATACAAATAAACTGCAATAAATAATTATTACCCACAGAGTTAAAGTTGACAGGATGTATAAAATGCATTTACTGCTTTAGCTGAAAAGCATTTATAAGGGTGAATAATTCCTGTTTATCAATGAAGATAATCAGGTCCTCCATATATACCTCAGTACTCATTAGCTGATTGAAAACTGTGATTCTTTTACGTTGGCCGAAAATAAGATTGCACGCTTTACTGAAAATCCTGGTAAATGCGAGATCAACCCCAAAACCTCTGATCTCTCATAGCTCTTCGTTATCTTTTTTTGTTGCCAAAATGGACAGATCTCTCCACATTTGTGCGTGTGTTTTGGTACTCCCTCTCCCTGTCCACTCATCGTCCCCGCCTTCCACACTCACACCTCAAAACTCCAAGCAAACAGTTCCAGGTGAATCTCGAACAACATCCATCGCGTGAAAAGGACCAATGCATGATGTCAGCATTAGCCAAACAGAAGGCCATCATCATTCCTAAAGATTCCTACTTTTCTTGCTCTTCTTCGTCCTCCATTAAAATATCACCTCCGAAACTCATCATTCACACGGACCAAACTACGTGCACGAATTTTTTTGTCCCAGATAACTCTAATCAACGTTCAACCTCATGCAACGAACCAACGTATGATGAAGCATTGAGCCGGTCAACGCAGGAACGCAGCCGCGAACCACTTTTGCCGCGAAGAAAATCCGGATCACCCTCAAAGAACGTGCTAGCTCACCAAGCAGAACGCAGAACATCGAGCCGCCAAAAAAAAAAGGACAATGACGAACCGGATGAACGATCTGCCGCTGACGGGCGCGTCGTCGGAGGTGAGATTGCCGCCGCCGCCGCCGGAGGAGGGGCGGGGCTGGGAAGCGAAGAGGCCTTCGCTGCCGCCGTGGAAGAAGAAGGAGTTGGAGCGGCGGGCGAACGTCTCGTTCCGGTACTCGTGGATCGAAGCGTCGGCGGGCCCGAGGAGGAAGCAGCCGAGGCACGCAACGATGACGGAGAGCCGAGCGCGGCTCTCGCGACGCGCGAGGTGGCGGCGGCGGCGGCCGCGGTGGCGCGGGCCGGTCGCCGTCATTGTACGCCGGCGCGAAGCGGCGAAGAAGGAGAAGTGGCGATCGGAGAGAGAGAGATCTGATCGATGTGATGGGAATGAAAGAAGAGAGAGGAGCTGACTACCGAACTGAGATTCTGCTGAATCTGCCAGTATTAAATCGGTTGACTCGACTACCCTTTTTTATATTATTATTGTTTAAGTAGTTTTTTCTGCACGTGTACGTGCAACTAGGTGTCTGCCTAACCGTCCACCGAACCGAACCATCCGAAACCGGTGGATCGAAGCACGCCGGTTCCCGGTTCTTATGGGAACCGGTGGGTACCCGGCTGGTTCCGGTTCCATGGGCGGATCCGCCCACCCGGATCGGACCGATTACGTTATAATAAGATATTAATAATAAATTTCGAAATTACTAATTAACAAACCTAAATTTTAACACTCCATCTCCTTTCAAGGTTTCCATGTCTTCTAAGAATTTAGTAAAGTGTGTAAGTTGCTTTTTAGCAACTTAACAAATGGCACTTTCAAAGGATACTTCCGGGACTCACATAGGACACTGTGTTCAAGAATATGTGGAGTACCAGTGGAATTGTTTCTATAGAAAAAATTCAGTAAAGTAAATGTTGTAAGAGATTGAGCACTGTTAGGGGATAAAGGAAAAGACGATCTACATATAACAATCATCCAGACTTTGAACTAAAAGAATATTTTAGATTTCAAATAAAATGATTCAAAAACAGGAAAAAAAAAACCTATTTCTCTTATTTGGTAGTGTTTTCCAATAAAATAAAGAAAAATTATACCATTAATTAAGCCGGTTCGATTTTAAAAAAAAATATAACTCGATATGAAGAGTATTTACGGCGAGACATGGAAAACGATATTATTGGTGAGACCGGTTCCATGGATCCACCCGAGAACTGAATCGGACCGGATCGGCGGTCCAGTTCTCGGGTGGATCCATGCAACTAACGGATGGTTCTCGGTTCCAATTTTTTGGAACCGATCCTTAGCAAGTGGTTATTGGTTTTAGGCTGGGAACCGCCCACCCGAACCATGCGACTCCCTCCATATTTATCGATATTAATATTGCGAAAAATCTTAAATTAATACATTCATGACAAATTTATCATAACCTTAAATTGATACACTTACGATAAAATTATTTCATGTTAGTTTTCATTAAATTTTGTCAATAAAATATTACCCCATATTAATTTTCGTTAAATTTTATTGGTAAAATATTGTGTAGACAAGGAATCTACCAATTTGAAAATTTATCCTCTATTGTCATAAATGTACTAATTTTGTGACATTTCGTAATATCAATCCAATTTAATGGAATTAAAGCAAGTATAAATTTATCATAAATGTAGCAACTTAAAATTTTTATAGTTAAAAAATTAATTTGGTATAAAACTACCATGGATGTATCAATTTGTGTTTTGGTGGTCAAAAACTTATTTTGACATAAATTTATCACATGTTTCGCGGCATCAACTCTTTCTCTTGTGATATGGTATGCATCTCCATCAAATTCACCTCACACAACACCACATGCCGCGGGCAGCCCAACCGCAGTCGCGATTCAATGGCTGTAGGCAGGAGGAACAGACGGGGGAGGACTCAGATTGTCGCAAACACGCACCAACTCGTGCACCCGCTTTCGTTAAGCAGTAACTATAGTTTGTCCGGCCTAAAAGAGCCATCACATTACAAGCTCACAACCAGAGTCTCCTTGCCAGTTGAAATTTCTCATAACCACTTATAAGACTAAGGTACTGTGAGAAAAGAATGACGACGTCCTATATGATGGTTACAAATGATATTACAAATGAAAAATGATACACATGATAAATTTTGCCAGAAAGAAAGAACTTATCGCGAACCGAATGTGCGCCGATTCTTGCTATGATTGATTGGTCGACCACACCCCCTGAAGACAAAAATGTACAGGCTCCAAGATTCTTCTAGCGTTCCTGTTTCTTGATTTTGTCTGATTTACACTCCGGATGACGATGTCCGGTTTATTCTCTGTGCGCCCAATTTTGGAGCGGCGGGTTTAGCTCCTCGGATTCTACTGGTTGATAAAGGCTTGGCGGTGGTGGTAGGCAGAGGAGCGGCTATGGCAGCCCATGGATCGTCATCCGCTGTTACGGCAGGTTTTACAGTCATAGGTTTTGAGGCGCTCTTTGGAACCGGTGCGGCTATGGATCCCCACAAATCATCATCTTCATCTTTGGGGACTTTCACTGCACTCTTTGGCCTCAAACTCGTCACTGAGAATCAAAGGTAAATACTTAAGCCTGCCGGATGTATTGGCAGCAAATCGCATTAATCAAAATCAAAATGCAAGAGAGTTATTAATTGCGGTAAAATTTCAATTCTAACGACAATCCTTCGACGTTAAAGCACCAAAAGATGATTACCACCATGACCTCTTAACTTGAATACACTGTAACTGGCCCTCACATATAAATATTCATGTGATTCAGAACCAGTTATCTAGAACAGCAACTCAATCTATAATATTCTAGTTACTATTGAAGATCGCATACTCACTGGACATTACAGATCCTGGAAACAAATATAAAGATTTGAAATGAATTTTTCAAGCAGAAGATAGCATTTTGGGCTAAAAAACTGAGTTATGGTTCAGTCATCAAGTGACAAATCATCGGTAGGTCTTTACAGTCAATGCACTCTCACAGCAAACTATGAGCATTCATCACCATCGGCATCAAGCAAAATATTCATATTACCTGGCGGCTTGGAGTGTGAAACAGGTTGCGACACTGGTCTTTTCTGAGCTGCTTGGATGTTAGCAAGAACGGGAGATGGCTTTGGCTCTTCAAGGGGTTCAATATCATCCCAACCATCCTTGTCACTTTCATGCTCTTCATGAATTCCGTTCTCCACTTCTCCCCAACCATCGGTTGATGTCGGTGACACAGGTACGGGCTGATCAGACAAGTCTGTGCTAGAACTAGCATGAACCATTGCGGTACTTGGAGTCTCCGCCCCTGAAACTATCCAAGAAACCAATCAACATAACATGCATATTATATTAATTATAGTCACGGTGATGTACATATCAATTATTTTATCCTAGGTTTATATCGACAGTCCATAATGTAGGAAGAAACATCTTGCGGAGTAAAGCCATGCACTGTGACTCTAAAGAGAATTTATGATCCCTCTGGGCTTAGTCTCGCTATTGATTTTTCAAAAACCCCTCCCCTTTAGAGAAAACACTGCAGCAGCTGCATATAGTAAGACCGCAAGAAAGTCAATCCTAGCACAAACCATTCATGCACAACGGTGTCGGTAATAAAATTTACCATTACCAAAGCCAGCTCAAGCTTTATGAAAACAAATTATAACTAGACTGGTATCAACATCCACTAAAGGCTTCTGGGGAACACATTCAGAGAATATCAATGAATGAACAGCAGCCATACCAAAGCTGGGAGTGGAAGCTGAAGAAGTAAGAGTAGTGCTGGAGTTCGCAGTTGCAACAGGTGCTTGTTCTGAAGGTTTTCCTTTGAGAGTCAAGGAGCTCATTGCCCATCTGCATAATATTGCAACCTTAGGTCAATAAAAATTCATGAAAGAACACCATATAAAAGAGGATAAAATCCTGACTCAAGATACTCCTCTATAATTGCAAGAGAAACAACCACTATGTTGACCTGTGGCTGCCAAGTTCTGGCATAGACAGAGTACTTCTCTAATCATAAATCTTCAAGATTGTATTTGATCTACAATGCTCTCAGATTCCCTATCTCAACAGCCCTAAAACCCGAAAATTACAAGGAGAATGCATCCTTTGACTACCACCATTTTCAGTGCTTTGAAAGGCGTAACTGCGAAAACACAGAATTGCTTTCTGTGTTTTCCAGCTAAAGGGAACAGTCAATCACCAGCAGTGTTGTTGAAATCCTATGATTTCAAATTGATTTCACCCACAAAACAATTCATTCTGCAACTAGAAGCGGAGATGCATCTGAATTGCAAATGAATCTGATGATCCCATTATGATTAGGTACAATTCACTACAATTCAGTCAAGACTTCTATATTTGTGATTGTTGGCCCTGAAAGTCATGACATCAAGCTTTAAACACGAATCATAGTGTGGATGTTTTCAAATCACAATTTTACTGATAGAGGCATTATTTCCTTGAATATCTTACATAGGCCGTCTGGGTTCATCTGGCATGATCAGGTGATATTTCTTCAAAATGATCTGTTCAATATTTTTCTATAATTTCACAAATAATAGCTAGGCTTCAATAAGATATCCTTCTATTTATTTATTCTATAAGATTCTACTGAATCTTACCATTCACAATTCAATTGGATTCACAATTCAAAAAATGAGGTTTAAATTCCCTATTTGAATCCCAATTAACAACATTGATCACTAGTTCTTCCAGGAGGCACCTCATCTGCATATGACGAACTTGCAGATAAGCAGTGACAATAATTGTCATTTTTTGCAGTTGTGAATTTCGTTGTTGAAGATGTATGGGCTTTGAAACTGCCAAATCCAACCGTTGACTGGTTGCAGTGAAAAATTAATTTCAGACTGTTGAAACGATAATAAACTGCTTGTTTCCATTTATATCTACAGACATCTGTTTCCTAGATTGCTGCTGGGATTATTTTTGCTTTTTCTGCATGGTATGATGTGCAAGGCATAAATACTAATATGCATCACAAAGAATGAACTTTTTCATCAAAGTGACAGAGAGAGCCTCCAAGCCGTTTCATTTTACTTTCCAACCACAATAATTTGCCATGTAAGCACAATGCACTGCTAAAGAAGAATGAACTCACCCAAGTAAACCTGCATTTCCAAGGTCCAAAGAAGTTCCAGTGCTCATGCCAGTGGTATCCCCAGAACTTGTCTGCTGAAAAAGAATAAGGAACAGAAGATTTTATTACTAACTGATGAAAAAACTAAACATTGTCGATGAATTAGAGTATCTTAAATAAGTGAAATCATAGCTCAGAAAAAGACAAGTACTGGTAAAGATCTAAAGTGATATAATTAGCACTTCCAAGTATTATACATAAAGTGAAAAATGAAAACTAGAGGGGGATAAAAGAATAGGGTACCTCATTCAAACAAAGTCATCAAAAGTGCATACATACCACCAGATCAGACCAGCAGGACTATCTGATGGATGCGCACTTTTTGTGTGTGTGCGTGTGTGTGAGAGAGAGAGAGAGACAGAGACAGAGACAGAGAGAGACAGAGAGAGATCATGAGCAAAGACAAACTACCCATGCTCCTTCTGACTACTGTGTTGGTGCAAATGATAAAATAACTCACCTCCAAGCTTTCTGATTGATTGAATTAAAACTAAGATACAGTTTTGGTTAGTGGTTGAAGAAAGAGACGGAAAAGAGATACCTTCTCGTAATATTGCTTCAATAACAGTAAAAACTGGTCAACTGCTTGAAATGCCTTTGATCGAACATCACTGTTGAGAAAAAAAAAAGGAACTCAATCTTGAGATAGCAACAGTCTTAGTCATTTCCCTCCAAGATAGGAGGAGAGTACAAATACCTATACATTAGGTCTCGTAAGTATTTTTTTATTTTTTTTTATTTTTTTTTTTGAATATCATGAAAGCTCCGCACTGATTTTGTCCCCAAAAATGAAAGGGCCCAAAACCAGTACATGTCAATGTACAACATTAAAAAGGAGAAAAAAGTGATGGCTAGTCAAAGAGCAGGTAAACATCTAATCATGTGGGAGGATGATGCAGCAAAAAGAAAACACCTTACCTATCAGGATCAATGGTTAAAACAACAACATTTGGAAGAATCCTAGTTGCAATTTCAGTAGTGTCATAATACGAGCTTGTCGCGCATAAAGCCATGATTCCTGCCTCAACATAATTGTTTAATCAATTAGAAGAGTTGAACAACTACTTAGGGACAGTCTAATCAGAAAGAGAAAAAAATAGATTCAGCAAAAGAATAAAGGAAACATATGAAAATAGAGTAAAAAAGTTTGCCTAGATGCACAAACGAAACGATAGTTTTCAGTTTCCGTCAATGCTGGGAATGTTTAGCATCTTCAAAGCATGTTGTAACTTGTAAGTATACTACTCAATAAAATGTTGATTAAATCACAGAGGGACCTTACCTGCTCCTCTGGCAGGAGAGAAAGTATCGCGCAGTGCACGGACTGTAAACGCATTGATCAACACTCTTTTCCTTGTCTGCACCATAAAAAAACAATATGTGGCATTCTTAAGCAATTTCACTGACACTAGAGAAGGATTAAGATGAGGTAATATGCTGAAAGAAGATATGGCAATCAAAAGACACAACAAAAGATGATGGAAATTGGGAAACTGACCCCTTCATTTAGATGGCTTCCAATGTTACCAAGTAATATCGTGGTGTTGGTTCTTATTGCTGGTTCTTCATCCACCTGCAAGCCTTACAGAAATGAAAAACACATACCAGAGCTCCCAGAAATTGCCTAATAGATGAGTGACTCCTAAAACAAGCACCACAAAGAAAAGACATAACCAATTTTCTGCAGTACCAAGCATATCTTAAAATGCACAGATCTTGCATTATCCACTGATCATGCACTGCCTAATGGAGGGAATTAATTTTTAGAGAAAGAATACAACTTCTGAAGTTCAATAAAAGATGATCTGAAAGACCCAGTAATCATACCTGTAACTTTGACAGGTACTTCAGTAAAGATGCTGAAATTGTTCGCTGAGAAAGCTGTAGTCAAAAAAAGAAAAATGTAATGAACCACTGTCTCCATTCATTGAATTCGGCTGTCATTAGATCTGCTGTATGTGACAGGGCTTCGAAAATCACACTCGCCTTTTAAGGGTTGTGCACAGCATCTTAGAAGACAACTGAGAGATAAAACCTACCTTAGGAGCAAGAATGAGCATAGATTTCAGTGTCAATTCTCGCAGAAAGGCAGATGTATCAGAAAATCCAGTAGCCACATGAGGGTAAACCTAGTCAGCAAGATAGGAGCTTTAGAAATCCAAAATTGGACATGCAAAAATTACTCTTGATATACTCGGAGTATAGAAAGACATCAAGAATTTGGTAGTGGCAGCATACTTGCTCATCAACAATTTGAGCTGATAATGACTCTCCATACTGATCAATGTGCTGCAGGAGACCAACTCGAATAGCACGGTCATTGGACGCGAAAAGCTTCACAATTGTAGGCAGTACCTGAAATCAAACAAATTTAAAATCAGACAACAAAATATAGACAAAGACAGCACTTCCATACATGTTCACATATAATAGATGCGATATCAAAACTCATATAAAAGAAACAGAATAAAAGGAGGACACAACCGATGGACTTAAAAGAGTATAACCTTGGAACTGAATTCTTCAGTAGAGAGCCAGGAACCCATTTTTAACAATGCAGCCAATGCTGGTGCAGCAGCTGAACCAAATTCAAGGGCAGAAGCTAATAAAGGAAGTAACTGTAAAAGCAGGAAATAACATCAACACGCTGAGTTTAAGGAAAATAATTGTTGAGTGTACTATGTCTACAAGGAATTAATGACTGCACCTTCTTCAAAACGATTTGCCGAGGAAGCTGCTCAGCTAAATTTGGCAGCTTGCGGAAGAAGGTGTCTTTCTCAACACTATCCTTTAGATTGAGAATTTCCATGAAATGTATTGTATCCACCAGTTTATTTTGAAAATATTCTGCCATTCCATAAGCACCAACGTTAGTATTATGGCACACAGAAGAAAAGAATTCAGAGAAATAGTTGTCCTAGATCAACAACCCTTGCCATAAAAGGAAAAATGTCAGCACATAGAAAACACACACAGAAACATGAGCAAGTGACCGCAAAGCCACTTTAAAGGAAACAGAAGGTCCTGCAATGAGCACCTTTCACATGCACACAAGTATACCTGAGAGCCAGAAATTCCACAAGACACTCATCTGCTCTTGCAATGAAATGAAATTGCACTTTTCTTTCTTTAACCATTAACCAGATTGTCTATGATCACTTCAATAAAAAACATTTTTTGTTATTTCCTGAAGAGACTTAACTAATGACCAAGAAACCATATACTGAATAGCAACTACCACCAGTTTATCCTCCATAATTAACATTTCATCTGGTATATGGCTCTCTGACAACAACTGGAAATGAATCAAATGCTCTCCACTAATTCCCTGAAGAACTATACATGTATAACTCAAATGAACATTAATCTATTCAAATCAATTTTTATACCTCCAACAATAAGGAGTAAATAATATCAAAAAGTAGTTAGACACTCAAGTTAGAAAACTGACCACTATTCTCTAAAAGCTTTGATGTATTCATCCTGCGGAAGGCATGGAACTCAAGAGCCGCTGATAATCTGGAAGCAGAGACTGCAAGATGAGATGCAAGTGAAACAATAATCTTTCAAGAACCAAAACAAACCAAAATTATAAATCTCTGATGCAATGGAATTAGTATAAATCATTCATCCAGTGAACATGTCCAGACAGCAACCCTTATCAAACACAGTATCTACCTTTGGAATAGAAGCAGTGTTGCGCAACTCCTCTGTTCTGCTCAACTTCATGCCGGAGAAAAGTTCATATATGAGACAGCCTACCGATAAAAACAAACAAAATGGAATGAAATTCTAGAGTCCTGATACAAAAATACACTGAAAAAGGGGGAAAAGAACAAAGCATCTAGTGAGAAAGCAATAAAAGGCAGCTGAATCGACTAGCAGAAACTCAAAACAAAAGAATCTTGCATGAGCATATGTTTGCCATCTTTGATAAAGTGCTGAATCTCCATAGCATGTAATCACAACTCATGTTTTATGCATGAAGTGTGCAAGAGAATACAGACCATACATATAAAACACCTTTGGAAGTGCAAGGACGTGATGGCATTGAGAGGTCATTCTCAGATATCAACCCCTTTCTTATTTTTCATTCTTTTTATTTCTGAGAATAATTTGAGAGAGAGAGAGAGAGGAGGAGGGGAAGGTTCATTGGGTTGTCGAGGAACTTACCTAATCCCCATGAATCAATGGCCCATGGCGGAGATTTTCTGATGGCAGCCCAGTCAGACTTTACCAACTCCATCGGTTTGTATTGTGTTCCAACGAGCCATTCATATTGCTGAACAAACAGATTATAAGATTAACAAAGCTGCAACTTTGATCATTTATCATGCCATGAGAGAAGGCAAAATTACTGATGGTTAATCATAGTCCATCCGTTGCCACTATAGAACAAATATTTTCATATAACAACACAACCTATGGAATTTATTAAACTTTTGCTCTCTGATGCTATTCATTATAAGGAGGACCAGAACAATTTAGAGTTAATTGTATGAACGAAAGAACAACATCAGGTAGAGTGTATAAACTACCAAATTACATTTGAATAGCAAGATACAAATGACGCGAGAAGCATGCTAATAAAGATGTCTTCTAAAAGCCCTCCATCACAAGCATTCATCCAAGACAAAGATAATATAAAATTTTTTGCAAAGTTGACATGTGAATAACAAGTCCAGCTATGTATGCCATGATGATAAATATATGAATCGCTCAAAATGGTGAAGCATCATCTGTATCATGTACTTGTGAATATAGATAAATTCTGGAGCAAGACATGAATATGCTGCACCAATTTCTGTAAACTGCTAGCCCATTGAGTTAAAATGGCTAAATCAAGCAACAAGTAAGGATATTTGATAATGGATATTATAGCACATTTGAAAATCATGCAAGTCCACCTTAATTTTAAAATATAAAAAAAGTGAGGGTCACTCAGCAGGAAACAAGTCATTGAACAATGAAAGAACAGGTTTGCTCGAATAAAATTCTCAATCAACAATTCTTTTTCTTTTATGGGGAGGGGCTGTTAAATAAGGAGATTTTGTTAATGACAGATCACATATCCAAATCAAGATGGACAAATGCACAAGCACTTATCTAATCTTGGCAACAAAAACCACGGTTTCATTTTAGAGCCTGTAAGCCAAAAGGTCTGTACATCACCTCCAAAGTTAGTAGATACTTACCAGCATAGGTCCAGATGCAGAAGGATTGTTCCCATCAAACTCAGATAGAACGTCAAACGCATGCAGCTTCCAGTCCAAAGTCTGAGTGACAACAACACTTGCCACGCATACATTAGCATGAACCTGCACTTGCCAAAATTAGCCTCTACAGAACGGAGAAAAAATATCATGAGGTGATAGAAGGGACAGCAAAGGAAGTTAAACTTCCGTTTTAATCAGATCAGGGAGGTGCCTCCCGTATACTCTCTGATGTAGATGAGACTGAGTCTCTAACTACTAAATTGGGCATCATTCAAACCAAAATTTGAAAATATACGACAGAGAATTCTTCATAGCATCCATGTGACTTTCGTTAACAATCAGCAGCAACTTAGAGACTGAAGCCTAAAGATTTCCTTTTTTGTGTGTGGTCCTTCCTTAAGATCCAGCAAAAGACTTTCCCCATGATAACCCTTCTCTCCAAAGGTGAATTTGTATAGACAAGAACATCCACATCCATTTACCACAATATGGAGAAATTTGACAATCTTAAAACCATATAAGCGTGAAGGAATGAGAAAATCTTTAAGCTGAGCAGCCTTGCCAAAATCGAGTAGGAAGGATCTAATATTCAGAATTGTGTTGACCTGGAATGTCTTCTAATAATTTTAGCTTCTTTTTCCCGTTTTATGGCTTTTGTTTCTGCGTTAACTTCTGCAAACTAGGACAATATTTACCTTTTAATTTAGTCATATTAAAAAAATCAATCATGCTCAAAATGGAAACCAAATCTCGTAAAGTGATATTTAGCCTAGTCACTCTGTCAGCGGCTGAATCATAGGACAAGAGGAAAGATTGACGATTCTAATAGTGACACCACACCATTTTCAGATATTGCCGTAACAACAGCATTTCCCCTCTTCGAAATGGTAAATAGCGGTTCCTTCATCACTCACGAGGAAAAAAATTGAGGTTTGATACTCACAAGTTTACAATCATTATTGAGGAAGCTCACTGCTTTAGCAATTTGATTTAATCCCCATGCGTAGTACTCATCCCTGGCATTGGAAGAGAAAGTTATTGAATAATATACCTAAAACCTAGCAGAAGATTGTAAATACTATCGTTTTTATGCTCCACAGTTGCAAGCAGATTGTAGACAAGACAGTAAATATGACCAAAGTACAAATGAAAGAAGCAGAGTAAATTAAAAAACCAACAAACACCCAGGAAATTTAAAATTTCAATAGGCAAAAAGAGTAGTCATATGTGCAGTGGTATGTCATGGAGTTTGAAACTTCAATTGCAGTAACTTAAGCATCACTATTCCAGTGTTGGTATAGGCTAAAAGATAATGCAGCGCAATAAAAAGGGCTACCAGTGCACACATATCGCTCAAACACAAATATCAGAGCAAAGTAAGAATACCATACCTCTGAGTACCTTCTAAACCCAATTCCTTTATCTTTTCAGACAAAGGCATCACAGGCTCTGTGACTATATAAATGGTAACTTTCATGGTGGCACCATCAGAAACTTCAGCTTCAGTACTATGGAGAAATGATAGTATATTCGGATGCCTCACCTGTAAAAACGCAATCCTTTGATAAATACAATCCAGATGTCTTTCTGAAACAGATAGCACAGATATTGACCATCAAACTTCTCTCTGCATACTATGAAGGTGATGATACAGCTTCCGAAAGAAGCTTGGTGCGACTAAACCTCAAACTCTAATCATGTGTTATCAAGCACTACAGATTTACTCAGACACTTCATTTCCTATATGACTTCTTGGTATAAATCCCTTTTTTTTTTCTTTTGGTCAGGCTATACATCCAGTTAAAAGATAACAAACAGCTTACCGTTCGAAGACGTTTAACACCATTTCGACCGGCAGCAAGATGTCCATCCTGGGGATTGTTCCCCGAAAGGGAGAATATAGAAACTGGAGATCCATCATCCTGGATTAGCCAAAAGCAGTCCATAAGGAAAAACAATTACCAGAAGGAAAATAGTCCGTCTATTCCTCCAAAAGTGGGAAAAACATCCTCAGATCAAGGGATGCATCAACAAGCACTAGCATTATGTTGCACAAAACTAAAGGAGAGCATCATTGGTATGGCCAAAAATAACATTCCAATGGAATCAAACAATCGCAGCTTTACTCATATAGTGATAAAAACAGAATATTGAGCAACAAAAGAACATCTCCGGAGTGTTCATGGAAGAGTGGACATAAGTACTTCAAAGTATATAGCCAAACAACCTACTCTCTCCACTCGTTGACATTGATTTCACAACAAATCATACTTTCCAGAGCGAAACTCCGCTCCTCTAGAATTTCCCCTAACGCATTTGCACCGGACGGACTTAGTACCCCTGGCCTTCAAAGTGAACATTCCCTGATCAAATTCACCAGCTAACTTTCATTCCGCACCGTTCACTCGAATCAAGCCAGACTTCCCACGGCAAAAAATCAACTAGACGCGACCGCATTCATCAAGACCTCTCCAAACCATACACCTACAATCTCACTCCGCCCAGATCGCGTCCCACCCCACCGCTCCCCCCCACCGCGCAAATCGCATCGGCGATCGCACCCGCCCAAGCACGCAGTAGCATCAGCTCCACCAATCACAATTCGACACGAAGAAGGACGGACAATCATACCTTGGAGGTGCCGCGGCAGTGAAGCCAGGAGCCCCAAGCGGAGGAATAGGGCTCGCCGATGTTGTACGGGAGATCCTTGACCCCGGTGCCCGATCCACCGACGACTCCTTTCAAGAACTTCAACATTCTATCCTCCTCGTTGCTCCTCCCGATTCCGAGCAGCTGCCACTGGTATAATTCAGCGTCCGCCGCAGTTGGGACAGCGGGAGGGAGAGATCTGCGAACGAGGTGGCGCGATCTGCGAGCGGCGAGGAGAGAGAAGGAGGAGACGGAGGAGAGAGAGAGGGACGATGGACTCGGGGTAGGCAATAGAAACTGGGCATATGATTAACGCGATCCGGTGCTTCTCAGTCCCATCGGAGTTTCCGACTGCCCCCAATCGGATCGGATCGGATCGGATCGCCTGTTCTTCGAATTATCAGTTTTTAACTGGGAAACTTTCTGAACTTTGAAATTGTGTCGATTTTTTTCTTTTTATCGAACAAATTGTGTTAATTGAGTTGTTAATATTTTAACGTTTTATCAATTAAATCCATTTGATTAATCTTAATCGGAAATTACTTATGTAAAAGGTTCACCATCCTATGTCACATCTTCTCATTTCTTTTCTTTTTTTATTACTTTTTTTTAATCGAGTGCCGATGAGGGTCGTTAGCCACAAGCTAGGGCCGGCAACCCTCGCCCAACATTGGGAAAGGGCGTCATGGCCCTTAGCGACTTTAGGCAAGGGTCGCCGATGGCCGGCGAGGGTGACACTAGCCTAGCAAAGGCCATCACTCACCTACAACCTCGCCTGGGTAGGGTGAGGGCAATTCTCATCTAATCATGGCTATCGACGATGGCTGGCCATTTCCTAAGATTGGCCGCACTAACTAAAAGGAAAGAAAAAAATTTAAAAATTTAAAAGTTATCAACATCGGCGTCGGTATGTCACTTAGGATGATTAACACTAATTGGACCACCATATCAACATTATTTGATCAAAATTAGTTGAATGGACTCAATTCGTAAAATGTGAAAAAAAAAAAAAAAACTTAAGATTCAATTGACGCCATTGAAAAATTTAGAAGTAAATTAACTAAAGTGCAATATATATATAACTTTTTGAATAATTTTTCCATAAAACTTACGGTGGATTGCATCCCCCTTAAGATTTTTGCCCTTCTTATAAACTGCATCCCGACTTATCAGTTATTTTGCAATCCATTTCGTCGAGTCTTGGAGTTTCAAGCTGAATGTAGGAGTGTCCCCTTGGAGTTGGCTCAGGCTGTTTATCAATCGGAGCTCCGGTCATGCCTTTGTCATGTAATTAGCACATTTTACAAAGGGCAAATTCGTCAAACAATTAAAGCAATTAAATTTTCCACCAAGGTTTGGCACTCGTTGTAATTTGCAACCTAACTTTTCGATTATTTCATTATTTCCCAATGAAGTGTTTGAAATCGGTTGCAATGTCCTCTAAAGTAGGAGTGACCAACCCTAAGGTGGACAGATTTCCTGAAACCTACCTTGTTAGAACTTATTCCTAATTTTTGGAACCTATAATTTATCTTGTTTGCCCTGGAGCTAATCACGTTTTTTTGATCAGATTCCAAAGTCTACCAAATAATTGATTTTTTTTTCTTTTTTGCTTCTTTTAAATTGAGGTAAACAACAATTATAATAAAATGGTATAAGCAACAAAACGACTCAAAGTAAGACATCAATATATATAAACTAAGCAAGCAAGTCTCAAGAGTTCTTTTACTTTGTTTGCTTCTGCTGGGGAAAAATTCAGCAAGTTATATCAGCAAAACGAAATAAGATTATTTGTGTGTGTAAGACTAGTAATTCCTATAATATATATATATATATATATATAAAGAGAGGAATATAAAGTAATAGAGAAGTTAAGTTTATTTAAGAAAGATATATCATACTTTTCCAACTAGGTTCTAACTACTGACTTCCAGGTGGAACTTACACGCACCTATTTCTAAAGTCAGCTTGGTCTAACTCCTAGGTAGAACTAGGCCGATTGCACAACCCTTGTCCGTCGTCTAGATTTTGGCTAAAAAGGGTGACACAGTGTTCATGGTGACTCAATCCCAATAAAGGTTATATGATATATACTTATAGAAGGGAGTAATTACAATAAGGGTACAAATATACACATAATTACAAAATACCCTATAATACATATAAATTACACATTAGCACCCCTCTCAATCCAAAGTAGGTGTAAAAACTAAAAACTGGGAGATTGAATCTCAATAGCACATGAAGCATATTAGATAGAGATGTAGAGGGGAGTTGCGAGTCTATTGTAGGAGTGATCTGGTCGAGAGAGGAGCCAAGTTGGGACACAGTGAGCAAGCTCGGAGGGAAAGATAATGGAGGCAAAAAAGAATTAGAAACGGGTTGAGTAGGTTGAGAGGAGGAGAGAGGCATATTAGGAGACTGGGCTAGAGAAGAATAAAGAGATGGATGAGGAGGTCCAGGATCATAGGAGGTAGAAGGAAGAATAGATTGATTGGAAGAAACAAAAAGCGAAGGAATTGATATGGAACAGTGGGTTATGAGACTAAAAATTGAAGGTTTTAGTGAAAAGGGAAAACTCTCCTCATCAAAATGAACATGACAATTGATAAAAACATAATCACTTGACCGATCAAGGCAAGGATAACTTTTATGATTTACGCGTGTCCAAGAAATACAAAGAATGAGGTGCTAGCTTATGAGAGATGATACCAAAGAAAAGGATAATATGCACACCGAAAAACTTGAAAGAACAAGTAATCAAACTTGAACCTAAATAGACAATGGAAATGAGAAATGTTAAATATAACAGAAGTAGAAAGCCAATTAATAATGTAAACAATGGTGAGAGAAGCATAAACCTAATATGAAGGAGGCATATGAGCATGGATTAATAAGATTTGAAGCATATTGACTAAATGTTTAATTTTGCATTGTGAGAAACCAAGTTGAGATGGGATGTCTGGACAAGAAAAACGTTGAATATTACCATTTTTAGGTAAGTGTGTTTGGAACGCTTTACTGATATACTCACCTCCAACATTAGTTTGTAAAAATTTGATGTTAGCATTGCACAAATCTTCAATAAAAACAGAAGTGATGAAAGTGTGTAAGCACTTCTGATTTATTTTCCATGAGAAAGACCCAAGTGAATCGAGAGTAGTCAACAATAATGACACAAAATATTTGAAATCTTACGATCCATTCGTTTCGCGAAAAATCTAGCATCTCTGGAAAATATTTTTCAAGAAACCATTTTACAGAAAAATGTAATTATTTTCTGGTGTTCACCCGGAACCTGAAAATGAAGTGGCAAAATCCGCTATTTGATAAGAAAAATCTTTTCAATAAGAAAAATATTTTCATTCATACACTCTCTTTCATTTATTTTATTTTTAAAATTGATTTTTAATTATTCTTATTTTTCAAAAAATCGATTATTAAATTATTTTTTTCTTTTTCTTTTCTTTTCTTTATTTCCTTCTTCTTGGCCAATCGCCGGCCATGGCGATAGCCGACAACGGCCAACAACCGGCCACGGGCGAGCCTCGAGCTCGCCGACAAGCACGAGGCTTTCCCACCTCTGGCAAGCTTAGGCTTGCCACACGAGCCTTAGGCTTGCCACTCACCAAATTAGCAAACGCATGTCAAGCTTGCCAATTTGGTGAGGCTGAGGCCAACAAGCTCAAGACTCACCAAATCAATAAACGCGCAAGCCTTGAGCGCAAGCCTCGCCACAAGCTTGCGCTCACCGATCTACCATTCACTAGCCTCAAGCCTAACCAAATCAACGAGCTCCAAGCTCGCCGGCCTCAAACCTCACTAGTCACCGAGCCTCAAGCTCGATGCTCGCGCTTGCCAGAGGTGGGTGAGCCTCATGCTCACCGATGAGCTCGACGCTTGCTTGTGGCCGATCACCAACTCGCCATGACCAACGACTAGCCAAGAAAGAAAAAAGGAAAACAAAGAAAAGGAAAAGGAAAAGAAAAAAAGAAAAAAATAATAATTTGAATTTAAAAATATATTTAAAAAAGTGGAAAATATTTTCCCCTAGTTTAGAAGAATTTTTTACCTCTATGGAAAATGTTTTCCCTAAGCAATTCATTTTCCATGAAACGAACATCGAAAATCCGGAAAATATTTTTTTGGAAGTTATTTTCCGTGAAACGAACGGAGTCATAATTAGATTAAATTGAACTTGTCCATACATCAGAATGAATCACAACTAAAGGAAAAGATGCATGATGACTAACAGACTCAAAAAGCATTCAATGAGATTTGCCTATGAGACGAGGCTCACAAGGTACCCACTTAGAGTCATAATTGCAAACACAACTCAAAACTTGTTTATTTGAATGGCCAAAATGAGCTTGCCAGTGAGTGAGTGAAGCACAGGAAACCATGATAGGATACAAGTGAGATGTCACCATTGAGTTGGAAATCGAATAAAGACCATCAAAAGAATCAACTTGGAAGAAAACTTTTCGATTTGTTGGTCTTTAAGAGAAAATGATGAACCATTAAAATTAATGGCACAAAAAATTTTACAACGAAATTGAGTAACTAATAGGAGATTGCGAGGAAGATTAGGAACATGATAGACGAGAGATAATAGTAAAGATTGAGAACCAGTACATAAAAAGGCTTTATCAACTGAGATTTTTTCAAATCATAAAAAGGTCTAGGATTTCATTACTATCACTAGTCATGTATGCCAATGCTCTAATGTCAAGATATCAAGTTGAATGAGATCTCACCAATCGAGAGAACTGAGGAGTCTAACAGATCAGTGGCGATGAAGGCATGGTTGAATTGTTGTCAAGATTATAGCGCGATGTGCCCAACTACGTTACAAATCTGATATGTAAGACAAGATCTCGATCCGAGAATATCTCCCTCTGTGAATGGGGGAACATAGGGCTTCAAGCCACCAGGAGGCCAACTGGAGGAGGTGGAGGAGACATAAGAGGGCTAATAATGACTACGAACTGAATCCATCATCAAAAGTTACGGCCTCTAGAATTATGAACTCAGTTGATCACACGAGAACCATCCACCTTATCCCTGACCAAAGTTACAGCCTCTAGAGTTACGTCCACCTCCAAATCCTCGAAACGATGGACTAGGTAAAGAGGCATGACCGATCAAAGCATAATGAATATCATATGAAGATTATGCATTCAATTTTCGAAGAAATCGTTCTTCTTGAACGAGAAGGTGCGAACGCATATCACCAAATGATAGAACTATAGAGCCATTCGTGACCATGGTGACAAAGAATCGTACATAGATGGGAGCCCATTGATGGCTTAAATCACCAAGTCCTTATCAGAGACGAAGCAATTGATTGTAGTGAGAGAGTCCAGAATTGACTTCAAATGTTTGAAATGATCAGACATTGAATGATCGTTTTCTTTAATAGCGTTCTAAAAATCAAGTTTTAGTCTTCCTTGGCCACGTGGCGATCAATAAAGCGTTGTCCTAGAGCAAGTCAAATCTCTCAAAATGTTTGAAGGCCATGAACTTCATGGAAAATCACGACTATAAGGTCGAATTGATCAAACTACAAACGCATTGATCTATCTTTATTGAGGTGGAATATGAGGTATTGACCATTACAATGCCATTCTGATCATTAATAAGCTATGACAAACGTGGAAAAGATCTATCCACATAATCCAACAGATTGTTGCAAATCAAAACATATTCAAACTGAGATTTCCATAGGAGATAATTGTTTATATCAAGTTTAATGGAGACAAGATTTGTGATGTTGGGAAGAACAAGAGATGGCGAGGTTGATTGCACGACCGTAATTTGAGCAGCAACGGAGATCGGAGCAATAGAGAATAGGGAAGAAGAGGTGAAAGTGGGCAAAGTGTTATAGGGAGCTGATGAGAAATTGGGATTAATAGATAGAGAAAATGATAAGTAAAAAGATGGTAGAAAAGAAAGAAAAAATAGAAATGTATTGGACATTAATAAAATAGTAGTTGGAGCCAAAAAGTGTTGATTTCGAGTGGAGATGTTAAAGATTGTGATGGGTTTTCCGCTTTGATACCATGCTGATATGTAGAATTAGAGAGAAAATAAAGATAAAGTATATAGTGGCTTAACCCTAATCAAGATTGTATATTATGTATTTACAGGAGTAACTAATTAAAGTAAGAGTACAGATAAAACGTAATTACAAAAATGCCCATAATCATATAAATTACACATTAACACAAATATCCTTCGAATTGTCGAAGTTATAATAATTAATCAAAACATATATATCGTTTTAAAAAACCACCTCTTAGTGCTTGCAATATAGGTAAGACACAAAGCAAATTAAAAAAAAAAAAAGCAAAGACAAATCTTAACATTACCGGACACAATACAATTTACACATTTTGTTTGATAAACTAAAATCTTTATTCTGTAAGTCAACTAATTTATTGTTAAATAAAATATGCGAAATTTAGTGCCAACATCTCTTTATAAGAAGCGTAATACAAGTATTAAATGTTAATGCGGCATGACGATGTGTCAAGTTTTATTATTACAAGTAGAAATTAATAAAATACTTTACTTCTATGATGGCAAAATTTATCGGAGGCTAACGGAATATAAATTTATCACAAATGTATCAGTTTAGGATTTTTCTTAGTATTAATTTAAAAATCATATATAGCTCATGGATTGGGCTCCATTGATCTCAAATCAAAGTTTTCTAAAAAGTGATAAGATAGGCCCAACAGTAGACCAAGTACTCTCTTTTTATCCCAAATTAAAAAGAGATAAGAGATATGGAGCTTGACTTAAATTGAAAAGAAGAAACTAGCTATGAAAACATGAAAGAAAAGTATGGGAGTCCTTTTCTTGACTTGGCCTAGGTGCATTGCAACAAGCCCATTTTTTGAAGAACTTGATTTTGACATCAACTAATAAATGAAAACATAACTCTTTGCTTGTTGCCCTCTAATTCTTTCAGCTTGAATTGTGACTGGGTCATATTATCAAGGGTCTACATTATCTTGCTTGCGCACATTATATCAAAACCTTTTTACGTGACTGAATTTCAATCTCAACAAAGAAATGAAAAGTATAATTGTTTACTTGTTACCCTCTTATTCTTTTAGCCATGGCTGGATCATATCATCAAGTGCCTACACATGTCTAGCCATGTTAACTAGATATATCATTAAAAGTGAATGCGTTAAAAATTGAATAACATTTCCTATTTGGTGACTCAACAATTATATTTTTATTATAAAAAGAACATCGTTTAATCTAACCCTTGGATCAATTGTGGTATTCGATACAGCATTGTTAGCTTAAAAAAGAAAAGAATATTGAAGCTTAGCTTCATGCTATTAATGAAGATAAAAAGGGATGTGCATATATCCAAGCTTTACCATAGGTGTCCCACACCCAACTCAAAGGTTCAAAGTTGGCAAGCCCATCACCATAGTTTCACCAAGATGTCATAGTAGCCCATAATCTCTCTATACAAAGTATGTGGCAACCAGACAACGTAGCAAGAGTCATTCAAAGATTCACTCACGATGTGAATCGAACCCATGAATGTGTGGAAGACAAGTGACCCTTTTACCACTAGACAAACACCTAGGTGGTCAAAAAAATACAAATCTGAACATTATAAACACTATTGTATTCTACAAGCTTATGCTAGGTAATTAAGTAACTTCATTAGGAGGAATTTATTTTCCAATTCTCTTTTGAGAGCTTTTGCCTTTAAGCATGGTTTTTTTCTCTAAATTTTTTCAAACTAGCCAAATATGCAACCCTGGGTTGTTTTGACTTCTCCATTTTAACATGGATGAATGTATCCACAAGCTCTTGTATCCTCCCAAATTGAGATTCCTATTTGCTTTTTATTTAACTTGACCTATATTACATATTTTCATGCATAAAGACAAGGATTGCCATCCCCAATGGCCAATCACCTTTTTCTCTATTTATTTACTCCCTTGCAAATGCCAACTCAGCTAGGGTGTTCCTTCATGGAAATAACTGCCTTCCTCTATGTGATAACCTTCTTTGAATTAGGGTTTCATTTTCTTGATGTCCCCAGTTTGATCGAGTCCAAGAAGGCGGTCCGACGATTGGAAAAGAAAAAACGAGTCTACCGAGTTGTAGTACCCCAACTCATCTTCCTTCAATACTCTAAAGAACCCTAGAAGGAGTAACATTTTCGCCATTAAGGGTCTACCTAGTTCAAACACGTAGAACATTCTTCAAGGTCCAAGCCGTTGATTCAAAGGGCAAAGTCTTCCTCTAGACAAAGAAACTATCGATACACAGCACTGCCATATATAAAACCTTTGAATTTCCAAGAACCCAAGACCACGACCAAGTCCGCGGTCCTCCTTCCTCGTACCGTGTTCGAGAGCACGCGAATACTTTGAATTACAAGGATAAAAGTTTCCACAAACTTTCACCCCTCCAAACCCTTAACAAAGCACCAAATTAGAAAGAAAGAGGGACGGAGGGAGAGAGAGAGAGAGAGAGAGAGAGAGACTACAAAAAGTAGCATTTACCTTCTCCCATTTAAATATATCATCTCATGTCCTAAGTTGGCCTATTCATCTTCCAAAATTTCTGACGGCCAACGACCCACCATACACAAACACAACAGAAGGAAAAAATTCTCAAAACACCTCTCGGAAAAGATGGACGACATCATAAATTTAATCCTTCGAGGTTGCGGGTTGGCCAGAGACCTTGAGCAGGACCTCCCCAACTTGGCCAACCAACCAAACCGTCTTGCCGTCTCCTGTGAAGAGATCATCCAGGCCTTCAGCGTCATTCGAGAACGGCTCGGGCACAATCCTCTAGACGCTGGCTCAGGCGGGTACCGCGAGATGCAAGAGATGCATCGGTCGGAGGTTCAAGCCGGTAGTGGTGGCAGTAATTTGGGGGTGGCTGAAGTCGTCAGACTATGCACAGAGCATTCTCCAGCAAGCACAGTATTGGGCCAGGACGAGCGGAGCAAGAACAGGCGACATAGAGGGGCGACCGGTGCCAATGGAAGCCGTGGGTGCAGTACCTGGTGGTGGAGGGGAAGAGATGCAGGCAATCGATGGGTCATCAGATCGTCGAAGATCTGCTTCCTCGTCCTCAGAAAGAACAAGAAGAAGGTACGAAAATCTCTTAAGTTCTGACTTTGATGAAATCAATGTACATTGGACACAGTCATATACAATTGTGTAGTTTAGATTATATAATATTTATTGATCTGCATTATGGTCTTCCTAATGGATAGAGTGGATTACTTAGAGTTCCTTTGGTGTAAGAGAAGAAAGTAAAAGACGTTTGATTCCGGCGTCAGGCTAGATAGTTTTGTTCATCAATCTATTTATCTGTTTGCAATTGCCTAACTTTAAAACCGGAGTCATCGTAAGTACAGCGGTGAGATTATCCATGGGTTGATTATAATCAAGCTTTTATCTTCGTTTAGTGTGTTTAAGATATAGCTTATATACTTGTGGCTTTGTACAACAAGTTAAAGAAATTTCAACTCGGTTTCACCACCGTATTGTTATTGCAGTTCTTTCTTCTGCTCTTAATCCCATCTTCCTTTGTGTTTGCTATCTCTTAATTAAAAAACATACCAAGATTTTGGTAAATTTTCAAACCACGCAATTTGAAAACCACGTGCCATGAGGTGAAATTTTCACATAGACCGAGCGAGATATTTCCGAGTCTCAATCAGTATTTCTCCATTTTTCAATGACCTCTGAAACATGCCATCTTCCTCTCTTGGCGATCACACAATTTGGCTTGGCAAATGAAAGCATTCATGCCCTTCCCCACGTGAAATGTGAAAGCTGGGACCATCTCCTAAACCCAATTCATACCTTGCTCAATCGATGCTTATCGGTTAATGCCCTGTCCCTCAATGTGGCTTGTTGGGCACCTCTTGCGGCTTTCGACGATTCCCCAACATGACGAGCGCCCCCAGTTACTTTTGACTCACCCCATGTACGATCCAAGAGTAACCGAAAGCAACATAGGAACGAAGAAAGGAAAAGAGAGGGGGGGCTATGACAAAGAAAGCAAGAATTTTCTGAGTTGGTTCTTCGAAAAGGCTCTCCATCGGGACGTTACTTCTTAGTAAAGAACTCCACCACGCTAAGCTCCGCATCTGGTTTGGCTCCCTTCATTGCATATTCAATAATTAAACCCTTCATCCTGGCGGCACTAGCGTTGACTTTCTTAGGCCACCCAGTTTCTTGAAAATTGGCGAGCAAGCACGAGGATGTTACGCACTCATTGGTTTCGCTCTTAACGATAAGCTATCTAATTCGTATCGTTCTGCTTCGTGTTTTAATTATACTTTTCGTTAGCATCGAGATGAAACGAGCCCTTGGTCCTTGGATCTCTGGGTGAATATACCTGGAAAGTGTCATATCTTTTCCCTCTTTTAGGGATTACAGTGTTTATTTTTCCTTCAATCTTTTAGGAATTACAATGTTTATTTTTTCTTCAATCTCTTTCCAGGAATAGTGACGCGGAGAAAAGGACGATTAGGGTTCCAGCGCCAAGAATGGGCAACACGGAGATCCCGCCAGAGGATGGCTACACTTGGCGAAAGTATGGTCAAAAGGAGATTCTTGGGTCAAAATTCCCGAGGTATGTCGTTGACCCCACCACACCCTCCTCCCCCTTGCCCTAATCACACGTCAATGTTACCACCTTCGAGGAAAATGGCATCCTTAAAATTCATATAAACCGTGTTCACATTATGATTAGAAAAAGAATTCATCTGTGAACTAATTTGAATCTCAGATCATATCTTGAGGACCATCTATTAAAACGATGCTCTCATGTATATTGTGTTTGGGTAGATGAACGGTCAAAGTCTTCAGCCACATCTTCCGTTTAACATACCACCATGGCTTTTCCAACTCTACTATCTGTCAACATCTTTTGATTTCATTGGCTCCGGAAATTGTAGTGCGGGTGCGTACCGGTAATATCATACATAGGATGTTCGTTCACCCCAGAAAAACCCGACATCGATGGATTTTTTCTAACTTCTTCCTTCTGTTCAACGGTCAAATGGTGTCCGAGCCGGTTTCTACGCACCTTCTTCAGATCAGTTGAGTTTGATTTCTTGTTGAAGCGGCGATGAAAAGGGAAATGCACGCTGTAGAGGTGACATAAAGCAGAGATATCTCCTATAATTGACCCAATACAATTTCTTTGAGAGATACTGTAGACATAATTTCCTGGTGGGGTCTAACGTAATCTTCGCAAACTTAGAAAGATCAATCAAATCGAGTCTCCAACAAGACTTTGACCCCGTATTTTACCGATTAAAGTTGATTAGTCATCATCAAATTAAGAAGTATCGACGAAGGGAGAAAGTGCTGAACGGTCTACTAATTCGCCGGTCATCATGACTTGAAAGAGTGCCACTAAAATTGAACGAAGTATTTGACCAGACAACACATAGTATGATGAGAGACAATGTACTTAAAACAGTGTTACTAACAAATACTACTAACTTATAAAGAATTATTCGACTAGAATAATCGTTAATTAAGTGTAAATTTACCCCTTATGAATGTAGAGGATCTCAGTTCTTTATGACAATCACTTGAGGAAATTCTTTTTTCATGATATGTGTATGAAAGCTTATGCACAAATGCATGTGAATTGTAGAGTTTTATTTTTGAAAGAACAATCTTTCGATACGATGGTGTACCAAGCGATGTTGAAGTGTAAGTTTCTCCCTTGCAGGGGCTACTATAGGTGTACCCATCAAAAGCTGTACCACTGCCCTGCCAAGAAGCAAGTGCAGCGGCTCGACAACGACCCGTTCACGTTCGAGGTCACATACCGCGGTGACCACATATGCCATATGTCCTCGACCGCACCATCGATTCCACACCCGCCGCCGGCTTCGCTCGATATGGCTCCCATCGCTGCCACACAGCCATTTTGGCATCTGTATCAGCCCCGCAAACCAGATGGCTACCGCTGGACTTCAGCATGGGCGGTGCGAGCGGGAGCAGAAACATGGCGGTCGGAGGCAGCGGTAGTGGCAGCGGCAGCGAGGCGGGCCCTTCCACTAGTGGAAGTAGACGTGGTAAAGAGCCTGAGTATCCACTGGTGGCAGATTTGGCGGATGCAATGTTTAATTCTGGCAGCAGCAGCACCAATAGCATGGACTTCATCTTCACATCTTCCATGGAAGATAAAAGGGATGAAGAGGATAAAAAAGATTGATGACTGACGAGCACCGAGAGGACAAGAGAAGTAGCTGTTTAGATAATATTTTTCTGGGGAAAGTTTTGAATAATTGCTTTAAATTGATGAATTGGTGAATTGATGATTAGCATTTTCCTTGCTATTACCATGTTGTAATTATTATTCCAGGTACATTCTTTAGAACCCAATGTAACAAAACATTGGTCGCTCGGCTGTACCCGAAGGTGATCGCATTATGCATTTTGATTTGTCGCCCATTTACTGGGTTTTGACTGTCAGAGGTACGAGGCTAAATGTTTTTTGTGCCTGTGTAGAAGAGATTGATTCAGAGATAAAGAGATTGAAATCGAGTTGTGGAATTCTATCATTTCGTGTCCAATAAGGATTTCTTTTATTGTCGATAGGTGTAATAAAGTTGTTGGATACAAATTTGAGTGACCGGTGATTTTGTTTCCAGATAAAATGTTGGGAATTTACCAACACTATGAGCAAATCAGCAG
The DNA here is from genome assembly GCA_014182565.1 of Eucalyptus marginata. NCBI lineage: Eukaryota > Viridiplantae > Streptophyta > Magnoliopsida > Myrtales > Myrtaceae > Eucalyptus > Eucalyptus marginata. The sequence continues at coordinate 519,711 of CM024594.1, read as the reverse complement.
CTTTTTTTTTCTTGTCCTCATATATTGCAAAATTGGCACTTCTTTCACTAACTACCGTCTATTAGTCATAGATCGTCAACGATTTGAATTTACCAACTCTTGTATGCAGAAATTAACCAAAATTAGAATGATTTACCAATTGTTGTATGCAGAATTAGGGCATATTTGGTAACATGATTAAAGTGTCTGATTCTATTTTTTTGTCCCCCGAAAATAAATAAATAAAATAGTAGAAATCCATTTAATAAATTTTTTATTCCCAACAATAGAATTGAAACAAAATCAAGTAAAAAAAAAAAACTTATTTATTCCCAGGAATAACTCCAAAATCAAGCCTTTCATTTTTTTTTTTTTGTTCTCTTTTTTTTTTTCTTCTTTTCTTTTTCCTCTTCTTCTTCCTCTAACTAGTTGCCGACCTTGTCAGCCCGAGCACCGAGTTAAGGCGAGTCTCGCCGATGGCCGGATGAGCTCAACCTCACCGGGGGTCGGTGAGGCTCCCTTGAGGCTAGCAACCAACAAGAAGAATAATAAAAGGAAAAAAAGAAAAAGGGGGGGGTGGGGGAGGGGAATGTAATAAATTTATTAAAAAATTAAAAGAAATTATAAGTTACAAAAAAAAATTTGAGAATTGTACCCAGCAATTTCTATTTCGGAAAAGAAATTTTGTAAAGTTACTAAATGTCGTCAAATGCTCAAAAACTCATTTTGAGCAAAAATTGTTCCTATCAACATAATAGTTACCAAACACACCCCTAGTCATCGATGGACTGGTAAAAAAGAATCATAAACCCATTTATTAATCCATATATGATGAAGTGAGTTGTTATATGAATTAAATATATTCAATAAATAGGTTATAAATAAGTTTACATTACTTAGACTCAATCCACTTTGTTCTTTGCCATCTCTCGCATTTACTCGATCTCGTGCTCAATCACTCCCTACTCTCATCTCAATTTGGATATGAGTTTTCCTAAATTGTATTAAATATAGAAGTGTTTTATGAATATAGGTTGAGTCGGGTATGAGTCACTAAATTTGCATTGTATGGAAATTGATTTATTTGGGTCAAATAATTTTTTACTCGATCTGACCAACCCTTTTAACAAGTCTAGTCATAGGTTATTAACTCTTGCTTGAGTTGCTTATCAACGTTTAATTCTTTTTAATTCACCAACTTTTTTATGAAGTTATCAACTTTTATTTCCGTTAACTAGTAACACCTTACATTCACTAACTATGTTAGAAATTACTGACCAAAATTAGCATATTAACCTGCAAAATTAGGTGCCACTTATATGTTAGCAATGCTCCGAATCAAGACCAAATGTAAGAACTAAAAGTAAAATCGAGAAACCGACTATCATAAACTTCATCACGAATTAACGATAAGCACAAATTATGAGATTGTTTGGATAAGAGATTAATCTTAAGATACTGAGACCTCAATCATCCTTCGAAAATCGATTAATTGATAAATTTTTTCCTTAAATAAAAATCCAGGACATAAAAGTTAATGCCCCAACTCAAACTACACCCAAAATAAAAAAATTTTGACCAAAAAAACAAAAAAAGCAGACCTGACATGTGGAATATGCAATTACATGAGGTCGTCAAAGAAGAGAAAATTCAGCTCCTTTTTTTGACAATTTTTTTCCCCTCGTTTTAATTCTAGAACATCCATTCCCCGTTTTTCAAGCATATATGCTGTCGCTTCCCAACAAGTCCATGTCCAGGATGCCCGAAAAGTAAGCATTTCTCGAAACATGGGAACGAAGCATAGAATAGAACCCTCTAAAAAAAAAAAAAAAAAAAACAAGAAAGCGCATGTGAACGTGTGTTCTCGGCGATCTCCAGTAGCTGCCTCCCGAAAGTTGTCATCATGATTAACAAAAGGAGGTGATCTTTTCACGATTGAAAGATCCAATCCATGTGGGATGAGTCTTATTGAGAGTGAATGATGCCTGCCGCCTTCACACGTTATTGACGAAGACAATGTATTTGAGTCAGATCAAATGGGCAGATCACGAACTTTGTCGATCATCCACACATGCCTCTTTCATCGAGACGTTTGCCGGGGCGGTTTCGTGAAATATGGGATGAGATCTTTGCTTGGGCACCAAAGTCGGCAGTGATCATGAACCCGGGCGCAAAGGGTCAAGTAACCAACATGGAGGTCTATACTGAGTGGGCCATGATCACAAAGAGAGATGCGGGAGAACTTTCAACGAAGAAGAGCAGTAGTAATCATGGCTTTCTTGAAATTTCTCACGACATGCGCCTCCGGAGGGAAGTCCTTTGAAAAGATCAACATGCGGGGGGTCACTGTCAGTTGGTTCGATGTCTGAGGGACGACAGGAGTGTGATTTTTAGGGTTCTTGATTTGCAGTGGGAGGTGGGCCTTCTAGAATCATTCAACGTCATAATCATGATGTGATGAGCGATTGCCCTCTGATCTTTCTGCGACGTACGCATTTTTAGGTTAAGGGGTGATGGATTTTATTGCAGAAGACGTTCGGCGAGGAACCCTTTTTTCTGTTCATACGGGGCTTGTAACTGGAGAGGCACAATCAAGAACGTACTGAAATCGTCCTAATCACTCTACATTCGGATGCTGTTTCATCAAGAGTTGCTCCTGGCAAGAGAAAGTATTCCAGTTTTCCAGACGTCCATGTCATGTCACGCTCGATTCAAAGCATTAAACCGCTTCCATGTTTGTCTCCATCGATGGCTATCCGTCGATGATGACGGGTTCTAGTGGGAACGCTCGAAAGATGATGAGAACCGCACACTCCAGGGTCCATAACTAAAAAGGCTAAAATGGATGGTAAAACAACAGTTGGAAACAGATTGATTGATTGATTGAGAGAGAGAGAGAGAGAGAGAGAAAGGTAGGGGTATCCTTGTCTTCATGTTCTAATTTTTCTCGTTATTTAGTTTGCAGTTCCACCAATTTTCAACTTTAATCCTTTGAGTACGCTCTGTCTTTGATCTTCTCACTTTTAGCGACAGCTCTGTCCCACTTTGCCTTTACATCTTCTGCTTGTGGAAGAAAACCGATTCTTATCCTTCCCCCCCAAGATATAATTACCTAGCAACTTCTTGGAAGATTCCTTTGCGATTTGATGTATTGAGGTCCAGTGGGACTAAAATGCACATCATAGATTCTCTTTTTGGAATATCAACTACCTTAATTATCATGGACAGCTCATTCTCAAGTTTAACTCTAGTGAGGATTATGTTGACTGTATTCCTTCCAAGCGTTTTGTTCAAGATATTTAACTAGAAAGCTCGTGATCTTTCGTTATATCTATAGTTATAACTTGTAAAGCGACAATTATACACTCTAACGAAAAAAAGAAAATCGTGCACAAATTTCCAAACAGTAGCATAATCTTTTTAAAAGTTTCGCCATAATCGATACAACCGAGCCCGTCTAACTTTATCCGAATTCAAAGCATATTCAATTTTTTCCTGTTCACACTTTTCTTTTCACATCTTATAGTTTGACAAATTGGAGTACCAACTGGTCCCACCGGTGTGGAAACAAAGCTCCACTAATGAAGACATCAAATAATTAAGCATACTTTTCTCTGAGGCCAAACGGTTTTAACCCATAATGGGACTTGCTCAAAAGAGAAATGCAAGTAAAAGAATCCATCAAATCATTCACGGTATCATTAATCCCATCAACAACGCAATTTTTTCGTAGTAGCAAGCTGTTATTTCCATTGAACAAAAGGAAAGATAAAGGCACTCGCCAGTCTAGTCTGGCTTTTCTATACCCCGAATTAGTTTCTACGCTCCCTCACCTCACTAGCCAAAAATTCAGTTGCATCAAAGGAGAAATCACCATCAAAGCTAACGCTACCGCGCAGAAAATCCATCCCGAGAGCATGAGAATCAGCATCGTCCCCAAAAGGGTACATGGTGGGGAGAGCATGTTCACCGTTAGCATTATCAAAACCCATCCTTTCTGAGGAAACTGAAGCTGGGTCATTTGGCTGATCAGATGATCCAAGACCCGTAATGAGAAACAAGTCCGCGGATGAGACATTGTCATTGGTCAGGTCACTTCTGGCTTCTTCCCTGAGCTCTTGCTTTATGGGGAAAGATTCACCAACACAGGTATCAGGATCTGTGATGAGCATTCGTGGAGTCTTCATGATGTTCCTGCACGTGTGGACTCCAATGTATGTGATGTGGAGCTTCTCAGGATCGTCCTCCGTTCTTTGGACCTGCTTGGTTGCTTTGCAGCCTTGGTCATGCTTGTGCGTGCACCTGAAGTAGCTCCTGCATTCGTATAACATATTCAAGAAAAGAATTTAGTGAAAATCATTCAGTTTGCTTTCTTAAATGAGTGGCTAATTGCCTATGCTGTACGGAAAAAGGCCATTTTTTCCCCTTCTCGATCGGCAACCAAGATTCAAGAACAGTGATTTCATGTGGGTTAAGAATTCGAAAATACTTCCAAGGGCACAGACCTTGGGTGCTTGGCGTTGAGGATCATTTTTTGGCCATATTTTCTCCATGCATGATTATCTTCGCTAGTGGAAGAGACTTTGGTCCATGTTTGAGATGCCTTACTGCATGCACAAAACAAAAAAGGGAAAATCGAAAGCATTAGATCCAAGATCATAATTGGTGGATTTGTCTGCTGGAGCAGGATATAATCCGAAAGTATTATCCCAGGAACTGGAAACGAATGATAAATCCACTGATCACAGTGACCGTACGGTCAGGTACCAGAAGGCAAATTTAAGCAGCAATCAGTGCATCCATGGTGCATCTGTGTGAAGAAGATTGAACATTTCTAACTTCTCGAGATTCTCAGTCCATCTTTTTGCAGCTTAATTAGTTTAGTGATGAAGAAAAACCCCGGAAAATACAAAAAAGAGCATCTGGAGAGCAAGAAACTTAATCAAGAAGTTAGCCAAAATATATATAATTAGTGTGATGCGAACCTTTCTTGATCGCACCTCCTCTTGTGACAACCCCTCCGATTCTTCAGATCGAGCCGCCTCTTGCTGTCGCCGGACTCGCCGGAGCTCGGCGAGACCTGGTGGTCATGACCAGCAGACGCGGACTCGCAGCAAGAACCGAGGACAGAGAGGCCTTCCACGAAAGATCTCAAGATCTTCTCCAGAAGCTCCTCAGCCGAGGACGACCGGGAACCGTCAGAGCCGTCCCGACTCGGCGGGTTCTGGAGGAGGAGCTGGAGCTGAATTGCCGCGCACCTTCCTCGACGCAGCTCCTCCACCACCCTTTTCGTCTTGACCACGGCTGATCCTGATGGCGAACCCTCCTCCTCCGGCCAATCAGTCCCCATTCTTCCTGCTCTCTCTCTCTCTCTCTCTCTCTCTCTCTGTGCTCTTTCCGGGAGGTTGGCTAGAGAGTTTCCGAGATTATCTCGAAAGTGCAAAGAAGGAGAGCGGCAAATGAGTGGAAAAGTAGAGGAAAGGGATATATATGGAAAGCCGAAATAGAGAGGATGGAGAGAAAGATCGAGGAAACATGCGAGTGCAGACAAACGACGGAAAAGAGGAGCACCGTGCTTACAAAGCCAGGCGTGACGTCGCGGCGTGATCCGGTGCTGACGCCGGCCTTTTATTGCCCCCCGGCCCCGCCTCCTGCGGAAAAAAAGGGAGGAGAAACGTGCATGAGAAGAGATAAGGTCGAAGTAGGGTTTATGCACAAGAGTAGATTGCATGACTTTGTAAAGAATGGGCGGTCACTAGGTTCCGTAAAAAACTCTATCTAGAACTTGAAATCCACTCACCGGAATAGGTTTCTTATTTTTGAAGGGCCAATTCAAAAAAATAAAAATTCAAACTTTAGGTCCAGTCCCAAATTTATCCCGAACTTCTTTTGTCTAAAAAAAAACCTAGACTCTAAGTCCAATCTCAAATCTACCCTGAACCTTTCTTTTGTATCAGAAAAAATCCTAAAAATTTAAGTCCAGTCCCAAACCTACCCCTAATTTTTTTGTCTAAAAATAAGGGTTAATATCACGAAAAATTCCGAACTAGTAGACATGTCTTGAACTAATTTTATGATCACTCTCCATTAGTCTCCATTAAATTTTATTATCAAATTGCTACACGTGATAGTTAAAGAATGTCCCAATTTTGAGTTTTACCCTCCATAGCTTTTAAAATATTCTTAAATCTACCACGTAGTCTAGTCTCAACTTAAAGTGGCATTTCCACATCAATAATAAATATACATTAGCAAGGCAATATGAAAAATTATCTTCAAAATAAAACCATTCTAGGATATAAAAAATTAAAAACTACTAACACAAAGGGCTAATCAGGGCAAATTTAGAACTATAGTAAAAATTGATGATTTTCTTTTTGACAAAAAAATTGGGGTAAATTTGGGATTAGACATAAAGTTTGGGTTTTTCTGAGCCAAAAGAAAAGTTTTGGGGAGATTTAAGATTAAACCTAAAGTTTGGGTTTTTTCTAAGAAAAAAAAAGTTTGGGGTAGATTTAGGACTAAATATAAAGTTTAGGGTTTTTTATGAGACAAAAAAAGTTCAAGATAAATCTGGGATTGGACCTAAAGTTTGGAGATTTTTTTGGAATTGGCCCTTTCTTGGAACCTAGAACTAAATTTACATCCCAATCCCAGTTCCACTCGGGTTCTACTAGTATGAATCGCCACGTTTAATAATCACCACTTACTTCTACAATCCACTCTGGCCACTACTTATATTTAGACACACTAAGAATATGAAATATTAATAAAATAAAAGTCGCGCAATCACAAAATAGAAACTCGGACTAGTGATTTGAAAATATACACTCATCATTCATGGAATGCCATGGGTTCGCGTGAAAACATAAACCAAGGAAAAAAATACAAAAACTTATTTGTGGTTCTAGGTTCCACCTATCTAGAATCCGAGCTTACACGCTGAAGTGGATTATCTTGGAATTTGGAATCAGACGGGTCCCACTAGTCCAATTATTCGGTTCTAGAATGATGCTCACCCCTTGTATTTAGACAGAAATTCTGGCAATATTAATGAGATTTTTTTTCCTCCAAATGAGACGATTCAAAGGCTTTTTTTCAAAAGGGCTCAATCATTTTTCTCATTTTTATTTCCTCTTTTTTGGGGGGGTTTTTTTCTTGGTTTTTTCCTTCTTTCTTTGGTTGCGATTTATGAAAAAGGTTGATGGAACCTTGATGGTGCAGGAAAAAGAACCGCTTGCAGCCATAAGATAAGGAGGACCACACAAAGAAGCGACCCCGCCTGGTCGACGTTATCTCTACCTAGTCCTCCATTATCTGCATGGTACTATGTTTTCGACTTTACATAAAACAAAAGGTCGGTTTGGCCCTACTCCTAATGCTAAAAAACATGTCACAAAGGTTTCAGGAGCTTTGGCTAACTTTTTGTGCATCTTCAGTTATCACTTTCCACGAGTGCGTTATGCCTATATGGGCGGCGGAAAATCTGAGAAATTATCAAAAAAATTTATCGATACGTACATCTTCAATTATTAATGGTATCTGGCAAGGGTCGAACTTGCTGGTCTCACCATCTTTAGGCCAGGCTACAGAGGTTGACAGGGCACGACCTCTGTTGAACTTTGCTCGAAGCTGGCGAGGCTAACCCTTTGACGGCGTGAGAGGCCCACCCTCACTGGCCCTCGCTTGTGGCCATTAGCCATTAAGGAGGCCAATGACTGCGAGGGAAAAAGGAAAAATGAAGAAAGAAAACAAAAAAAAAATTGTAAAAAATCAATGAAAATTGTACACATTAACACCAACGGTGTCACATAAGACTTGTTTTTTTATAATTTTCTCCAAGTTTCATACCACTTTCCACGCACACCCTTACATCGAAGATCTCCAGTATCTTGCAAAGGTATTGATTTGAACATTTAGATTCGTCTTCAAATTTTCATAACTTTCCTTCCGCTTAAAATTTTTTCTATTGCGACGAAGCCAAAACGGTTTTTCTTTTCCTTTTTTTATTATATGCGCCTCAGTGTCTTAATTGTGTCCGTGTAATTACTCTTCCGTACAGTCGGAAAACATAATGAGAAACAACGGTGTAAATATGACTTTTGTTATTTATGACTTTCCGAAGCCGCTCCTAAACGATGATTAGTGCTCTCCAGTCGATAGTACCAACGAACCTGTCCTATTTCTTTGACCGAAGGAAGGATATCTTATGCACGAAAACACCATGTAAAGAAGAAAACGGAGCATAAGCAGACAAGTGAACAGCTGGAAAGCGCCAAAGCGCCCACGATGCAGTGGATATTCCTCATCTTCTGCAGTACCAAAAGCTCGGATTTCAAAGCTTAAAAGAATTTTAGTGTGTTGAGATTAGCATATCTGCCTTTGAATCTTTTATCGCCTTGGCCATCCTTAATCCACGTGAAACCACAGGCTTTTTTTGAATCATGTCATGGATGCCTATTGCCGGCAATTAGGATTATTCTAATGCTGACGTGAAAATTACCTATCGATCCCTTGAGGCCATCTTCTTGTGTGCTTTTAATTTATGTGGATGTGTGGAGCCATTTGTCGAATTGGGTTTGGAGCAAGTACCCCTCTTTTCTCGTTTGTCTTTCCGATATTTCAATATCTGTCGGTTGACGAGACAAAAGGTTCAAGAAAGAAAATCTTGTGCCTCTTCCGTTTTTATCTAGCGACTCAAATCTTCATAAATATATGGATGTTGACGTATAAAATCATGTGTAATTTGTCGCGTAGCCAGGATTTTCTCTCTATGCATGTTGACTATACGTGTTACCTAATGGTAGAAGTAATTAGGTTGAGAATCAAGATATCTTGGATGGAGGCGTTCTTAGCTGGTTCCTTTCGACCGTCGAGAGCACCGCATTTAATGAAAGGGGCCTTCTTAACTAGTTCATGACAAATCTACCCATAAGTTGTCACCATCTTGTTTGCTTACACAAAAGTATTCCTTGCGGGGTCTCGCCTCACATCAAATGGGCTCAACCATTGCAGATGGCATAAACCTATTGTATGAATGTTAATTCGATCATAAATTTTTCGATTTTATCAATTCAACTCTAATCTTTGCAAAAATTATAATTTAGCCATATCAATTAATTTTCGCTACGTAAGGTGACTACTATATAACCTTATCTCTCTTTGATCATCATGTCAATGATTTCCGACGAAAAGTAGTAAAAATGATTATATTGAAGTTTATCGTAACTGGTAGTCGGAAAAACTTTAGAGTTAAATTAATTTCTGAAAGGTAAGTTTGCAATTAATGGGTGGGACCCCCACTGCTTGTTCGTACAACAAATTTTATCAGCTTTTTAATCATTAAATGGCCTGACATTGGGCTTTTCCCATGGACAGTTCCCCCAATTGCTTCGGGTACTATGAATAAATTTTGGAATTTATGACATCTGTTCATTTTACACATGGACGGATTCAAGGGATCTCTCCAAGAATCGAGATGTCATCAATTTGACTGCTCTCGACAGGGACACGAGGAGTGAGGCAACGTGATTGGGCCACTCCACCGCACCCTGAATTCTCACTCAATGCTAACGAGGACAAAGGTTACAGAGCAACAATTAAAAAATAGCATGATGATGATGATGATGATGATGAGAATCATCTTTTTTCTTTTTTTTGTTTACTATAATTCCATCTCGGGAAATGTGACAACTACTTATCTCTTTGCTAACGAGTGGCCAGAGAATTTTGTGAAACATACTTTATGAAAAGCTTTCAATTTATATATATTATATTATGTTTACTGCGATGCATTTATTTTAAACCTTTTTAATAAGATCAAAAAATGCTGAATTTGTATGTTTGCAATGCATTTACCCTCCATCGAAGTTATATTAATGAGAACTATTAAAAAGCTACATATATAAATGTCGAAACGCAAATAATATTGACATGACTTAACTTAAAAAAGTAAAAACCATATTATTTTGATTTCTACAGAAGTTTGATGGAGGATAATTATGTTATATAAATACAAGTTTGGAATTTTTTATATTACGATAAAAGTTTAGAGTAAATATAATATAGTATGCATAGTTTGAGATTTTTAATGTTACAAAAAAAAAAGTTTAAAGTAAATGAGTTATAATAAGCATAATTTGAGATTTTTTGAATAATGCGATATCTCACACCACGTAAATCCTTTTTGGGACTTCTTCCCTATTTAAAATGTTAATTACCCACTTCACCGGAACGGATAATATTTCAGAAATTGAAGTTTGTTTTAAACTAGTAATCCTCAATAAATCCATTAGAATTTTTACAACTATGGAGCGAAGCCTCTACATAAATATCTTCTACATGGAACGAAGTGGTTCTTGAGAGCAGCTACATAGGATCTCCGACATTAGATCCGAATCTTGTTGATGACAAGCTTTGACTTGATTACACCTAAAATGTCAAGGATTTGATTGATTAAATTAAAACCTGAACGGCTCAATTGACTCTTTTTTTCGCAAATGGAGGTGTATCAGGCCACGTCCATCTCCTCCTCCTTCAATCCTTATTACTCGACCACAAATTCGAAGTCTTTCGACAAATTGGCGAAGAATTTTGAAGAGCAACTCGCCATCAAGGTTTCTCGGGCCAAGCTTGATTGTTTTGATATCGTAATTAAATCCACGGCGCAAAAGTTGCAATTCAAGAAAGAAAGGTGATTTGCCGGTCTCAACTAGGAGTACGCATCGGTCCCGATCCAATGTGAGAACCAAACCAAACTAACCGGTTTTGGATAAATCCCGGTTCCAAAATTTCGAAACTGAGAATAACTAGTTTGGTTCCCAATTCCACATAAGGAATCTGGTTAAGATCTCTTAAAAATATTTTTTTTATTATGAAGCAAATATTAATTAGTAAATTATTTTTTTCTTGTAATTTTGGGAAACTCCCATTTATAAAGAATAGAAAAAACCAAAAGAAGAAGAAGAGATCATTCTAAGATTGATACTAGAATCGGACCGAATTAATTCTAGCTATGGGTGGGCCGATTCTCAATTCCACAAACTGGGAACTGATCTTGCCTAGTTCAATTCCAAGTTTAAAGATGAGAACTGACCATCCTAGAACCGATCACCCTCAATCTCGATCGACAATGTCTTTGACAACAGCCAAATCCAAGTTTAAAGATGAGAACTGACCCATCCTATAACCGATCACCCTCAATCTCGATCGACATTGTCTTTGATAATAGCCAAATCCAAGTTTAAAGATGAGAACTGACTTATTCTAAAACCAATCACCCTCAATCTCGATCAACAATGTCTTTGACAACAGCCAAATCCGCACCTATTTTCTCTCTCATTAATCGCGACCTCATCCCCACCAACTCCAACCTCAACAAATTTATTTGGGGATGTGGACATCCCAATGACCGTGAAGTTTCTATCTCTTTGAGATTTGATATTTTAACCATTGAAATCATACCATAAATTCCCATCAATTCTATATGTGAATTAAAAGAATGATGGGACAGAAGTTGATGAATTATTTATGTTGGTCATCGGCACGTGCAGCTGTTTCAGACCGTGGTTTCTTCAAATCCCCCTGATTCACGTTTTCAATTTCTCACTACAACGTAGGACATCATTAATTGCGAGTCCTTTTCCTACGGTATGGACGGCAGGGCGCGTACGATGATAACATCCGTAGACTCTTCTAAATCAATACCGAATTAGGTAAGATTAGACGATTAGATCGCGATGGGTCGGATAAAAAGCAGGACTAACATTCTATTTTATCAAATTTGAACATACATTATTAAGCTAATTGACGATAATCCCTAATGGGCTAGTTGAGTGGGCCTAATTACACATCGAGATTGCACCTTCAGCTAATGAGGGCACTTAATGCCTAAATGCCAGGATAAATATTTTCAATTCAAATATATTATGGAATTAATACCATGAAAAATCCATAATTAATACATTTATGATAAATTTATGATAAATTAATTTTTTAGTCACAAAACCCTAAATCATAAATTTATCATAAATTAGATTTTTTAGTCACGTGAAATTACCCTGGATAAAATACATTTAGTTGACATAACAAGTTCATGTGGAAATTCATAACTCTCTCTTTTGTTTTTTTAATTAGCTCTAATTTATGATAATAACTTAATTTTTTTTAAGCTGAATAATACATAACAATAATTTAGTAGACATGACAAGTTCGGGTGGAAATTCATAACTCTCTCCTTTGTTTTTTTTTTCAATTAGCTCAAATTTATGATAATAACTTAATTAACATGACAAGTTTATATGAAAATTCATAACTCTCTTTTTTACCCAAAAATCCCTCTCTCTCTCTCTCTCTCTCTCTCTCTCTCTCGTGCATGCGTGTGCGCACATACTCTAATCCATCTTCGTCTTCATCTTCATCGAGCAAATTCCTCATTTCCATTTTTATCTTTGTGATCAGGCATCGAAACTCCTTCAAACACACTTTTATCCTTGATAATCTTCTTGAGAGTTATGGATATTCACGTGACTCATCATGTCAACTGAATTATTATTATGTGTCATCTAGTTCAGTGACCAGTAAAAAATTGGTAAATGGGTCATTTGTGTGCCAATTTGGGGTTTTTCCTTTTGTGAACCAAAAATTAGTTTGGAGAAAATATTTTATAGTTGTACTACTTTAGAGTTTTTAGAGATTGAAAAATTATTTTGGATGAATTTGTTAGAAGTATGCCGGTTTGGAATTTTTCATTGTATTAATCTTATATTTATATTTATATTATATTATTTATTTATTTATTTGTCTTTCGATTTTGCAATCAATTTATCATAAATTCAGTTTTATGCACTCTTAAACTCCTCAATCCTAATTGTCGAATCTTATGGTGTATTTGGTAACATTTCTATTCTTGAGAATAATTTATGTTCATCAAATAGTTTTTCCAATTATATTCCCAAAAATAAATAAGTATATTTTTATTTTTTTTTTAATTTCTGTTTAAAATCTATTTCTTGATCACTTTTTTATTTTAAAAATAGAAAAATTAATTGAAGTTCCCAAGTAAATTTATGTTCTTTTTTTGTTTCATGGAATAGAAGAACAGAAAATGATAACAACATGATGGTTATCAAAAAGACTCAAAGTTGGAGTTCGATTAGTACCAACCAACGGCTGATTTCGGTCCCCTTCCATCAAACGGCTGGAAGTCGTTCAGGAAAACAATCTTGCCGTTCGTGGACTCACCCGATCACCCACTCTCCACCAATCAGAAGGAAGCGTACACCTTCTAGAAGTCGCTGCGGTGCTCTATCCTCTGTTCACCCTTTTGACTTCGTTCGAGAGAGCAGAGATTCTCGCATTTACGCTTTCGCGAAATTAGGGTTTCCGTTCCAATTTGGGGAAATCGGAAGGAGGTACCTAGAGAGAGAGAGAGAGAGAGAGAGAGAGAGAGAAATGGCATCGGTGGCATCGTCCGGTGGATCTGGCCTGTTCAAATTCCTCAAGCCCAGGATGCGGCCTCAGCCGAACGACATCCAGACCGCCGCCATGTGGGGCGTCGCCGCCGGCGCCACCGCTCTCTACCTCATCCAGGTCAGTTTATTTTCTCACTCTTGTTTATCGTCGCTGATCTCCGAGGAGCGAGCGATGGCGAGCTTGCTCGATTTGATCTGGTGTGGGCTTCGGGGGATCGGTTATTTTCGTCTGGATTTGACGGTGTCGAGTTTTGTTCGATTGGCATTAGCTAATCGTGCTGGTTTTCAATCTTATAGATTTCTTATTTGGCATCGTGTTAGCTAGTGTAAGTTTGTCCATTTATTAGATGGTGTGTTAAGATTCCGTCCTCATGCTGTGTTGCTTTATTGGGGTACCGGTATTCGTCCGATGCATGCACTTTGATTAGTTGCCACTGCACAGGGTTGTGTTTGGATCGTGTTTTGAGAATGTTATCCTCGCAAAGTTCTGGAAGGGTTTGCAAAATTCCCATCTTTCATCCAATTTGATCTGGGAGTTACGCCCGTTTTATTGGATTGGGAGTTTGTTCCGTGGATTTGAGCGATGGAACTTGTCGAACTTTTGATGCAAGTGCATTATTGCAAGGATAGAGGCTCACATTCTGAGATTTTTCTTTCATTACATGGGTATGAACTGAAGCTGGCTTAATGAGATACAATCATTATGGGATAACATTTGAAACTATGTATTGAGGTGTTTGGGAAACAGTAAAAGGTTATGAAACTTTTGTTGCTCAAGCATACCCCTTTACATGCATCTTGATGTATTTTTTTTTTTTTTTTTGTAACCTGATGGATGTCTTAAGAACTCGTGACCAAATTGATTGTACTTCGTAACACGTCCGCTGGATGTGGGTAAATGCATGTCAGTTAAATTCTCGAATACTGTAAGTGAACTCATCGAGTCACTTGTTAATGTCCATTAAGTTGAACTTTTTTGTTGATGGTTAAGAAGTATCTACCGTTGTAGTTTAGATATTTGGTTATGTGGTTTAACTCAACTAATAGGCCACCGGTTGATGCAATGATAATTTGTTACTTAAAATTGGCTAATAAATCAGCTGTTGACCTTGGAGACGTAGGTTGCCTTATTGAAACTCATGAGCAATAGTGGATCAGCTATCAGCCTTGTCAATTTGGGATACTCTGTATTGCTATTGATGTTAACTTGTGAGAGATCCTCTGGATTAGTGTTCTTCTTTATGTTGTTCTGGTAATCTGTAATCTGGGTGCACGAGAGACGCTTTCTTCTATGTTATGAGAAGTTGCTCATTGGGGTCTGTCTTTTAGGTCCTTTATTCCACTTTCACCTTTTGTTTCTTGTAGGATGATGTCAGGTCCTATTTATTGAAAATATAAAAAAATATGTATGATTGATTTTCCTGGATGAGTAAAGCATAGGTATTTGGAACATTAGTAATGCTCTTTTTTCCAATGCAGCCATTTGATTGGTTGAAGAAAACGTTCTTCGAGAAACCACAGCCTGAAGACAAGTGAGTTGGGGAGTTAAAGCTGGGCAAGTCTGATCTCGTCATCACCTTTTCTCCTTTCTGCTGTGAGGGTTTATGAACAGAAGTGAACTTGAATAATGCAGTTTCAGTTGCCAGTACCATTCTGGGGCCTTTTTTGGCATTAAAATCCGGATCATACAGTGAATACTTTGTTTTCGAGAGCACTCTCTGATTCTTTTCTCTCCCTCTGGTCCCTCTTTTCTTTGTTGTTGCTTCAGCCATTAGCAATGGCCTTAACAGGTTAAAAAGTTCAATAAGCTGGGTGTGTCTTTGCCAAATGCATTTTAAGAATGAGATGCGCAGTGTTCCACCTTTCAAAATGGTATAAAGTACAGAGCATGTTGTTTTGCTTTCTTTCTAAATGATGACTTTTTGGTAAGGAAGGGGAGGGCCGGGGGTTGTAATACTCAGCCCACTCTTGGACCGTGAAGTAAGGTTCATTAGGATATGCCCTTAGAACTTTAGTTGGCTTTGTTTGCATATCTGCCCAGCTGTATTGGTGTTTGTCACTAATTGGTAAGCCCCCAAAATCATCGATGTTATTGGGGAGGAGTCTTTTCCTAGTAAGGCGGTTAGTGATCATGTAAGACTGGAAACGGTTGTATGGTTTGCTTTTTGCAAGTAAAAAGAGAGAGGGCTAATTCCCTTAAAAAACTCGACTTTTGGTTAAATACTAATTCTATTTTGATTTTTTTTTGTTAAAAAATAATTCCAAACTTTCGCCCTAGTCTAAATTTTGTTTATCCGTCCAAAAATCGAAATTAGCTTTTTCAAATTTATCACTATAGGGGCGAATTAGAAGTTCATTATTGGAACTTGCGTTTTTATTAATACCATTACCTCCATATGTTTCATATGGAACAACGTTAGTTTTTTGAGATTGACAATATTGAAGAAACCGGTGGCCATTTTAGGTTGATATTTACGAAGAAATCAATGGTGGATTTTTTTATGTATAGGCAGACTTGAAATTAAAGTAAAAGTTTGAAATTAAGTTTGAAATTTTGGGCGAAAGAAATTTGAGATTAAATGGGGATTAGAATTAAAATTTGGATTCTTCTAGGGGGGAAATTAGGCCAAAAGGACGGTCAAAGAAGTATGGAAGATAAAAAAAAGCTGCCACAGGTAAATCCCATTTACCACTGATCATCTACCGTTCAACCTATCATGTTTATCCTATTGACAATATTGACTGAGTGCTAGAACCCTAGGCGGCTTCCCCTTTATAGACATAGCCGACAAAATGTGTGATTAAAAGTAAGTTGCGCCTAGATGCATGATGACTTTCAACAGTAAAAAGTAAAATATCCGATTAAAGATGTTCGAGCATATTGAGGTAAGTCTTTCTACGCTTTATAACTCTTATATAAGACAGCAACAGCATTTTATGTATCGTTAGTAATTTTTCATACGGACGAAGTGACAACAATATCAGTCTATATATGGTGATAAAAGGCGACGGAGGTGTCACGGGCCGAGCAATGCGTGGGGAACCTCAATGTACAAGCAAGATGCTCAACTTATTTGTGGGTGTGTTTGCGTGTTGAAGAAATAAGGAAGCGTGAGCACAGGGAGACGGCAAAAAAGAAAAGGAAACGATGTGTAGTTGAGTCAATATATTTGTGATTATAGCTTGATACACTTGTGACTCATCAAAAATTCAAATTAGTATATTTGTAATAAATTTGTTTTTTTTTTTTGTTTTTGTTAAATTTTTTATCAAATTATCGAATTAGATTATGGATTTACTAATTAAAGAGAAAAAGGGAGGAGATGGGGGAGAGGACAAGTCAGCGTTAGGTGGGACGATGCACACGCGTCCGAAATAGCTACAAACCCGCGAGTCCTCGAAATGCTCCCAACAGACCAGTTCCATGCTGCTTCTGCTGCACTCTCTTTCTCTCAATTTCTTCTTCATAATCGGAAAAAAAATTAATTAAAATCTTGTTAACCGTTTCCTCCTAAATTTCTAAAATCATATCCCAAATTCTTACTTCCTTGTCAAAACAATGAATATTTAAATCAGGTAATTCACCAAAAAAAAAAATAAAGTGAACTGAAGATAACAGAAAATTACGTTAGAAATCAGGGAAAATCAAAAAAAAAAAAATGCATGTTGCGTGACTTTCGGAACAGAAATACGCGTACTTCGATTTATAATTTAATAAAAAGAAAAGTCAAGAAAAGGAAAAAACAAAAGTCGATGAGGGAAATCAAGAAGGCAATCCAGGATATTCCCACGTGGGCCCCCTACCAACCGTCAGATTCACCCGGTCCCCGTCTCCTCCTATAAATACGTTGGCCCCCAACCGCCTCACGCCCTTTCCTCCTTCTCCTTCCTTCGCACTCTCTCCGGGCGACAGCCATCTTCTCACCTCGGAATCCGTAACGAACTGCCGTGTGTTCCTCGGAGGCTCTGTCGGAGCTCTCTCTCCATCTGTAAGTCGGCATTCCTCTTCCCTTTCTTCCTCGTCGAGCTTCGTTTGTTGCATCCCTCCTCTCTTCAATGGTTTTTGGCCTTTTCTTTCTGTGAAAGGAAGGTCCTTTTTCTTTCCTTTCTTTCGTCTCTCGTCTCTGCGTTTGAGGTTGGTTTTGGAGGCGGAGCGACTGACGTGTGCCGTGTGTTGGTGGTCTTGAAGCTGGTGAAGCTTGGAGGGAGGGAGAGATGGAGGCGGAGTTGGTGGAGGTGTTCCGATTGGCGAGCAAAGCTGCGGACGCGACGGCTGTGAATGGTGGGGAAGGCGGCGGCAGAGGAGGAGACGACGACCAGGAAGGGAGATGCATCGACGCCTTGAGGCGCCTCAAGTCCTTCCCCGTCACTTCTCAAGTCCTCGTCTCCACTCAGGTGCGTCCCTTTTCCTCATCTCTCTCAATTTGATTCTGCGCGCGCGGGCGTTGTTGTTTTGACCTTTGGGAGTGAATCTTCTTGATTTGTGCTCCGTTTGTTGGACAATTAGATGAGGCGGCTCGATGTTGTTTGCTGTTCTGCTTTTGGCGTTAGTTTATGTCGGATGTGGTGAAACAATGAAATTTTGTGTCTTTCTTTTCTTCAAATTAGTTTCTTTTTACGAGTACCGTGGAGCCTTAGATTGTGCTTGATGCTCAACGTATTTGATGCGGATCAATGCTATGTAATATAGGCAAGGGTGGCGCGCAAGTCCGCACCTTTAGATAGTAACTGCGTTGTTGAGACCACACATTTTGCTTTTTAAAAAGGGGCAACCACGCATTCTTTTTATGTATTGGTACTTAATTCTCTTAAGAATTATCTGTTTCCTCATGTTGTTCTTTTCTTTCTTCGTATTTAAGAAATCTCACTTGGTGGGATTCGAGAGGAGATCCCACCAGATGGCACTTTTCGATTCTGATTTTTCCCAGAAACCGGTTGAAAAGTTTCCTTGAAAAAATTTGAGGTGGAGAAGCCAGAGTTTGGTTTGGTTTTGCAAAATCATGTTACCGTCGCCTCCTCGCTTCCCAATAGGCAATTCAAGATAGCAGCTCACACCCAGTGACATGAAGGGCAGGCTGTAAATCTCTCATTTATTGTTCAAACTCAATGAAATAGTAGGAAGGCTTAGTAGCGGGTAATTGAGGATTTTCTATCTTAGTTATTCCACTTTAAACAAGTAGTTCATGAATCGTGGTTGATATAACAAGAGTCAGAATGGGAAGCTTTTAACTTTATTACATGCATCAATCGAGTATGAGGATTTCGATAGTGACTTCACATAGAGCTGTAAAATTATGACCATTGAGTTTTAGCCCTCCGAATTAAAGAACGAGTAGTCCCTAGCATGCAAACAGCTATTTTTCATACCATGAGTATATTGGAAGAGTTGTTTGGCATGTATTGGACAAAAAATTAGGCCTTGGCAGTAAGAAAATAACCTTTCACCAACTCTGTTCAGAAAACATAGGTTTCCAAGGCTTTCCATGATCCAGCTGCTGAAGTTTTATCACCTGCATATCAGTATTCAAATGGCACGAGTCCTTCATCTTATCCTAATGTGGATTTATTATGTCTGCTATAACTTGCATGTGCCTTTGCCTTTGTGCTTTTTTGCCTTACTCACTTTTTCATGTGCTTTCATGGTTGAAAATTCTTAGGTTGGGAAAGGTCTTAGACGCCTTACAAAACATCCTAGGAAGAAGATACAAGCTTATGCTGCCGACTTGATTCAGCTATGGAAACAGGTTGTTATGGAAGAATCAAATGGATGCAAGAAGAATGGCAGTGTGGATCATAATGAGCCTGCAAAAGCTAGGGAGAACAAGTTTAAAAAATCCTCCTCTTTCCGCATTGAGGGGATTCCTAAGTCTGAAGCAACAAAGGTTAGGAAAACTGAGCGAAATGGTACTCCTTCTGAGAAGATGTCAAGGTCAGATGTTGGTGGTACTGAGAAAGCGGTCTGTGATGGGAATCTGCAAGGAAGTGTCAAGGTTGAAACGACAACTGCAACTAAGGAAGAGAAGCCAAATTGTCATGTGAACAAATTGTCACCTAATCCTGTGCAGCCGCTGTCTGCTTCTGTGGCTAAATGCAATGATCCAATGAGGGACAGAGTACGGGAACTTCTCTTTGAGGCTTTGTCCAGAGTTTCTGGTGAAGCCAGCAAAGACATCGTTGATGAAGTGAATGCATGTGACCCATCTAGCATCGCTGTTTCAGTTGAGTCAACCATGTTCCAGAGTTGGGGTCGTATGAACGGCGCCCACAAAGTGAAATACAGGTCCATAATGTTCAATATTAAGGATCCCAACAACCCGGATTTCAGGAGAAAAGTTCTTCTTGGTCATGTCAAGCCAGAGAGGCTCCTAGACATGACCACAGAAGAAATGGCTAGTGATGAGAGGCAACTTCAAAATCGACAGATAAAGGAGAAAGCTTTGTTCGAGTGTGAGCTAGGAGGCGCACCAAAAGCCACAACTGATCAATTCAAGTGTGGCCGATGTGGCCAGAGAAAATGCACTTACTACCAGATGCAGACGAGGAGTGCAGACGAACCAATGACGACGTATGTCACTTGTGTTAACTGCAATAACCATTGGAAGTTCTGTTAAGAATACTTGCTTAGGGGCTGTTAGGACATGTTGATGGCATGACTGGTTCATTGCACTCGCATTCTTAGAAGAGATAGGTTTAGTCTGTTTAATCTGTTTAATCTTTTAGGGTAGTTAGTTTTGTGAACTGCAAGTTTGAGCAGCTCATCGTTACTGGATTTGTAGGAACATGTTCTAGTTACTTTTCGTTAACTTTCGTGACTTGATACATATGGAGCCATCTTTTGTTGGTGCTATCGTTAAAAATACGAGGTTCTCCGTTTCTCTTCTTTCTTTAGTACCATTTCTGAGTTTCTGTTTACCTATGAGATTCTTGGGCAAAGTCCATCTTGCCCCTTCACGAAAGCACGGTGAATGTTCTTCTAGACCAGCTGAGATGCTGGAAGTTGGTTAGAGATTTCTGCTGACTGTGGTATACCAAATCAATGGGGCTAACGAAAACATGCGTGTGTACACCTGTCTAAAGGCAGATAAACTTACTTTTCGACAAGGTGTTCACTGCATGAAAAAGACACTTTTGAACAGCTTCATCGGTGTCCTCGAGAGGCGAAATTACATTGTTTCTGACTTAACCTTTTGAAATTATTCGAAGGGAAAGGAACTGAATTACAATAAACAAAAGCATCATCATCATTATCCAACCTCATGTCCAGAGTTAGTGAGAAGCTGTCTCTGTCTCACGTTCCTTGAGAGCCTGAAAAACCTTGGAGCTCTTGTCAAAGATGCGAGCTCTCCGGCTGTAATCCGTCGGCTCTTTCCCTTCGTCATCTCCCATGATTGCCTCTCTCTCCAGACACTCCAGCAACTCCACCCCTCCTTGCACGCTGCATTTCTCTGACCAATTCCTCATCTCGTTCCATTCCGTTTCTTCCACCGCCTCTGCCACGGGACTGGGACCTGGAGCCGAACTCGCACACCGGACCACGAGCCCCAGATCCGCCCCATTCCATTGCTTCTTATTGAGCTCCAGGAATGACCCGGATGATGGAACAGCCAGATTTCGAGCATGGACATCGGTTTTCTGGTGGGAAACGATAGAACCACCCAAGATCCGCACGTGGGTATTGCAGAAAGAGGTTTTCATATTTTGACTTTCTACTATGTAGTATTGGTTTCTGAGATACGGAGGCAACAGAATGGTGATTCTAGACTTATGTAAGAGTTCAGCCGCCTGAAATCGTGGCCGCCACAGTTGTACACGTGTCGGGCTGCATTTAGTGAGTGAAGAGTTGGTGGCAGTGGCACAAAAATCAAAGAATGACGAGAGCATTCGAGATTGTCGTGCAGCAGAAGGCACGCGATTCAAAGTGTTCTGTCTGGTCACAAGGGTCACTGTCGATATTGTCCTCATCACTTACGTAAAACGGGATGCGGAACGAGAACCTTTCGTGGTTGCGGTCTCTTTACTGATTCTTATCTTTTACTAGTATCAGAGGCACACAAGATTCGTTGCTTAATTTTAAAAGGCGGCCTCTGCAATCGCTTTGTAATTTGTTTCTTTCCTTTCGCGTGGAAAAAGCAAACTCGTACATCAACTTAGGAGAATAGTCCTTGAACCAAGCTCCTCTTATTAAGTCAAATAAATTATTCTACTTAAAATAGGACAGCAGTTCAGAAACAAAGACCGACGCAAAAGATTCGACCAATTGTGACTAGAACCCAGAAATTCTTGCACGAGCAAGACTGCAGAAAGAATGAGTTAGACGAGGTTGTCCACTGATAACAAATGAATTTCCTAACTAGATTTACACGGTCACCCGACACTGTAAAGGCATCTAAAGCTAGCAATTATGGTATGTACAAGGCGAGGGTGGTTCATGGAATGAAAAGCACTGGTAAAACACATCCTGTGAGACGGACGCAGGTTGGCGATCAGCTTTTTTAACTGCCAACTGTGATGAGCCCGTGGAGCGTGCATTGTGATGGGTGACATAGTTACTGGAAGATCTGTCTTCAGGAACTATGTGATGCTGTCTGTTCCTGGAGTCTTCTCTCAGCTGCGACAGCAGCGGCCATGGAAGGCGGCATATGCATTAGGCTTTCCACAGGCTTCACATCAGTCGGTGGTGGGTTGGCAGGTGATGCTGCAAAAAGGGATTCCACGTCTTTAAGCGTCAAGACAGGCTGATCCTGGTTTTTGGTATTTCCGCTGATGAATGAACTGCTATTCCTGCTTTTGTTCAGCTTATAGATGCTCTCTTCAACACTATTTTTCACCTAAAGGAACAAAGAGAAACCTGAGTGAGTTACGAAGAAATATGTGAAGTTCTGGAGTCGTATCCTATTATCCTTCTAGGTTCTACCCCCACCCCAAATACACACATGAATTAGAAAAAGGAATCATCAGATGCCCTGAAAGGTCAACATGCTTCAGAGTTCACCTCAGTTATGAGAGTTCTATTTAGAGTGATCTTATGTCATAATTTAACTTGAACAAAAGTAGTTCAACCCAAGGTATCTGGGCTCCATTTGAGGTTTACCCATTCTTTGGGTCGATATAGGACTAGCAATATTTGGTTTAGCATGAAATCTAACTCCAAACTGGATTCAACCACGATTGATATGGAATCAGCACAGCAAGATAGATATGCGGTACTCTTATCATACCAAATAAGATTGCATAAGAAGTCAACAGATGAACTTACTATGAAACGGTGAACTAGCGTCTTATTTTCTTGCCCAATCCGATGCACTCGGCTAATTGCCTGTGCCTCTACAGCAGGGTTAAGTAGTGGTTCCACCAAAATCACATGCCTTGCTTCTAAGAGATTGAGCCCATTGGCCCCATGCTGGACTAAGAGCAGCAACACCTGAATATCTTGGCAATGCTCCCGTTTATTTACTTTTACACTAGGGTTTTGTCCTCTGAATTGGCCGACTGCAGTGTGCGCTTTCCTGTTTCCAGTGTCACTATGGTGTCAGCATCTTGATTCCATCAGTGCATATCAAGTCCAGTCAGTAATTTAATAAAATAAGCAACCCATGGTTTTTCCCACGACTGACAAAACTCGGTTTCTTTTGGTGCAAGTCATACCAGATAATTACTCAACAAAAATAAAGAGTAAATGTCCATATACAGAAGGGAAGATGTCATTTATTGTCCTGCTTACCTCCCTCCTTTCATTCGTGCATAAGAGATACTGTTAGCTTTGAAGGCGTGCTCCAGCACATCAAGAACATCCTTCCAGCTAGAGAAAACAAGAACTTTTGCGTTTGGCTCGGTAGACTTGATCCACAAGATTCTCCTCGTGACTGCTTCAATCTTCAATAAGAGGCCCACAGACAAGAAGTTACTAATATTCATAGAAGGAATTGTAATCACAAATATACTGAATCAACCTCTAATTAAATTCACGGGAAAAAGAGAAACCTTTAATTCAACTACAGTCAAATTATTCAGTTTTCTTGTTGATGAAGCTGTGTAATCAAATAGCAGCTACTTTGAGAAGGATGCTCCTCTCAAAGGTCGCTAGAAAGCGCACGAAGCATACTTTGGATACAAATCCCCCCACCCCCCTTGTGACCCCACCAGAATAAAGTACGTAATTAAAGAATCACCTAGACCAATCCACACCAAAAGGGTGACCTCAAAGAAGTGAAACTTCATACAATGTTTCTCAAGAAAGCAATGATGATGTTCATCCTGGTGAGGTGCCATGGAAGTAACCTCCATCTTGGGATTTGCTTCATCCGCAAGGGTACAGAAATGTCCTTAATTCTAAAATGATGTTTTCAGGAAAGATTTTTTTCAAGAGCAGTTTTCCATGGAAAGAAACCCTTGATAACAAATTACTAAAAACAAAGATTGTTATCAGTTTGAAAATACATCCATGCAGGGTATTCAGACATCTCTGAGGTCTTCAATTATTTTTAGACAGGTTATACCTTTGTTCCATATGACCCTTGGACGGTGATAGAAGCTTCATTTCTGCTATCTGGAGATTCATGCAGCCCAGAAGAATTATGCGATTTATTTTGTCTATCATCAGCATAAGCAATATTTGCAAACTCTGTATGTTGTCGACAGGTGGGGCACATCACCCATCTTCTCTGGGACTCTCCAGCCTGAGCTTGTTTGTGTTCACTCAATTCAAATAAGCCTTCATGAAACAAATAGAGACACAGAGGAGAATTTCAGCGAGAGGCAAACCAATCAACGGCACAAATTAAAGTTATTCAACAATTGAAAGAGAAGTAAGCTAGTGGTAACCAGAGTGACACCATTGGTTCTGGACTCAGATCTGGTCATAAAAGGCCAAGGTATTTCCTAATACAACATACTGGGGGGAACAGTTGAGCCAAAGGCTTTGATACCCAATGTATGAATTAACTACTCAAATAGAGTTTAAAACAAGTTACCACTCTGCTCAAAATTGATGGTGCCTTTTCTATGATCTTAAACTTGATAGATTCTTTTGAAACTTCGAATCATTGATGGATGATCTTTGGTAAGGAAGAAAAAAGATGCTATCTGACCTCAAACTATCAGCAACATTGTATTCTGGCGAAAGAGCAACAATTATAATGCATGCGAGTTGTTAAATACGCTGGACCCCACGCAGGACCCACAAGATCCGACAGCTCAAATGAGCAATCGCAAGTAAGTATTTCTGGGGAGGGAGGGGAGAGAGAGAGAGAGAGAGAGAGAGAGTACTCACATTTACAGCAAATGACATGTCCACATTGAAAAACCATCTTTTGAATGCTTATTTTTTCTTGGCAAATTGGGCAGGCTTCCTGATAAGCATTCAATGAGTGCTCACTTTTCTGTTCCATAGGGGAAACCTTCTGCTTTGCTTGCACCAGACCCTGACATGGACATATTAAAAAATAAAAAATCATGCTAAAATACAAGAGAGAAAAGGGTAAAAGCAGGGGATGACCATAAAAGTGGCAGGGAAACTAAAACAGTTGGGACCACCCCGCATGTTTCTTCACTAAATTAAATTCGGGTCACCATGTGCAGCCAACTTCAATCAAAGCATCTTTTGCATACCTTCAAATAACGAAGTTTCCCTTTTATACGTAATAACAAAGCCAAAGATACGAATTTTTCATTCGAGTAATGAACATTATTCGCAGGTAATTCTTCCAGACTTAGAGCATCAAGAGATTTATCATTCTCATCTTCTCTGAGGCGCAATCTTGAGGTTGACATCTTGATCTCATCATGAGCTCGCAAAACTTGAGCTTGAGCAATGCACAAAGACCTTGCAGAGGCATACTCCTTCCTCATGTCCTATACACGGAAAAACAGGAATAGTGTCAGAGACTTGAAAATAGTAATGCAATCCAGATGTCACAATAAACAACAACAGTTCCTAAAATGTTCAAAGAAGAGGATTATAACTTCAACCAAGGCAAGACTTGTTAGTCAAATCATCAAATAAGCATCTTCTTGGGCCCTGTACCACAATACTGTGGAGTATCACAAGGAATAAATCAAATTGCAATGAGCATCCAAAGTCGGAGTAGGGTTTCTGGACATAATTAAAATCAATACGCCTTAAGAGTTATTTACCCTCCAGAATAACATATACAACCTAATATTATTAAAAAATAACTTGGTTGAAGGTATTTTTAAGCTTGCACTTTCCAAAATCCTTGGCCCAAATCAAATCGAGAAAGAGGAGAGTGGAATACCTCTAGAAGACGTAATTGCTTGGTGGCTGCTGATTTACCCTCTTTCCCCAAATGCACTTTGCTGTAGCCCCGCATAACTCCAAGCACAACCTCGAACTCAGAGGGAGACTTAGAAACCTATGAACCAAAATTCATGTACATAAGCTTCTTAACTTCCATCATTACCAGGTAGTTTCCATCACTTGCTCCTTGTTTTACATGAGCCAAAAAAGAAAAGAAAACTAGAATCCCAAGCAACTAGAATCTGCAACTAAACCATAACTATCACGCTTAAGATGAAATATCAAATTAAGATAAGTTTAACCACATCCAGGTTACTCAAAGATACTAAACTCTTGCCTTCACAAAGAATGTACATTTGACAGTTGATGTTTAGTTCGCCATATACAAGAACGAGAAGTTCAAGTTCGATTTCAAGCTCAAAATACTGATGCAGTGTCCAAGAAGCTAAACAGCATTATATGTCAGATAAGAACCAAAGAAAATGGACTAACAAGCAAAATCTTATTAGAAAGGTTAAAGAGATGAAAATAGTACTACTGACCACTACTTTCTCGCCAGTATCTCTCTTTCCAGCGATTTCCTCATCCCTTGACGTAGACGACAAATTCTTATTTGCTTGTGACAAAGTCCTATAGAACTGATTAAGTGCAGATTTCTTCTTCTGCCGATCTAATGCCTCCTCAGCAGACATAATTATCCCTCCACGTGCATTCCTAAGGCGAAAGAGGCGAGCCTCATATATCTGCGAAAGGGAAAGAGTAAGAGAACTCTACTACATCTCAGGGGGCAATTTATTGGTCTTAACTACAACAAGCAGTAGCAAACCTGGAATAGTTCATCTAGTTCACAGAGAATGCATACAGGACCATTACCATTAGGCTGGCAATTTTGGCAATGTCCTACTCTCTCTATGTCCTCATCCCTTGGTTTGTCCATTGTCTCATCAATCTCTAAGAGTCTATCAAGTACAGCTCTCCTAGACACTTCCAGCGAATCAAGACCAGTCTGGATATAGTACTTTAGACCGTGGATGCTCCGAAAGCTGGATCAAGATATAAGCAGAGTGCTGGCTGTTACGATGAGTAGATGTCAAAATTTATTTGTACTATAACCAAGTACATTTTTCCAAAAGTTGATCTGTAGAAAAATTTAACCAAGCCATGCACATGATTTAAAATATATGGATAGGCGAAAAGCAGTATAAGTATGTAACAGTCAGATATCAACCATTGGCCACAGATGTAGACAGGTAGACATCACTTTAATCACTCAATACAATACAAAACCACTGCCTCTCCTAGCAGTCAATATATATGTATGTGTGTGTGTGTATTCGAGTAACCGGTTATCCAATTAATAAGTAGCAGCTACTTAGTTGATTACCATGCCACAAAACCATAATTAGCCACCAATTTTGGGGAAGAATTAGAAAATAAATAATTTAACTGGGAAGGAGCTGACAATCAAAGAAATTTAACCACTTCCATCCCCCCCCTCAAAACCAAATCCCAAAAAAAGAGGAAAAAATCAAAGAGATAATCATTTTCCTTCGTAGAAGTGATTATTATATGGGTGTATTTGCACCGTTATTGATAATCCATGCTGATCAAGTACAGCTTATCATCTCCACATAACATGAGATCAACACGACAAAACTGGACACAACTTCATTCCATTTCACAACTCAGAAATTGCATGTGAGGAGGATCTTGCAAGCTCTAAGGGGCTAAAAGAATCAATGCCCAAAAGGTTTTCAAAATTCACTTCAAAGGAGAATGACAGGCAACTTTTTACGTGAGGTGGAGCCAAAGTTGCCCCGACAAAGTAAGGACATTTCATGCAAGCAAGACCATGCATTATCATAGCATATGGAAAGGAAACAGAGGGAATTCATCTTTTTGCATTACAAGAATTATAACATTCATATTTTAATAACAGGTCTCACTAAGACCCAATCATTTTTGCACTAGAAGAAGTATAAGATGCAGAAAATAACAAAAGAACTCACCTAGAACCAATCTTAGATGACCTTGAATTGTTAGTAGATCCCAGAACAGCTTCACCAATCTTTCTTATAAACTCATTCGTGGAATCCCTACTCTGTTCGATATGATGAAGAACATCCAACCACCACACTGAATGTTGATTTTTCACTTCACTAAATGTATCGCAGACCTTCAAGACACAAAAAGCAGTATTAGACAACCGGTTGTCAACGAGGAAAATAAGCAAATAAGAAGAAAAACAATGATTACATGGGAGAAAACTGGAAAGTCCTACAAGCTAGATACTGCATGCTGCCTACGTACAGTCATGAAGGACATGATTTCGCTAATCAAGCAATGCAAACACAAACTAAATGCAGAAGTGAAATGTACCCTGCTTTGATTGGAGAAAGCAGGCAGGGAAGCTACTTGTTAGGTGACTGTTCTGTCCTGAAAGTTTAATGGCCACATGGTGTCCATTAAACGTTAGTTATTGCTCAATCCTTCTTGCAAGTAAGATGAGACTAACATGTGAAATGCATAATATGGATTCAAATTCATTAAACAAGTAACCTAAGAGCACAAACACGATAAAAAATGTAGATACAGATAACTAGAGAATGAAGCTCTAGTTCCATGTTTGGCTATCACTTGTCTTAAAAGCTCGAACTGTCACAAAATGGATCCAACGTACTGATCAACCAGTGATTTATTCCTGAATGCTCTAACTGCTAACAGGTTTGACACATTTTAGACTGGAATGATGCGGTTAATTTGCTCAATTATAGAACTCTCTAGGGGAAGCCACTTGGATAAACATCACCTTAATTAAGCATGGAATGAACTTTCACTAGTATAGAGGGGCAAAAGTAAAACTAACCTGCTCATATGATTTTTTAAATTCCAGTTGAGCAATGATCAACTTTGAATTGAAAGTAGACAGGAATTTTTGCTTGAAGGTCTCACGAACTGTTTTTAGATGATCATAACTAAAATAATTAGACGCAAAAGATGGCTTCGCATTGCACTCATTTGTTTCATTTAAGGCATCCACCGACATGTCAGAAGTGGACGCAGGTGCCTTCGGAGTATTTAAAATAGAACTATCATCTTCGATTCCATTCAACTTTTGCCTCTTTGTGGCATATTCATCATCGCATTCTCCAAAATAAGGTCTCTTTGAGGTCTTGTTCCCAGGGCTTCCGGAAGTTTGTCCATCATTTAGCTGGAGTTGTGGCGATCCATTTGAAGCCTTGAAAACTATCTCAGTAAGATTGTGATGAATGTGAATATTCAACAAAGGATCCAAGCTGAAATCTTCTGAGTGCTCCATAGCTAAATCCAAGGCCTCTTTGTACAAGGACACAGCATGAGAAGGATTTTCCTCTATGATTGCTATACCAGCAAGCCCATTCAAAGCAACAACTGACCTCCTTAGGGCTTCCTCTCCTTCTATCTTTGTCTTACTAATGAGAACCTGGGAAAAAGTTCCACTAGAAGTTAGCAATCACTGATCTTGTGCTTCTTTGGCTTGCCTCCGCAGCACTTTAAGACCCATGCATAATCTATCAATCAAGCTAAAAAGAAAACATACCGTTAGGACCTCTTCCATGCTCATGGGTGAGTGTTGTAGAGAGCGAAGTCCAGAACTTCCTACTTGAGGATGGCAGCATGCTTGGCGAAGCTTCAGGAGTGAGTTCAGCAGCTTTGCAGCCTCCATGTGAGTGATTAAATTATCAGATGGTGCAGAAGATGCACTACCTGAAAATGCAGGTGTGAATTGTCACATTCCATCTCAAAGTCACACCAAATGAACTATCAGAGAAAATGCATAACCTGGAGCTTCCCTTTTGAGAATATCCGCCTTTATACTCTCAACAAGTTCGCGGGCATAATCCACACAAGTTTCATGCTGCCTCTGATAGAAGTGTTCCTCTATAGCTGAGAAAGAAAGCCATGAAAGACACTCTTCCTGAGGTGGGAGATGTAATTCATCAGCAACGTGTCTTTTTGAAGAACGCCACATAATTTGCTTGAACAAATTGTGGGTAAATTCCATAGCTCCCGCATCTCTCTTCTGCAGACAAAGGGCAAAAAGGAGTGTTCTTATATTGAAGTATCAATGGAAGCAAGTCTGGTACGAGGGCTTCGTCCACAGAAGAAAATCATGAAGGACTTCATACCTCATATGGATCTCGTATAACTTCATTCCACCATCTAGGGACATCAAAAGGACTTAGTTTAAGGAACTTCAAGAGCCCATATAAATCATCCAGTCTACGCTGAATGGGAGTGCCAGTAATACACCAACGATGTTTAGAATGTAATCGTAATGCCATTTCTGTTGCAGCAGCAGCATTACTCTCCACCATTTGAGCCTCATCCAAACATAACCTCCACCAGAAGATTCGAGTGAGAGGAGTCGGAATAACAGGGTACCTATAAGCAAGTAGTAAACATATCTTAACCAGCATTACTCCCGACCATTTGGGCATCTAAGAAATCATTCTGGTAAGTTACTACTCAAGATAAATCTTCTTAAATTAACCCTTTTGTTTAGGCCGGGGGATTTGTGCTCAAGATTAGTAAAGGAAAAACGTAATAACCAATGAATATGGAGCTTTGATGGAACCTCTTCTGGTATCTCATAAGGCGGCGATCCCCTTCATGCCTATCAGAGTCATGAGACAAGTCCTCTTTCAGAACATCATATGTTGTCAGTACAATGTCATAGGAAACAAGTTCATCGACTTCAACAGCTGGCTCTTCAGAAAAGGATGTGTTTTTCACTCCTTCATAAACCAGCACTTTCACAGAATCAGTATTTGTGTGCCTACAAGGGGGAGCAAAGGCACACATAAAATTCGAAATTTAAGCTCAATGCTCCAGAAATGCTACAAATGTGGAAATTTTTCTTGATAACTATTCAATAATAAAATTCAGAACCAAAAGAAGAAAGCCCAAAACTACTAAAGATGATATGACAGCATAGGAAGATAACAAATTTCTACTAAAAAACAACAGGTGTGGGAACTTCACATATATTTTCATAAAATGCATTCAAGATCAGGCCACCCATCAATCTCATCGAACCAACTTTATCAATATTCACTATAGGCAACTAGTGAAAGCACATAAAAACATCCAGCTAAAAGATGATGGTAACTCTAAAGTTCTGGAGAAGAAATGGACAATAACATCAAAAGATTAGCTTCTATACCTGATAATTTCAGTTTGCCATTGATGCAATATAGGAGCCGGACACACAATTAGAGTTGCCCCACTTGGAACAGGAGATTCAGTAACGCTCATCAATTCCAAGCACAATTGACAGACATATTTTCCCTCCCTCTCTACAATAGTGGGAACATTTTTCTTTCTTCTGGACTTCTCAATGTTCTTCTCTCTTTTCTGTTGTCCACTACCATCCTTCACCTTTTTCCCTCTAGCTGAATAACCAACACAATCGGAATGTTGCCATGCATCACACACGTCACATTGAACCCACAGTCCTGTGTACCGGTAACTTTCAGTCACAGCTCCGCAAATGCACTCAACCCGCTCCCTTTTCAATCTTTTACTATGAATTTGACTCTCTTTTCTCAATTGTGATTCCTCATTAATGCACGCTCCACTCTCGGATGCTGACCAACGGTGGGAAAGGACGCAAGCTAGCAGCTCAACGGTCTTTCCTAAACCCATCTCATCTGTTTGGATTTATCGATCATTATGGTTTGAATAGTTCCACAAGCAATAGCATTAAAGATTGTACTAACATGGAAATAAAAAATATTAAACTCAAAATATTTTCAAGACTCACCAGCAAGGATACCGCCAGATACACGTTCAGAGAAAACTTCTGAGCGCATTGCCACATTACCACTGGAAAATATAAAAGGCAAACGTTTCCAAGAAAAATTATATCATTCAATAATAATGCCAAGTACATACACAAAATTGGGATGGATAAGGCGTAAAAAATTTTGATAGATGACGCCGTGAAAGTGAATGTCTTATGACCCTTATGTTGATAATCATCACCATCATAATGCATATCAGAGAGAGAGAGTAAACATGAATTCGAGCAAGGCAGAAGCAAAAACCACTCTGTGAAGAAAAGCATCCCATATAACAGCTGGAGGTAAAGTTTCACCTAACAGCAGCATATTTGATTCGACTCCACATCGACAATTAACCAAGCACTACCATTATCAAGAGTCCATTTATGTGAAATTGGTTGTGAGACATAATCTAACAAGTTCTCCAACAACTTAGATTTTGACATAACATGATCTCATAACAGGTATTAGATGTAAGGTAGAAGGAAAAGATCATATTAGCCCTTGTTCCAATGATCCTGCATGTCAATGTTTTTCCGTTACTCCTGCTCCCCATTGTCTATTGCATACAACTATGCCATGTGTTACATACATTTGAAGTTGGGTAAAATTGCAACAAAGCTGATGGACTTAACTGGGAGGGTGAAGGTTATGGGATGTAGAGATCGTGAGTTCAAAAATAGAGAAATGCCAACACCCAGCCACACTCAACCATTTTACCCCTAATCATGCTAGAATTCGTATTTATGTCATTAACTTATTAATTCTTTGACGAATTTCGGAAGTACCATGAAAGAATAGAGAAACTGCACCTGAATGGATTGTAGAACATTTTTAAACCGGAGTCAACAAAACCCACAGCCATACATAGAGGAGAAACTAACTGACTTGTTCCCTGGGTGCCAAAACTTCCTAAAGCTCCTTTCTCTTTCTGCACCATCCAGTACGCAGCACGACGTTGATATGGCCTAAGCTTAGGAATTAAGTTGGGAATGTTTTCATCGAGCATTGGATCTGTTCTGTACAGCAAAGAAGCGAGCAACAAAGACCAAATGAGGAGACATCTCAAAGATCTCAATCACGAATTCATGGCTATACTTACTTTGACGGTTTGATGGCCTCATAAAATCCACTGACTTCAAACTTTATGTCTTTCCGGTTTACTGTGATGCTATCCCTGTCATCTGGATGCAAATCATTTCCTACTGCTCTAGATTGACAAATTCCATATCTGGCCTCTGAAGTCATAACCTCTGGTCGCAACCAAGCCATGACATTGATCATACTCTTTTTCCACAATTGCCTCATATTATCCTGAAGTGACTCACAAGCATCGAAGGCCCTCTTGAGAATTTCTACCCTCACCCTTAAAGTTGTCATGTCCTCTGAAAAGGCAATCCCCTCAAGTGGCCTGACTGACATAAACTTCAGATTAGCCAAGTGAACAAGACCAGAAACTCCCTCATTTGGTCCATCAAAAGAACCCGACAAAATCACCTTTTGATTCTCCCTGTTCTCAGCCGAGTGCTTCTTGACCAACTCCAAATGTACATCTTTAGCAGATAATAGAGGCCAATGACCCAGTTTAATTCGAGACACAAACTCATTCACGTTGCACACCCTGAACCTAAAAGAGTAATCCGAACTCTGATAAAATCCATTTTCCACTCTAAAACCCGAAAATCCCCCTCCTATATTCAAGTCGGTCAATACGAGTTCAGATATATCAAAATGCTCATCCAATGCCCAACAATTGCACTCGACATCGACAAAAAATGGCGGGTCACTCACATCCAATCCGTCCTTCTGTACCTTCTGATTTGCTCCAACATTTTCCTCAGCCCAATCTGATTTACTGCCGCCTTCGCCATTACCGTCTATAATAATCACACCCGACCTACGCGGCCGAGCTTGCTTCTTCCTCCCCATCCCTGTATACACATCATTCAGACCAAATCAGACTTCCGCAATCAAAATATAACAAAAAGAACAACACTTTCGATAAAGGGTCTTGTCAAATGTGCGCTCCGAGGCGCTCATTAGACAAATTACACATAACCCAATGAGACGGTGCAGTCAAAGTTACAAACTTTGCCTTCGTTACTTAGAGAGCGCCCCAGCTGCTCATTACCCGAAATTCTCAGACACTACTGGTATCAGAAGCGAAGGACATACATATCAACAACGCGAAGCACGACAACAAGCTCGGGTTTTTCAGAAGCCACAGATACGACAACGACAACCCAATTCATTAAGCAGAAAATGATGGGCGGAGAACAATTCCTACGGGCAAGGCCACTGACCCGGAAGAGGGAGCGCCGCTGCTCGAGTCGAGGCCCGAACCGAGCGGCGAGGCGAGGCGGGAACTCACGCGCCGGGAGGGCGCGAGTGCGGCTGCGCTCGGTGTATCTGCAGTGCGTGTGCGTGCGTGCGGGCGGGCGGGCGGGCGCTAGATTGATTCTTCGGCTCTGGCGAGGAAGGGAGAGGGGCGGTGCTAATCTCACCGCCGCCGAGCGGAGTCGCGTTCGATACGCGATCAGCGTCCTCTCGTTTTTGATTGGGCTGTGTCGCGGCGAGCTTCACCTACCGGGTACGTTAACGCTTTTTGGATTACTATAAGTCGGTTTACCTTCTTTCATTTCTGTTTTTTTTAGTAAATTTTCTACCATAAGTCGGTTAAAAGATAAGAAGAAAAAAGTCAAAATAACTTGTCATCCTAGAAAAATGGAAACCAAGAAAAACATTAAAAAAAAATTAAAACAATGAACCCATCGAAAGTTTTAAGGTATTTTATATTGTAAAAAGTCAATTCTCATGACTCCAACCAAATATAAATGATGAAAAAATTGTGTTGATATTTCGAGATTTATAGCTCCCGGCCCGGCCAGGCTTCGCTTCTCATGTAACCCCTGAAATAGGAGAAGTGACTTGTTGAAATATTAAAATTAATTTTTTTTCCGTAAAGGAACTTGATTAGGCGAAATGGGAAAAATCGAATAGGCAAAATGCAAATTTATCCTTCATATGTAACTTCTTTAATTTAAGTTTTTTGGTCTGCCGCTGTCGGAGAGTAAGAATCTTTGTCTCCCTATCTGATTCTCAACACCAAGCTTATTCAATCTCACCAGATGAGATCAAAGATCAGTTCATGACAATCCCATAACACGAGAAGGAAGTGACAATGCGTTGAATCAGAAGCTTGACGAAAATCTGCATCAGAATAGACGGACAGGGTCTTTGGGAAGATATGCAATGCACAAGCAGATAAAATAAAACCAAATCACCCCTCCAATTCAAGAAAAGAGAACACTGGTCAGATCCTTTTTACATAGGCTTCGTTTTAGTTTCGGATGCGCCGCGGCGGGGCGAACATAAAGTACATGCGCAGAAAATTTTAGTGTACATTTGTAGTTGGTATATGGGAAATTACTTACAGAAACAAACAAATCAATTGAGAGATCCTCCCTTGCACCTTTGTATACTTACTACTATGAAAAGAAACTCTACCACTGAAAATCTGAGCTGAACTTCATAGTCTGCATCCAGTGTATCTAAAAGAAACTTTAATCTCTCTGCAGTAAGGAAAGGTTCCAAACTATCATCGCAGCATTGCCCTCTTAGTTCCCAGAATTTGAAACGATTCGACGTAGAAGAGCAGTAATGCTCGTGTTCATGTTGTCTCGGGCCTAAGCTATGCGAGAAAATTGTCGAGATCCTGACTTTTTCTGGCTAGATGAACTTGCACCTGCGTCTGCTGGTTCAGGCCCTCGAAAGACCTGGCTCACCGAATAATACCCCATAAGCTGATGAAGTGGCGAGTTTCCTTTACTGGGCAGCCCCTCGGCATCGGGGGATATTTCATCTTGCCCAGAGCGACCTGCAGGTTCGTAGATTCCTTGTCTATTTCGGTACCGATTCCGAGAAAACCTCATCTTCTCCTCTCTACTATCATCCAGAGCATGAAACTGTGCCAACAAAGCAGGATCGCCTTCCGTTGAACAGCTTTTACAGATGGAAAGTCCGTAATCATCAGAGCAAGACACAGGTTCTGCTTGTGGAAAACCATTGGCATGAGAAGTAGAGGAATATCTCCTTCTATTCATTGAGTCATCATAGTCACCGGCCTCACTAGGTGGAGGCGCTTCAGCATCCCGCATGTATGGCACTATATGAATTTGGTTTTGGACTGAAAATTTAAGCACCGCCTTGCAACCACCACACCGCAGTCGATGACACCTTTTCTTGAAAAGCAGAAAATCTGCAGGAAGTTGCAGCAGTTCTGAGCATTGGTCGCAAATAATGAGTGGGGCGCCACCAGCTTTAGGACGTAAATGCCTCTTCACCACATGATGATTTTCCCTATTATATTTGCTAAACTCTCGGATCTTATACCTCTGATGATTGGAGTTAGTGTCACTATCCCCCATCGAGGGCTCATAGTCCATATAACGCTGAGGACTCGAGGCACATGAGCTGTAAGGACTATAGGGATTCCGAGTGTCCTGGAAACTGTAGAGGCCTCTATTGTAAATATTAGGTGGAGGCAGTGGCTCGGAGCGTCGATAGTCAGGAGGGAAATGATGCAGATGGTTGTGGTTGGATGGGTATCTTCTTTTTGTCATCTCGGCCGAGAAGGGTATTTTTGAGGATCGCCAACTATTGCGTGGCTCAGTTCTCCTAAGATATCCAGGCATGTTTAATCCCAGAGAGTCACTCTCCTCCAATGGGCCACTGTCGTAGTACATACGGCTACCCTTTTCCTTCCAGTTGAAACCCGCAGAAGCCCTTTCGCTAGCCACCTCATCCAGGTTACATGTCCTTTTAAGTTGGTCCTCCAGTTCATAGACCATCTTCAATAGCTTCAACTTGTCATGTTCAGGGTACACTTGACTCGATGGACTTCCATGATCATAGCCAGCTCTCGGTTGCCTCGGAATCCTAGGTGGTAATTCATCTCTTTCTGATCTTATATGGTACCTGCTAGGAGAGACATGGCTCGAGGGTTCCACCATCCCACTTTGGACCCATCTGCTTCCTTTCATGGCATAAAGCCCCATATCCGAAGAAAAAGAAGGCGGTGTAAAGTGCCTTTCTGGATGATGAAGTCGAGCATCTCTGCCCATCGAGTCATTCACCTGATACTTGCCCCTATTTCGCCATTCTTTAGAAGGCACAAAATTCATTCTCTCTCCAGGATACTTAAACTTGTGAAAGTTCCTGTCGTGGTATTGATCTTCAAAAGGGTCGTAAGAAGACACGCTGCCTTCATAAGCATGAGAGCCTCTGGCAGTTGGTGATACGGAGAAATCACCTAATGCATCGCTGAATTCAGAGACAGGGTCAACATACTCCGTGCTTGCAAATGTTTCCTTAGAGGTCATCCGCTCAAAAACACGATGAATGTGATCATTGGTCTGAAGTTGCTCTTTCTGTTCACCAGAAGACAACAGTGGGGCGTCATTGGCTAAAATGTCTTCTTCCACCAGACCCTCTTCGGTAACCTGCGAACTACTTCCGGATATCGTTATCGAGCTGTCATTCTTGGAGTCAATCTCACCATCATTTGCTTCTAGCACAGAGTTTGCTTCAGGCATTAGCGAACTTTCTTCTTTTAGCTGACCTTCCACCTTTTCACCAATTTGAGATGACTGATCTTCATCAGGAGAACTAACTGTGGCAGGCAGACAAGGCTCCTTAAGTGCTTCATTTTCCTCCACGTCAAACTTCCTAGATTCGCATCCGCTCTCCCCATTGTTGAGGTCACCGTTACATAAGTGTGCCTCTTCTGCCTGCTCCGGTTTATGACAGATAGATGTGTCCCGTTCACCCACATCATTTGGATTTACAGAACCATTCTCCAATGAAGGAATCGTCATTTCATTATGTACGCTACTTGATTGTTTATCCTCAGAACCATAAGCCGCTTTCTCTGTCGGGATGCTACTCTCCTCATGGACATCTGACCCTGTATCCTTGGCATCATTCTTCGGGTATTTTGCTGCGTGCCAACAACAAGGTGTTATCAGAAAAACATTAAGCAGGGAAATGTTTATCAAGTCAACTCATCTTAGCAAATTAAAGGTACAAATGTTCACGGCAGCAATTAGGATGGATAATGATATAGGTCAAAGCAATCATGGGACAGAAAATCATGAAGCCGAGAGGATCTTCTACTACTCTCCATCCAAGAGATTCCTAAGACGAGCCTCTTAAGGTTCTTTCAACGGGCAAAAATAGTGACAGCACTGAAAAATCACAAAATTCCTCAAAAGTCTACAGAATATGCCGAGATAATTACCTTGAAGAATCACGCCACATCCACCACATTTATATACAGGACAATCTGCTGATTCTGGAAGGACCTGCCGGCATCTTGGACACGTAACAAGCCGAACTTTAGGAGCTGCACTATTTGTCATGTTCTCCCCCAATTATATGGCTCTTATCTCTTTCAAATAAGATTCCTTTGATTAATATATGGCAGAGACGAAATCAAGACCAAGATTCAGTGAAGAAGCGTCCTAACCAACAAGAAACCAAACATCAGTTCTGAAAGCAAACAAAAGGAAAGCGCATCTATTAGAAATACACATTGAAACGATGATCTCAACCTGTGGATTCTCATCGCTCAGTTGTCACAAATGTAAAAGCATGCCCAACAAACTACCTCCCACATAAGTATATGCACAAGTAAAACCCAGATAAGTAATGTCCGCAAAACCAGCAGAACTTATTCAGCAATTTACTGAGTGCAGTACATCAAACTGCCTTCGTAGCATACCATAAATTGACTAAGAAATGAACGTTTTGTCTTGGGGACAGAAAGGATTCCGTAAAACTCTTTGTGGCTTCATCGGAGATCAGCAAAAACACCAAATCGCTTAAATTTCAGCCCGCTCAGATAGCTAAAACCCAAAACTATAACCACGGAGAAAATGCCATAACTCAACCATCACCAAGACGGCATAGAAGAGATCCACAGACACAAACAGGAAAAAACAAAAGATGGTCCTACATCTACACCATCTCAATTCCAGAATATTCGCAGCCTATACAGCCAAACCTTAAAGAAAGCATGAACACATCTATAGAGGAATATTCCCGGATAGAGAGTAAAAATAGGAAGAAATCAATGAACACGGAGCAACAAAAACTAAAACAGATAAAAAAAAAAGGAGCAACTCTGTCCGACATACATAATCCCACTGGAGCAGATCAAAACAGAGCAAGATCCAAAATGAATCCGAAACAGCCTCCGCTTCTTGGAAATGACTTTTGTCTTCGCACAGAACTAGAGAGGAGAAATAGAATCGAGATTCTAAATTGAGAAGCAACAACGAATGCGATTCTGCCCAGTATCTAAATCAAATGCTATAAAAGAAGAAGAGCGTGGTGTAAGTGTGAAAGCGAGGACCCAGAACGAACCTCGCTGGAAAGAAAGTAAGGGGAGGGAAAATGGAGGAAATTTCCTTCCTTTGCCCCAAAGAACACGAACCCATCTGCCGGTTTTCCACATTTGCTGTTTCCTGTTCTGCTTCTTCACTGCTTTTTCCTCTCTCTTTCTCTCTCTCTCGAATTTTGAAATTCAAGAACCACAGTGAGTCTTCTTTTCCGTGTTCAAGAAGCCTTTCCAGTCAAACCCATTGACCAAGAACTCCAAAATCACTGTCCCTCCCTCCCCCTCTCTCTGTTCTCACGGAGCTAAAGGAGAAGAGGAGCAGAGTACCGTCGTTGGGCGTTGATAAAGGTGGGCATTAAATTTGGGCGGGCTGGGCGGGCGGGGGGGGACAGGACAGCATGGCCCGAAAGACGAGACAGGGCACTGGAGCGTGGGGGCTGAATTTCCACCATTTCCTCTCAGATTCTCGACGCGGGAGAGCACGTCAGCTGAGGTGCTGGGCTTACGTGTTGGCCGCGACCGGTGCCGTCGCGTTCCCGGGCCAGCATGTGTTGACCCGTTCGTTCGGCGCTCCGACACGCATCATCTCGGGACCATTCCCGTCCTTCCCTCGCGAGACCGTTATCTCGATGGGGGGACCAGGCTCTCGCCCTGTAGTGCTGCCCCCACCTCCCCCTCAAGTCAACCTCGGCATTTCTTTCTTTTGGTTCTTGCTGGTTTTGGGTGTCTGTCTTTTGTGGCAGTTTCTTAACCCAAGAAAGGGAATGCATGTTCTGTGGGAAGAACGAGAGAGAAAGAATCGGACTTCATAATGGATAAGAGATGGCTGATTTCATGCCTTATAAAAATATTTTTTTCTTTTGTTGGACTACCATTGTCCGTGAAAGATTTCGGCACAAAAAATCACATGTTAGAAAGCTTATTATAGGAATAACAATGCAAATGGTCCCTGAATTTTGACTCAACGTACAATGCGATCCTTGAATTTGTAATCTATTCAATGTAAATCCTCAAACTTGGCTCCTAACGTACAATGTAGTCTCCGAACTTTCAATTTATTCAATACGGTCTCTAAACTATATGAAAATATTAAATGTTATCATTCTATTAATTCAAGTTCAAATACTACGTTACACATTTGAGCCAAAATTTATGGACTATTGTGTCATTTTTCCCGTATGATAATGACAAGTTGTTGTTCTTTAGTACAAGACTACAAAGGGCATCAACCATTTTGGTTTAAATATTAAAAAAAAATTCCAATTTGAATGAACATGTGCACTCTCATGAATAATCACATCGTGTTTCTGACTATTCATATTGCTCTGGTCGATAGGAAAGAATGAAAGGTGTTTTGGGCGACTGAATAACCAAAAGGGTTGATCGTAATTTTGAGCGGCGTGGGGCAATTTGAAGCCAGGAAGAGTTAATCTAGAGATTAAGATCAATCATTAATTTGGCAACTTGAGGTAAGAACACCGACGCTTTTGAACTTTTTAAAGCTTGGTGCGCTCTGAATTGTATGCAATGTACGCCTGGAAGAAGCCAAAAGGAGGAGGGAGGAGAAGTCAAATTTGGAATATCGCAGGAAAAAAAGAGATCTGCGGTTTGACAAACGGCCCGCCTGCCAGCTGCGCTTTCACACGTGGCGCTCGGGGAGCCGTGGATTGAGGAATGTGGGGGGTCGGGGTTAAGTGGCGATCTTTTTCGATCCGGGCCCACTCGAGAAGCGACTGAGCAGCACAGTAGCGTGGGCCCCAGGGAAGGAGGGGAAAAACGCGGTGGGGGTGGGCCCCGTTCTTTAATAATCCGAGGAAAACGCTGCCTATATGTTAATTGCGTTAGCACTCGACTCGAAATAAATACGATATGATATATGATATCAACCACACTCGGAAATTAATTATACCTGACGCTCTATTATTGACTGAGGGTGCGGTCGGTCGGACTTCTGGGGAAAAGTTCATGGAAAAATGTACAGCCCACTTTAGGTCAGTGGGATTTATCATGATACAAATAGTGTTTGTTAAATTGTAGTTTAAAGCGTATCGGAAAACGACTTTTAATTTAAATAGTGTTGGGAAAAATTAAGAGGAAAAAAAGCATCAAACCAGTGACAAATTTGGTCAAATCTAGCTCAGCAACTGCTCGCCGACGGCCTAAGGTGACATCACATAAGAGGGCATTGATGAAATTATAAAAATGTAGCGAGGGTAAAGTTGGAAGAGGAAATTGTATCGGCATTCCAAAAAATACTCAAAGCCCAAAACTCTTCTGGACCTACCCCTTGTCCAAACAACTTTAAAGAGATCTTTAGAATTGCGATTGCATCTCCTTAAAACTCTTCGGAAAATTTGTCAAACGCCAATTTTGCCTTGGGCCATGGGCTTTCGGACTTTAGTGGGAAAGTTTTCCCAAATGTCGTCTAAGTGCCATGATATTTTGGCATTTTGTTTATGGTCTAGCTCGAAGAAAAAGACTTTATAGATATAAGTTGTTTTTATATTCCTGAAATAGAAAGTTAGGCTGGGAATAGATCGGAATAGAAACGAAAACAAAAAAAAGTTCTTCTTGTTCAAGAACGATTTAGAAATAAGCCAAAATTTTTTTCTTTTATTCCCCTCTCTTGCCGCGGCCACCTCCAACCGCCTAGAGCCACCGTCGATCACCGCTCGTCGCCGCCCACCGCCGACCACCGCCGTCGGCGGCGGCGGCAGCGGCGACATGGCGGTCGGCGATCCGTGAACAAGAATAAATACAAAAAGAAACTATTGCGTTATCAAACGCATTTTATTCTTTTTCTATTCCAAGAGTAGAAATTTTGTGTAGTTACCAAACACCATATTTTACTCGAAATTGTTCTCGGAATAAAAATAGAAAATAACTATTTCTAAAAAAAAAAAAAAAAACTCTTCCTTAACCAAGAAGCGTTGTCATGCGCACCCTAAAGATATAATTGAATTAAAGAGGTAATCTCTCGTGATGTTATTTAAATTGAACCGAAACATCGCTCGATGATGTTATAAGACAAAGAACGTTTTCAAATACATCACGTTTTCGATGCTTGCCTGGTATTATAAGGTGGAATGAGTATTTCATTCCATCGATAAAAAGGAAAAGAATCACAATCCATAGTGAAGAAATCAGGATTCAATTCCATCGAATCCTTACTTTAGGTTTCATAATTTATTGACATTTGTCCGATTTTCGCCATATATTTTTCTTCAATTATCACACTAATTCATTTTGATTTCATTGTGTTGTCCAGCTATTTTATTTCGTTGCACCCAATTTTTTATTTATGATATTGTAAAATAAGTGCTGAAAATTTAAGTACTAAATATTGAGTGTTGAATTTTAAGTATTGAAAATAAGAATAAAAAGTTGCTAAACAGATGAAAATTAAATCGTAAAGAGTATTAGTTTCTCATCAAACATGGGGAATAAGGAGCATTTATTGGAAGTTTTTCATAATATAATCGGTGTGATTTTAATTTTTGTTGAATTTTATATCAATTAATCGATTAATTAAGTACTTTCTTAGTTGCCATATTATGTAATGTTTTTTTTTTAAATGATCTATTAATAGTGTGTGGTTAGAGATTATCTAACACACTGAAGGCATGTTTGTTTCACTAAAAATTTCACGATCAGAGCAAATAACTTTCATGAAAATCATTTTCAAGGAAAATAGTTAATTTTCATTCATTTGATAATTTAGTGAAAGTGATTTTTTCTTACTATAAAGAAAAGTCATTTTCCCTAATCTAAACTTGTTGTTTTTAGTTCATAGATCGATTAGTTTTTGTCATCCAAACACTAGAGAGTTGGAAAATATTTTTTTGAAAATCATTTTTTAGGAAAATTGTTGGTTTTCCTTTATTTGGTAATATGTGATTGAAAATATTTTCTGGTATTTGAATTTCTTTTAGAAAATAATTTCAATCTTATGACAATATCTTAGGTAAAAAAAATTAAAATTTTATATTATATTATTTTTATTTTTTTTTCTCTTCCTTTTTCCTTCTCCTTCTGTTAGTTGCCAAGCCTTCAACGACTATTGGTAATGGCCACAAGTGAGCTCAG
Organism: Eucalyptus marginata; assembly: GCA_014182565.1. Classification (NCBI taxonomy): domain Eukaryota; kingdom Viridiplantae; phylum Streptophyta; class Magnoliopsida; order Myrtales; family Myrtaceae; genus Eucalyptus; species Eucalyptus marginata. The sequence continues at coordinate 476,694 of CM024594.1, read as the reverse complement.
CCTCAGCGAGGATCAAATGAGCCACGAGCTTGCTGCGTCGACTTGCATCATGGCCGATTGCTAGCTATTAGTTTTTGTCAAGGCACACAGCGATGGGGGAATAAGGAGGAAGAAGGAGAAAGGAAAAGAAAGTAAAGACAAAAGAAGAAAAGGAAAGGAAAGCAGAAAGAATAAATAAGAAAAGAAAAATAAAATTTAAAATTTTAAAAATAAAAATAATTAAAATTCATTTTTTTTTAATTATAAGAACAAACTTTTTAATTACCAAGGACTCGAGTTTGAGCGAGGACCTATGTACGATCTCTTTGGACTTGGGCTTGAGGTTTAGAACCATAGCTTGAGCGTTAGGGACTCGAGCATGGCAAGACCCGAGTTTGGGTGCCGAAGCATTAAGTATAGGCACCAAGGGTTTGGGCTGGGGCTTGATGAACCCAAGCATGGGTGTTGGGGGGGCCTAGGCCAAAGCACCGAGGTTCCAAGCTCGGCTTCGATGGACCTAGGCCTAGGGAGACCTGGTCCTAAATGTTAGGACCCGAGAACCAAAGTTGGGGTTTTTGTGCCCAAATATAGAGTTTTGGATCCAAGCATCAATACCTGATCATATTTTGGAAAACATTTTCCACTTCTTCCAAAACTAAAATCATTTTCTTGAATTTAAGTTTTGATAGGAAACTTTTTCCATTGATTAGGAAAACATTTTTTGTTAACTCATTTTTCAAAGCAAATCAAATGCTAGAAAGGAAAATGTTTTTCACGAGACAAACGGACTCTTAACGCGGTGATCAAACGCACCAGCTTAATGCAGCATAAATAATCGAAGGGGCAAGATGATGTGCAAGTTCTGTGGGCCAACAAGAGCCTGCACTCAGCAAAAATAGCACAATAACAGGCCCAGCAGTCCCTTTTTTCCGTGGCAAGAAAAGCCAATGGCTTTCTTGCTACCATTTGGACAGGTGCAGACCGATTGTGCTTTCGAACTTGATTATACCACGTAACGAGTAGTAGTACAGACGCTTGTGTTTCAGCTAAAAGTCTCTACGATGACAGATTACGTGTTTATTCGTCCTGGAACCAAATTTTATCACCACAAACCTCCAGGTAGTAGAGACAATCAAATACTCAAAGAAATCACATGCAGCTCAAAGGGCCTAAGCCATCTCCGTCTCCGGAACCACGTCGGCGCCCGCACTTCTTGTCCTGTCGATCCCATTCTGGTCCTGATGCCGACGCCCCCCGAGATTCTGATCCTCCCCGGAAATCTCCTCTAGGGACCTGCCCTTTGTCTCCGGCACCAAGAAAGTGAAGAGGAAGCCCAACAGGTTGATCACGGACAGTGCGATGATCGCTTTCTTAATCCCGGAGTCGGTCTGCGTGTACGTCTGGATCCAGAATGCCCCGATGATGGCGCCTGCTTTGCCTGCTGCTGCCGAGATTCCGTGGCAGGTGGACCTGAACCTTGCGGGGAAGAGCTCGGCTGGGACTATGAAGGTTGTGGTGTTGGGTCCAAAGTTGGCGAAGAACAAGGTGAGTCCATAGAAGGCAATGAAGGTCAACGGACGGCCGCCGCAGTATGCTTTGGTGCCTTCGCTGCATTTGTGGCCCCTGAAGTGTTCGTACCTGACTCCTAGGACCGCCATGAAGACCGACATCGCCAGGAACCCGATGAGCTGGATGGGGAACCGCCCGATCTTGTCCACCAAGAAAACGGTGAACCAGTACCCAGGGACCTGCGCCACCAGGGCGATAATGAACATGGCTTTTGATAACTTGAACACCTCGTCGATCGCGTTAATGGTCTCTGGCCGGGGTAGGATGCCGCTGGCGGGGTATATGTCCTTTTGCGCGAGCTGAAGGCTGTAAAAGGCGATGTCCAGCAAGAACCAGGTGGTCGTGGTACCGAGTAGGTGGAGTCCATGCCTTCGGAGGAACTCACTCGAGAATAGTCCGTAGGAAGGCTGAGGGGTGACAGGAAGGTTGGGATTGCCGTCGTATCGCGATTCATCGATTACTAAGTCTTTCTCCAGGACTTTGGCCATGTCAGACGCAGCCTTTTTGTGGTCTCCCTGGACCAAGGCGGTGTACCTCGCGGTCTCGGGCATTTTCATCCGCCAATAGTAGGTCAAGGCAGCCGGGACAGCCCCGAACATTAGGACAATCCGCCAAACGAAGTCACTCTGCGGCTGAGTCGAATAGATGGGATCGACCTTGAATGGATCGGCTGGGAATGCTGCCAGGAATATCTTTGAGACCAGCATGGCAACAGCCCCTGCAAATAGAATCCCGACACCTTGCATCGCAAAAACAGCCGCAATGAACCCTCCTCGTGTTTTCTGATTGGCATATTCAGACATGATGACAGCAGAGAGCGGATAGTCCCCTCCGATGCCGAAACCGAGCCAGAATCTGAAGAAGCATAGGCAGCCGATCACGCTATGGCTGGTGGACCCCAATGACAGGCCCGAGGCCAAGGCACACCCAACCATGGTGACCAGGGTGATGCCATAGACCTTCTTGCGGCCGAGTTTGTCCCCGAGCCATCCGAAGAAGAGCTGGCCTGCTAAAGTTCCGCACAGAGCGACTCCTTGGATGGCGTTAGAGATGTTTATTGGAAGAACACCTGGTCTTCCGGTTGATGGGTCGAAGTAGTACAAGCGGCCTAATAGCTTGGTGACCGCGGTAATGCAAAAAAGGTCATATGCATCAGTAAAGAACCCCATTCCCGCAATGACAATGGCCTTAAAATGGTAGAGTTGGGTCTTGGCATTGTCCAACTCCGAGAAGACGGCTCTGCTGGAATCTGCCATGGCTGAAATGCTCTACTCCCCCTAGAGGAAAGACGACTGTGAAAGATAATGTTTCTGTTCCTAATGGCCGTGGATGTAATATAGGGGAAAAATTCACGCCGTTTGTCTTGTGATGCTCCTCTGCTACACAAGAAAAGCTCATTGTAACCAACGACCAGTTCGAAAAGCCGTCAGTTCCAAGAGAAAAATGCCACCATTTGACTTGCTTAGCTTGCCGTTTGAGCTAGGAAGAACCGCCTTTCTTGAGTTCTAATTTCGTCCTGTACATTTGGACCTTTTGTTTCTTCTGTCTCTTGGAACGTAGTTGCTTAAGCAATTGCTATTAGATGAACCGAGACCTATGCAACCCAGTTCCTCGGTCGAACCAATTTGCGTGGAAGCCGTGTATAAAATAAGGATCTGTCGTCTTCCTTTCTAGGATAATTCAAAGGAAATATCTTCTTTGGATTTTGTCGAAAGTTTTCTGTTGTTATTTTCGAAGCCTTAGGTGGACCTCGGTTGCATAAGTCTCTCAATTCCTACGTCTGTTTTCTTCTTCCACTTGTGTTACAGTAAGCGTGTGATTTATGTCATTACAAAGGGTTTTACAGGTTGAGGTTCTTATGCACCAGAAAGTTTACAACTAATTGCAACTATTTGGTTCTTATCGGTTCTCCTTATGCCTTGTGAAAACCCATGCTAAACTCTCTTTCTCTCTCTCTATCAAATTATATAAAAAAAATCTGAATTTGAAAGTTCAGATGGTAGAAAGGGCCAATAGTCTTGAAGAAGACCATCTTGTTATTGTCAACCATAGCCCGTTTGCTTGATGCTTTTGCAGGATGCAGAGAGATGGGTCATCAAAACAAGTACTTTCATAGTTTTTTCTCAACTTAAGGCCTTCAAAAAAATAGCCCCTCCATATGAATATAACCACCAAACCCTCTCTCTCTCTCTCTCTCTCTCTCTCTCTCTAAAATACTATTTAAAAAAAAAAAAGATCCTTAAAATTTCGGATGGTGAAAAGGGCCCATAATCTTGAAGAAGACCACCTTGTTTTTGTCACTCAATGCCTGCTTGCTTGATGCTTTTGCAGATGGAGTAATCAAAACAAGTAGTTTCATAGTTTTTCTCACCCCTAATGCCTTTTAAAAAAAGTTAGCCCCTTCACACGAATATAAGGACCAAACCATTGTATCTTACTCTAGCAAGAGTAAATTTTTTTTTTTTTTTTTCCGGGCTTACTTTCGAGGCAACAAGAAAAGTACAATCAAAGTCAATGCCAAAGCAGTGAAGGACAAGATCAAAATTAAGTATGAAAATGCAGACAGATTTCAATGTTGGATTTCATCAAGGAGGAATTGTTTCATAGCAAGGGCAATTGGCTACTTCTGGTTAGCTCTCTTAATTGTTAATCCAATCTGATGTAAATCAAAGTCGAGCTCTCTTGCTCACCGCAAAACCAGATGCTAGAAGGCACCCTCAGCTCACTCTTTTATACGATCTCTACTGCCTAAGATGCAAAGCACAATGCCATAACAACAAGCCAAAATGAGAAACGGATTTCCAGGCAACAAACACCGAATGATCTCAAGGGCATAATGGAAGCTTGTAAGCCAATTCTCTGCTAGTTCACTGTGCAATTGGAGGTGGCAAATAGATAAAACAGACTAGCACTTCACTAAAATGGTTAAAAAACCATACAGAATTCAACTACAGGGCAAAGCATACAAGTAAATCACAGCTTACAAGAGAGCAAATTGCTCTCTTAGATACTGCAGCTCAACTCCAGAGAAGGAAAAGGAGAATCTAAAATCTGTAATTACGGGGTTTGCGCATTGGATTCGGTTCCAGAAGAAGGCCGATCCTTTGCCTCTGGTTCCCGAACTTCATCAATCAACCTGGCAACTTCATCCATCCTGGGGCGCATATCAGGTACCTTTGAGACACACGTGAGAGCAATTTGCAGCATCTGCACCATCTCCTCCTCCACATTCTCGTACTTCAGCAGCTCGACATCAAAGACCTCAGCCGTCCATTCCTCTCGAACTACTGATCGGACCCACCTGGGAAGATCAACGATGTCATCGTGTCCTGGATGCTTGAGAGGTGTTTTACCTGTCCATGCCCAAACAAAACCTTGACAAAAATATCTACTCAAATTGAAACAAACCACAGTTCTCAGCTTTGATTTCATTGGTTTTGGACAAAGAAAATGAGCGAAAGACAGATACACCTGTGATACTTGTACCTTATCCTAGATGACCTCTATATAATGAGCTGAGAAACTACATATCAGGAATTCATGTATCTTCGAATTAAGAGAAGGTGGTGTTTGACAAACTCAGTACTCTATCTGGGCTAAAAAGATGTAGTTACCGTGGATCGCATACCACGACTGTAAACATCTGGGCCATGAACCAAATGTTCAAAGCAAAACAAAAATGCACCGAACCAAATTAATAATTTATTCGTAGGTACCTTTTCTGTTTCATATTTTTTCAAATAAATAATTTCCAAACTGAACCATTTAATTGGTTATGAAATTCGAAACTGAATTAAAGTCTACCTGTTAACATTTCAAGAAGGAGCACACCAAAGCTGTAAACATCAGATTTCTGAGTAACTTTCCTTGATTCAATCACTTCCGGAGCATAGTACCCAATAACTCGGGGAGTTATTGCAGACAAATTCATGAGAGGAGTCAGTCCAACATCCGAAACACAACCATCGTGATCTTGGGTGAGGAAGACATTCAAGGACTTGATGTTTCCATGAACACACTTAGCTCCAGGCTCTGAATGTATGTGAGCAATCGCTTTGGCTGTTCCAATTGAGATCTTCATTCTAGAATTCCAATCTAATGCCGTCCTTCCAGAACCTTTATCTCCTAAAAGGCATGGACACAGAAGAGCAAATAAATAGGTTCATGAGATAACTTAAAAATAAGAGCAGCAAGTGTTCCTCTGAAGCAAGCTCAAGCTTATTCCTTCTTAACTTATAATATTTATAGCTTGTCTATGGCAGTTTAGACCTGCCTATGGCCTCTATAAAGCATCACTTCCTCATTGACTCGGTGAGTAGAACATGGAAGTTGGCAATTTTTTCACTAATTTGAAGCCACAACATGAAGGTGAGATCTCCGCAAGCCTTTTATAAGAAACTCGACATTTAATCTTTAGCAAATGAGATCAAACTTACAAAACTACATGTCACTGAAAAGGGAGAATGAGGATTGGCATCAGTTGTACTATTCCTATACGCATCACAAACTAGCAATGAAGTGCATGGTTGCATTTCTTCTTCAGAAAAATATTGAAGAATCCATCTTCAAGATTAGTCTGCAGATAGCACCTTTGGCAGACACTAGTTATAATCTACATGAAGAAAAGACACAACATACATTCCTTCAATTTTTTACATACCTGTAGCTTTATAGGTCAAATCATGAACAAAGGAATTGTTCAACATTGTGCACAGATGAAACATATAAGTTTTCTTTTGTGAAGTCTAGATAAAGAGAAAAAGAAACTAGGATGTCTTCTTGCATCAACGAAAAAAGTACTAGATCAGAATGTGCTAATAGACGGTTAAGGATACACATACCATGCAAATGTACAAACAAGCTCCCATAAGGCATGTAATCATAAACCAAGAGCTTCTCATCCTTCGAATAGTAATATGCACGCAGTGGCACGATATTGGCATGTCGTCCCACCTTCCCAACAAGTTCCATTTGCTGTTCAAACTCCTTTTTGCCAGCCACAACTTCCCTCAGCCGTTTCACCACCAGGGTCGTCCCATCCTCCAGAATAGCTTTATAAGCTGTTCCATAACTCCCCTTACCAAGAACTTCAGCTGAAGCCCTCAATAAGTCCTCAAGATCAAAGTTGTAAGAACACCCTTCGAAGAATACTAGCTTGTTCTTCTCTGGTTCTTGCACCCCACTTCCAAAGTCCTTTGGATTTTGACCTGTGCCATTAGTTCCCTTCACTTTCAGTACATTACTACCGTCTTTTCTCTTTGAGTAGTAGACAAGGACAACCACCATGAGCAGGAAGAGCACCGCAAAACCCCCAATAACTAAAGCGATGATAGCACCTGACCCGATTTTTTTTTTCGAAGCGGCTTTACCCGTTGTTGGCTGTTCTGAGTTTGCAGGCGAAGGAGAAGGAGAGGTAAAAAGAGTGGACAAAAGAGAGTTCCCAACAAATGAAGAGTTAGGAAATTTTTGGAGAGAATTCGGGATGGAACCCGACAAGTTGTTATAGCTCAGATTCAAAAGTTTGAGTTTGGGAAGGTTAAGGTCAGGAATTGTACCAGAAATGGAATTATTTTGAAGGTAAAATATAGCAAGCCTATCGAGCTTCTGAATGGATGGCGGTATGCCACCACTAAAAGAGTTGAAGGACAAATCCAATACATTGAGCTGAGATGACAAAGAGATCGGGAGAGAGCCAGAAAAGTTATTATGCTGGAGGAATAAGTATTGGAGGGAAGGAATGGAAGCCACATCAGAAGGAAGATTGCCGGTTAAATAATTAGAACGCAGGCTCAAGACCTCAAGAGCATCGAGCTTTGCCAAAGTGTTTGACGGCAGTGAGCCATAAAGACCAACAGCGGGAAGACGGACCTTTGTCACCCGGGTTTTGTCTACATTGCAAGTTATGCCTACCCAAGAACTGCAAATCGGAACAGAAGAGCTCCAATTCAGTTTCCGGGCATGTGGGACGGCCGAAGCGAAATCAAGGAGTGCTTGTACATCGGAATTCAGATCAGCAACAACTAGGGGGATGAGAAGTAGTACACCGAAAAGCAATGAGGTCGTGGGAATGACTGCTTGAAGAAGCTTCATGAAGTACTCAAGAGAGAGTGATTCAAATATTCGAATCGAACTCAATCACTCCTTTCTTGCTCAGCTGAAAAAACAAAATGAAACAGCATTAAGAAAAAGCCTCATCAGTGACTTCCAGAAATCAACTCCAGACCGCTGTAATTCAAGGCGTCATCTATTTCGAGATAATTTCTCACAATTCAACATCACGTCGTCTCTGGACTTTGGAGTGTCACCAAAACCAAGAAGCAAATAAGATGCACCCACAGTCCCATTTTGAATTCCTTAAGGAGGTCCATTCTTTATCCGACTTTTTTTGACATTGGGAAAGCAGACCCGAGAAATCTTTACGGCAAATCATTCCCAAGAGATGCTAAAGATTTAAAATATGCATGCCCAGAAAGTCACCCACATTACAAAAAAGAAAGAGACCAGAAAGAATCCAAGAGAGAAAAGCCAGCTCCGAGGAAAAGCAAATGCTATCTTTTGTTCTGATAAAGGAGAAGCATACTTTGCTAAAACAAAAGGCCCCCGCTTTATCTCCCGGTTTTTAGACAAATGGATCGCACTAGCTCGGTATCAGGCGCACATTGGACCAGTGAATAAAGCAGAGGATTCTCACCTCTCTAATCTAGATATGCAAGTATGGCATCTAGCCACTTTCATCGAGAAACAATACCAGAAAAGCCAAAAAAGAAAAAGGAAGAAGAACAAGAAGACAACGAGGTTACTTGAAGAAAAGTTCAGGCTTGGTTAAACAGAGGGTTGAAACACAGAGAGAGAGAGAGAGAGAGATAGGGTAGTGCTTTACCGAAATTACAGCAACAATCATTAACAACACGTCATCATCACGAGGAGGTTGCAGGCGTGAGTACCCGCCTGCCTGTAGAACATAATGGGAAGAAAGTCAGTCTGAGACTTCAGCTCAAGGAGGGAGGGAGGGAGAGAGAACAACCAAGAACTCCTCAAGGTGCAGTTCTTGGGTTCTCTTCTTCAACGGAATGCTTGAGAAGACGGGTGACTTTTACAGGCCTTCTTCTTCAGTGAATTTTAGCTCCTTTTCTCCCCTTCTTCCTAGGCAAAAATGGGGGAGAGATAAAAAGAGGCAAGAGTGGGATACTGAAGATTCGAGTGGGAAAAAGCACAGTGCCAAGCAGAACGATGTGACCATCCTTTATCTCACACACACACACACACATATGAATATATATATATATATGTACTTTTTATTCTTACCTGAAGAATTCTTCAACTTCATGGCTGAACAGTGGACTCATTTTGCTAAGTTTAACTGGTCAATATCAATGGATATTCAAAAATTTTCCAGGCATTTCTTACTAAAGAATTCCTTAAAGACATGAATCCCAAGATGAGATTGGTTGAATTCTGTCCGAATCTATGGTCGCTAACGAGCTTTGACATGCCCTTGGCTCGAATCTCGAAAAAGGGGACCGGTTAGATAAAAAAAGACGGGGATTGTCGGATTTAATGGCACTAGTAAAACGATGTGAGAGGCCTAGGAGCCTGGTGGCTTCAGAAAAAGTGCCTTCCATTTTTATTCACGTAACACTTGCTCGTTTAAAATTAAATATATTCTGTCAACTTTATAATGCTATCGAAATTTGAAAAAATTAAGGGAAACTTTATGTGGATGTACGGGTCAATCGCATTATAAGGAAAATAATGATATATGTTGTGCGTAAATAAATAGTTAGTTTTCATCACTTATTCCGCTATCGGAAAAAAGTACAAAAAAAATTAAGTTTGCCAAACAAGGGAAATTAGGATATTGATTGGGGATGTGCAAAACGAATAGCGTGAACTTGGATCCGCCCAAACTGGACTAATAGATTTGGTATGTTCCCAAAAATGTTGGTTTGGTTTTCATTCCTAAAAATGTAATTGGTGTCCAGATGGTTCGATTGAATCGGACCGATTAAATATATTTTTTTATTTTATTATTTTTTAAAAAAATTAATAAAGTGTGAACTAAACACTATCTTGATCTGGTTCCAAGTAGTGAGAAAAAAAGTAATGGGAAAAAAAATGATGGATTCAGTTGGATTGAATTGGAATAGAACTGAACCTATGGTTGGGTCTGATTCTCGATCCTAGGACTAGGTTCCGACTTTTAAGAACCAAGATTTGATTGAGAACCGATCACCCTAATATTGACAAGTGTAAATAAAGATCTATACTCATGCAAGCTCTAACACTATGTGTAATTTTATGTTTGTATGTTCATTTATATCTTATAAAAAAAAACAATCAATCATGATTATATGGAATTTATCTTACATGTAACTAAATATTTAATCTTTATTCTGTATTGCCGATTAAAAAAAAAACGATAATCGTTTAATTTCTTTATAAGTGAAAATTATTTCCACAAGACCAACGACCCATGAAATGGAAAGCATGTCATAATTACTCACCTAGAAAAGGAGGCTTCTAATAATTCACATAACGGTTGGCCAAGGAAAATAATTCACATAGGTAGGCCTAAGCCGTCGGGGCCGTCGGATCGATCTGATGAACAGCAACCCCACGATGCAAGAGACCCTTTTTCTTCTTCTTCTTTTTTCCTCGGTCCTCGTAATTATGGCGAATTCAAATAATCCCCACTAAAAAGGGACCATCTAATTCAAGCTTTTGCGAAAGGTGATTGTGCATGATAAGTGGGTTTGACTTCACTCTCGAGAATCAACAGCATCATGGCCTTGTCCATAAAAGGAGGAAGAGGAAGCCCACGTCTTTGAATTTCACGTGGTAGGGTCCTTATAATTCCTTACTTTCGTCTTTCCAGCTTATAGATCATCGATTGGAACAAGAAATTTTTTACCTTTTGTTCTTTCTGTACCGCCTTCGCGCGTATGCTCGATTGCCATCGTCTCGACAGAGCGACCCGCTCATTTGATTCGGCGGTGCAAAATTCGTACTTCGGGTAATAGATGGATCACGTGTGCTTGCTTAATGTGAACACGATTTGATGAGTCGACGGGATAGAATGTCGAGACTGCATAATTAGGTGAGAAGATGGTCACAGTCACAGCTGAGAAGCACGAATTTCTATCTGTGCTCTATCCATTCATTTATGGTGATCGGTGGCGTCTGTTTGTGACCAGTGGTATGAACAAAATTTAAGAACCGTGACTTCTCATCTCGATCGTGAAAGTGAGATCTGTGAAGCTGGGAGATGGACCTCTAAACCGAGTGAATTGAATATGGGATGATTCGTTTTCCACAATATCATAAAAATGAAAAGATTATCTTTTGAATAATCTTGAATCTCTCTAACCTCAAAAGCTAACTTAAAGCATAAGATTTTCTCTCGCATCCAAGTGTATATAGTAATATTTTTATTCCTAGAAACAAAATTTGTTCAGGAACAATTTTTTTCTATTTTTATTCCATATACACGTTTGGTAACTACACAAAATTTTTATTTTTGAAATAAAAATGCGTCTAGCATGACCTCGATTTTTTTTTTTTTGTAACTTGAAATTTCTTTTAATTTTTAAATAATTTTATTATATTTTTCTGTTATTTCTTTTTTTTCTTTTTTTTTTTTCCTCTAGCCAATCATTGACCCCTAGTGAGGTCAACTTGAGCCTTGCCTTGGCCATGCGAGGCTTGACCTCGCCCAGATCTAGCAAGTCTCCAGCCATCAACGAGGCTTGATGTCGCCTAGCCACCGTGAGGTTCGGCCAAATGATGTCAACCTCATGGTGACTTGGTGAGGTCAAGCCTCACCCTGCCAAGGTAAGGTTGAGCCTCACCCAACCACGGTGAGGCTCAAGGCTCGGGTTAACAAGAGTTGACCTCACCGATGGTTGGGGAGGCTCTAGCGAGGTTGTCAGACCTCATCTAGCTAGTCACAAATGGATTCCATTTCAAATTATTCTCACGAACAGAAACGTACATAAATAGATTTCAATTTTATTTTTTTCCAAGGAACAAAAAAAAAAAAAAAAAAAAAAACATCAGTGTTACCAAATGTACTCTTATAAATCAACTACCAACCCCTTCCACAAGAGATGTGAGACCACATCAGCAATCTTCCCATCACAACTCGAGCGCAAATTAGCTAAAAACATTTTCATAATTGATGTGAGCCCTGAGTCGAAGTAGGAATAATCCGTACCTCTCCCATGTGGTTATTGGGTCTAAACTTATTGGCAACTGCACTTTGTACCAATATTGGTTGGTATTGGATTTATCTCAACCCAAAAGTTAGCTTAAATAGTGAAGCTTTTCTTCACATTTATGAACCGATCATCAGCATCTTTCACAATCTCAACAATTTCGGCTGATTATAAATTACAAAGTTTTCTCAAATTGATTGTTCAACGACCCCCCGCCGAAAAAATGAAAACCGACGGAAGCTGCGGGCGCGAGTGAGAGACAGACCGAGAGAGATAGTTGTTGGACCGATAATGGAAGCACTACATTCTCAGTCACAAATGGGCCGAGGAGTTAGTTGGCAGTCGATAAAGTTGGCATCGAATTTAATGAAAGCGAGCAATCAAATGACGTCAATCCAAGCAAAGCCAATTTAATGAAAGCGAGCAATCAAATGACGTCAATCCAGGCAAAGCCAACCCGTGGCGACTCTCCATTCAATTCACTTGGTCTGAGTAGCGCAAGTACGAATCTCATCTGACAAAAAGCAACCGAACATTCACCGATGTTAGCATCGAATTTTGCTTCGACCTGTTCGTTTGCTCGATGCGGGAGAACATTGACCCGAATGGGCGAAAGAGCTTTTTCCGGCCCGGCCCGAGTTGAGCCATCTGAGGCGAACGTTTTTAAGGGCTTGCAAAGTGTCACCCAATAGAAACTTACGAAACTAATATGAACTCAGCCACTCCGTCAGTCCCCGTCCGACATAAATACCACATCCATGCTCACTGATAGGTCGGAATGTAGTCATTGATCTTGAGATTTCTCACCTCAGCATAGAATCTAGACTCAGGTACTTCAGCCACAGATGGTCTGCACTTAGAACGACAACCGGATCCTACTAGTAAGTCCCTCACAATCATGTGCAGCACATAACCTAGTTTGGCAAAGGAATTTCGGCTTCATGGTCGTAAAAAAGATGGCACTCATTCGTACTGCCGTTACAAAGAGAAGAAACTCAAGAGAAGGATGTCCTGACGTTTGTTTAACAGAGTGTACACAGAGCGAAAGAGAACTTCTCCTGAATCCTTAAAAGCAAAGAATTTTTCCCCATATCCCACGAGTCCTGAACTTTATCTGCACATTCCGTGCATTGTGAAACGCATGGAGATAAAAGTTTCAGTAAACATGACTCATTGATCAATGCACCAAGTGATTTTCCTCTTAATAGGTAGATAGACCGAATTAAAAGAAAACCGGGCAAAGGCCCTAAGTAGGTAGAAAGACAAAAACACAGAGGAAGCACCAAGTGCAAACTCTCTCAGATTGTCAAAACAGAGGACAAATATACGCAGACTCAGATTCCCACAATTGCCGCCGAGTAATATGAGTTAAAGTAAAAACCCAACACAATCATTCACAACCATCGCATAACAATCTATAAAGACACTTGCTCAATGCATCACCGCCCAAACTGAATGTATATAAAATACTGGAGTTATCGATGGAGAGTAATCGAAGAAAATTAAAGTCAAATATAATGTGCATAAACTTCAGGACACTTAAGCCCAATCCAACTCTGAATACTGAGAGAAAACAAAGATGATACTAAGACGGACAGGTTCAGAATACAAAATCAGGAAATATTCTAGTTGACACCAGATATTCCTAAGCAGTTGTAGGCAAGAAAGCTCTTCCAGGTTGACGATTCGCCAGACGTCCATGGCATCCAAGGAGCTGCAAAAGACGCCAATCATGAACTCGTGAGTCATCAATAAGAATTCAATGGTGCATATAAAAAAAGACGTATATAGCATCAAGAACAGGCCCATTAGACTTGAAACATCTTAAACCCAACCAGTGTCTAAAGCAAAGAGAGTTTTAGGTATATTTGGGGTAAAAAAAAAGACTGAATATGAAAACTATCACTCAAATGATTGCCTCCACTTAAAAAAAAAAAAAAATTCCTCCTCCTTATAAAGTGAAGAAACCTCAGTAACATGACATCACTTTTAAAGCATTGAGAAGCCTACCTTTGGACACTGGAGGAACAAAACTCTCATCTAATGAAGCAATAAGAATGTCTAACAAGTTTTAAATATGATATTCAAACACAAGCATACTCACCTTAGCATTCACACCATCTGGAAGAATTTTGTTCTCTGACTTCCACTTCAAATAGTCAGCACGGCTGAACTTGGTAAATCCCCTGTTACAAAGTTCCAAAACAAAACTTATAGTCTAATCATAAAATTTTTTTTACAAATGACCCACAAATAAAGTGAAGAGAGAAAAAACTACTTAAAAAGTTTACATTGGTAAAAAGTTTGCATTTTCCAAAAGACGGCCAGGTGACGCAGACAAACAGCAACAGAGAATAATTTTTCCATAGTCAGGTTTCAGCACATTACGCATCACATCTTGTGTTATTTTGGAAGCAATAGGCCAGGAGCAAGCGATGACAAGAGCCAGATAAAACATGAAGGGCCTTAAGAGTCTACCTTCGGAAACAGAGCTTTAATACTCAGATATGGACCAAGTATAAAATTTCTATTGCTACAGCCACGACCTTTGTTATCAAGTTACACTCATCGACACACACACAATTAAAGACTCTAGCTACAAGACAGGCCAAAAGGTCAAAACACATACCACTTCCTGCTGACAATGATCTTTTGGCGGCCAGGGAACTTGAACTTGGCACGGCGAAGGGCCTCCTGAGCATGGTGGCTGTTGCTGTCCTTGCACCGCACTGAGAGCAGGACCTGACCAATGGCAACCCGAGCGCATGTGCCCTGTGGCTTTCCAAAAGCACCTCTCATACCAGTCTGGAGCCTATCAGCCCCGGCACAGGAAAGCATCTTGTTGATACGGAGAACATGGAAGGGGTGGACCCTCACTCTCAAATGGAAAGCATCCTTTCCAGCGAATTTGGCCATGTACTTGTTGCAAGCAATCCTAGCCGCTTCGAGGGCCTCACTGGAAACATTCTCCTTCTCCCAACTCACCAAGTGAACGCAGAAGGGGAACTCATCGACACCCTTCTTTTTCATCCCAACATCATAGATTCTGATCTTAGGATCAGGAACACCACGGCAGTACCGTGATTTCGGGTATGGCTTATTCTTGATCTGACGATAACACCTTGCCGGTCCTACAATAACCACAGACTCAAATCAGATCACGTACATCGCAATAAATAATTAAATCCGGAAGTCGGAGCCTCGGCAATTCAGTCCGCAAAATACAGACAGAATAGAAGACACGCTCGACATACACCACGGCCTAACCTAATAAGCAAAAACATCTCTTGCAGAGAAAAACAAGATTCGACAAGCGGCTGAAGCAACGACAATGCAAATGATGCAGGTACCGCAGACAATTTATAACATTTTCTTTCCATGAACAACGTCCCCAAGTCAGAATCACGGCATAAAGTTAACCAATGAAGCTCAATAATAAATGCCATATCCCACCACTTCACAAAGGAAACTCATAATCCTAGCATACAGGATGCAAATGCAGATGCAGACGATACGTAAAAGCAAAAAAAAATTCCAGCATCCCACGCCGCCTCAGCAATAAACGAACAGGAATTTCGACCGCAACGAGATTCCCATCGATTTCGTCCACGCAACAGTTCGCGAGGGAACCAATACCACCTTCGCATATTCATTCGAACGGAAAAATTCCTTCCCCCACCCCCACCACCGGAAGATCCAATGAATCGGAAGGCGGAAAAGATCAAATCGACCATCCCGCCCCCGACAATCGATATCCTCATCTCGTCGGATCACAAGCAAGCGCCAGAAATGAACCGAGCCCCAAAAAAAAAAAAAAAAAAAACATAAATCCACTCAAGAGAAATCCCGCATAAACCACGAGAAAAACGGAGCAGCTTCGACACGCCAACGCCTTTGGTCGAACCAGAAGACAAAACGAGATAGCGAAAGAGAAGGAGAGGGAGAAGGAGAGGGAAACGTACTTCTCCCCATGGCGACGTCCCGCCGATTGTCCTGCAGAGAAAGAGAATGGGCGCTGCGATGAAGAAGGAGAAAACCGCAGAAACCCTAGCGGGGACGCTTTATATAGGGAGTTCGCCGTGGACTTGGACGCCCATCGCTGTGAGCTCACGGCTCACGTAAATCTCTCCCGAGTTTTCTTGAGCCCAAAGCCCAACCCACCGCCTTTGAATGGTCAACTCTTGACCCGCGCGTTGCTTTTGCCCTCGTCACGGGAAAAACGGGTCGGGTTAGTTTGGCCCGGCGATTTTTTTTTTCTTTTTTTTAATATATCCCGGGCCACATACGGATACGGGTCTTTTCAACTTTGCAAGTCAAATTTTGCCTGTGGTTCACAATGACTACATGTTCTAGTTTTCTCGTGTCCGGATCACCTCAACGTGAGATCAAGTCGAATAGGCTTGCTAGTTAAGAGTGTGTAATGGAAAACTCCCGAATTGGACCAGATTGAACCAATCGATCCTAGGTAATTCCCATTCTTATTTTTGAAATCAATGGCTAATTAATCCAATCCGATTCAAGAGTAGAGTTTGGGCTGAATATATATTAGTTTCTTAAACAATTCTAATCTATTATAGTTTTCCATAGCATGTATTATGTGACGTTCAAACCTAATATTTATGATGCTAGAAGTTGATATTTAACAATTTGCTTTAACAACTTAATGCCTAATGTACATTATGATGACATAACATGTAAAGCCAAGTCAAACAGGAGCTCCCTCCAACATAAACAATACATGTTTTTTTTTTTTTTGGGAAAATTCCAAATAAGGACCAAAAGTGGATCAATTTTGTCAAATAATGATCCGAAATGAACTTCAGTATCGGATAAAGGCACAAAGTGGACCATTGTCCAGTGAGGACCAAGTGGTTAAATCAATTCCAAATAAGGACTCGAAGCTTCTTTGGTCGTCGCCCAAATATTCGCTAGCCTATCAAGCATGCAACATTTCCGACGACCGTAGTTTGGGCAATTTTTTCCAAAAAAATCTAGGGAAAATTAACAAATCTTAAAATAGAAAGAAAAAAAAAAAAAGAAACCCTAGGTTTTTTACGGTCTCTCCATTCCTTGTACCCATCCTCTACAAAGTCAAAGACCGAAGTTCTCCCCATATGTTGTACCGTCCTCCGCAAAGTCGAAGACCCAAATTCTCTGCTCTAGGTTGGGCACAAACTCAAAAATAAGAAGAAAACCATATGCTTCTTTCTTTGTTTGTGGAGACCCAAATTCTCCGCCAGTCGAGTAAGGCGAGGAGCGACGAGAATCGAGTCATGAAGATGACTAGGCAGCAATTTGGTTGAGGACCAGCGGAGGAGAAGAAAGAAGAAAACGTAAACATCTAAATGAATAGCCTAAACTTAATTAATTTAGAATTTTCCCTTTTTTCCAATCACATGATTCGACAAAATTGCCCCTATTTTAATCATCGGAAAATGTCCGCCGGTGAGCTAAGGTCCTAAATAGAGATTAACTTGATCACTTCGGGTTCTTATTTGACACAAAAATTCACTTCAGGTCCTTATTTGAAACAATTGGTCCACTTTGGGTCATTATTTTCGACATAAAATTCACTTTGGCCTTTATTTGAGAAAATAGATCAACTTCATGTCCTTATTTGGAATTTTCCCTTTTTTTTTTTTTTTATGCGGGAGGAGCAGAACTGACCGACAAAAGCGGTCTTATTTAGAAACCCGCAGTGACACTAGCAAGAAACCACCACCCTAACACCATGCTTAAATCGCCTAATGATCCACTAGCCTCCTTCTTTCAGCAAACCCCCTCGCCCTCCCCGAGGAGGGACGTTGTAAGCTACCTCACAGAAAGCCACCCTGGTGGTATAAACAATACATGTTTTTTTTGGTAAAGTGGTATAAACAATACATGTTCATCCTCGATAAGTGATTGAAAATTGACATGCAAGATTGCCTTTTTGGATAAGAAAAAATAAATGAATGACCGATTTTATTAGAACTAGATCCAATCAATTGATCGATCTAGTTTTCGGTCTCAAGACTAATCAGTCCGGTCCCAAATTCCAAAAATTGAGAACTAGTCCTTCTAATTCAGTTCCCGATTCTTTGGCGAGATCAGACTAGATCAGAACCAATCTGTTTCCAATCAAATTGGTCACGGGTCGGATCTTGTATTTAGTCGGTTCGAATCAGGTTCTGCCAGGTTGGCATGCCGAGGCGGCACCTGTCCTCCCATCTCACGTGGCAGCTGTCCGTCCGACCAACTCACCAACCGCCGAACGGAGATTCCAGACGTCTGTCGAGACACGCTTCTTCCAGCGTCTTGACTCCCGGCGGCGCTGCGACGAGCGAGCGATCCCGATCGAGGAGAAGCTCATCCGCCATGAAGATCCACCACATCCCTTGCTTGGAAGACAACTTCGCTTACCTGTAATCCACCCCTCCTCCACCCATCGGATTTCCCCCCCTCGCCGTTCCCGTTTCTTCTCCGACGATTGTTTCTTGTTTTTCCGGCGGTTTTCATGGATTGAATCGACAGGATCGTCGACGAGAGTACCGGGGAAGCGGCGGCCGTGGATCCCGCGGAGCCCGAGAAGGTGGTGAAGGCGGCTCGGGAGCACGGCGTTGACCTGAAGCTCGTGCTCACCACTCACCATCACTGGTCAGTCGACAGTGTAGGCTGAACCGTGCTGAAATTCGTTTCACCTCGATTGAATATTACCTCGCTTGCGAAAGCATCGATTGCTCTCCTATTGTCTGCAAAGACTAAGAATTCGCTGGAAAGATGATATTTTTCTGGGTGAAAAACGCTCTTTCAAAGCAATTTGTTGCCTCACGCGAAATGGAGGAAGTGATATCGAGGTGCGCTTCTTTTAGCTGGTTTCGTGAATTAACGGGTCGACTTGCATGTGTTGATTCTGCTAGGGACCATGCTGGGGGGAATGAGAAGATAAAGCAATTGATACCCGAGATCAAGGTGTACGGCGGTTCGATCGACGATGTGAAGGCTTGCACCAATAAGGTGGAAAACGGTGATAAGGTGTCTCTTGGGAAGGAAACCAACATACTATGCCTTCACACTCCTGGGTATTTTTTTCAATTTCTTCGTGCCTAAATCATCACTCGCTATAGAAATATATTGGCAGACTCACACTTATGATAAATGGGGACATTGAAGTCTCTCTGCATTACGAGGGAGTTTTTTTCCGCTCTCGTCATTTGAATGGCTTGTCTGGTATTCCATTCCATAAGAGTGCTCTGCATTAAGATGAGCTTTCGTTTCCCTTTTAATCTTGGAAGTTGAAGATCGTTGTGTTATTACATGTAGTTAGTTTTTATTTTGACTTTTGGATGTGACATATAGCCACTGCATTATGACCCTTGTGATGCACGGTAGAAGTAAGCCATTCCTTAGGATGTTGGGTCTCTAATGATCTCATTATCATTGTTATCTTGGGGCCTTTTTCCCCTTTAAATAAGGAATGTCTATATGTTGATGCTCATGGGAAGATTAGCTGGTTAGCTGGTTAGCTGGTCTTCCAACCATACTCTGACGTATCACTTCATGACAATTTCTTGTTTCGAGTTAAATCACTTGCCTGTGGAAGATGGAGATACAAACTTTCTGTTGGAGCTTGGTGCTATTGTCCCCATTTCTTTAATTTTTTGATATGCTGTTGCCAGCCATACCAAAGGGCACATAAGTTACTATGTGACTGGGAAAGGGGACGAAGATCCTGCTGTTTTCACAGGCGACACACTGGTGAGTTGATAGTTCATCTCATTACTTCCAATAGTGATAAATCATGTGGTCACATTTTATCCACCAATTAGTCACGTAACATGAAGAGCAAGATCTAGGAGGCATGAAATGCGTTTCTATAACTTGGGAGTTAACTTTAAAATTATTTGGATGCAGTTGCTGCTTCAAGCAGAGATTTCGTGAGGGCCATATGCTTTGTTGGTCTTATTTCTTAACATGTCTACACTTTGGCATTATTGTCATTGTTGTGTTGTGGCTGGGACAAGGTCTGTTTATTAAAAGTTTGACGAGTTGTGCGTACAATTTTACAAATATGCATATCTTCGAATGCAGTTCATTGCTGGGTGTGGAAAAATTTTTGAAGGCACAGCAGAGCAGATGTACCAATCGCTCTGTGTAACACTGGGGTCATTGCAAAACCAACTCGAGTCTACTGCGGCCATGAGGTAAGATACTGATATTGCTTACTCTTTCCGTTTCTTCTGCTTTCAGCTTCATGGGAGTAGCGTGGATAGTTTGGCTGAATAAAGTAAAGCTAAGTAGCCGGAGTTGCTCTACAGAGTATACTTAGGCTGATTATTTGTTCAGATATTTTAGATAATGCTGAGATGCGGTTCTTCTCCTTCTCTTGGCCAACTGTTGTGTGAGAGAATAAATACGGTTTTCTTATGCTGCGTGGCTTTTATGTTAAAAAGAGAGATCACATTGTATGAGGGAGATTAATGAATCTTTTTAGCAGTTAATATGGATGAGCATGAGGCTTGAGTGGAAATAATCTGTAATTTTAACAAAATATGGCCTTTGGCATGGCCATCATGCTATAGATGATACGATTACTCCCAAGCTTTTTTGAATTGTAGATGTCCTTCGGTGTGTTGCTGTGTATTCTTGATATTGTACTATGCGAGATGCGACATGGGATAGAAAAGTGAGGATAACGACTGGTTCCTGATGCAGATTTTTGTTACGTTCAGATACTCAACGTCAGAGAGCTAACGTCATTTTCTTTTTATCGTTGTATGATGTTTCTCGCTTTCTTTTCCTTGGCAAAAAGCTGAACAATGTTCCTAAACGCTATTTTCTAGTACACGGTGAAGAACTTGCTGTTTGCTCTCACCGTTGAACAAGAGAACGCGAAGATAAAGCAAAAGTTATCATGGGCTCAGCAACAGCGGGAGAAAGGCCTCCCGACTATTCCATCCACCATTGAGGAAGAAATGGAGACCAACCCTTTTATGCGGGTTGATTTACCGGAGCTGCAGGTGAAGTTAATTCTCTATGAGAACCTCCTTCCCTATCAACTTCGTGAATCCACAAATAGGAATTTGCATGGGGTGTTTAATTCTCTTTCCTTAGCTCGTTTTCTACCCGACAGAGTGATGCTCTAATGCTTCTTGTCCTGTGGAAATTCTTCTGCAACTTTGCAGGAGATCGTAGGCTGCAAGTCACCCGTCGAATGTCTCAGGGAGATCAGGCAGCGCAAAGACAAGTGGAGGGGTTGAGCGATGTTGTTCTCAACCAAGCGTTTCCAATCGAAGATGCAACCAAATCAAATTTCCTCGTGTGTAAGCTTGAATGGGCTCTCCTGCATTTCCGGGACTGGCACGATCATGTCGAATTTTCATGCACTGTTTGTAAAAGCTACTCCTTTTCTTTCAAAAATAAGGATTACTATACACAAATGATGTTGTGTTTGAGATTTGAGAATGAATGGCCAAATCATGACATGCCTGCTTCTGCTCCCGGAGTTGTTTTCTGCTCCCCCTCTTTCTTTTGCATTCAGTTGAGAAGGTTCATAGTTACCATGAATTCATCTTAGGAAGATCTCCAGCTCAAAGTTTTTCTACATAAGTGCGTTTGAGAACACTTGATCCACACTTAAGATGGCCGAGGAAACATGTCTCTGCTTGTAAGGGAAAAAGGAAAGTACGCGGCTATCGCATTAGAGTCCTTTCTTGAAAAGAAGATGGGATCTTCGAAAGTTACTTTCCGCAGTCGAACCTGTGGCATCATAACTAGTTGCTACTCATGGTCTGTAGGGACTTGTACGCATAATCATGTCGTCGCATGACTTATCAAGAGATTATAACAAAAGATTTCCTAGTTTCTTTTGAGAAAAGATGTGAGAAGCTATACCGAGTAAGAGGCAAACACATGATCGACCGAGGGTTTTATGCTCTTACAGTTGGAAATGTCCAATTCACTGGAAAGATTGAAGAACAACCTACGAATCCCAACAAGAATCAACGAAGCAAACATACGAAGATCAACTTAAGATAATCTGCATGGTACAAGCATGCGGAAGGTAATAAAGATGTTAAATTTGATGGAATGAAGTAAGAGTCCTGAATCGGGACCTGAACTTTTTTTTTTTTTAAACAAACCAAATACTGAATGGTGATCCTGCTTTACCGGATGTGGTTTAGTTAAACAACTTTAGGGTATCGATTCCATTAAGACAAACCAAGAACTTGAAGGGTGATGGCACTTCCTAGTATATTGCCAGTATGCAAAATTTTAAGGAGTTTGCAAAGCGAAGAGAAAATCGCCAAGTTTTAATTCCTTTATTGCATGAGACAACTTTTTATTCTTTACAATAAATCGTATTTTCGATAAATCTAATGGATATAGATTTTCAGTGAAAAATGAATTTGAGCAGCATAGAGATATAACAAATTGAGTGAAGCATAATATAATTTTCTCAAAATAGTCTTCTATCTTCATTGTTTTCAAGGATAAGTACCAGTAATGAAGAGAAGTGCATTACCAAGAAATCAACTTCATACACGAGGAGGGTACTTACCGCTCTCAATTCCTTATTCGTACATCAAAATCTGAGTTAAAGTGATTCATAGAGGGGAGGTGCGATCTTTCCAATGAATTTAGAAGATATACTCGAGTAGCCTGTTTAATAGCAAGAACATTACCTTTCCCTTAGAAACAATCACGCAAGGACCAAGAAGCTGAAAGAATTTACCACGTGGTCTGTTGGACTTCCCGAATATTTAGACATCACGGTTCTGATAAAACACTGAAATATTCTCCTTCCAAGGGGAGTTTTTGAGTACCCTTTGTTTGTATCATGAAATTAAAAATTGCTAAACTTAATATTCTCTTCACAATTATGGTCTTGCACAAGTCTATCAACCGGGGGAGCTAGAACTGGTAGGTGGTTGAGAAACTTGCCCGAAGGGTAGGCTTTTCACTTATTTTTTTCACTTTAGCAGGAAGCTACTATACCTACCTATCCGATGGTAGATAGAGCCAAAACTTGGTGTGATGTTTATCTTCATCATCGAAAATGCCTCATAATTCATAATTAATCTTTTTCTTCCCGATTGAGAGGAAATACGTGAATGACATTGTAAGGTCTCCTGGTCCACAGTAGGTATCTCGCCTGTTTTTTCCCCTGAGCCTTTCAAGGATATGCTAAGATCCAATACTCTCTTGCAGTAAAGTGGGTTGGAGATGTCACACATTCTCGTCTTCAAACCTTGTGGTGAGAAAGAAATGGAATATTGAAACTATACATTGGAATTACTTTGTTGTGTGTTGCCAATTAATAGAGAGCATGAACAAACATTCATAAAATGAAAACAAAAAAGTACATTGATGGTCAAATTTACACTATGTTAGTGTGGGAAAATCCTACTTAATCGAGTTGTGATGTAAAATACAAATATAGAGTTCATTTATTTTGTTAAAGAGGTATAACAATTTTCATTGCGATATGAAGAGATTCTTAATGAAAGAATCTCAAAATCTAATCCACTCGACATATATGAATTAATATATTTTGTTCATTTTTGATAAGAACATTTTGTGAAAATATTTTTGGACACAAATATGACAGATAAACATGAATTTAACCCAAAAGGTGTAGTCGGCCTTCTCATATCATTTCAAGAATAAGAGACTAAAATATTTTCACCTGTTTTGTCTGGTGACTGCTGTAAACCTAAGTTCAAAACTTCATCTGTTTTATCTGGTGAGTGCTGTAAATAAATGACAGTCGATAATTAAAAAGGCAAAGAAA
Organism: Eucalyptus marginata; assembly: GCA_014182565.1. Classification (NCBI taxonomy): domain Eukaryota; kingdom Viridiplantae; phylum Streptophyta; class Magnoliopsida; order Myrtales; family Myrtaceae; genus Eucalyptus; species Eucalyptus marginata. The sequence goes on along the minus strand of CM024594.1, from coordinate 453,159 downwards.
AACCATTCGAGGCTGTTATTGAGATTAGCAAGGAACATGTCCAACTCAAAAAAAAAAAAAAAAAAAAGAGGAAAAAACAAAGGAAGGGAAGTTGGGCTTTTGCTGTTCCTTTAGACAAAGATTTATGCGTGTTTTTAGCTGAAACTTCCGAGAAGAAAACCTGAAGACCCCATTTAGCAATCAACAATTCAACTGCAAGATCAGAGTATGAAATGAAAAAGACCAGAAACTCTGGAATTCTGTCCACAGATATGGAGGATTTTCATACTTTTTTTGTCCTCAAATGCATATGTCAAACCTGCATCTCCCTTTTTTCCTTTTCCCTCACATTTCGGTGCTCGTGAATCATGATTACGATAATTCATGCGACTTTTTAGTTGGCACGACTAATGATTCCCTGAACACCCATTTTTTCTGCAAGACTTTCTTTCTTTTTTTCTAACAATTGTCATAATTTATTTTTTCTATGAAAAAATGAATTTCTTTATGAGGGGATAAGTATTATTTTACGTCTGACTCGAGCTATCTTGTCCAAGAACTGTAAGGCACAGTCTGGGTTATTCCGCATATTCAGGTTTTGTAGAAGAAAGCAAGAAAAGTCTCTTTTGCCAGCATCGCCAGCTCTAGGGTTACAGTGATGACCGATGACCAGAGATAGAGAGAGAGAGAGATGAAAAAAGGGGTTTGATTCCTTCCTTTCTCGTCACAGGACACACACAACCTCTACCATTTCTCTTATAAGTCATGATCTAGCATCATTCACTTTGATTCTTGGCTAAAGACAGACCTATCTTTTTGCTTTTTGAAGCAAAAATGGTGTCGCTTTGGCTTCATCACACTGTGACAGTCCCTTCAAACATTTCATTTCTCTGTCTACATTATCATATTCGACACTCAAGACACTCCTGGGAGAGTCTGAAAAAGAAAAGTCTTCTCTCTCTCTCTTTCTTTCATAGAGTCATTTTAATCTCCAGTATGTTGGATTTTCTGAGATCTTGTGTCACTTTCCTGTCTCTGACTCTCATGAAGACTATGACCCATCTTCTCTCTTTCTCATGAAGACTATGACCCATCGTCTCCTTATTTTCTGTAAGTTCCTCTTTTATATAGTCTCCCTCCTGTTGCCCTTCTTTTTCATTCTCTCCACCTCTCTAAATGTCACAACTCACAATAGGCGCCTCCTCACCGCCACCCGTCTCTATCTCTCATTATGTTTTTAGTAGTGTTCTTAGCTAGCTCTCGTGGCGGTAGGATGAGGGCGCTATATCGACATGTGTTTGTGTGTGCATACATAGGTCTGCAAAGCATCACCACACCAACCACTGGGATGAAGATTTTGGTTAGGGTTGGATCAACAGCTGGAAACCAGTCACACACACACACCCTATGAACTTTATGAAGGACCGGTGCAGTTGACCTCTTCTACTTTGAGCTTTGCTCTGTCGATTATTTTAATCTGATTTTTCTTCCCCTTTGGCCGTGATTTTTTTTTCGTAGGATAATAGCTTCTTATCACTAACCATAGCTTTAGGTCTTCATTGCTTTGCACCTAGTACACAATGAAAAGTTATTGATTAGGGCATTAGTCTCTGTAGAAAAGTTTCTTTTTTCAAATTTGTATTTTTCAGCTCACTCCTTGCTTTTCCCCGGAGGGAAATAGAATGTGCTTAGTCATAAAGTTTGTACCCTCCATCCTACTCTGCCCTTTGAAGTAAGTTCCTCTTCTCTCTCCGCATATTTATGCCTGTGATGAGATACTTTTTGTGTTTCCCATATGTTGTGTATATTTATGTTTGTTCAACAACAGTCTGAGCTTGTGACTTGAGGTAGTTTTCCGCTTGCAAAAGAGGTTTGTCACTTATCCGTCTCTTGTTCATGAGGCGATAAACTGTCCATTTATCATTTTAGGGCTGACTCTCGTACTTTTCCTTGCATCTACTCTTCTTAAGCGAGTGATCACATTGTAGCTAGGGTTTTCTTTGGTCAAAAGAGCTCGTATTGTACACCAGAAGAATTGGATGTAGCAACACTGAAGATCATGGGGTTCGCTTTTTATTACCCTCTCGACTGTCACCCAGCTTCGTTCGGTTGTCAAGTTCATATTGCTTAGCATATGATGATTGATACTTGTAGAATAAGATGAGACTAGTGATGTTTCTTGAGGCCACCATTTTGCTGAAGTTTTTTCCATTTTATTGTTGCTATTTGTTTCCTCCGTTTGCTTGCACAACCGATTTTAGAAGCATGGTCTTCCAAAATTATGCTTGTTTTGGATGATCCCATCCAAAACAATACCAAAGAATTGTCTCTGGTTCTCTTTTGCTTTAAGCATTGCATGTCTTCCATAAAGATTTTGTTCATTTGGTTGTCACCATCTTTGTCAAGTAGAGAAACTCTATTTTTCAATCCTAGCTGGTCGCGTGCACAAGCAGAATCGAGCCTTGTAAAGGAAATTCTTCTGGAAAGCTTCGGTTGATTAACTGCCATCTGTGTGAACCAGGAGAAACTAGCTAGTAGAATTTGGTGCAATGGTTTGTTCGTGAGATTGCTTTCATTTTACATGTTGCTTCAAGCATCTAGAAATCCGTGGTCTGAGAGCTAGTTTGAGGAGACTCTTGTTTAGCATTGTTTCATTAAGAATTGGAACCTTTATGAGTTTCAGTACCAATTGTGCTAGAAAAACCATGGGAGAGAGAGCTTCCTTCAGTCCACTCATGGAGGAATCGGGGTTGAATTGGCTGCCGACTCATTCATTTGATCAATCAGTAGAAATCATGTGGATCTACTATTGACCGTATGAATGATGCGGGAGATAATTTCGCTCCCTTCTTTTCCTTGCTTGGACTGAAGGGAGCTCCTTCACCCCTTGTTCTCAGCTCTCTTTCATCCTTTTCGATTGCTCTTTCTCTTGGATTCTATTCGATTGTTTTCAAGGTGGTATGCAAGTCTTGGCATGTGCTAGTAACAGCGAGCATGCATTGCGATTTCGAATTGCATCCTTAATGACCAAAACAGTGACAGCTCTGCAACCTACGGTGTCAGAGACTCCAGCTTGCCTTTCTTCTTCATGGCAGGATTAATGCAATCTTTCTCTCCTTACAATCCCACGATGAGGTGAAAAGATGATGTTTTGTTGTATCAAATACTGTTCGTCCTTTTCAGTCATAAGAACACCTTTTAAATTCAGCCTGTTTTTTAGTCCTTCTGCTGCTGCGATGGAGTGCTTGTTAAGAACACCTTTTTGCTATGTTATATTCCCCTCATTTTACTCGCAACATAGTTCTTCAGTTTTGAAAATCATCAGTCGGGTTGAGGAGTGATTTACTCAGCTTCTTTTGCAGAGAAATGGGGCTGATTTCTTTGCAGATGCTTATTAAGTATATGTGATCATATCGTATGACGACAACAATCGTGGATTCTTCTAGTAACATATCAAAGATAGAATGATGTGAATCACTCTTAATGTCCTTTTTTCTTTAAAGGAATTAGCCAATAATATGTGTTTGATCGGATCTGCTGCGACATAAGCGTTGCTTTGGATACGCAGTCTGTAATTCGAAGGAAAGGGTTTCTCGTGAAGGACTCGATAGGGAATTCCTTTGGTTTCTTTGTCTTTAATCTCCATCACGCCTGCATTGATTGCTCATTTTCCCATGCAACTTGCCAACTCTCCTCCGATGCTCAAAAGAAAAACCAGCTTTTTATTTCTCTAGTGGGTCTATGATGTGTTGGAACTTGTAGCTAACTGGGGGTAGGATTTCATAGTTTGAAGCAAACGATATTTTCTTGGAAATTAAATTAAGATAATTTAATCCCTCTCCAAAAAAAGTTCAAGAATTTATTACCATGCGTCAAGCACCATGCGGCCTCTCCTTCCACCTCGTAAAAGATGATAAATCTACAGGTGCATTAAATCTTTTTTATTAGGGTTCTGATGTGGAACTGGGTTTTTTTAATACTAGTTGCAGTCGCAAGTACGAGTTTGGTTTGTGCTTTTTCGTTTTGAAAATCCTCAGTTCATTGAGTTCATCGATACAATGAAGTACAAATGTGTATAATTTCTTCCTTTCTTTAATATATTCCCATGAGGGACCGTGCCATGTGGTCTTTGGCATTATCTTATGCCAGTGCTGTCTGTATGGTTCTTATTTCATTCTTGTCATATTTGATGGCTCTTTTTAACTTCTTAATCCGATGTTGTTTTATAAGTGGCGGTTGAATACAGAGATTTGGCCGAAAATAAACAATCTGAAAACCTCCTTTTCTGTTCTAGTTAAGGTAATATATTGTTGCTTCACCTCACTTTTTCTTTTTGGGCTTTTTATCTGCTGAATTTTGATGCAGATTCTTTATTTTATACTTATTTAGCGTACAGGAGGTGTTTCACAGATGGGTATTCTGCTTTTTGGCGTTACACTTGCAGCTGTGGGTTAAGCAGAGATAGCAGCTTTTGCTCTTGCCATTCATCTCTCTCTCTCTAGGGTTCTCTCTCTCTCTCTCTCCAGTTTTGCCCTAGCAGAAGAGAAGAAAGGTAAGATATGTTTCTTGATATGGCAGGAAAAATATATTGAAATACACGCAAAAAGATGAAGTAAACAACTGCGAAATGGAAGAGAAACTTTTAAGCCGATGTGCACGCGAAGTTGATATGCATTTCTGCCTTGTGAACTGTAAGGTTTATGAAAATTATAGACCTTAAATGGGTATTTAGCTGGTAATTGACACCTTGTGCAACTGCATTTTTCTGCACTTTATGTCCTTAGAACATGGAAGCAACCATCAAAGAAAAATGCAAGGGGTGATCGTTGAATGTAGGGGTCCAACTTGAAATTGATTCGATCCTATAAGTGAAGTTTGTGATACACAGATCTAATTTCCTGTACCATCAAATGCAGATGATTTTGTGTTTATCTTTTTGGGTTGTCTCACATTTTAATTGTTTTTGAGGTTGTCGGCCTTTCTTCGGTTCCATGGTTAATTTATCCAATGTGAGCTTTTCCCAAAGGAAAAAATAATGGGTTGTAAGAGTGTATTTTTTTTTTTAAAGTAAAATATCATTCAGAAGGTACATTGTCACTTATACTATTCGACTGTAAAGTCTCCAATGACAACAGAGTGATCCCTGGTTACCAAGCATTCTTAAAATATGTATTCTGATGAATTCTTGATTCTTAAAAGGATCATATGAACATCTAAACCAAAAGGACTACATCTTTTTCTTGATCTGTACGGTCAATTACAGTTTCAGATATCTCTTTTCACACGTTAGTTCAATGAGCAAATAGGGTTTTCTGGGCTTTTGTTTTGTGCTTGGGAAATGATACATGTCCTTCTTTCCCAACTATAATCCATAATAAAGGGCATTCAATCTAGATTTTGGTCTCATTCATCTGGGGTTAACCCACTCTAGGAACGCGAGAAGAACACATCCATTCACGTCCATAGCGTGATTACACATTCTCTTCAGCTATGATTATAACAACTTTTAACTACAAAAACTGACCTAGTATTTCTCTAATGTAGGACTTTAGCCATTTCTATATCGTACGTTTTCCAACACCATGGCCCTGACTCAGAGAATGATGCATCTTTTCCACCATGGAATGGCGTACGGCATCACTCATCAGTGCGCACAAAGTGGTCATTCATTCAAATCACTTTAACTGCATTCAAACTCTTTAGATCATCGTATCATATGCTAAAGGCTAAACCTGCAGAGCTGGATTTATTGGTTCAGGAGCCTTGTAGGGTGTGTTTCAAGGGCTTTTAGGTGGCTGGATCTCCGCGCACGTGTGTGACTGTGCTATAAATGAAGTGTTTGGCATGGGGGAGATTAGCGTCGAATTAAGAGGGATGGAGTAGCGTCGCACGCCCTCTGTATGGATTTTCTCCTAAATAGTGAAAAAAAAAAAAAAAAAAAAAAAAGAAATGGGCGGTTCATTCATTATATAAAATCCGGTGATATGCAAATTGTAAGGTTTGTATCTAGTTGGGCGACTGTGTTTAATAGGGTTTCAAGGAGTCCATGGCTTGAATTGAATAAATGTTTGTGTTGGAGTCCTTTGTCGAATTTGTACATATGTTGGAATTGAATAATGTTTAGTAACATTGTTAGTGACATTAGTTGGAGGATAATTGCATTTGAGTCTGCAAACGGCTAAGCTATTTTGTGGCACAAGCAATCTTGATGAGTAATGCAAAGCCAAAATAAAAAATAAAAAAAAATCTTTTGCCAAATTCGTAGACTTTAAAAAAGAAATCATACGAGAGTGTTTTTCTTTCTCAAATATGAGACTTAGGCGATAGATTTCTCTATATATATATTGTTTAAAATTCAGCCTTCATGGTAATGACTATGCATGGACATTCAACTAACGAGTTCCTTCTTTTTTGTCTGGTGCATTCGATTCAAGAAAATATCGAGCATACATCGCCGGCTCAAATAATATTTTACACAATTGGCCTTATCCATCGATAATTTGAAGATCATAACTATTCATCCCCAAATTAATAGTTGAAAAGGCCGCTTGTGTGTTTTTTATTTTTATTTTATTTTGACGTATTAGACATATAATATAATTACTCATCAAGCTACAAGTAAAACCTTCAAAGTAGTGCAATGCCACCATTCTATGCGCAATTTAAAGAAAAAATAATATTGATTAGGCATGCGCTGGTCCCAGATTACGCCTAAAGAACAGCAATTAAAATTAAAATCCGATCTTTATTAAATTAGAAAAAAATAAAGGTAAGTCAAGTCTGATGGGAGGGCCTGATTTGGCTGCGGCACCCGTACTCCAAATGCTTTCTTACAATCTTGAATGATGTGTAGATGATCACTTTTGAAGCTTGACGGATTCATGTTTGTGCTAAAAGATGGGGTCTCCCAAGAAAGCCTCGTGCGTCTGTCCATCCTGGTAATTCTTTTGATGGCTTCTCCTCTAATTTAAATTTTGGCACATCATGAAATAATTTGAATGGAATACTGGTTGAGATATAAGGGAAAAGGTTCACCGAAAGCCTCGAATATTTTTATGTACGAAATCAACATAACCCAATTCTAACGGTCGAGTCAATTTTTTTTTTTTTGAAAATTATAATTAAGTTTTATCGATGAGTAATGATGCAAATTGGCTACTTGCTATGCTAAGACTTTGTCTACGAGACAGCCGTAAGTTGTATTTTTTTTCAACGCAACAGAACATCAACTCTCTTTGGGAAATGGGTGATTCGATTGCACCTTCCGATACGGCTATTTTGTTTTGATTAGGGGTGAGCATGGTTCGGGTTGGGCCAGTCCACCCCCTAACCCTAGGACCAACCCGCATAGTGCTAGATCTCAATTTTGGGACCGAGGATCTTGGGACCGATGACTCAATGGGTTCGGTTCGATTCCGTGGTCAACTCAAGACTAACCGATAATTTTTTATTTCATTTTTTGTACTCTTTAAAAAAACGATTGAGGATCGGACTAACCCTATGGGTTTGATCCAATTTCAAAGTTAACTCAGGACCAATCAATAATTTTTTATTTCATTTTTTATACTCCTTAAAAGGACAACCAAAGCACCATACCAACTCAATGGGTTCGATGATGAGTGAGGTTAGCTAAGGAAGGCAAGCGATGAGAGTCAAGTGGGGTGAGCGTCGAATAGAATGAGCATTGAATGTCGAGCGGGGAGCAACAAGTCAAGCGAGCATCGAGCGGCAAGCGGCACGAGTGACCCAAAGCGAGTGAGGTGAGTGTCGAGTGGCGAGAGGAGAAGTTGTTTCTTTCGATTTTGGCAATTGAAGATTAAGTGGACAAATAAGATAGAAGAGAACGAATGTTAGAGAAAGATGCCATAAGATACATTTTTGGACGCCGTAAGGATTTCTCATAAAAATATTTTCCTCATTCGTAAATTATAACTATTGACGCCATAAAAGACATTAAAAACCTAAGTGATTAAAAAACAATGTAAAATTACTTTCATTAAAAAGGTTTAATGTTATTGACCCGTTTATTTTAAGGTTTTCTCTATATAAAAAATTATAAATAAATATATATATATATAAAGTTTTCAATTGCACTCCACTCACTAGTCCTTAGCTCCTAGGAGGGGATAGAAGAAAGGGTTTTAAAACGGACCAATCTCATCTTCTTCTCGACTGCACTTTCCTTTTTTTAGGAGGAAAGAGATGGAAGGGTTTTAAAAAAGAATTATTGCGGGATTGGAAGAAAGGGTTTTAAAAAAATCTAGGGTTTTAAAAAAGATTAGTAGGGGGATAAAAGGGTTTTAAAATGAATGTTTCTTATGAGATTTCGTGGGATTTGTGTATTAATAAACAACGGTATTCCCTTTTCTCATTTATATTCTTATTTCACATCTATTTGTAAATATATAAAGGGATATTTACCTCATGACATATTATTTTCCTTCTTTTCCCTCCTTGCATCTAAACAATATGTTTTCCCATTCCACATTCAAGTGCTTTCTCTGCTCCTCTCATAATTATTTCAAAATTCTCTAATCACTTCCACCAAACATAATGGGACTTGCTTAAACTTTTCGATTAAAGTTTATGTAGTTGCACTAATCTAAAAGATTCAGGAGTCAATTAGATCATATGGTAGGGTCAGAGAACTTTTGTGCAATACTTTTGATTATAATCTTTTTAATTATTATATGTGATATGCATGTTCTTTTAGGAGGTAATTGAATATATATAACAACCCTACCTTTTTCTTTACAAAATTGATAGTATCAAAATTTTTTCATAAGAGGATGAAAGCATGTGTTGTGTCATGACCGTATAGATTGTTTAGTTTGATGCCATAATTATTTTTAAAGAGAATTTTGCAACTGCATTAAACAAAGACATATCTAAACAATGTAACATCAGACAAACCTTTGACCAGAAAAAAATAAACATCAAATAAACTAGATTAGTTGATTACACACGCGCGCCCGCACACACAAATATATAGATCCGATGTTGAACCCTATATAGATCCGATGTTGGGGTTCGGGAGACCAAATTTGGATTTATTTGGAAGGCATGCGATTCTAGCAACTTCTAGCAACTTGCATATGGGATAATTGAACTCAATTAAATTCAGGAAACCTAGGTTGGTAAATCATGTGAATTGTGATTGGTGTTGCATCACCCAACCCTAGATTGATACCAAGTCACATTCATTGAAATGATAGAAAGTAGTGCATCGGGTGAATTGCAATACATCTATATAGCGTGCTAGTGGAAATCAATTTAAAAATGAGCGAATTAAATAAATGATTTGCCTTACAAGAAACTTGATAAAACACGTCATTTAAGTATCATAAACTCCTCTAACATTTGACAGCTTCGGCTAAATCAATTGGGATGTCAAGTAATCAAAACTTTGGTAGCTCATTTCAAGACCACCTGGTGTATATTATCCTAATTAAAGGAATCTCTGTAAACTTTATTAAACTCACTAAAAGAATTCACGTTTGAAGAGAAATTTGACGTATCTTGAATGACACACAAAACTTGACCTTGGACCTTGTCGCCGCAACACCTCAAATATAGCTTCCCAAAATGTGGCATCATCTTTGGGCCGTGGAAGAATATTGGGCCGAACAAGAGTACGGCCCAAAAGAATGTTTACAAAACGTATTAAGAAAATCTTCACAAAAATATTACAAAAAACAGACCACAACCTAAAGAAGAAAAGTATAATTACATAATGATCATTGAACTTTGACCAATATGCAATGTCATTCATGATATTTTATTTGTCTAATGTGGCCTACAAACTTTAATTCAATTTGCAATATTATTTCTTGAACTCTTGGGTATTTTAATATAATCCTTAAACTTTTTATAAATATTCAATTGAGTCCATTTACCATACGAAAATATTCAACATCGTTCTTCTATTAATTCAACTTGAAGGACAATATTACTCATTTATATACAATGTATAAAGTAAATTAAACATATAATAAAAGTTTCGGAACCATATTGAATGAATTAAAAGTTCAAGAATAACATCATTTATTAGACTAAAGTCTTAAATCATATTAAATAAATTGAAATTTTAGGAATCGATCAAAATTTAGGAACCGTTCGCATTATTATTCGAAAAAGAAAAGCAATCATAGAATATCACCGTCCTCGTCTTTTCACTTCATCGTCGTCTCCATCTCGCGATTCGGTGCGGCCAGCTCTCTCCATCTCTCCCGATCGATCGGCGACGAATCGGAATCTGGAAAACGGTAAACCTCGATCTCCAATCGCTGTTCCCTGGAATCTCGTAGGGCTTTTGTCTTCTTCGTTCGTTTCCCTTCTTCTTCCTCGTTAGCGGATTCGTGTCTTCGACGTCGGTCGGAGATTCGAGCCCCCGGAGGCCGATTCGTCGCGAGTTACGTGCATTCCCCGTCTCGGGCACTGTCTGGATAGTGGGCTCTGGTTTTTTTCTGATTGCGATTCGAGTTCTGGTGTGTGTTTTGGTGTTTTGGTTTGGGAAACGGGCTGGAGTGTATCCAATCGTTTTGGAGTTCAATTTCGATCGGCGTGAGCTGGTATCTTTCAAGAATGTGAATTGGGTTTGTGGGTTAAGAGCAAAACGATGGCTTGGCTTGGCTCTCGCTTGCTTATCTGCTACCCATGTTAGTCCTCAAGAAGAGGACTGCCCACCAAAGAGCTTACGTTGATAGAGGGTGAAGATTTTTTTGTCATTGATAAAGTATTTCTCGTTTGACTGACATATGACTTTACTTTATGCGGTAACTCACTGAGCTTCCAAATCGCTCTTGCTTTTGGAGGCTCCAATGTTGTAAATTTTGGCTCAGTGGCAAGGTCTCACCTTTGAAGTCTACCGGGGAATTCTAATCTAGTGTCTTTCCCAATGTGTTGGGAACTCTATCGACCTTTCACATCACAAAAGTCTCACTTGTGAAGTCTACTGGTGATTTTGTTCTTGCCTATGCGTAACCTTTTCTTTGGTTGGCTGCATTGTATTGACACTGGCCTGGCAAACGGTTTCCACAATTGGAAGTCTATTGATGATTAAAATCCCGCCTCGTTCCTAATCTTTTCCCAGCCGCCCCACTATCTAGGATCTAGATGAGAAGCTCGGTTTTGGCTATTATGATACTGACTGATTTGACTCTTAGAAGAATTCATTCCTAAAGCTAGCTATTAGGTGATTGGGCAATAGAGTTTCTTCCATGACCGATGTGCTGCATATTAGCGGTTCTCTTTTGATATGCAGTCTTCTTGTCCGATGTCAAATACTATTTTTGCTTAGTTTGTTTGGGAGATGCAGCCCCAACAGTGCCCTTGGTTTCTTCAATCCTGTGTTGCATTTTTGCTTTCTGTTTGGTAATGTGGTCTTAGAAATGCTTGCACTTATTTGTGCTTTCACTTCATGTAAGTTCCATGGAGGTACTGCACCTTTTTCTTAAGTTGCATCATCATTTAAATGTTTGACTTTGTGCCCGCCATATATCTACAATTGATAATTGACGATATCCTAAGTTATTTGTAAGGATTCTTGAGATAGCGCAGCTCATTGATATGAAATTTTTTGATGGCAGAATCTTATCTCTGGTAGTCTTGCTTCCCATATCCTTGGTGAACATACTATTGATGACTGTTCCCTCCTCCCCCATGAGCTCTACTGTTTCAACGCCACATGGAATGCTGCCACCAACAAGGCTTGGTAGTTATGATTCTCCTATTTCTGGGGCTTCCGGGTCATTTGCACAGCCTGAACAAGAATTTAATGACAACAATGAAACGGAGCTACTATCCGTGTCTTGGAATCAGGACTATGGTTGCTTTGCTGCAGGCACAAACCGAGGCTTCCGTATCTATAATTGTGAGCCCTTTAAGGAGACTTTTAGGCGAGATTTGAAAAGTGGGGGATTTAAAATTGTGGAGATGCTCTTCCGTTGCAACATTTTAGCTCTTGTTGGTGGTGCTGCTAATTCACAGTATCCGCCAAATAAAGTTCTAATCTGGGATGACCATCAGAGCAGGTGCATCGGTGAATTTGCATTTAGGTCAGAAGTTCGTGGTGTGAGATTAAGACGGGATCGAATTGTCGTTGTCCTCGAGCACAAGATATATGTACACAATTTTATGGACTTGAAGCTGCTCCATCAAATTGAAACTGTGGCAAATCCTAGGGGACTCTGTTGCCTCTCTCAGAGTGTGAACGCAATTGTTTTGGCTTGCCCTGGTCTTCGTCGAGGACAGATTCGGGTCGAGCATTTTGGACTTCGTATGACGAAATTCATCAATGCACATGATTCTCAGGTGGCATGCTTTACCTTGACAATGGATGGGCTGCTTCTTGCAACAGCAAGTGCTAAGGGTACTTTGATAAGAATATTTAACACGATGGATGGAACTCGATTGCAAGAGGTAATGGGCCTTGCGAAAATTCACCTACTGAGTTTATTCTCCTTCTTAAATTATCGCGTTTCAAAAGATAGGCTGGTGGAGAATTCATTTTATCTGCTAGGTAAATGAAGGAATCAAATGAAAAAGGCAAAGACAGTTTTTTGACGACATTATAAACTAGGTTATAAGGAAACCATTTTTTGCCTTGGAGTCGATTACCACACGAATGCGATATTTATTACAGTGAACGATCATCTATAGGATCTTGTTAGGTTTAGATTCACATTCAAACTAAGTGTTCTCTCATTCATTTCTCATGCTTTTCAATAGGTACGTAGAGGAGTGGACAGAGCTGAAATTTACAGCATTGCCCTCTCGCCTAATGTTCAGTGGTTGGCTGTGTCTAGTGATAAAGGTACTGTCCATCTATTTAGTCTCAGAGTCAGAGTAGCAGGCGAGGACTCTCCTGCACATTCAGATGTTGCTCAAAGTCCATCTCTAGCGTGCCAGAATTCTTCAACTTCGCTTGATGCGCTCATATCTACAAGCACTGGTGCCAATCCAGGTTCATCGCTGTCTTTTATGAGAGGTACGGTTTGAAATATCTTTGATTAGGAATAGTAGTAATGGAGCCAATATGCCTGATGGATTCCTTGGATGTCTGATTTAATTTGTGGAGAAACAGAAGGATAGCTTTACATGATCTGGTTTGAAGTTTGAGAAAATTAACTGAATGAGAGTATGGATGTTGCCAAATGCATTATGTCTGGAAATATCGATGGTTTGGACATATTTATTTGTAGCTGTTTGGGACTTAAAATGAAGCACATATTTTGGACTTCTAAAAGATGCATCTGTTGGTTTCAGGCTCTTCTCATCAAAGCATCTGGAATTTGATATGCTGCATAAATATGTATCTTGTCTTTTGAGACAGATTTATCTACCCCCTGTGGGAACTCTCTCTGATGTTTTTGTGATTCTGCCCTCTTTTCCAGGGGTTTTACCAAAATATTTTAGCTCAGAATGGTCATTTGCCCAGTTCCATTTACCTGAAGAGACTCAATTTGTTGCAGCTTTTGGATCCCAAAATACTGTAATAATCATTGGCATGGACGGGAGGTAAAGGTTTTCCTATGTTGTTAAAGTCAGCTTCGTAGTTTCTTTTTCCTCTTTCAGGTCGATTCTCCAAAGCTGACCTCTGAATTTTCTGTTTCCTACCTAAGTAATGACATGGCTACATTATCTGAAACGATGCTGCTCCTCTAGCTATTTCTGTGATATAACACTTTTATTTGGCTTTTCTTTTTTCTGCAAAATGCTAGCTGTCTTCTAATTGTCCTCATGTGTTTTTTGCCTGTTGATTTGGAAGAGAACTATGTGATGGTGGTCTTTCTCTTATCATCTTCTGATCAACTTTTCTGATACTTGCTTAGAGGAAGCAGTTGGCGTGGGCTAGTACTTTTTCATTTTCTTAATTAAGAACTGGATATGAGCACTTGGGAACTGGCATTTGGATGAGGGATATGGTGTTTATTCAATGACGCTACCATATAAGTTTCATTTTTTCAACATCAAGATATAACTTGTGAGAGTTGAGGGAAAGCATGTCAGTAAGTCGTAGCACTGCAATGAAAGTCTAATGGTTTATGCAGACATGGCCTACTTTATAGCTATTCCAGATGAAACTTTTGAACTTTACTTGCACAATTGGGGAAGACGACTGCACTATGAGTAGATGATGACCATGCGTTACTGCTGAACCCATGGGAAATAGCAAGCTATTGCATGTGTTACCTCAAAGAAAAGCCTAACGGAAAATGTGGGGTGCTTCACTTCCTGGCAAACAATCCCACTTACTCCTGAAAGTGCTTTTGACACTTTGGTCCCATAATCTCTCCTTCTTCTCACCGTTCACCCTTTTCCCTTCCTTTGAAAGGCGAAGACATATTATCTGGTGATGGAACATTGGGATTTTAAAACATCCAGTTCCTTCGCATTGTCAGGCAAACTTGTTCCTGATCTTTTGAAAAGCATGCTCGATGTGCTTTTTGATTATGGTGTAGTGATGTTTTTCTTTTCCTTGACAACTTAACAGATTTGACTTTAATTGATCATATTGATTTTACCTCTCTCTCTCTCTATCTAACACATTTTTTTCCTCCATGTATCTTCAGTTTCTACAGGTGCAGTTTTGATCCAGTTAACGGAGGGCAAATGGTGCAGCAGGAATATAATCGTTTTCTTACAAGTGATAGCACGCCTAGATAAGTTTGTCAACAGCATTTGAACATGCTCACTCTATTTTCGAATTTTATGTCTATAATGTATAAAGTGTACATATATATGCAAGGTGCCTTAATGATCGCCCTACTTATTTGGTATAGATATGTTAACTGTATCTACTTGTGATTGCGGTGCATTAGTATTTACTGGCCAGTGGCATATGTACATGAAGTAAAATCAGTTGAAAGTATGACTTTAAATGGCAGTTGCTGAACTTGTAAATGTGGTTACTCTTTGGCTTTTGAGCATCATGTTTAGTCTATCATGACTGATCAATCTTTAAAGACTTAAGTATTAGTACATAAAATCATGTTAGGATGCTATTAATGGCTGGTTCCTACTTGGGAAGTGAAGATTTGTGGCCAATCTGTTGTTGATTATACAATTCCTGCAAAGAGTATCAACGGCTTCAAGCAGTGGTAGACCTGGGAGACCCAGTGGTGACCCAACTGACCTGTTTAGAGGTCGATGAAACTTTTATTAGATAGAATTACATATTTCAGATAACTTCTCCCTAAAATCTAAAATGCTATCACCTCATTAGGTCACCCCATTGTCCAAGTGCATCGTGATCAAAATTACCCCATTGTCATGAATCTTGCTCGCTTCCCTGTGAATTAGACTGCTTCAATTCGGAACCTGAATGCCCTGGCTGCAATGAGTTTCCTCCGCGCTAATTTTAACTCGTCATTCAAGATGACCGTAGTGTAGGTTCAATTTGACAGATTCCGTGACAGTTATAGCCAGAATTTAAGATAAACTTATCGGTTGAAGAAGCTGAAAGCTTTTTACCCCCAAAGAGGAAGAGAAAAGGAATGGGGAAAGAACACAACACACGATGAAAACAAGAAACCGTAGCAATGACTGCTGCAACAATCTTGCTGCTTGCATGTAGACACAAATGCAGCCCACGGGTGCTTATGATATGGTTGATCAAAAAGAGGATCCAGGGAGACAGTGAGACTAGGATCCTGCATCCTGACAGGAACATCAAACCTCACATAAGACGGTTGCTATACATTAGAGCTGGCTCTTTATGTACCAAGAACAGAAGCAGCAGTGAGTCTAGTTTATGAAGTAGGTACACTAAAAAGTGATGTCGAAACAAATAAAGTTCGGCTGTAACTGCTGCAACAACTTTACCATATACAAAGAAATCATTTCAATAAAACAAAACCTGGCATGGAGATAATTCCTACTAGCAGGGTAGATACAAATATAGCTCACTGGAGCTCAAATTACTGGTTGATCAGAACAGAGGATCCAGGGAGATGGTGAGGCTGGGATCCTGCATCCCGACAGGGACATCGAATCCCGACAAAAGACTGTCACCATACATAATGGCCCCAGCTGCCGCCGCCGCCCCAGCTCCTACTCCCAGTCCAAAACCGCGCCCTCCCCCGCCACGTCCTATTGCTCCTCCGGAAGACGGCATGTTTATGTAGTTCCCTGGGTTATAATCCATTCTTGTGTGGGCGGCTGGGAAATAACCAGCCCTTTGAGGTGCGCCCAATGCAGGAGGAGGAGGAAAATGAGGAGCTAGATAGGGGCCTCGATAGCTCGGGCCTCGATAGCTCGGACCACTCGCTGGAGTGTAGGTTGGCCCTCCGACACGGTTGTCGGCATAGTTCATGGGGAAAGGGGCGGGGTGCGTGTAGGGCTGTTCAGCTTTCTGTTGGTTTTGTTGCTTGTGAGCGGCAAGAGGCAACGGTGTTGGTCCTGTTGGGAAAGCTGGAGCTAATGCATTCTCACTGCCCAAGTCCATATGGTGGTTGATATTGTCCATGAGCACTATTCCTCCTTCATTACCTGCAAAACCCAACCATATGAAACTATTATCAATCAATTAATATGAGCTTGAGTCTTGACTTTCTGAGATTGTTGCAGACGACAGAACAATTGATCACTATGTCATTTAAAGACCAAGGAACTTTGGTATAGATTCTGTTTGACACCCTTTTCTTTTCTTCCGATTGAATACAATATTCAATACAATTCAAAAAAATCAAGTGGAATCGGATGGATTCTTATGCAATGAAAAAATATTCAATTCAAAAATGAATTGAATATAGAATAGGATGGAAAAGATACAAAATCAATAAGAGAAAAGGGTCATAAAGAATTACTCTTATTGTTCATTTCCATTCCCACAAAAAATGAATTCTACAATTCCCATTTCGAACAAGCGTGATACAACATCTAGAGAATAACTTCCATCTTAAAAGCTTTCCGGTTGCAGAGGTGATTGGCATTGTCCATAAGCATTATATCCAGATACCACATGACACAAAATCCACAGATGGAATCAAATGGATCTTCTGACATTCTCCTACCTAAAAGACTTCCCGGGTATTCTGCAGCAAGTATTTCTCTACTCCAGCACAACAATGTTTCACTTATATATATAACAATGTGAAAAACAGCTACAGAAAAATGTAAGGAACCTGTATAAAAGCTTGGTTCAGCTCCTTCCTCGGACACACGAATGGAAACATCCACAAACCCTCGGGGCTTGCCTGAACCTTTCTTCCTCAACTGATAACTCCCCACTTCACCATTCACTGAGCTTGAAGCTTCGGTCTTTCTGTGAAGCTTCACCAGAAACTCTCTCAAAGCAATACTAGCTGTCCCCTGCAGCTTCTCTGTTAAGAAAACGGGGTCTCTGCTATAAACTTCAACCTGCAAGACCAGATCTTGGAGAGCTGGCGTTTTCGAGCCGGCGTCACTGTCGAGTAAAGTCGAGAACTTGGTCTTCCAAACTGGGTTCGAACTCCCTGAAGTGTCGATCTTCGTGCAGTACTTGTTCTTCGGATCTGTCCATCCCACAGCAAACCAATGGCGGTTCCACAAGATTGTGGACTGCCTTAGCCCACGAGCTGAAATCAGGCAAACTTCAAGGCAGATCTTTCCCATTTTGGGTTTAGTGAAAGAAAGACCTTTTCTTGCTAAACCCCAGTGGAAGAAACTTAAAATGGTGGTCCGGGAGAGTGAGAGCTGGTTCCTCTTTCTCCTTTTTACTTGGATGAAGATGATGATGCAGAACCAGAGAAGAGAGAGAAAAAAGAAGGGTTTTGCTGTACCGCTTTACTGTATTGATCTACTATACTAATTGCTAGAATTAAAATCAGAGCGCGTACCATCCGATGCGATAATTTAATTGAATGATTGAACACTTAATTTGAATGATTTAGTTATATAATAATATTGTGATATCAATATTTGTATTAATCTTGAGGTTAGATTAGCTATTTCACTAGTTAAGCATCATCTAGTACATGTGAACAGGGTAATTAGCGGTCTGTTGATGTTAATTAAGCCGAAAAAGTTTAGATAAATGTTAGGAAAAAGGATCTGGAGCGGATGGTTTTCAACCTTTCAGACGCGAACTGCACTTTCAGTCAAAATGTCTTTTTGGGCCACCGCAGTTCATGTGTAAAGTTGGATACAGTAAGGCCTACAGTCTAATTAGATCATTGACCCTGGTTTTGCGCGGAAATGGTTTTATAAGTATTTTCGTTGTTTCAAATCATTTAAAAACATAATACGTAAGTTAAATATTAAAAAGTACATCCTTTTATCTTTTAAATATTCACATGCACTAAGTAAAAAAGAAAACTTTACCAATAAGAATTAATCCTCCTCTTCAGGCCTCTCCCTCTTAGGCCCAATTTCACGTTCTGTCTTTTGGATAAGACTACTGCAGAACACGTCATGTATTGGCCTTTAGAATGTCTCCAGTGAACCGTCCTTGAGATTTTCTTGAGCTCATGCATTCAACTGCTGTGCGAGCTGTGTGCGCACTATCTAGCGAGGATGTCTGCAGGCCCGTACATCTGAACAGACGGTGATACGAGCTCAGAATCAACATTGAATCCATGTTTTTGAACACCATCAGAAAGACACGAAGTAAAAGGAAGAAAGATTCACCAATGTTTGGTTATGAAAAGCCTAAAAGAGACCTTTTCCTGCATCACATGATCCGGTTTGTGTTTTGCTTGATCTTGACGGTCCTGGGATCAAATATTTCGAGCTACTCTCACAGACTACTTAGATTGCATCAGGTAAGCATTTATATTGTAGTCGGAATTGCATGCGACGCCATTTGTTGTGTTAACATTTGGAATGAATGGCACAGACAGAAGCTCCTAATTTAAGAGTTTATACTAATCAAGGAGTTTCAAAAGTAATAAGCCTATATATGCCATTGACCAGTACATTTGCATTTCATTTCTTGAAGGAGTTTATGCTAATCAGGGTTTAGATACATACATTCATTATGTGAGATGGCGACCACATCTGAACGTAGAAAACCCTTACATTCATCAAGCTACGTTAGAATAGGCGTGGACGAGATGGCAAAGCAGATTCAATGATCTTTTGTGACTCTGAAGTCAATTTCATGCGGACGAGTTAGGAGACTCGTCAAGAAGCATCGGATCAACATGCTCGGGCTGATTTTGTTAGTTATAAACTGCTAGGACTCGGTCAGATCTTCTGAATCGTGATGCATACGCCGTGTTTGGGCGCTACAATCATTTGATAAGTCGGAGAATGCTGGTACTTGGGAGAGAGGGAGAAAGTATATCTCGACACGATGAGTGAGAGGACGATCTTCAGTTGAACCATCGCAAAGTTCTTGCCCAAGCACAGCCGTGGCCCAAGGCCGAACGGGACATACGCCTGGGGATACTTGCAAGCTTTGGCTATGCCGTCAGCGAATCTCTGTGGCTTGAACTCGTTGGCGTCCGTACCCCAGATCTCGGGATCACGGTGGAGTGTCGGAATCAGAGTCCAGATGCATACATTTTTCGGGACGTTCACATTCCCGATCTTCGTGTCTTCCAGTGCCTCCCTGGAGACGAATGCTGCCGGTGGGTATAGACGGAGCGTTTCTTGGATGACCATAGTCACCTGTTCGTAGAATGGAATTAATTCAACGGCATGCGGATAAGAAATCAAATTGAGGGTAGGAGCGCAGGAGCTTCTTTGTCACTCAGCAGTTCAGTTTGTCGTGACGAAAAGAGCACTAGATAGTCACAATGCATCCTTACCGCCTTCAGTTGTAGGAGCGCATCAGCATCGACTGTGTTGCCGTCACAAACTTGAGCCATCTCTTCTCGTATCTGCGACTGCCACTTGGGATGCAGGGCGAGCAGCATCAAGCACCAGGACGCAGCGACTGCAGTAGTCTCATAGCCAGCGAAGTATATGTTCTTGCAGTTATCGATGATGAATTGCTTTGACGATTCCTTGTCGAGGTTGTGATCATTGATCGCCCCTTCCAGGATCAGTTGCATTAAATCCTTCGCCGAAGTCCTCTCAGAGCATTCTCTTCGGCGTTCCTGTATGGCCTTCCATATCAGCAACTCTATTTCCTTCTCCAGATTCCTCACTTTCTTCCCGTCCTTCAACGGAAGAAATCTGCAAGAAAAACACATGGACATTTAATTGGCGTTTAAGGTGTCGAAAGATGTAACAAAATCATCGGTCAATCGGCACGTACCCGAAAAGGCTGTTTCCGAACAGGAAGCTTTGCTTGGACATGATATTTTGGAGGCTCCTGAGCTTGGAGAACACCTCTTTGCCCTTGACATAGGAGCTTCCAAAGCAAGCCCTTGAGATCACATCTGCTGATAAGCTCCTCAAGTCCTCATCCACCGTGATCTCTGCCATCTGACCACCTTCAGCTTCGATCCTGCTGTCCCATGTCGTCAGCAGAGTCTGCGCCGACTCAACCATTAGTCCCACCATCCCCTGCAAATCCAATTTCACATTTCTCATATTCATCCGACTCGCAGGTTTAATGAAGAGCAGTCAAGATTTTGAGGGCCATATTGACCTTCACTTTCTCCATGAAGAACTCAGGGGCAATGATCTTTCTCTGCTGAGACCAGAAATGGCCGTTGGACCTGATGATGCCATTGCCAAGCAAGGGTTTGAGTCTCTTGGAGACGTAAGAAGGCTTGCCCAGCAAAGTCACACACTGGTTCATCTCCTTCACTAGCTCTGCTTGATTGATGTACAAGTGCTGCCTCATTCCATTTGAGTATGTGTACATCAGCCCTACATTTACCAGGCTCAAAACAAATTCAATTCTTGCCAAATCAACGTACCAAGTGTTTGCCAAGTGTTTGCCAGTAACATCTTTGACCCTACAAAAATGTTAGAACTTGCAAACATGGGTCGTCTTGATGGGCAAATAACTTGGATTTTCTTTTTGTAAAAAGAGCAAGAGGAGCCAACTTATCTTTTGGGCCCAACCCATATCTGCCTCTACCTCACTCAATAATGCCACCTATTAAGACAAAAACTGAACTCTTTTTGTCCTCACCTTTTGTTTTTAGTAACCTTATCTATTGTAGCCTATGTTATCCTTTGCTTGAAGAGAATAACCTAGAGTAGCTATGAAGCAGATAAGACTCATCATTTATTCTCTTTAACTCACTATTGATGTCGAGATCAAGGTTCGTGGAAAAGATAACCTTTTCCTTTCTCAGCATCTCCGGACGTGAAAGCAGAACTAAAGGGAATTTTACTCGAATGCGTATTAAACTTAAACAACTCTTCATGGAAAAAATTGGAAAAATTAAAAAATGACACCTGACTATAGTGTATGGAAAAAAGGCAGATTTCAAGGCCAAGAAAAAAAGTTAAAAAGGGCAAAAAAAAAAAAAAAAAAAAAAAAGAAGATAGTAAAGGAGCTGAAAGGAACTCTTTAATGATCAAAACCCACCAAGATAAGAAGCAATCAAGCAATTAAAATATATTGGTATTGAATTCCACATCACATATGCCCTCTCACAGGCCCCAATTATTCAATGATCTTGTTATAAAAAAGCTAAGGAACAAAGTTATTTTTTTAATGCTGATGATGTGCATATAGTCAATGTCAACACAACGTATTAAAGTAAGAGAGAGGGACATTATTATATTACTATGAATGGAAAAATCTGATGCAAATTGCCAACTTGAATTCTTTTTTTGGCTGTGGTCGGCTGCAAAAAGCCTGCTTTTAATACAGTTGATGTCATTGCAGAGGATTGATCTTATTGCACATGGTCATTTGTCAAAGAATCAATCAAAACCCACTTCCTAATTAATGTTTGTTTAGGCCTTGATTGGCCCGGATTATGAGGTATTAATAGATAAATATGGAAAATTTTAATTGACTTTTATGGAACACTCTAGTCATCAGACACCACTCCCACAGAAATAAAATAATAAAAAAACAGAAAAATAGAGTAGAAAAAGAAGTCAGTAAATCAGAAGATAAAGCACATGAGCTATTACTAATTTATTTATTTTTGTTGTTTTATTACATGTCATAAAAAAAATCAGAATAAACATTGCCAATGATAGACATTAGAGGAAGGTACTTGGTGACTCCCAACATCATCAGAAAACGAATTGCGAGTACAGTTTTCTTCGCGACACAAGCAGATGATAGACAAAAGCTGTGATGTTGCAGCAGTGAATTATTAGGAAACAGACCATGCAGCACCATCAACGCATCATGTCCACAAGCCAGCAAACAAGTGAAGCACCCCCTATTTTTGGCCTTGTGGTTGAATGCATTGAAATTTCATCCTCTCTTGCATTCCTTATCTTTTGCTGAACTCACTGAGCTCAGTTTAATATTTTGTCACACATACTTTTTGTCAATATCTCCAAATGATTCACACTTATGACATCTGAAAAATTAAAGAAGTGAGCAATTAACAATGACATTAGAGAGATGGATAGTGGATTAGAGCTTGTCTTTGCAAAAAGGTGATTATACTATTCTTAGAAATATAATAAGCTTTTGTGATGGACAAACGACAGATGAAATAGTCGCACCAATCCCGTTTGCATATGTTCTTAGGGCATCGGAAAATTCATCACAGGAAAGTTAGCATATATACTTAATCCAAGACACTTCATTAGAATTCAACATTTGTCGGTTTGCCTTGGGCACATATGAACGTCTTTTCCTAAGATTAAATACTTACAATATTTTTGGAGATATGAGCTTTTGGTGGCAATTCAAGGACAGATGGAATAGTGATATTCATCACATGATATAATAAAGTCTTAATGACATTGGTCTCATTTCAATCATCACAAGAAAAATATTAAAAAAAATGAGAAGGTGACCTCGAAAAATGTTGAACATATTTTATTAGAATCTCCCATTTAAAAACTCTCAATACCTAACCACTTATATTCTTTTTTAACGCTTACAACTAATTAATGCACCGTCCGATGAAGAAAGTCATGAAGAAAAGTGAAACTGTTAAGTCTCACATGCACAAATGTGCATCAAATCAAATCAACTCCTTGAACTATCAATTCCGAAAAAGAAAATTTAAGCAAGACCAAAGATTTAAGAAGAAAATGTGGAAGAAAATCAGAGAGAGAGAGAGAGAGAGAGAGAGACTACCGTACCGTATTCTTTCCTCCACTGTTCAAAGTATGGAAAAGAGAGGACGTGTAGTCATGGGCAATGAACTCTCCATGAGGAAGAGCAGCTTCATCAATGGCTGCTTTCGCCTTCATCTGTATCCTCTGCATCTCAGGAAGGTTGCCATACAAGAATGAAGGTGTCGGCCCTCTTACGCCTTGCCTTCTCAGCTTCTTCCTCAGCCTCTCACACTTCAACCACGTTGCGGTGTACAGATGAACCACAGAGCTCACCATGGCCACAACAGCCAGCGAACCAAGCACTTTTATCAGTGTGAACACTGAAACCTCCATGACTCTCTCCTCTCCTCCTTCTGTGCTTTCTCAGAAATGCTGGTTTTCACAACACCAACTCGGGTCGCTTACTCTTATATACGCCACCTCGGATCTCTCTTGTGCCACTTGCCAGTCATTATTAAACAATTGTCTATAAAGAAGGATTCAATATAAAAGATATGTCTGGATAAGAAATCTTTTCTACAAGAAGTCATAAATATTTACCCAGTAAACCGAATGAAGTGAGGTCAAATTTAGGTAAAAATCACATCAACGTGTAACGGTCACTGTTACAATTTTATTTGCGAAAATATATTTGTTATCTTTCCATTATCCATGTACAAAATAAAATGGTTCAATTACATGTGGGAGAGGGCAAAACCTTAGATGATTCTAACACAAACGGAACAACAAAAAGGCAAGGAGATAATAATCTTCGAATGAGAAGCCGCATGAGACGATGCACTAATCGCAATCAACTTCAAAATATTTTTCCCCTTTTTCTCCTCTTTGTTTTGTCATGTTGTGTTTGTATATATTATAGTAAAAGCATCAGATGCTGACATGATTGGACATAATGGACCGACTTTGTCAAACAATACCTTAAGGTGTTGTTCATTGGTAGATAGGTGGTGGAAGATAGAGATTACAAGTAATTACTCCTACTGGGTCCTCCATCAAGATCATCTTTTCTTAAAAAATTGGATTTTGATTTAACTTTTGTTACCCTATGATCTTCGGAGCAACCGAAATTGTATATTTGTCGGCACCAAAAGAAGATTAATTAACTCGTTGTTACTTTATTCTGATAAGATCGTGCCCTGTATTTGAAAACTCTTGCGGGTTCTTATTATATTATAGAACGTAATTGTTGATATATTATAATTGCATTTTCTCTCTCTCCTTGCCTCCCAATTTGTCTTGTGAGATGGACCATCACAAATTACTTAAATTAAAGGTCAAGTCTCTTCACATCGATGCGATTGCTAGAATGATGTTATAATAATGAGCCGACAAGAAAATATTAGTGATCATTCAAGTGCGTCGAACAGTCGTATCATGACGGCATGAATTGAACCATCATGAATTGGATTCACGATATTTACATCGAACACAATCCTCAAGTGATCACTCCTCACGTGCAAGGCTTTGAGTATGCCATACGAGCAAGATGATCACATGTCAAACACTAAGCGAAAAGCTGAAGGGACAATAACAATAGTGACAAGAGAGCATAGAAAAAGTCGCTCTGATGCCATATTGAATGACCCTTTTTAAATGCTAAGTGTTGTTGTTATTTGGTTGCGCATGTGCTTATGGGGTTGAGTGGAGGTTGCACCCCATTATGATGCTGAGGTAAGTAGGAATAGAGTTAGGTGCATGAATAATGGAACTTTTATAATATAGTTCCGCGTGCAGCGTTTCTACTCTGACAAGGAGGGAAGGAAATTAAAACCTTTGGCCCATTCTTTTTCTCAACTTCAACGTCGTTACAGATCCGACCCTAACTAGCTATGGTAACACAATGATCTATGACTTAATACATGTTCTTCCCACAAGTTGCACCATACAATGACTTCACTCGATGAAGTCCACCCCCAACACGCGAAATCTTGCACTCTACATCGTGTTGTTTTTAAGATTTGAAAATGCTTGGTGGGTTTTATTCAGCCATGTTGATTCGATCAACAAAACCAGTCGATACCTTTTATATGATTATCTGTCCATGTCTCGCTATTTCAACCTGAATAATGAGTGGTTCGAATAGTTTGAATGGGTTTGGATGTTATGCTACCCTGGAAGATGCCTTTGGACGTGTCGAGAATATTTGCTTGTGAGGTATGAAAGCGGATCCATCTCACCTCAAGAGATTAATGGAGTAATGCAACTTTACTCCCAGAAATTAGCACGAGATATAGTCGGAGCCCTAAATGTTCCTAATGAGAGCAGCTTCTCGGATTAGGATACGAGGAAGTAATTTGCAGTGAATTTTGCTGATCCCGATATAAATAACTTCAATCGAACCTAATCGAAGAGGTGGATTCACTTAGGAATATTAATCAGATTCCCGAAAACCGACTGACTTATGACTCAACCTTGACAAAAAGGAGTGAAAGCATCTAGTCAAGAAGGGAAAATGGGATGGTACCACCCGTTGAAAGAAGTAACTAGGGACCCAGAGAAGGACTTGGAAGCCAGTGAAGAGAAGTACATTGAATATGAATGATGGGCACGAACTTAACAGTCACTTCTCTTTCACATGGCACCGATGATTTGATGCCGACAAGTCGGGTCTATGTGGGGTTTTTTCTTGATAGTGTCAGCTCCAAGAACTCAGCCACCTATGTGCGAGTGTGTTTCTGTTCCTTTTTTTCTTTTCTTTCTTAGGGTTTTGAGAGATGGGTCAATTTGATCTGCGGGGGAAATCGGTGGTCCTGACTCCTGGAGCAAGGAATAATGATGGGTTGAGAATTAACAAAGAGGGTTTATACCTTCAAGAAGAGCTGTTGAGTGTGGTTGGCTGATCAAAAGCGGGCCACGTAAGAGAATACTTCCGTGTCATATCTTCGAGTAGATGCGATGGTTGTTGAAGTCGGCAAGGACCACCTGGTATTGGTCTCTCCCTCCTCCTCTTTCTTTTGAATCATCAGAGCCTTCAAATATCAGGGATGATCACATGCTGCTTGCCCCAGTTGTCGGGGCCATCGAAGCCGGAAGTGGCCAAAACCGTAGGACTTTCCAAGGCGCTCATTGGTTTCTCTCTATCCACATCACTTTTGTGGGGATTACCGAGTTTTGTCTGCTTTGCCTACATTGCCTTGGCCATAGAGTAGTTGATCAAAGGCAACTCATTCGAACCATTTACATGTGTTAAGTAGGGAAACAATGAGGGTGAGGAAAGAATAGTGTTATCTATGCGTAGAATGCATCGATACGTTTGACGCATTGCGAGCTGAGGAGCAGGAAAGTTGATGGTACAACGAGAGATGGTCCCCTATGCTTTGCGAAAAAAATGTGTGCGCTGATGAATTACTTTCACGTTCCTCTAGAAAGGGAAAAATAAACATTCACATGATGGACCCTCCCCTTTGGCTTTCCTTCAAACTTAGGACAGCCACGTGGTGAAGGGCTGCGTTTGTACGTGCATCGTCAATGGTTATCCATCCACCTATAAGCTTTTTGTTGGATCGAGGGATCATCTAAAAGATATATATTGTAGGTTCCACTTAAGATATCCTCTCGATATATCAGTACAAGTTATCGATAAGACATTATTGTTCATTCTAAATCGTGTATGTATATGAGGTTGGAACAGCGACGGTTTATCAATTCACCAACGATATTTATATATCAAATGATGTAAATATTACATAATATGCACTTAGAAATGTTCAAGAGTAGGACAAATCGTGGAATTATTGAGTAGGGTATGGAGAAGTCGAACGGAACATAAGTATCACACACACACACACCCACAAAAAGAAAAGAAGCATAGGACACACCACTTGGACAGGTAAATGCTTTTGGGTCCCCATTTTATTAAGTCGCGTGTACGATTCAATTGAATCTAGTCACGATAGAACTGCGATTATAATTATCCGGTCTTGATCCTCTGGTTTCGTTCACCATATTTCTTATGAGCAATGAGAATTCTCATTGTGGGGGGCATCCAAGAGTCAATAGAAAGCATGAAAGCTGGGTACTTGCAAAGGGTTGCGTGGCACCCTTTCAGGCATATAAGGGCCGGACAATTGCGAGCTGGTGCCAATAACTTCTCCCTCTGTTTTCGCGGCACAATCATGGGGTCCTTCAATTCACCACTAAAGTGTTGCTCATCGTGATGCCCTCGCCCGAGGCAACAAGCCGAACAGGTTGATGTGACTCCAAGCGTTTAGGTTGCTTCCTTAGGCAGGTCATCATTCACTACGCGAAACCTTCTCTCAGTTTGCTTCCTGACCAAACTTTTTTCTGTGTCTCTTTTCTAAAGCAGAGCAACAAGTTTGGTACAGAAATCCCCGACCCCATCCTCTGTAGGTGGACTTGCCACTGTGAGTCTCTGAGTGATTACTTTGGTATATTAGCCACAGCCCTTTTCTCCAAATACCTTAGTGCAATCGAAAATATTAGGATAGTGCAAATAAGGCATAAGTTCGAGAGCATGATGGATTTTCGAATCGCAAGCTCTCATCACCTTTGCTTGATAACCCCTTTTGCTTTCACCTATTAAGTTCGCTGGAGGTGTCTCAGTAACTTGTCACTCTGGATTGGACACGAGAGGTCCGCTGCACCGTGATGGAATTGGTAGGGTGTTTAGATTTCTCGGAACAAAATTTGATGCTATTCAAGAGGGTAAGACTAAAATACATAATCACCTGGATTAATCTGAGTAAGTTTTTTAATCCAACCATAATAAAAACAAAGCGAAAGCAAGTAAACTAATTTGACATATTGTGAATGTGTTCCCTAAAAGGAGGGAAAAGGAAATTTGATAAGCAAATGAGCATTAATGATCCTAAAAGTGAAGGTGCCAACTAATCAAGTTCCACTAATATACTGGATCTACTTATTTACTGATATCCACAGCTGGAAAGAGCAACAGACCAGGCACTGAAGCAGCTTCCACATCTGACCTGGCCTTGGATTTAGATGACCACAACAGCTTGCCATTGCCCAGGTAAGCTTTATTGAAACATGCGGACTTTCCAAGGTCCCACACTGGAAGGAGAACCCTGCAGCCATATGCAATTTATTAAGCATGGATGCTGGTGTATCGGCCAGAGGAAAAAAAATATGCCAAATGAAGTGAAGCATGAAGAAGCTTGGAGTTATGAAGCAAGTAAAAGACACAAAAAATAATAACAATAAATCAAACCAAATTTACACTCAGATTGCACAGCGGCGAACTCTATTGAGTTAAAAATACAAAAGGAGAAAGACCAAGCAGCAAAAGTAGCTTTCTGAGAGCTTTATAAAAGGCAGTGCCTCTGCTTTATTAGTTTTGACCAACCCTATGGCACGTCATCATCCAAAATGATGAAAAAAATCTGATTATAGATATTCTGGTCAAAAGCCCACATCCATGACAATTTATTATCTGACTACAATTATGAGGCCAGTCATCATATCTCTAATAGGAAACCTCACCAGATGATCAAGGTATAATCATGGTAAATGTCTACAGGCTGCTGAGTATTACTTGCCTACACATATCTCTGAGATACGAAAAAGTTACGTTTAATTTGCTCCTGGGCCCCTCTACCTGGACAACTAACATTTGTGAGATTCCACCTTCCCATGCCATCAGCATCTGCAAATCCCAGCAATCTCACCTCCCAACTAACCGAGCCTTCACTGATGGGCACAGCTCGATCAGCATCTATCTTTCCATCTACTAAGAAAGTATCACACTGTAACTTCTCCTGATTACATCGAAAGCATTAAAGCCAATAGCTACCATGCAATTCCAACTTCCTTCCTACTTCCGCAGAGTGCCCCTCATAGCAAATGAATAAATTTCAGCTTAGATGAACATAGACACACCATGAATTGTTTATCCCACAGATCATGAAATTAATCCCATCTTCAGACAATTCTATTTAAATTTATGTTCAGTGCTTGTGAGTCATGATGCACCACATCTAGAACTTTTTATCCTGACAAATCTTGGTCCACATGTATCAGCTCTCTCGACTTAAGTTGACACACATAAATAGTCAATCTCAACTGTCTTACAAGCCAAAACAAATATCTGTGCCACAATATCCCTGAATGAAGACACCAAGACATTATCATAATAGATTTGCCAGTTTATCAAAGTCAAAACTACTGAGATACTACAGGAGAAAGAAGTTGAAGGCCATAGCCAAGTATTAGTCTCATATGAATAACAAAAATTATTTAGACTAGCTTAAAACCATTATGTGCAATTTTAATAACTATTAATGGAGATACTGTTCCACATTAAGTGTTCAACATATGCCTACAAAAACAGTGCTAACTCGTCAGCCATGCCCAACTGAGTAAATGAAAGATATATCTTTCGTTTTAAGTGACTCTGGCCACTAGTATTTACCTTTCAAAATAGATACAGCAAGAAAGCTACTGGAAAGTCCTTAAAATCTAGTCGAGCATGAAAGCCAGAAATTGTTGGAGGATTTGCTCCTTTATAATCTGAAAAGATATTGAAGAGATGTTCCAACTTCCAATGGCATGTAATGAGTACGGAAAAAAAATGACATAAGAAACTAAGAGTTGAACATAGTGTGGGCATAAAACTGCAGAAATTATGAAAAAGATAGGGAAGGAGAATTTCCTAACCTTCTAAGTCCATGATTTTGCTACCCCTACGCTTCTCTCCCACCTTGCACATCACACTACAAGCCAAAATAACCCCGGCACTTTGAAGTTCCACACAAGCATTTCTTCTTCCTATACCTTGTGATGTAAATATCACGATCATCAGGCAGAATCCCGTAGTCATAAGTTAACTCTGTCATTGGAGGAATGTGCCTTTTCGCGTAAAAGGCAATACGGATATAGCACTCTTTATTATGCTGATAAAAGACTGGTTGCCAGAAGACATTTGGATTGCAACTATGGTTCATAAATCGGGCCACATTTCCAAAGTTCTTCGCTGTAATAATCAGGGGGTGTGGAATACTGTACTCCTCAGAAGAGTCATTTGAATGCTCTCCCAATAATCCAGATTCATAATTCCACTTGAATAACTCATAAACACGGCTTGTGTCAAAAACATGTTCATCACCTTCACCTTGCTCTAATTTATGCTTCAGTCTAGATCCGTCTATGACATCACCTGCATAGTGACATATAAAACTACCGGCTCGAATAGGATCCCAGGATCGGAGGCCCCAGCCCCGATCTTTTGTCTTGAACACCTCTAGGTGGAGTTTCAGACCACTTTGTGAGACTCGGTTTTTGCAGTTCGGAGAGCATCGGCAAGATGGACCACATTCATGTACAAGTGGCTTCCGACTCACGAGAACCCCAGTTCCAGTAAATGGAAAATCACTCCCATTTTTCTGAATGCAGGAGCAGTTGAGATCACCAGGTTTACATGCATCACTGCAGTTGCAACCATGAGAAGTATTGGATAAGTTGTAAGGTTTGATGTATCTTAGGTCATAGAAGTAATTAAAATAAGCAGGTCCTCTCTCATTGTCAACTTCATTCACAAGTGAAACGGGTACGTGCTCGGACCCAGAAGTCAAATCAGAAAGTATCAGTCCGGGGCGAGTGGACATAACTTCCTTACACCTTTCAATCGATTTCCAAACGGCAAATGCATCTGGTTGCCCAGGAATCCTCATCAACTTGTATTTGAAAATGTTAGCACCAGATTTACCCTTGTCCATCCACGACTCTTGTACTCTGTAAAGCCCATCATATAGATACACCTTGCTATTGGGACTCGTAATGTCTTTCATACCGCGAATGACTCTAACCTCATTCGCACGACGCAAACTTCTCTCAAGAGCAAGATTACCCCTCTCAAGCTTCTGATCAGAAGCTTCCTTATCTTTCTTGGCAGATACCCCACCCTGCCCACTATAAATCAAAACATCCTTATCCCCTGCATCATCTTCGTAGGACCCAGAGGAAACAATGCTTAATGCAACCGATTCTTCTTGATGATCACCTTTTACATTCAAGTAATCAATCCCAGCCATCGACGGAGCATGTAGTCCCACTACACACATTTCCATGCGGAAAAAGAAAATGTCACCGACTTCAACACCAGGGATGGCTCCAATCCTCCTCCTCATATTCGTCCTAAACCCTTTGCTCATCAATATATTCCCAGCTTTCAGATCAGCACGCTTGATCCCTCCAGTCTGCCCTTCATTTGAGTCTTCTAATTGGCAAAGCCTCCTCCGAATCCCATCAAATGTCATGAGCACGTAATCAACCACATTCCTGTCACCATCCTCGCGTTGGATGGAATTGATAGGAACCACATAATCAGGCGCCCGATATCTTCACCGTCTGCTACCCAAAACTCCGACTCTTTGCTCCTCTTCCCCATCTTCCGGGAAGGTCTCGAAGGGCGCAGATTGGAATTGTCATACTTTCGACCATCACCAGCCCTGTCTTCTCTGGACGCCTCAACATTTATCCCTTGTCCGGGAGTCCTGAATGACCTTAGTGGAGTCGGAGCAACCGGAGCTTCCCTTTGGGCGTCTGAACGCGAGGTCTGATATTCTCGCGGAACACCAAATGGGTAAAATGGCAATGTCCCAGGAGGGGCCGGGCCGCCCGGAGGTATGGAGAAAGAGGGAGGGTTTTCACCGGAAGCGGTGAACAAGGGTTTCAGAACCCGCAGAGGCTTCACATCCAATACCCTCGTCTTATCGAACGACGCAGCCTGCGGAACCGAGGGATTCCCTGCACCTCCTTGCATTCCGCAAACCCTCCAAAAGCCAAAAGAAAAAAGCTCACCGCCAACCTGTTCCCCGCCGCCGCCGCCGCCGCCGCCACAATGGGGGGGGAAAATGCTAGTGCGTGGAGTTGGAGCCACTCCCCGTCTCCTTTCCACCACCGGAGTTGCCTTTGTTTATGCAAAAAGCTACGAACTTTCCCCTAAAAAACAACACAGCTACGCCTTCGAAACTCGAAAAACCATCGAAAAGATCGAACGAAAGCTGAAGCTGGCTGGTTCAAGAAAAACGGAAAAGAAAAAAATACTCGATAGCAGACCTAAACCGACTTCTCAGTTCCCACCCCCCCAAATTCACCGGCTCGGAAACTCGAAAGCTCGCAACTTTGAGCACAAATCAAAGACGATATCCACTCCACGCTCCACGATCAACACCAAGAACGGATTTTGACAGTAAAAGCCGCAGAGGATCGGGCCGTACCTTCCTCACCTTCGGCGCGTTCGCGAGATGGAGGAGCAAGCGGAAGCTGAGGAGACAGACTCTCTCTCTCCCCCTTCCCGTCAGCTGAAAAGCTTCTTGCAGTGGCTTGCTGACTACCTTTTGGCGGTACGCATTCGCATTCCTCTCGGCTCTCGGGGCGGCGGACCGGCGTGTTGGAACCACGCGCCGCTTCTGCTACTCCATCCCGCGGCGGCGACTCGGTTGGGTCCGATTCATCTCCGAAATGTTATAGAAAAATTTCTCGCTCGCTCGCTCGCTATGCATAGCTCGCTGGTTTTTTTTTTTTTTAAAACTTATATAGTAACTTAGCGTTGATGGTTGAATTTAGGCTTTCTTTTCTGTGAAAAATTGAATAATCTACAAAATATGTTTCTGAAATAGATCATTCTATTGTTTATAAAAATAAATAAATAAAAGATATTTTCGTCATTTAAAAAAAAATTTAAACATAAATTATTGTTAATTAATTATTTCAAATGATATGAACGATCAATTTTAGGAAGATATTTTTTTAAATAATTTAATTTCATGATATTTAATAATTTTAATTGCAACTAAAACATTTAACTCACTTGATCGGGGTCAAAATCCGAGTGGGACATTATTCTTATATTTGAATATGTAAACTTGTAAAAAATGCTGTCAAGAAAGACAGTTAGCTTTTATTACCTTGTTTAACTAGCCGTCCTTGAGAAAACTATTAACTCCCGAGTCAAACCTTATTGATATATTCAAGAGTACAAAATTATTGGTTCGTGTATGATAAAGTGATCATATAATCTCATTGTAAGCATATTTATGCGAATTTATTGTATCTAAGGAAATTAACTAAATGGATGTTATTCAAACCATCTAGTAATAGTTATGAATAATCGTTGGATCTATAAAATATTTTATTGACATGGATGGTTAAAATTCGGTAAAAGAAATAATAATTTTCCCTCCTTTTTTTTTCTCCATTTGATATTAGTTGAAATCTTGTTGCGGGTGTTTCAAAAAATTGAGTACAGCAGCAACTAAGACGAAGCAAGAAATGCAACATCTGCTGAGCAAGCGTTTTGCGGAAACAAGGTGATCGGTCAGTCTTGCACGCACGGCTTTTGCTTGGGACGAAAGCAATCTTTCTTGATATTGATCCGATTGTTTCTACAGGTTCTTTTTGTGCCATTCACCGAGGCACTTTTATGTGTGTAAATCACATGTAGTGTCTCAGTTAAATTACTTGTAATGTCGACTTCCCTTAAAAAGTGATCTATTCAGTTTTCAATCTTGCATTTGTGATGGCATTATACCATTTATATTTTCATGTGACATCGCATGAGTATTATTCTAGTATACTATTGACTGACTTGACTAGTCAACATATTGAAGCATAGTCGCGATGTAACTAGGAGTTATGGGAATGATATTACAGAGTTGTTCATTCTAGTAAGTAGTTGTTTTGTGCAATGAAAGGGTCCTGTATAGCACACCAAGTCAAAGCAACATAGATGCTACAACTAACCCAACTTGTACAGCACCACCAGGTCCCCTACTAGTGTGAAGTATTATGGCTAGATCCATCACCTAGAGGGAATAAATAGGTGGTTGTGCAGAAATAAAAGAATTTAAATAAATATTGTAGTGAAATAACTTCCGATGACAAAAAAATGAAGTTGGTGTGCAATTCTATCACAATAATTAAAGAGAGTAAGGGATAGAGAATTGTACACAAAAAACTATAATGATTCGATTTTTGTAAACCTACGTCCATTTTTCCACGTTGACACTCGATTGGCTAAATTCCACTATCAATAACCAATAAGAGGTTACAAGATTTGAGTAATGAATACTCAAGCTTGTGTGAAAAAAAAACGTCTCACACTCTCTCAACTTCTAAATGATTACACAATGATACTCACAAAGATGAAAGTTTTTGATCGAAAAATATTCTTTAGACTTTGGAATTATAAGCTTTGAATCTCTCGTGTTACGTTTTTCCTTTAAGCTTCGAGACCTCATTTTATATTCCTTCTTGTCCAAGCTGACCGTTGGACATACCTCTTGGAGGATTATCTAGCCAACCCATTGGCCTAGATCTTGCTTAGAAGATCTAATTGCTTCAAGGACGTCGAGAATAAAGCTTCTCATAAATTCTGCCGCCCAAATAGTAGTTTGGATTTCCATAAGTCGAGTGCTTCAACTTGAAAAGAATGCTTTGCCTCAAGTATAAAGTTCTGGAAAGTCAACTCTCCAAGAGATATTTTGGAATACTTTCTTTTAGAACTCCTTATATATAAGGCAGGAAATCTAACCAATCGTTACTAGCCGGTGACACGAGGATCTATCTCATTCCTAACCATTCGATAGAACACATAATAATGAAGGAAATAATTAAGCCAGATTTTTTGATTGATATTGTTTGATCATATCCCATTAGACTTCCTATTTGAAAAATACTTATAATCAAAATTAAAGTTTTTACTCCGGATAAATTTTGTCAATCTTCCAAATAAGTTTGGGAAATTTCCTTAACAACCTCCTCCTTTTTAATGATAACAAAATTTTCCATGCAGAACTTAATAGAAGATTTTGAAAAGATTTAATAATCAAATAACTCTATTGAAAGCAAGATTTTAGATAAGGCGCAATGTGAATTCTATAAGAATTTTGTAAAGATAAGTACAAACTTCTTACAGAATATCGAGCTAGTCAGAGTAAATAAGATTCATAAAGAAATTATTTGCTCTAATTAAGGAAGTTCAAGATAAGAATAAATTCAAGAAAACTTGCGGTTTTTATATAACTCCCCTAAGCAAGATCACAAAAGATCTTCATCTGCATACAATGTTATACTTTTCTTGCATTTTCTCCCCCTTTTTGTTAGCATCACAAAAGAAACAAAAATAATGGAAGGAGTATCACATAGAGAATACACACAATCTTCAAAACATATTTGGCATGAAAAGCAATTTTCAGAAACAATATCTTATAGATGCTATGGCGAACATAAAATATATGCAATATAGCTCATGATATCAATGATCACAAATGCAATATATAATTTCACATACCTTTTTTTTTTTATCATAATTAAATGATAATGGAATTATGAGATTTATAATGACAAAAAAATAAGGGAAATATGAAATATACTAACCAGATCATGTAGAACTTATAAGCATTACTTTTTCTTCCATAATCAAGAGGATGCAGAAATTATATTGACTTAATTAGGATTTTCTCACATTTGATTTACGCTGCTCCTCAATGTGATGCATTTTTTAGATGACACAATTCTTCTCCTTTCTTTTGCATCCCCTTTCTTCTTCTTCTTCTTCTTCTTCAATAATTTGCACAAATTTTGAGCAAAGAGGAGAATTTTCGATCCTTCAAAAATGGTGCAGTATATTTCCAATTTTTTGGATCAAAGTTTCTAAACTTCATATGAAAAGATTCTTTTGCCACCTGCAATTTCTTGTAAAAAAGATACCAATATTTACAAAATATAGAGAACATCACATACGTAGCTTCCTTTAATTCGTGGATCAATCTTACCAATTACAAGATATATTTCTAAAATATAGCAAGTATATTCAAATATATAAAAGCATGCAATAATATCTCTTCAAGATTAAAAAGATTCTTTTCCTAGCATAAATCTCAAATACATATAGATAATATAAATTTAATGTATTTTGCAAAAGGAATATAAATGATAGAAGCATTAAATCTATGCAAGATCTTATAAATATGGCAACGAATATTACCAATTTGTATCCAAATATGCATGTGCAGAATATACCTTCCCTTTTAAAAAATTCTCACTCAAGATCCTTCTTTGATTGCATCATGATTTGTGTAGATTTGCAATCAAGCTTCCTTTGTATAATTGCCTGCAATAAATCATTTCCTTTATGGTATCCACGAATGTGGATCCTTTCCTTTTGTTAGTGGCAAAATAGGAAATCTCTTTAAATATAGGATTCTTTCCATATTCTAATGACATATAAAGAAAGATCATCAACAATATGCATAATCAAATAATATTTCCCTTCAAAAAAGATTCTCACTTCACAGCACATGATAAAAATAGAGAACATAAAATCAGTTCAAAAATCTAAATTATCTCTAAGCAATATATCAAACAATCACATGTATATTATTGATCATATCTCATGAACCACAAAAAATGCACCACGCCATTCTTTCTTAAAAGATATTACAATCAAACCAATTATAATTTACATAGCACATCATAAAAAGTTTAATCTAGCACAAAAGGTAGAAATAATATATCAAATGAGAATTTAAAAACATATCTTTACTTACCAAATTTCTCATTCTCTTTTTCTTTATTCTTGGGAGAAGTACACTATCAATGCCATAAGTTGTGTATGGTGCTCACTTTGGTATCAAAAGTTTCCATCGAATCACTTAAGTGCCAAATCAGAGAAAAAACGATCATTTTGGTGCCACCAGCGAGAGATTCCGGCCAAAATGATTACGTGGCTTTTATATTTAAAAAAAAAAATCGACAATTCTTAAAACTGTCCACGGTGGATGGCATAAAATGACACCGTTTTCCTTTCTTTGTAAGAAACGATGTGGTTTTACCATTCCACGTGGATCACTTACAAAATGACCGTCGTTTTGTAAAATAGAGGAGTGGATTCACTATGGTAAAAAACGACGTGGATTCACTATGACCAAAAACGGTGTTAGTATATGATTCTCGCTTGACGTCACCGGCCGTAGCTTGCTCACCCACCATCGTTCACTCGCCCGCCGTCGCTCGGCCACCGTTGTAGTTGCGCCGTCGTTCACGTTCGTTCGTTGGCTGCATCCCCAACTCTCGCTCACTCAGGTTAGTGAAAAATTTAGGGTTCCGATGGGCAAGTTAGGGCGTGGAGGGCAAATTGAGGGCTTGGCTCAGGGGGAAAGTGGTGGGGAGCGAATAGAAAATTTGAGGGTTCCGTCATTCGTTCGCTTTCTTTTATGGAGACCGAATAGAAAAATAGGTCGCGGAGGGGAAAATGGGGCTCGACTCGGAGGGAAACAGTGGTGGTATCTTACTTTGTTTAATTAATTGGATTGCTTCAGTGGGGGATCGAATGTGATTGAATTGAAAAATGGGTGGTGGGGACCTCACTTTGTTTATTCAATTCGGTTTCTTTTGTTTCTGTAAAGGCATTGAATTGGGGAAATTGGTCGCATTTGTTTATTGACAACAAAACGACAAGGACCTGAATGTAAAGTTGCTGATTTTGTCATGTGATTCCAAAAAGTAATGACTCTTTTTTTTTTTTATTGGGTGCAGCATCGACATAGACGCAAATTAGGTAGGCGTCATTGTTTGCTATGGTGGAGAGTTTGTTATTAGCACTGAGAATTTGGAATATACTGGTGGAAATGAAGGTACTATTTATGTCAATGTTCGGAAGCCATCATATATTGATTTTCTGAGGGATTTGGTGTATTTTTTATGATGCAAAGTACAAAAACTACATTACTGTGTTCCTGGGAAGGAATTGAAGGATGGCTTGAGATTTTTTAATGACGATGATGGTATTAAGGATATCATTTACTATTATCTTCATGGCGAAAAAGCTATGGTATATATTGAGTATTATAGTGATGGTGAGGATGAGGATGAGGATGGGGATGTGACCACAACTGAAAGAGGAGAAGTGAGGGATCCTATTCAAGCGAGTAATCAGATTGGAGATGAGTTTAGGTTAGATAGAGATGAACAAACAGGGAGATGTCCTGAAATCTTGGGTGAAGATTTGGATGAAAATGTGGATGATGAAGACTTCATTGGATTAGAATGGGAAATTGCTATCTCTAGTGAATTAGAAGATGAATATTTGGTTTCAGTAAGTTTCCCAAGTGACGAAGATGATGATGAACTCGCACAGTCAAGACAAAAGCAAAGGGAATTTTTGAGAAAAAAAGTTGCAGCTTTCAGCAAAGAGGCTCGAGCCAGTAAATAGGGATGGAGCTCCAGCTGAAGGTAATAGAAGTGAAGATGAAAAAAGTTGCGGCGATGAAGTTGCTGGTTCGAAGAATGAGCTTGACAATGATGATGAAGAAACTACTCGTTGAAGGAAAAATAAGTACCATTGCTATGATCCGATTATTGATAAACTTGTTTTGTCTGTGGACATGAGATTTGACGATACCAGACAATTCAAGGAAGCTGTTGTGAAGAATTCCATTGGTGAACAGAGGAGCGTTCAATTCATTAGGAACACAAAGGAATTTGTGAGAGCTAAGTGCTCACAACCCAATTATCCATGGAAGTTCTATGGCGCGCTGAGTAAGAAGGGGTCATTCCAGATTTGGTCCTTCTAGGAGGAGCATACTTGTCCAATTATCTTTAACAATAAAAGGGTAACAAGTGTGTGGTTATTGAAGCATTTTTTCAATACTATCAAAGTAATGCCCGAGATCAAGAGTCCTCAATTTCAACAGTTAGTGAAGGAGCAATTAGGGGTTAATGTGTCAAGGAATTAATGCAAGAGAGCTAAGATGAGGGTGATGAAAATATTGATGGGTGGGTATAAGGAAGAATATGCGCAGGTATGAGATTATGTTAGCGAATGCATGTTTCAAAACCCATCTAGTAGGGTATATGTAGAGGTTGTGGAGAGGCCACTCCCTAATCTTGGGCCTAGATTTGATAGATTTTATGTCTATTTTGATTAATGCAAACATGGCTTCTTAGCTGGTTGTAGAAGAGTTATAGGATTGGATGGATGCTTTCTAAAGGGTTTATGCAAGGGGGAGTTGTTGGCTGTTATGGGGAGAGATGCCAATAATAAAATATTTTCGATAGCTTGGGCGGTGGTGAAGATAGAGAACAAGGATATTTGGTCCTGGTTATTCAAAAATTTAATGGCTGACCTTGAAATAACTGATGGGGGGAGGATGAGCATTCATGAGCTACCAACAGAATGTAATTTCATTGTCAGTTAATTCACTCCATTTTAATATTAATCACTTGCTTATTTTTCCTGACTTGTATTTATTGGTTTGAATTTTTGTAGGGACTTATTCCTGCATTGGCTGAGTTGATGCCACATACTGAGCATAGAATGTGCGCGAGGCACATATATGCAAACTGGTCAAGGAACTTCAAAGGAGATAGGCTGTAGAAGCAGTTCTGGCAGAGAGTAAAGAGTACCAACATGGCTGATTTCAGATTAGCCAAACAAGGATTGTTGCAGCTGACAAAGGAAGGTTTTGATGCACTCTTCCATACAAAAGCTAAGCATTGGTGTCGAGCCTTCTTCAGCGAAGAGTTCAAATGCGATATCATTGATAACAACCTCAGTGAAGCTTTCAATGGCATAATTTTAGAGGCTAGGTACAAACCAATCATCAGCATGCTTGATGATATTCGAGTTATGGTTATGACTAGACTCATAGGCAAAGATATGAGGCTACGAAATGGACTAGAGACTGTGGCCCTGGGATTGTGAAGAGATTGGATACAAACATTGCTACTAGTAGGTTCTGCCATCCAGTTTGGAATGGAGATAATGAATATGAGATTATTCAAAATCAGGATAAGTATGTTGTCAACCTAGATAGAAGAAAGTGTTTATGCCGAGCCTGGCAACTGAATGGAATTCCCTATGTCCATGCCATTTGTGCTATTCAGATGAAGCAA
This sequence comes from Eucalyptus marginata, assembly GCA_014182565.1. Lineage (NCBI taxonomy): Eukaryota > Viridiplantae > Streptophyta > Magnoliopsida > Myrtales > Myrtaceae > Eucalyptus > Eucalyptus marginata. The sequence goes on along the minus strand of CM024594.1, from coordinate 413,223 downwards.
GAAAACCTAGATGATTACCTAGATGATTGGTACAAAAAAAACTCATACTTTGCTTCATATCAATTCATGATGCAGCCTATCAGAAGCAGCAAATTTTGGGATCCAACAAATCATGAAAGCCCTATACCTTTGCCATTGAAGAAGCAAATAGAAAGACCAAGGAGGAGACGAAGAATGTAGCAGGAAGAGGCATCAAGTCAGAGGATGAGTAGGATTGGGGCAAAGATGAAATGCTCCTTATTGCCGCAAGGAAGGGCACAATAAGAAATGATGTGAGTTGAAAAAACAGCATCAACAACAAGCCGATTTAATGCTAGGGACATGACCTACTGAAGAGTTTCTTCTTAAGGCCCATTGAAGGGAGGATATAAGGCCTTACTGTAATGCCTACTAAAGGGCAAACAGAAAGTCCTGCTATAAGGTAAGTATCCTCTTTGTCTCAGTAACCTTTCAGTTCATATTCGATAGAGTTTGATGGTTGACTAGGTGTACTGACTTCTCTTGTGCTTTTCCTCTGTTATGCACTTGTAATTTGAGAAGTTTTTCCATTTGTTTCCCACCATGAAAATGAGTAGATGTCTAATCATTCAAATCATTGTAGTTTGTTATAATCCTGATACAGTACATTGTTGTAAGGCTTACTAAATGGCTAGAAACAGGCCCTATTGTAGGCTCAAGTGTAGGAACAGGGATTGAAATGGGCAGGATAACAACAACAACAACTGAGTCCACTGTTGAGTAAACGAGAAAAAATTATCTTGTAAGTTGTACATCGATGTGTTTGTCTTTTATGGGCTGAAATTTAAATTTGTTATGTGTTTTTAGGTGAGAAGACGAGCAACTGCACAAGTTGCAGAGGTTGCTCTCCCAGTTGCCGCTGAAAATGATGCACCACAACGAACAAGATGGGCTCTTGAAAAAAGATTAAGGCAATATGGTTATGAGATTTACATAGATGAACGTACTGGAATGACTATTTTGAATGTAAGATTTGTAGGCTTCATGCATTTAATTTGTTGTACTTCAATTCATTTGGTTGACAATATTACCATATTCTTGTAGCTTGTGAGAACTTCGGAGGTACTTCTCTCTCAAGGTGGGCCAACTCAAGAATCAAGGGCGCAGTCAAAGAAGAGTGCTCCAAAGAAGAAGACAACGGGTATAGCTGCAAAACAGTCATCCAAAAAGAACCTAGCACCAATTCCATCTCAACCAACGATTGTGAGTAATAGTGCTGATATGGACCAACACATGACACGTGCTAGAACAAAAATAGTCGCTGTTAAGAACAAGGAAAATGAGGTGACAAAAAGCCCAGTTAAAGAACCTGCACATCCAGTTCGAAAGAGTGCTTGGATTATGAATCAATTCAAAGCTCCAAGACGAAAAGGAGATCGGGGTGTTGTCCATATTGATTGATGGGAGGGTGCTGGACATGGTCTCTTTTTATGTAGTGCTGGACATGGTCTTTCTTTTTATGTTTTATTTTTTTAGGAGGATGCTAGATATTATATCATTGATGGTAGTTGTTGCTTGCATATTGCCATTGTTTTTTTTAAGAGGGTGCTGAACCTTCAGTGATTGGGGAGTGAAGTTAGACATGTTTTTCTTTTCTTTTGTAAACAATCAATTAATGTCAATGACAATAGCTGTTTCTGTTATTTTCTCTTGGCTTGGTTTCGGCTAGTAATGCTAGCAAGACAGTTATCCGTTTTGCTGTATATATATTTTTTCTATTGGTGCAATGTTCTTATGAGGTTGATATTGTTTTTAGATTTAGATGTGTGCATTTAGTGTTGCTGGTTGAAGTTATGGATGCTATTTGTGGGGTTATGGTTGTATGTGCTGGTGCAAGAACAAGATGCAATTTTGGGTGCTGGTGCATCTTGTTGCATCAACACTTATATGGGCTGGTGCAAGAAGATGCACCAGCAACCTAACTGGTGCAAGAACAAGATGCCCTGGTGCAACAAGATGCAAGATGCACCACGACTGGTGCAAGTTTGAAACTTGGCACTCAAGCGATCATTATTTATAATTTGTGCAACAGAAGTGATCATTTTGTAATCGCGACCGGCACTTAAATGATCACTCACTCAAGTGATCACTATTTACAACTTTTGGCACTGAAATGGCCAATTGTGAATTTGCCACCATCTCTTAATTTCGCCATGGTTTGTAGTTGCGGCAAACCAACAAACCATTATAACGATAAAAATGCAGCAACCATTTTATTTGAAGCAAAAACTAACCAAAACAAACATTGACAATACACAACTAAATAATAAAACTTTTAAGTGCTCAGAACTAATGCATTCCAACTCCAACCTTCCATTTCGCCATGGTTTGCAGTTGCAGCAAACCAGCAAACCATTACCAAATAAAAAATGCAGCAAGCAAACCATTATATCCGAAGTAAAAACTAACCAAAACAACATTGACAATACACAACTAAACAATAAAACTTTTAAGTGCTCACAATTAATACATTCCAACTCCAACCTTGCATTTCTGCCATAGATTACAACAAAACCTTATGCTTTATTAAAAAATTGCAGCAAACTAAAAACACATTTTACTTATAAATAATCCAACACAAGTGCATATTCCACGTCTTCGACTATGGTAGATATACAAACTTCTTCTCATTACTCACTTCACATTTGAATAAACTACCCAAGAGAATAAGAACACAATCAATGCTCGATAAAAGTTTCTTTCAATTTTTAGCCTTGAAACCTCTCTCTTTAAATGGTCGACCAGAGATGTTAAACCCTTTATTTGAGCTTGCATTGAGTTGACATCCTCCAACTTGTCCATTAACGTAGGTGGAGGTTGATTTCGGCCTTCAAGTAACTCTAAGATTACCTCTGTCACTCGATCAGAGAATTTCTTATTAACCCATTTGAAATATTTGCACTTCGAACCTTCTCCATATCTGCCGCACCCATGGAATCTTCTCCCGGGATTCAACCGGGTTCAAGATATTCTTCTCGGATTCGGTAACCCACAATAATAGTAACACTCACCATCTAATTCACTTTTTTTTATAGGAATGTGAGCCGCTGTTGAAGCTTCTGTCCTCCATTTGCAAGAGCGAGTTGATAACTTTGGGAGAAAATCGAAGTATGCACTCAAATTTGTCGAATTGGGGATTTAGGGTTTTCAATTTCGATTTTGCTCGAATTTGGGGATTTAGGGTTTCTTATTTGGGGGAAAAGACACTAAACAGCGTCATTTTGTTGTTTGCATGCTGATTGTACTCTCCGGCGATCCACGCCCGCTTCAAATATTAATAAAAAACTGTCACGTCGGATTTTCGACCAACCAGATTGGCGTTGGCATTGAAATGAGCGTTTTGCAAAATTTTTGGCACTTAAGTGATCCAATTGAAACTTTTGGTACCAAAGTGAGCGCCGTACACAACTTATGGCACTGATAGTGTACTTCTCCCCTTTATTCCCTACAAGAAGAGCAATTCATCTATTTTTTGGTACCCAAACGAGTTTAGGTTCAATCTAGTTAGAGGAAGCATCAAATATCCAATTGATTGACTTGGATTTCCTCTAATCAAATGGACATTCTTGCTTAAAGTGATTAGGATCACTATAATTCGAGCAATTGTAATATTGAGATCCAATAGGCTTGACAAATTGCTTAACATAATGATTTCGATAATACTAGATTGGTAGTCTTCGCTTTAATCTTTCCTTGACTTTTGGAAAGTCATTCTTGATCTCACTTGCATTTTTGAAGCCGAGGCCAGATTTGTTGTAGTATAGCATTTGTATAGAGAGGATATGCTCTCATGTCTTCAAGCCGAGAGAAAATTTCTTGCAAACTTTTGAAATTTCTTCCTTATAGGAATCAATTTCTTTTTGCAAAATTTCTTTCTCTTCCTTAACAAAGAAATTCTCCTTTTCCAACTCAATAATCCTTTTTTCATACGTAATATTTCTTTGTCTCAATTTAGAGACATCCTTTTTCAACTCGGAGATCTTCATCAATGCTTTTCCGTGCATAACTCTTCAAAAAGATCATCATCATGTAGAATAGATTCAATGTTTGCCATTAAGCATAGATTTCCTTACTCATCATTGCTAGATTTAGACTTGTGTCACTCTACGTCTCAACGTTTAGAGTTTTCTTCTTCTTTTCAAATTTTCCCTTCCTTTTCTTGAATAAAAGACAAGTGGGTTTTATGTGACATTTTTTCCTGCACTCAAAACATATTACGTCATTAACTTCATTGTCATTTCTATCATAAAAATGTATTTCTCCGGGTTTCTTTGGCTTCTTCCCTTTGGAGTTTTTTTCTTTTTCTCGTAAGGTGTTGAAATCTTTTGATTAGCAACTTCATCTCCTCATCGTCATCTTCTTCATCTTCAGAATCTAAAACATCATAATCAATATCAAACTTTAAGGCAATCAACTTCTTACCTTCGGGATCTTCCTCATTTAGTCGTTCTTCTTTATAGGATTGGAGTGTTCACATGAGTTCATCCACGAAAAGAAGTGATATCCTTTGAGTTTCTCAAATGGATGTCTTAATGTTATTCCATTCTTTTGATAGTTCTTGAAGAATTTTGTTTACTTTCATAGGATTTGATATAGGTTGCCCTTGATACATTAGCTCATTGATGATGTCAGTAAATCTGTTGAACATATTAGTTACATAGGATTTTCTCGTAAGGCTTCATATTGCTAGAGAAGAATGTCTATCTTCGTCTCCTTAACCCGATTAGTTCATTCATACGTCACTTGCAACCTATCCCAAATTATTTTTGCCGATTCACATAAGGAAATTCGATTATATTCAGAAGGAGATAATGCACAATATAATGAAATATAATGAATAAACTACTTTAGCATCTAATGCTTCTCTTTTTTTGATGCGCATCATATAAGGTTGAGACTTCTGGTTTTTTTCCTTCTTCTTTGGATGAAGAAGTTTAAGGTCTTATGCCTTTCAAAACAACATCCCACTCCAAGGGATCCTTAGATCTGATGAACGCTTTCATCTTGTTCTTACAGATGTTGTAATCTTTTCCATAGAAATATGGAGGCCTTGTATCACTCTGTTCTTCCATCAGTCCTGGTGCAATATTACTAACCATAGAAAGATCATTAACTCAAAAGTAATAAAACATTTTAATAAAGAGTAACCATGCTCTAATACCAATTATTATGGTTAGATCTATCATTTAGAGGGGGTGAATAGGTAATTGTGCGAAAATGAATTTTTTTTTAAAAATATCGCATGAAAACAACTTCTGGTGACAAAAAGTAAAGTGGTTAGATTTAACTAGTGTGCAATTCTATCACAATAATTAAAGAGAGTAAGGGATAGAGAATTACACATAAAAGATTATAGGGGTTCAGTTTTTATAAGCCTACGTCCACTCTTCCGTACTGATAGTCGATTGGTTGGATTCTACTATCAAGAACCAATAAAAGGTTACAAGATCTGAGCAATAATAATTAAGCTTGTGTGAAAAACATCTCACACACACTTAAACCTCCAAAATGATTACACAATGATGCTCATAGAGGCAAAAGTATTTGATTGGAAAACACTTTTCAGACTTTGGAGTTATAAGCTTTGAATCTCTCATGTTATATTTTTCCTTTAAGCTTCGAGACCTCCTTTATACTCCTCCTTGTCCAAGCTAACCATTAGACATATCCCCTGGAGGATTATCCAACCAATTTACCCATTGGCCTAGATCTTGGTTAGAAGATCTGATCGCTTCAAGGATGACGAGAGTAAAGCCTCCAGTAGATTTTGCCGCCTATATAGCAATTGGAGTTTCCATAAGTCAAGTACTTCAACTTGGATTGAATGCTTCACCTCAAGTATATCGTTCTAGAAAGTCAAATCTCCGAGAGACATTTTGGAAAACTTTCCTTTAAAACTCCTTATATATAAGGCAGGAAATCCAATCAATCGACACTCGCCGTTGCATGAGGATTTGTCTCATTCTTAGCCGTTTGACAGAACACATAATGAAAGAAATAATTAAGCCACGGCTTTAATTTTGATTGATATCGTCTGATCTTCTACTTTAAAAATACTTATCATCAGAATCAAAGTCTTTATTTCAGATAAGTTTTGTCAATCTTCAAAATCAATTTGGAAAATTTCCTCAGCACGAAGAAAGGATGTAGCTACCGTGTCTTCTTTAGGCCTCGACAAGGGCCAACCACCTCATTGAGCCATGAGCAAGCGCCTCTTGCCCTCTCTCAAGCAACCTTTGCAATGCCGCACCTCATCTCAAAACATCATAGAAGCACAATCCACATGCATGAATATGATATCTGTTAGTTTATCATTGTATAATGGCAAACATACTGCTCATTCTCCAAAAGCGGAAAAAAGAAAAGAAAAAACAAGTGCATTGGATCTCATCAATCCAACTGAAATATGTTGAAAATTCAAGCATCAAGAATATGTATACCATGTAAACATCCAGTACTATAAAATGCGGTGGTTCCAATCAAGCTCCAGGAGCAGTATTTCTTTATTCAGGCACCAGCAATTCACCTTTTTCCTCATTTAGCAAGAAAATTACTAATGGTTTTGGAAGACTTCTACAACATGTTAAAGCCAAAATTCAAGTTCATCTCGTGAATATTATCAAGGCAAATGCTGGATATTAGCAAGAGAAATGTGGACATTAGCTAAGTTATCGCGTGGATATTTCCAAGGTGAATGCTAGATATTAGCAAGACAATTGCTTGAATAGTAGCAGGACTTACACTTGGATATTAGTAGACGCTCAATATTATCCGACTTATGCCATAGCTAAATATTATCACAACACATATTCTACCTGCAATGACAACCTTATCTTGAACTTTTTTCCTGGTCAAAACCTTATCTTGAACCCCAAAACTATCATTTTTAGATTTTCAATCTCATTCTCAAGGGCTAGTGATTTGGCATGAATTCCCAATTAAGAAGATGTCGATTGACCTTCTATCCTTGGATTATCTTTGTGACATAAGGCAAGATATCTTGATTGATTGGCAATCATTCTGAAAACTTAATTCTTTCTATAGTTGAAGAACTCTATTTTTGGAAACTGAGATTTGTTTGTATGAGCAAACAAATCAACAAGATCTTTGATTGTTAAACCTCAGTGGCTACTTAATCTTCTCCAACAATTGTCCAACGGGTGGAGTGAAGACTAATCCTCAAAGATTATCCCATAAGAAGGTCGGATACTGAGGAGTATAAAAGGAGACCAAGGCACCAAAGAGCAAAATAGATCAAGAGTATAGTATTCCAAAATTCAAGAGAACTTCGCATACTTTGAATCGTCTTCTAAGAGTATATTATTGTAATCTCTTAAGAGGTATTAATAGTATTATAAGTGTGTGCTTAAGTGTGAGATAAAGAGACTTATCAGCTTGAATAGTAGCATCACCTACTTTGTGGAGAAGTGCTTGAATATTAGCAGGCACATATGACTGTGACTTCTGAGTGATTATAATGGTATCAAGTCAATATGATGTTAGCATGAGAGGGTAGATGCAAACTTATACTAAGTTGAACCACTATAAGCTCGTGTGCAAAGTTTTTTATCTCTTGCTTATATTTACTTACTATTTGTTAGAAGATCACTGCATTACTAATTATTATCACAAACCCAGTCATATTCAAACTCTAGTTCACTTGGTCACCCTTTTGGCACTTTTAGGCCCTGTTTGGTAACCATCCAAACAAGGCCAAATTTTGATTCTTTGTTTTCGAGAGTAGTTTGGGAATAGAATCGCGTTTGGTAAAACTTTTGTTCCCGGGAACAGATTTGGAGTGGAATCAAGAATATAAAAAAAGTTGATTCTTGTTCTAGGAATGAATTTGAGAATCAAAACCAACTATTCTTCTTCTTCCCTTCCGCCATCCCCCGCCATCCGCCATCCACCGTCCTCCATCGTCCGCCGCCGCCGCCATTCGCCACCGCCGCCGCCGTCCGCCGCCGCCACCCGCCGGTTTGGCGAGCTCGCCGGAGGCAAGCCCAGCCACCAACGAGGCTGGGCAACTAGGCTCACCCAGCTGCCAGCGAGGCTCAGCCGACGAAGGCCGGCCTCGCTGAGGGCCGGCGACGCTCCGGTGAGGTCGTCGGCCCTCGTCTGGCCGGTCCCCGGTCCAACGACCAGCTAGAAGAAGAAGAAGAAGAATAGGAGAAAAAGGAAAAAAAAAAAAGAAAAAAAAAAGGGAAAAAAGAAAAGAAAAAAAAGGAAAAAGGAAAAAAGAAAAGGAAAAAAAAAAAGGAAAAAAGTAAAAAAATTATTTAAAAATTAAAAGAAATTGATTTGGAACAGAATCAATGAGCATGGTACCAAACACAATTCTATTCTAGAATCAGAAATTTTTGACAGTTACCAAACGTGTTCTTTAACTTAGAATCAGTTCCCGGGAACAGAATAAAAAATAATCATTTCTTATCAGAATTTGTTCTCGGGAACAGAATCGTTACTAAACGCGCCCTTAATTTCGCAATTCTTTGCCAAAATCTTTAAAATCACCTTTTTGGCTCCATCTAGATGATATTGTTAGCCTCCATCAATTACAAAGAGTACGATGTGAATAACCCACATTTGACGGTTACATCCAATGGCTACAATTTTGGAATTCAAATAACAATAACTTCTAATAGCAATTACAAGAAGTTGTGTTATCCACTGACTCCTGTTATCTAGAACATATTTCAAAAGAAGTTAAGCAACAAAACATAACTACCCAGCAGTTACGTTTCCGTGTAAATTGTGTGTTGTCCATGACTTTGCCAATCAATTTCACAAGTCTTGATAAAGGATCTCGTCAATAATTGATCCATGACTTTGCCAATCAACTTCTCAAGTCTTGATAAATGATCTCTCAATTACTGACGTCGTCGATGATTTCCTTAGCAAATTGTCGATTCATTTCAAGTTGTCGATTGTTCTGTTCATTGTTGGCCAAATTCTGCTCTTCTCAACTAAGTCTGAGAGTGAAAGTTAGAGTAGGAATATAATATGATCGACTAAAAAAAAAACTAAGTCTGATACTTGTCGATTATAAAAACCCAAAAGTTGGTTATTGTTGGATCCAACAATAACAATTATTACAGCTCTATTTTCTTCGAAAGATCAAGACGTTCCATATGTCCTTGAACAACCAGCTTCCAGGGTGATTAAAGGCTTAAATTTCCTTCCAGCCATCTCGTGTATGTCACGCACAAAGATGTATTGCCGATGTTTGTGGAGCGAAGAATTTGTCATTAGAGAGAAACCCCGAGGAGGAGGAGGAGGAGGAGGAGGATGAACTGATAAGAGGAACGGTGTTTTTGCCGTCTACCATGTGACTCAATACGTCAACCACCTGTAATTAATTTCAGTTGGTTAGTAAGGGCGCGTTTGGTAACGATTTTGTTCCCGGGAACAAATTCTGATCAGAAATGATTATTTTTTATTATGAGTAAAAGAACGTGTTTGGTAAGCGTACAAAATTTCTGATTCGGAATAGAATTGCGTTTGGTACCGTGTTCATTGATTATGTTCCAAATCAATTTATTTTAATTTTTAAATGATTTTTATAATTTTTTCCTTTTTTCCTTTTTTCCTTTTTTTTTTTTTCTTTTTTTCTCCTATTCTAATTCTTCTTCGGGTCGATCGCCGATCCTCGGCGAGGTTGGCCCTCGTTGGCTCGGCCTCGCCGGACCTCGCCCCCCGGCGAGCGTCCGGCGAGCTTGCCGGACCGGTTGCCGGCGATCGGTGGCGGCAGCGGTCGGCGATGGGGTGGACGGCGGCGGCGGCGGCCGGCGGCGGGGTGGACGGCGGCGGCGGCGGCGGCGGCGGTGGTGGCGGCGGATGGCGGCAAGCGGTGGCGGGCGGCGGTCGCGGGATGGCGGTTGATGAAGAAGAAGAAAAGAGAAGAAGAAGAGTTTTGATTCTCAATTTCATTCCGGAACAAGAATCAACTTTTTTTTTATTCTTGATTCTCGTCCCGGCGATTCAGGGAATAAAAATCAGAATCTGGCACTGTTGGGATGGTTACCAAACAGACCCTAACTCTAGCTTTTATTAAGGTAGCATTGTTTGTTTTGCGAAAAATAACTTTCAATTTTTTTTTTTGAATTTTTCAGCATTTGTTTCGCAAAAAATAAACATGCCAAGACAAATATTTTCTAGAGAAAAAAACCATAAAAAATCCTAAACTTTGCCCAAAGTAATAGATTTACCCCAAACTTTTTTTTATAACGTGAAAACTCTGAACTTTGCCAACCATGACACATTTACCCCAAACTTTTTTTTTTGTGATACAAAAAACCTTGAACTTCTGTCTTGTGACACATTTACCCTAAATTATAGGATATTTTAGTCTTTTTACTTTTAATTTTTTTTTCCTTCTCTCTTCCCTCCACCGGCGTCCAGCGAGGGCTGCCCTCGTCGGTGTCGGGCGGCGGCCCTCGGTTGGGTTGGGTGAGGGCACCCCTTGCCCAGATCTAGCAAGGGAGGCCCTCGCCCAACGCTGGCGAGGGCACCCCTCGCCCGACGTAGGTGAGGACCGTCCTCGCCCGACGTAGGTGAGGGCCGCCCTCGCCGAACTCGGGCATCCCTCGCCAGGCCCTCGCCTGACCCAGCCGAGGGCAGCCCTTGCCCGACGCTAGCGGAGGGAAGAAAAAGAAAAAAAGAAAAAAAAAGAAAAAGGAAAAAATGGAAAAAATAAGACAAAAAGCCCTTGATAGGGTAAATGTGTCATAGTTTGAAAAGTTTGGGGTTTTTCAGGTCACAAAAAAAAGTTTGGGGTAAATTTGTCACTTTGAGCAAAGTTTGGGGTTTTTGGTGGACTTTTCCCTATTTTCTATCAATGAAAAAAATCTTCAAAAAGTGGGGAATATAATTTCTTCTTTTCAAAAAGAGGAAATTATTTTCTCTCATCTTTCTCTCACTTAGATGAATCATGGTCTCCTCCGTGCTATCGAACTCAAGCCTCACCTGCTTTGAGCGAGCTTGTCCCTTGCCTATGACCCGTTGCTGACTGTTGCTGTGGCTGGTGACTGGCCAAGTAAGAAGGAAAAAGGATAAGGAAAAAAATTAAAAAAATTAAAAATTCAAATATTTTGGTAATTTTACCGAGCAAAATCAAATTAGATTTTCTATACCGAATGACGGAAAATATTTTCTAGTTTTTTTTTTTCAAGTTTCAACCAAATATCGAAAAATATTGTCATTTTCTTGAAAAATGACTTATTGGAAAACATTTTCCGTGAAATAAATGGAGTTTTAGGGTGTGTTTTTCATTGAAAACTCAAGATTTTTTCTGGTAAAGGTAATGTATCTATTAACTTTTACCCAAAATGGAATATACAAAAAAGGACACCCGACACCAACAGAAGGGCCTTGCTCCCAAGTTGACAATAGGAATTGTCAACAGGAGTGCAAGGGTGTCATGGTAACCCAAAAGGAAACAAAAGGGAGGGAATCACCCTTGGCAAAGGAAAACAAAGCAAAAACAAGGCACAACTCAGTCTGAGAAAATAGACGGGCTGAGGCTCTAGTTCTGCTGCAATCTTCTATTGGCAGGGGTATCTGACACGTGATGGAAGGTCAATGCCTTATCCCTAACAACCTTGTCAAGGCGTTTCTTCATAGCCGGCAAACAGAGAGTCCGATCACAGAAAATGATATTATTCCTTTCCTTCTTACATAAGGCTCCAAAAGCGAACCGAGAGATAGAAATTACTTTTATTATCGATGACAATTTATGACTAACTATTCTCGTTGGCGATGATTTTTCATTCATTCATTTTTGTAAGTAATAAATGCGATCATTTTTAAAAGAATATTTCAATTTTGAATTTTTTGTGAAAAAAATGTGCCGGAAACTTAAACTGCATAGAGAAAATGAGTTGCCTATCAATCATAGAAGACATTCCTGACAAGTAGAAGACGGCGGAAAATAAAAGCCCGCCCACCCAGCAGGAAGCTTGTGAATCTCTATGATTCCATGCGTATCATGCCACAAGAGCATGGATCTCCACATTCTTCTCAGTAATTAAATGGACACGACGGTGCATATTACTAGTCTCTTTGTATGGGAACTTGAAAACAGCGAAAATGGGAAATGCTGAAGAGTGCCTGTGGGACAACTGTTTATCATACTCAATGTGGAGTAAACCAATTTCCAAGCAGCGATTATACAGAAGATGAGAAAACTTAGCCACACTGACCTGGTCCATGGACCATCTCTTGCAAGGATTCTTGATCAGGCACTTATCTGCCACACGAATCAGCCCACGGAGTTGGTCGTCATCATATGAGTCAGCCATGCCGTGCTCAATCAATTCTGGGTACTTTTTTCCTCTTCGCAACGGTTTTGCCTGCAAAACATCGAGCTCTCAAAAAGGAAGAAAGGCAATCAAATAAGTGCGCTATGGTCTTCCGTCCTTAGGCTGAGTTCCTTGCAGTGTCGTCGATAAAGCAATCTTTCACAGGATGAATCATGCAGGGCATCTAATCTGGATTCCTTTTTCTACTCTTCATTAGCTGCTAACAAGGCGAAAGATTCAAATGACGTGCATTTTTTGCCAAATGTTTCGCGCTTAGTTTGATCAGTAGAAGTTGTGCATACAGGCAGAGGCTGTATAAGAAGCATTGAGGCAGTTACCCATTTTACGGTACTTCGCTCTCCAAACAATGGGTCTGTACTCCTTAGTCCTGTGATCAGATGTAGAAGTATGACCCCAAAAGAATAACAGTCACTCTTTGAAGACACTTCCCCGGAATCTGCATATTCTGGAGCCAAGTATGGCATAGTCCCAATCCTCATCTCAGAAGAGAAATCAGAGTCTTCATACATAATCATTTCCAGGCCAAAATCTCCTATCTGATACACAAGTGATGCAGCCTCTCATATGATTTGATGTTGTAAATTGCTTTGGTGGTCAAGTTGGAATCACTTCATGGAACGAGTGACTCTACTTCTTTTGATTGGCTTTGCACTAGTCACAACACTACTAAAATATTCCCCTGCTAGAGTTAATGAAACTAGTGACTCTTTTTCATTAATTATTTGCTGCCACAGGATGAAATGAATTTTTTTGGGGTATATATCTTCTCTCAGTTTTCCGAACATGGCTATACACAGTGTTTACTAAACTTGTGATAAGGAGTCTGAATTATACATTCACTTATATTGAAATATAAAAGTGAATGAAATCTCAAATTGGTATTATGCTATGACTATAGGCAACATATGCTGCATCAATTTTGGAGCAAAAGTCAGTTGTTTCATCCACAAGCCAATTATTTAGCAAGTTCCATTGCAATCACAAGAGTCGCTGTGGAAATTATGAGGCGCTCTTACCAGTCATGAGTTAAGAGGATGTTGTCAGGCCTCAAATTTCAGTGGTTGATGTTGTTTTCATGCAGATATTTTAAGCCTTTAGCAGCTCCTAAGGCGATTTTCATCTTTTGATCCCACCTGAGAAGTCTACTGGGATTTCCTGCATTATTAAGACATACATCGTATTGATTAGGCACTCCATTCTAACATATGCACGGATGTCATAGTTGTGCATGACGTCAAAAAGGTATGCAGTATTAACCTACTAGACCGATGATTGTCCAGCGAACCATTGCAGACATATTCATACACAAGCAGCCTGCAATTTCCTTCTGAACATGAACCTAACAGCATGGCCAGATTTTCATGTCTCACTTCACTGAGCATATGAACTTCAGATTGGAATCCCTTTTCACTACCCTGGTAGCGTGCATTTTTGTGCTGCTTAACGGTAATTTTCAGTCCATTAAGCTCTCCCCTGTAGGCTACTCCGAAGTGCAAAGCCATTTCTGAGAAAAACCCTTGGTAATAGCCTTAAGCTCCTCAAAAGCGAAGTCTCTCTTCCATCCCATCTTTGGACGTCTGTTGTGGCAAATGGAACAAATGTAGTGCCTGCTCATCGAATCTGGTTCATCACTTCCTGTCAATTTGCTAGAGTTGCATATATGTTGCATTGGCAAATTTCGTGCTCTTGGCTGTCTCAGCTCCTCAATGGTGTGATCGCATTTCACTATTGAAATTCCACACGAGAGTCTTTGCATGAGATAATCCTCATCTTTTTTCATTTTCCTGTTGCAAGGGTTTTTTCAGAATGTTCAAAAAATAAGAACTAGGGTGTGCTCATGTAGGGAAATTTTAGTATCTTTCGAGTCTATTTGATAGATTACCAGCTCAAAAACGGCGATCGAGTTCTGAAAACATGTCATTTAGCCTGGCCTTTGTAGCTATTTATTTCAAAATCACCGTTAAAGTCATCCTGTAATGCAGTAGTAAATCTATCGCACAATCAAAATCCATGAAGGACTTTGTTAGCTTAACACGTGATTATAGTTAATCAATTTATTCCATTTAGCTCCTATTACCTTAGAGGTGTGGATAGTTAAGATGATGTAAAATCTCTTTTCCGCTTTATTTAACAGTGAGATATGTATCTGCCATGTTCCTCTTGTCACTAGTATCTTGGTCTGCAAATTTGCTGGTAAGTTGTAGACTACATAGTGTAATAGAAGGTATAAATAGTAAGATTAACTCTAGCGGTAGAAGCACCAATCAATACTCAAAATATCCTGTGTTGGTCTTGTGACCAAAAAGTTTGACTAACATGTTGAGCAGTAGAAGCACCAATCAATACTCGAAGTATCCTGCGTTGGTCTTGTGACCAAAAAGTTTGACTAACCTGTCGAGTATTATCCATGTTGCCCTAAAAGTTATAGCAGCTTTTCAGACTTCTTTTGGAGAATCTCCTCCTGGACATCTATATCCAGCTTAATCTGCAATTTGACAAACAAAGAGCCATTTAACTAACAGAATCAAATTAAAGCACATTACTCCTATAATAGAAAGTTTTGCAGCATATAGTTGTGCACTTGTGTGCATTGTGGAACTGCGCTTGAATTTTAGCAGCTAAACCAGGCTGTGTCCTCATGTTAGAAGAGAAGGATGCACGGCGTACTTGTAATATAAACACAGTTCTGTTTACTGGTTAGATCAATAACTTTTGTGCATCCTAGGTTGATATCCACGTTTTACAGTTACATTTTAGAGTGACTGCAGTTGTCAAACATAGAATGGCTATTTGATAATCAGAGATTGGACAGCCGAAAACTTTTCACCACATGTTCACAATGTCCCTTTCCATGTACCTGCTCAATTGGATGTTTCACTTTCAACAGAAAATTGACCTAGTTACAATACATCCTTGATGTACTCTTCTCGCTTCTGTGCAACTTCTTCCCTGACAATTTTCTGGCTTGCTCCAAGCCATGATCCTGAACCCATCTTGATCCTGTAACCCACTAAAGAAAAAGGGATGAGGTGAAAACTGTGGAGTTCATAGAAAAAGGTGAGCAAGATCAATGTAGCGATATTTCTTTTATTTTATTTTTTTCTTATGAGTTTCTGAGATGTGGATGCATTTACTCATGACCGTGCTCTCTCAAGAGTTTTATGCAGCTTCCTAGCTTACTTACTAGGGTGGCTAACTTCGTGGAGAACTGCCAAGAGCATAAGCTTGTTTCCAGGGGAAAGCATAGATCCTTGTAAAATGTTTATGATCGTGTTCAGGCTAATTCCTAGTGAAGTGTCTTCAACCACCAATACCCTTTGACCTTCTGCAGACATGATTTCTTATCAAGTTAAAGCATTGAAGCTAGAGAGCATGGCAGGTGGGAAAAGCTCTCAAAACTCAATCCTTATGTTGAATATGGCATGAGCTTTAACCAGCCATAAGTTGACCTTGGTGAATCCACATTGCCCAATGTCCGAACATCTGTGAATAGATGTGTATATTGCAACTTGGATGTCAGAATATGTTTGTCGTGATTATAAGAAATAATTGTGCTTGTTTCCATATCAGGTACTTCCAATGCTTAGGATGACTTTTTCATTGATTGATGGCCTCAATATAGGAGGATTATTTGTCTTTTAAGAGAAATCATTTCCTTGAGAAGTATGTCTTTTTGTTCACTTCATCCTTAACTTCGTTGTTTCTAGGAATGTAGTTAACAGCCGAATGAACTAAATAGGGAATGAGTTAAACTGCTGACTCTACATAGTGATTGGTGTGTCCTTTTCTGTATCATGTGCTTCAATGGAACAGGGATAAACCATAGAATATGCTTTGCTTATGTAAAGCTATGGCTCATTATCTGAACATGGAAATAAATTTAAACAAGTGAAAGTGCTATTGTTCCTCTCAAATAATCTGACCATGACCAGGGACTCTCGGTGACCAAGGACACAAAATTAACTTGTTCTGAAACTGATTAAGAGGATGGACAACAAATATTGGTGATATTTTAGGTTTCATCATAGTTTTCGCTGGAATACTATTAATAATGGGAGCATATGAGTTGGTTGAGATCAATATGAAATTATTACCTCAACCTAAGAAATCAAGACTGGGATCCCATTGATCTGGCTGAAGCGACCACTTCGGCATGGACAATAACAGCTCCTTTTCCGTAGCCTGGCCCGCGAACTCTTAACTAAGATAAATTCATAGTTTTTCACTGAAAAAGAAAAAGATGTGAATAACAATTGGATTGATGATAAAATAAAATCCTAGGTCATATCCAACGGAGCTTTATATATGTACTATGGGGGAGAGTGGCAAAGTTGAAGTTAAGTCTTCATGCGATATGAATAGGTTAGACTTTTCTACGACCAAAAAAGGAAAACAAAAAAGAAAAAAAAAGGAGAGGTTAAACTGCTCATCTATGATCACTTCTGCAAAACAAGATTCTCAAGAACAGCGTACAGTTATTTGATGACCTCTCATCGGTCGAATATGGAAACACCTTGAAAAAGTTTTTTGGGGGAGTAACAAGGATCATTATCCAACTTATCTGGTAAGGCAGAGCTTCTCATCTTAACAAGATGATTCGACAATTTATTCTTGTATGGACTTCAAGTGGACCTCGTTATCACCATCTACCTGTTTTGCAGCTCCAGTTATAGCAAGAAGAAAGATGGCATGTTTAGTAAGGAAGAAGTGCTGCCGTATGCCCATAAAAATTCTCCTGGAAATTGGACGACCCCTGAGCTCGTCCAAAGGTCACATATTTAACAAAGAGAAATACCTGAACAATAGAAAGGAGAATTGAGGAAAAAAAATTCCCAAGAATGGTGTTGAGAGTGTGCAGCAGGTAAAGATCTCCAAGGGAGAGCCTAAGTCCAAGCCTGACAACACATCCAGTTGAACCCACCTTCACTCAAAAGATTAAGCCAACTAAGACATTGATTGCTCTATATCACACCAATTCTCCAATGTGAGTTTTCTCTAGCACAACTCACATGTGCATCCTAATAAGCAGTACTTCTCAGATTCAACTACGTAGTTTATGTGTTCACCTCTAGAAATTAAAACGGCTTAGAAATTCAGGAATCGATCGGTACACCTACTTAGAAGCAATGGTACTGCTGAAAATAATCAAATTCCTGTAAATATTTCGTGAGTATAATAAGAAGCAAAAGTAGTGGGTCGAATGCACTAACGACTACGTAGATGCCTAAGCAATATGGAGACATGCTGATTCGCTTCAGAGCCAAGTTGATTCAAGAAAAGTACTGGTGTTCGATCTCAATCATTATTTGCAAAAAAACTAGATTAAAATAAATGCTGAAGCTACATAATATAAGATCCAATTTGCACACATTCCATAGCAGGCAAACAAGATATTCTTGCCAAAATGTTATTTTCATCCAGATACTTTGAACCTCTGTCAGCTCCTTCAGAAATGCAGTGGTTCGTTTGAATGCCCCAACTTATAGTTATGCTGTCATCCTTTTACTGTTCTTTCTTTCTTTTGGTTAACTTCTTCACCATTGATTTCCTGCTTTGCTCCAGACACGGTAACACGCATCCACCTTCATCCTTTAACCCACTGAAGAAATGTGTTGGTGAAAGTGATGAGTTGGAAGTTACTAGGAATCATCACGAAGTAACACCAACTTGTTTGTATACTATGGTGAAACAAACCATGGCCAGAATTCAAGATCTCTGAAAAATCATAAATGGTGTTGCAAGGGTTTTAATCAAGATTAGGAAATCCAAACAAGAGTCTTTGGATCATTGGAATTTGGAGTTGGATATCCAATTGTGTTCCAAGGAATTGTGCTGTTACTTCCTAAGCTTAAATTCTTGTTCCTTTAGCCCAGTTGCTAAAAAACAGACCTCGGCATGGCGGGATAAGTTCCTCTCATAGAACCAAACCTCTTAAGAATGTTTCTTTGTTTCATGCAAGTAAAACACCCATGACAGAAGAGACATAGTATTCACCACATTAATTCAGCTAAGAAAATGGTCAAAATGTCCTTTTGTTCAAATCAGTTCATCATTGTTTGTTGTACAGAGTTTGTTTTTGTCAAGGATGACTGCTTTTATGTGTGGATGTGGAAAACCTCATTGGAGCTGATCTTTGGAAAGCAATAATAAAGCAATGTATCACAAAAACGATTTCTGGGAAGGATGTACTTTTATTGTGAGTATCTCGACAACTGAGAATCTCTACGCTACAATTAAATGGCAATTGTTGTCATGTAGTATTCTTTTGCAGTAATTGATGGTACCAATCCTGTCATCAGAACATCCATTCCACCTGGAGATGATGGTCGTTGCATGGACCTTTCATAGTTATAAAATGAACCAGTGGATGAGTTGGTGTCACCAATTGATTCCGGTCGTGGTTGGTCCCTAATAACCGGAAGAGTTTTTCCTTCTACCATGTAAGTTAATGCATGAAGTACCTGCGTTGAAAGTCAAATAACAATCAGACTGCCTATACCTGGGTAGAAGAAAATTTGAACCAGTGGAAGGCTGTGAAGATATTAAAACTCTAGGTGACATGTGAACATGTTGTCCGTGCTAATGTGAAAGTAGTGGCCTGATGAGAACAGTCACCTGATGCATATTAGTTTCACTCTTCACTATGCAAATATAAAAAATCAGAGGTTTAGAAGTGGAATGCAGAGCTGTTCGTCAAGAACATTTCGATAAAAACAAGATGATAGAGATGCTCCAACTACATTAATAGAGGTGCTTCACAACTGATCGTAAGGATTGTATGATTCTTTGGAGGAGGATGAGAAAAACTAAATGAATTTTCTTTATTCTGATAACAAGACAGAGAGCCATGCCTAGTGTAATATCAGATTGCTTATCAATGAACTATTAAACGGTGTTTCTGCACTTCAATCATGGAAGACACATGAAAAAGGAGAGGAGAAATGCATCTGTGCACAGTCAATAGCATATATTAATGAAACTTATGACTTGTGACTCTGACCTGGTCCATAGATATTCTCCTGTTGGGGTCCTTTTTTAGGCACTTAACCGCCACTCGAATCACCCAAGCGAGTTGGTTGACATCGTAAGAGTCGGTTAAGCTGTGTTCAATCAATTCTGGGTAGTTTTTTTCTTTTAGCAATGGCTTTGCCTGTAACATTTCAAGCAGAACAATGTCAATACTAGAGTTTTCAGACTCAAAACTAAAGCATTCGTTCAGAGAGTGAAGCACACAACATATCTTATTCAACAGTAATATTCTACTTACATTGTTAAATGTAAAATGAACTGGAATCACTTTTCTTTAATTTTTTCTTGCTTTGTAAGATCAATAGAATCACACATGCAAGCAGACTAGGTATGAAGCATTGAGACATTTACCCATCCTTCAATGCTGTGCTTTCCAAATGATGGATCTGTGCTCCTCAATCCTGTTATCAGCTGTAATAGTATGACACCAAAGGAATAACAGTCGGTCTTTTGAGACACTTCACCAGAATTTGCGTATTCTGGAGCCAAGTATGGTATAGTTGCAATTCTCGTCTCAGATGGGAGATCAGAGTCCTCATATAGAGTCATTTCAAGGCCAAAATCTCCAAGCTGATACATAAGCAGTACAGCATAGCATGTGATTTATGATGTCACATATAAAGTGGTGATCAGATCAGGATTTAATCATGAGTGTGTAGTCTTCACTTCGCTTGACCTACTTGTTTCTTACCCTAGGTTATTTCTGTGATATCCCTAAATTAACTCACTCGAGATATCGTCCGCTTTCTGAGCCTCACAGTTTTATCCTTTGGCGGACTGGCAGGCACTTTCTTAGGAGGTCACCTATACTGGTAGTGCTCTAGCTTGGGCTCACTTAACTTTGAAGTTCCAAAACAAAACTTATTATAATGTCAAAAGGTGCCTCTGTGAGTTAATTTCAGTTTTTGCATATATATTCCAACATCGCTCTCCCCTCATTCGGTGAACAGTTTAGTTCATTCCTACTTCTTTTGCCATCCTAGAAGCCCACGAGAAGCCGCTCTCTGTCCAAGCCCTCTTTGGCATCGGCGACCACTCCCCACCCTCGTCGGACTAGGTCATTACAATTTGTCCATAAAAAGTATAAACCTTGATCTTTCTCTTTCAGGTATTGATTTAAACAGAAATGAGTTTTCCATTTGCTTACGTTTACACGTCAAAGACCTTAGTGCGCTAACGACTAGCATTTTCAATAGCCAATAGATAAAATATACCTATTTTGTGAATGGGTTTGCATTCCCTTCGCTATAAAAAGCTTTACGAAGGGGTCACAAAACAACTGAGTGATTATCTCGTTTATCCCTAAAACTAAGTCCACAGCTTTCATTTAGAATCATGACCAAGCATATTAAATCATATATTTTCTCTTTTTGACCCCATATTGTAGGGTTGATCTCGAAAAATATGATTGAGTCATTGGGTTTCCAAAATTGCGTTTGAAAAAAAAAAAAGTCTTTCGAATCTTTGCTATTTGGCTCAGATCTGCTCTAAAAAAGTCAAGGCATTGAAACTCTCACCAGAGATTCGTAATCATGAGTTAAGAGGACATTGCTGGATCTCAAATTTCGGTGGACAATGTTGTTGTCATGCAGATACTTTAAGCCCTTGGCAGCTCCCATCGCAATTTTTATCCTTTGATCCCACGTGAGCAGTATACCAGGATTTCCTGCATTAGTTAAACCAAATATCTTATTGACTAGGTTCATGCTCTGAATTTATACATGAGGCAAATTTCCAACATGCAAACTTATTTTGAGACGTTGACGGTTATGTGCTCTTAACTGTGGTTTTTACTCGATAGATGTTGGTCCAACGAACCGTTGCAGACATATTCATAAACAAGAAACCTGTGGTTTCCGTCTGAACAGGAACCCAATAAGGTGACCACGTGTTCGTGTCTAACTTCACTGAGCATATGAACTATGGATTGGAATTTTTTATCATCTCCCTGAAAACTCGCATTTTTCAGCTGCTTAACAGTAATCTTCAGTCCATTTAGCTTTCCCCTGAAGACTACTCCAAACCCATTTTCTGATTGGCAGTTATTAGCAGAAAATCCGTCAGTAGCAGCATGAAGCTCTGCGTAAGTGAACTCTCTCTTCCATCCGCTTTTTGGACGTCTGTTATTGCAGATTGAACAAATGTAATTTCTGATCTCTGGCTCCTGTTCAACTCCTCCTGCCAAACCACTTGAGTCGTCTATTTGTTGTTTCTGAGGACTTTGTGTTTTTGGCTGTTTAAATTCATCTCCTCCTTTCAATTCACTTGAAACAGGGATGTGTTGTTCCTGAAGATTTTGAGGTTTTGGCTTTCTCAACTTTTCCAAGGTGTTGTTTCGTTTCACTATCGAAACACCGCATGAGAGTCTTGCAATGAGATAGTCCGTGTCTTTTCTCATTTTCCTGCAACAAGGATACTTTAGAATTACAATATACAAACTCCTAGCGTCCTCACGTTGGATATCTTTATATCCTCCATCGTATTTGTGAAACTCTCTCTCAAAAGGTAATAAACTTTATGAAATTATGTCCCTAGACAAATATCCTTGAATAAATTGTTACCATATAATCATTCTAGTCGTCTTTTACTACAGTACTTTCTTAACCTCGCACACTGTATATGTTTTTTGCTCTTACTGTCAATCCAGAAGTATAGATAATCAAAGTGTTCCCTATTCGCTCTTATTACCTTAAAACTGTGGACAGTCGAGTAAGGATAGATGCATCATCTCTTTTCTGATTGGTTCATCAATAAGGATCAAATCTCCTGCATTTATCTATCTTTTCGTATTTCATTTTGTTCGCATAATATTTTGGCCCGTCACTTTATTTGGCGAGTTTTAGACCCTATAGTGTCATTTAAGTTGCAACCTAAGATATAGATACAAGATGCAGTCTAACAGTAGAAACACTAACAGCACTCAAAACATAATGAAATGGTCTCATGACCAAAAGGTTCGACTAACCCGTCCAGTATCACCCATGATGGCTTAAAAGTCATAGCAGTTGTTAGGACAACTTCCTTTGGGGAGGCTTCTCCACGGACATCTATGTCGAGCTCAATCTGAAATTAGACGAACAAAAGACATGCATTAGCCACTTAATTAACAGAACCAAATAGGGGCACATCTCGTCTAGGATGGAATATTTTCTTGAATAATGTTGTAGCGTTCCCACAGTTGCTGAAATATTAACAGTTGAACAAGGGAAAACGTTGAACCTCACGTTGTAGAAGATAGAAAAATCAAGAATTCTTCATTCTGATCTTCGTATACAAGAAGGAAGCATGGATATCAGCTCGTGACCAAGAACTCAAGATAGACTAATGCCATTAAGACATGGCACAGTTACTTAACACTCAGAGTACATCCTTAGCGTGTGCTTTCCAGGTATCTATCAAATGGATCTTTCACTTCAACAGAAAACTTCTCTACTTACAACTACTGAAGTAAACGATGAAGAAAAATATCATTTACATCAGCAGTGAATCATACTGAACCTTCATAGACTGGCATTGCTTGGAAACCTCCATAACCTTGTCAGCATGAATGTAGTCTTCCTTCCTCCGTTCCACTTCTTTCTTAACAATTTTCTGGCTGGATCCGATCCATTCACTTGAATCCGCTTTGATCTGGTAACCCACTGTAAGAAAATAAACGGAAATGGAGTGAAATCAATACATGATATTTCAGCTACTTCCCTCGCATACGATTTTAATTTTGGGTGCATTTGTGAACTATCATGTTCTTCTGGGCCCAAAATGTCTGGCAACTCTCGTGCATATTGCTTGCTTTACTTACATGGGTGGCAAACTTTTCGAAGAACTGCTAGGAGCACAATCTTGTCTCCAGGGTGAAGCACAAATTTCTGTAAACTGCATTTGATCGCATCCAAGCTAATCCCACACGAGGCGTCTTCGACCACCAGTACCCTCTGAGCCTCCAACGACATCACTTTCTTCACGAGTCGAACGGACAGAAAAGAAGAGCTCTCAAAAAATCACTTCTTATCATTTATACCCGTGGACCTGAACCGCCAAGACAGATGGAGTTAGGATGACAACATTCAGAAATGTGCAGACATAAACTATAGGTTGAATTTAGATCACTCATACTAAGCTTAGAGAATGTTTCATTGCTTAGTTGATTGGTGGCGTCAGGAGAGGAAGGAAGCTCGTTCTTATTCTAGGAATATTTGCCTTGACATTTGTCTTTTTGTCCATTTTAGGGGTGTGGATGGGCCTTAGTACCAAAAGGAACTAAGCAGACGAATATAGGGAAGGCCGATGAACATAGTCATTGGTGTGCTTCTTTTTGTCATTTTCAGGTATTTCGGCTGAACAGCGATGAACCCGAAAACATGCTTTGGTTTTGTAAAGGCGTTGCTCATCATCTGACAGCGGAAAGGGGGATAAATTTGACAATTGCAAGTGCCCTTTCTTAGATAAGTTAAACATGAGCGGGACAACTTATCCCAAAACGCGCGCGCTAGCGAGTGGTATACTCGTTTTCGTAGCTTTCTCAGCCGTGAGACAATTGCTTTCCAGCTTTGCCTAGTTAACAAATAGCTGGTGAAAATACATCTTTACCAATTCTGAATATCAGAGACAACTGTCAAAATTGACAAATCATGCTAAGCTTCTCTTCTCCTAATGTGTGATATCACCTCATCATTAATATTTTAATTTGCATGCGACCTTCACTTGAGCATCATTTTTCCATTACTTGAGTGACATGAATTTTTTTCTAACACTTGAGTGCTATGACTTCTAAAAATACGTTTATTTGAGTGCCGCAATTTCTCAAAAACATTCACTTGAATGTCATAGCTGCGATCGAACATTTGAGCACCATAAGTTTTGAAAAGGATCACCAAAGTGACATACCGCATCAAATTTCCGACACTTGTGATTAACTTTTTAAAAAAGTTATGACACTCAAGTGAACTTTAATTTAAAAATTATGGTAATCAAATGATCCAAATAAAAAAAAAAAAATTTCGTAGCACTCAAGTGATTGAATAATAAAGTTATGGCACTCAAGAAATACCTTTGCTTCATGCTGAGCTTTCATAGGAGACAAATTTAACTGCTAACAGTAATAGTTCACGGTATATCTATTTAGATCCAGGCACTAAGTAAGAGGCATACGTTGTTTGACCAAAATTCACATTCTTTTAGTTTCGCTATGCTATAAATGTAAGTCGCAATGTCCAGGATGATCACATATGATGAATACAATGATGTATGCAAGAGGGCATCATGTGGATGGATGTTTCTGCATGCCAGATTCATGTCCTTTCTTTCGTGTTTCGAAGAAAATATCAGTAATCCATTTATTGGACAGAGATCATTCCTGCTCCTAACTACAGTCCAATGAATCAAGCGAGACAATGTAAATTTAAACCCCCAAAAGCCTGGGAAATGGACTTGTTCTTGACATGCAGCATATCTTGCAAGACTACGTAGTCAGCAATAAAACATCAAACATGCGACAGCTTCTTCGTCAAAAACATGGCCCCTGTCGTCTTCCTATGAATGCTTTCTCTCTTCCGTTCTCCTTGGTATTCTAGGATATCTTCTAGACTAGTGCATAAGCAAGAAGATCACATACCCAAGCATTATCTTCTTCCTAGGCTTGTCCACATGGTCGGGGTATGGTCACAAGACACAGCTTGCTTAAAAAATTATGCCCTTCCGCGGCTGGAGTTCTAGCTGCTTTCTAGGACTGTACCAAAGAAGTATAAAAAGCGTTCAGTTCCTCATTTGGAGAATTCTCATCATTCATGGACGAAAACATCTTGAAGAAGCCTTGTTGGGGATTTCAACTAGGGATATATTTCTCTCTTTAACAAGATAAATGCACGAATGATTCTTATTTGGACTTATGTGATCTCCATATCACCCTCTGTGCCTGTTTTACAGCTGCTATTATAGCGAGAAGAAGGGCAGCAGCAGCTTGTGTTTGTGGTTGTTTATAAGGAAGAAGTGCTGCCCATTGATAGTCTCTCCTGAATGGGATCAGTCGCACGTTCTAAAAGAGCAATACCCAAGGGGTAGAAATGACAATAACCACAAAATCAACAAGCAATATTACTTAAGTTCAACGACCCATTACCTAATCTGTTTGGCTATATGAGATGCCATAGCATAACTTGTTGCAGTATTTCCCATACACTGGGCCTGTCTTCTGAATTCTACTCTTAGTACTCCAGTGTTTGAAGTAAGATGCCGTATAATAAGTACACATGTTACGCATGTCTGAAAAAGCTCTATTGCTATTTCCCCTAGTGATCCACATCATGTAATGGAAGCGAGTGTCCTACAAAATGACAGAATGACCCGAATTGTTGAGTCAAGCAAAATCTCACCCTCTTTGCCTTAATTACATCCGTGAATCACTTGTAAACCCCATCATGACTATTCCTCACTGATTGAGGAATTTCCACTAGCAAAGAAATTCAACGTCCAATCAGTTTTACCTAATTAGAAAGAATAATGTTTCTGAAAATCAATATAATTGCAGTGAATATATGTAAAGAGAAGCAGCAAGCAAAAAATGTATCGAATGTAGTAAAAAATAAATGGACGCCAAAGCAGCAAGGGTCCATTTGGGTTCAACTAAAGAATTTACTTAATCAATACATTAGCATCGAGAGCCTAGTCCCTTAAACAGAACAATGATAAATAAAATCAGACAATGAAGGTGCAACAAAAATACCATCTTTTTTGTACATGGTTCACCACAGGTATATATTCTTACCAAAATGAATGGCATGCACAACTTGCAGGATGAAGAAATCAGCTATATGATAAACCAGTTGCAGCAAAGCAGTGCACTCCACCCTTGAGATGACAATTTCATAACCCTTTGCACAGTAAACAATTTCAGAAAGCAAAACGGAAATTGCAAAATGTCTGCTCCACTCTGCCAATGATTGAAGCATCCGTTCTGTACTGTCGTGCCTAGAAGCAGTTGGTTCTGCGCCATGGACGTAGTTAAAATTTCAGACAAAAAACAGAAGCCCCTAATCACATTTTATACATATTAGATCAGCCACATGATTCAGTATGAACTCTTCAAACAACTCAATACATTTTTTTGGAGAATCACCATAATATAAAAATGAATAAACTGAGAGACAAGTACTATTTTCTGGACCCATGTGCATGATTTTTACCTATATCTATATGATCTGTTGCTTACACTCACAGAAATGGATTGAAAAAAAATGTGCTGAATTACCTTTCCCCAAAATCTGGTGGTGAAAAGACTTATCTCAACCATACTTTTTCGAAAACACCTCTTCGCTATCACCACATAGGATAATTTCTTTTGCTCATTACTCAAGAGTCACCATTTCCTTCAGTTTATGAACTTCCCCTATTCCCTCGATCAGTGAAATGTAAGTGGCATCATCTGGAGTGATGCCTTTATTAACCATTTCCTTGAGGAGTTCTTCTGCATGATCTCCTTCCTTATTCTTGCATAAACCTTGAATAAGGGCATTGTATGTGAGACGTGTGGGATTGAACCCAACATTCAACATCTCATCCCGTGTCCTAAAAGCATCATTCATGTCGCCACGTCTGCTATAACCACTTATCAGAGTGTTGTAACTGATGTGATCAGGCTTTATCCCTCTTCTTTTCATCACATCTAGAAGCTCACGCGCTTCTTCAACTTTACCCTCCTTGCAAAGTCCCTGCATTAGTGTATTGTAGGTGACTTCATCGGGCTTAATCTTAAATTGATCCATTTTCTCCAAAAGCGAAAATGCACGCTCCATGCTCCCATTTGTACAGTGTCCATCGATCATTGCATTAAACATCACAACATCTGGACTAATACCCTCACCTATTATTTTCTCAAATAAATCATCTGCTTCCTTCATTCTGTTCCGTCTACCCAGAACATAAATAAGTGAGGTATAAGTTACTCGGGTAGGCTGGATCCCTTTAACCAACATCTCGTCACGAAGAGCAAAGGCCTTTTTAGCATCGCCACACTGGCAATACCCATTAATTAGTATATTGTAAGTGAAGGCATCGGGAGCCATCCCTTTTTCACCCATTTCTCTCATCATGTTATCAACTTCAAGAGTGTTTCCTTCCATTAACATAGCATGAATAAGCAAGTTAAATGTGGAAATAGTGGGCCTTATACCCCTCCTAACCATCTCATCTCTATAACTCAAGGCTGTCTCTAAATCCCCTTTGTTGCAGTACCCATCAATCAAAGCATTATAAACCACAGCACTGGGGACTAACCCAACTTCCAACATTTTACCCAAAAATTTGGATGCCTCCTCAAGTCTCCCCTCCTTACACATCCCATTAATGATTGGTCCATACGTATAGGAATCCGGTTCGATGCCTTTAGCTTTCATTGCCTTAAAAATCATTAGAGCGCCTTGAACCCTCCCTTTCGAGCAATACCCATGTACTAACGTGTTGTATGTGACAACATTAGGCTTTATACCCAAACCATCCATCCAACCAATAAACTCCTTCGCCTTCTTCAACTTTCCCTCCTTGCACAACAAATTGATCATTATGTTGTAAGTGTGGACACTCGATTTAATCCTCAACTTAAACATCTCAGCATACAAAACCCAAGCGGTCTCTCTCCTGTCCAACTTCAATAACAGACTCAACATGCTATTACAAGTCTCGGTCTTTGGCAATATGCCCTTCTCTTTCATCATGTCAAAGCACTCCAACGCCTCATGACCCATCTTCAATTCACAACAAGCCCTTACCAAGAAATCAAAGACAATGCTACTTTTCGTGCCCGACTGACCCGCAAGCTCACCAGTTCATCGAAGACCTCTTTTAAGGTGGCATCGACGCTGCCGATGATCCTCTTCACGAGCTGCAGCGCGGGCTTCGGATCCGGGAGCCGCGAAACGATGGCGAGCGCGAGGCAGGAGGTCCTCGTGTCTAAGCACCTGGTGTCGACGCGGGTCACGAACTCGAGAGCAAGTTCGGGCCTTTTCTCGAGAGCCGAGAGGGTGGTCGAAATCAGGGAGGGAGTGAGGCGGTCCGAGACCTGTTCGACGAAATGCCACTGAGAAGACTGGACCGAACCCAGCAGCGTCTGCGGGGTGATCGCGAGTTGGGGTTGGTCGCAGGCGCTTTGCGAGGCAGATGAAGAGAAATGGAGGGAGAAGAGAGCGTCGACGGTAGAAGGGAGAGCGGCGAGGCATTGGTGTTTGAGGTCATGGGGACGGCGAAGGAGTTTGCCGGGTTTCATGTTTGCCCAAGATCTTCTGTATTCTCCTCTGGATCGTGTCAGCTACAGGGAGTTGATGTTACCAAGTTGTCGCCTCGGACGGGTTTCGATCGTCCTGCTGCTTTTGCCGGCGCTGGAAGAAATTGAAGATCGAGTGGGCTTTAAGACAAGCATTACAGTATTTCTCGAGCCCGCTCAGGTTCGTTCGTTGTCAGGTCCAGTCCGACCGGACTTGTACAAAGTAATCCAGTCTCTTCCGGATCGTAAGTGGGTCTGGACCAGCATATTTCGGACACGGTCTAAAATTCTTTCCATGATCTTTCGGACAAGAAGAATGGTGTAAAGAAAAATGAGAGCTTTTATCAAATGGCAGTTTGCTCTTTGCAAGCTGATCTGATGAAGTGGGTAATTCGCTCATCAGCTGTGTCATCGTAAATCTTATTCCTTTCTTTTTTCTGCAATCTCTCTAAAACCTCAACTCATGTATTCAGCCTTGTACCCAATAAATGATTGGATTAATAACTAGTACAATTATGATAAATTTATCGTAGACTAATTTTTTACTATTAAAAATCCAAAACCCATACACTTGTGATAAATTTACATTACATAAGTTTCCGTCAAATTTTATTATTAAATTTGCTGATCTAGATGACACATAGTGACATAAATATCCATAGGTAAATATCACGAAAAACCCCATACTAGACAAATTGACTTTATTAGTTTGGTTTTTTTTTGTTATATTAATCCTATGGATTTCTACATGAACTTACCATGTCACCATCTCACGTCACCATGTGTCATCCGAGTTGGTAAATTTAACAGTAAAATTTAACGGAAGTTGACAAATCGTAATTTGTCACATGAATACTACTTTGACATTTTTAGTGATAAAAAAAATTAGTTCAAGTAAATTAATTCGAGATTTTTTTTGTGTTCAAAAAATTATTTTGAGATAAATTTATTATAAATGTACGAATTTAAGATTTTTTTAAGGTATTAACCCTAAAGAATATCATCGCTTTTACATTGACTCCTCGCATTAACGGATTAATATAGCAAGCACACAATTCCCAAAGCATAGTAAGTATGCCATATCATATCAGGTGTTTTAAGGGCAATTTTCAACAGGAATAGAGATTGGGAAGCCCCGGCCCATCTCCATTTTTTGGAACTCTACAAACATTATAGGGCCTTGCGAACATTATGTGAAAGAGTTCCACAGCTTTTGGTCTTTCGAACGACGGAGTCTCAACACGTGGCTCACCACCAGCTAATACAATGTCATTTAACCCATGAAATTAACCAATTTTCCCTCCACAATTACCAAAACTTCCTCAGAGCACTTCATTAGAAAGTTGGCAACTTCAGTCTTAAGGGCCATGACCCAAAAGAGGTTTTACATTTTCTTATCGCAACCGCTAGTCCTGTGAAAGTGAATGCACGTGCACGTATATGTGCCTTTTTTAAATTCTGTAGAGATGTCAAAAGTACTACTTCAATTTCACAAACTTCACCACCTTTACAATTTCAAACTGCAACTTTTCCAATTTGTTGAACTGCTCCCTACACCATGGAAAGAAATGAGTGGGGGGGGGGGGATCAGACCACCAATTTCTAGCTCCAAAGAGTGAGATTCGACATGCATCCAATGCGAAGGAACCGAAAAAATTTCCCTAGATTCTTATTTAGCCATGTATATCTCCAACAAATACACGAACACAAACTGGAAATGAACTGAACTTCTAATGGATAGCATGGGTAATCTTGAAACCAGGAACCCCATCCAATCGGCAAAATGATAACTTACAGGTTAACAAGAAAGGATCTGAAACTAACATCGCAAATATGTGAGAAAGGAAGAACGGTATAATACAAACATTACACCACATCAGTGAGTGTTCAAGACATACGTGCAGCAACAAACCCATCCTTTTGGCTTAAAAGACATGCATAATATACATATTCCCGACTGCCAGATGTTTCGATCTAGCACAAACATCCCAATGGCCCCAAAAAATTCAGAAATGCAAGCTCTTTTTCCATACCTTCCAAGCTATAGAATCCGTCTTAAAACAGCTTCATGTCAACAACTGACCTCGACCAGCAAGATACTTTTTCTGGTAAGGAACTCAAAAGCAGCTCTCCCTCAATATTGGCACAGGTGGCAAAAAGAATTATGCGGCGCTCAAACAGTTCTCCCAGGTCCCATACTTCGAGCTGAAGCTGCCTCCCCCTCTCTGCTGAGCATATTCCAAAATAACCGCACGGGCACAATCATCCCAAGTTCTTGCTATGTCCCTAAGTGACATCGGTTGTGAAAGGCTTCGGAGGGATATGCTGAACCTTGACTTTGCCTTAACGGAAAGATCTTCATATTCTTTACTGAAAAGTCACAACAGATGCGAACTCTCTAAGATAGAGTATGTGATGTTCAAATGCCTCCCATACTTAAATAATGATTTTACCCAGGGCGTAAAAGGAAAAGAAAAATGCCCATTGCCGTACCTCACTTCAACAGGAAATTTGTCCAAAAGCACAGGGGAGCAATTGGGGTAATTCGTAGGTACAAGCAACCGTAAAGGCTGAATTGGTGACTATTACAAAAATAGCACATAAAGGTCAGCAACATGGCATCTCTCTCATGATAAAGTCGAACTGTATAGGGTACAAAGCCTACCATTTGTGCTGAAGCATACTGTGACCTCAAGTTTGGGCTCAGAGCAACAGCATTGAAAGAGCACTTGACAATGACTCCCTCCCCTCCCTCCGCGACAGCAACAGTCGCACTTGGATTAACATCTTCATCACTAATATCTACCACAGTATCTATAAGACGCTGATTTATTTCTCTTATTTCTTCCAACAGGACGTGGTTTGCCTGAAAAAGAAAAGAAAAAGATCCATGTCCAATCAATTTTGATAACTGAATTTGAGAAGTAAAACCAAAAACCAACTCAATGGACAAGGAGAAGGGTGAATAATATCATGGGTCATGCAATGTAGGGAAGGCACAAGATATCACTCTAAATGTTATATCATTCTCGAGATTTTACCCAAGACAACTCTTGTATTTGTGCATAACTCTGAAGTCAAAACAATATAGATTAGTATATCTTGCGTACTTTTGCTTATTTTGTTCATGATACAATTGCGCAAACATGAGGCATTTGGGTTTCTTCACTAAATAGCCAAGGCAGCCTCTAGTTGTGGAGAACCCCCAACGATTACAATATATATTATATTTAACTATTTGCTCATATGTACCAAGTTCTTTCTCTTTCTAAATGAAGTTATACGAATTTAACTACCAAGTTTTTCTTGAAAAGCATGTTGCAATCCTAAATTTTGAATGTCAATAATTAAAAGCAACTACTCTAAAAGAAGACATTTGGATACTGCCAAATATATTTATCTTTGTTTAAGACTCCAGAATGACCATTCATTTGCTCTTGCCTTGGGCAACAACTATTCTGCAATTACTCCAGTCCAATCTATGCTCTAACATAATTAGACACGTTGGCCATCAAGAAATATTACTGATACCCTTGTATTGCCGTCCAGATCTAGTTCTTGTGAAACTGTCTTGTCTTACGACAATTCATGTGATCAAACAAATACTGTGCATACTGCTGAGTTAAAGGCATCTACAGACCCGCAGAAAGATTAACCATTCAGGTAACCAAGTTAAGCATGGAAGAAAAATGGGTATTTCATTCTCACAAGAACTTTCTGCACTCAAATACAAAACCGCAGATAAAAGGCCCAATAGAGAGAGAGAGAGAGAGAGAGAGAGAGAGAGAGATGGATACCTCAATCCTTGGCCTTTTGATACTGGATGTTGCAGTTGACTCCAAATCAGAAGACTCGGCACCTGTGAACTGCTTAAAACTATCGTTTACACTGCCAGCTGATGATACAACATTCAAAGGCATTGCACTTGTGTGACGCCTCATTTTCCTATTTCCAGATGTCCCATCTTGTGTCATGAAATTTCTGGCTTGCAAGCGACATTTAGTCATAGCAACTAGATCCTCTCCAACAGCAGCCCTAGATCCATTTCCAGGAGCTGATCCTGCTATCCTATCAACCATGCTAACAACTGAACCAATGTCATTGACTGCAGCATTCAATGCTTGGGGTGACATTGATTTAGCCTGAAATGAATAACAACAGCATTACCACACCCGAATGTTTTAAATCTTATGCACGCAGAGGTAATGAACAACACCAATTAATAGTGAGGGTAGGAATGACAATCTTGCTTGACTAACCGCTTTAATTAATCGTTCAATAGGCTGCTCAGTCACGGTTGACTTGCTGGAGACAACAGCAGATGCATTACCATGAGCACCGTCTGGACCAAACTCTGCGAGCAGGGGCGAAGCCGATATACCAGGAGTGCCAATGGCAAGGGAAGGGGCTGGTGCTGGGACAGCACTCGGTTGCTGATTTCCGATGTTTCCAGCATTAGAAAGGGAGGAAACGCCAGATATAGGTTTCTCAGACTCCCCTGGCATGGGCGATGGAGCCAAGGGAGTAGCTGGAGATGGAACAACAAAAGGTGAATTTGCAGATTGCAAAGGAGTTCCAGCTTTAGTTAGAGAAGAATGCGCATTCTGCTGATCAATCTGTGGAGATGAGTTCTGCGGAATTTGAGGGGATGCAGCCTGGAGAAGCTGAGGGGAAGAGGTAGGAAATGAAGCTCCTGATTTCAGCTGTTGATGCGGAAAAGAGGAGCGCTGTGTCGCTGAGTGATGTTGCTGAAAGACTCCTTGCTTCACCCCCATGCCTGGTCTTATCTTTATATCACTTCCATCATTCATCTGATGAAGTTGTGGTATTTGATGAGTCTGCAGTTGTGAAGGAAGCTGCTGCTTAGCCTGCTGTAGCTGATGCTGATGCTGTTGTTGCTGCTGCTGCTGCTGCTGCTGCAGAAGCTGTTGTTTGATTTGTTGCTGCATTTGACGTTGCTGATACTGTTGCTTGTACTGCTGCTGTGTCTGTAGCATCTGTTGTTCCTGTTGCTGTTTGATATGCTGATGTTGAAGCATATTGGAATTAGACTGATGGGTGTTAACATTTGATTGTAACATGTTTACCCCACCCTGTTGCGGCATGGTGCTCATGTTCACCTGTTGTGGAGCACTAACAGGATTCTGCTGCATAGGTCCCATACCAACCTGCTGCATTGCATTCAAGGCATTATTTTGTCCAGAGTCCATATTGGAATTCGGCTGTAGTGAACTAATCATGGTTTGCTGTGCATTTGAAACCCCAGACAAAGAAGACATGGAATTATGATGCAAATTTCCCATATTGTTCTGCTGCATTGATGCTACAGAACCTTGTAAATTCATTGATTGTAACTGCGGGTTCATTTGATTATCATGTGACTGCACTTGAGTAATTTGAGGTTGCGATTGCTGCTGCTGCTGCTGCATTGAGTGCATATGAGGAGGGGGAAGTTGCCCTTGCTGCATAGCTACTTTCCTGGGCCTACTTGTGTTGATAAAGTTTATAATCTGTTTCTCATAATGAACCAGCTTCTCCTTGAAAGAAGGCACTATATCAGCTTTGTTAACTTGCAAAACAGAAATTACACGCTCCAACATCGTTTTGAAAGCTTTCAATTTGTCAAACTGATCTGACTTTGGCTGTTGCGGAAGAGACTCATGCTGCAATGAATAAGAATAACATATGATAAGAAAGAGATCAAAAAGGATGATAGACCATTTAAAGATTTAAAAATCAATTATTAGTCTGCCTTTCTTAAGAAATGTTTACTCCATGTAACAAATTAGGAAAGAATCAAAATTAAGCAATGACTTTCTCGGAGCGTTCCCAATAGCAGACTCTTTTTACATACCTGCTGTAACTTCATAGAGATTTTCTGGTACATCTCAGTCAATTCAGGTAAATATGCTTCCCTCATGGATTTCATCTGCAACAAAAATAAGTAGTGTATTGATCAATCCAAACTCCTTCAGGTTGTTGTCTTCTACAAATCAAATAACATATATCTTCCAATACTTTATTGAGAAAAATAACTGCAGACACTGACATTAACAGCAGACAACTTACAGTAAGTTCCACTGATAGTATTTCTCCAAGGCTAATTATCATATGATCTATACATTTTTAGCTACAATCATCTTCCAAGAGCAAAGAAACATGAAATAAGGAACAGGAAGAAGAATGAAAGAGAGGACAAAATGACTTAGCATTTTCAAATTACTGGAAACAGATAATCACATGTTAGTACTCACAATAAATATCTAAATAAAGCTCAACTCTTATATCAGACTAGACCGCATCAGTGTCATTTATGCATAAGCCAGGTATGAAGAATAATAAAGATTAGCAACTTGCATAAAGCTACTGTTTCATCAGAATGCCAACCACCACCCGGATAACATTAAAAAAAGCAAGTAAAACAGGAAAAGGAGATTAACTGACATGGACAAAATTATGGCAATTTCTTTTCTACATCAAGACATCAATGGTTTTATCTTTTATTGCTCCTTGATAAAGGAAAAACAGCAATCTTAACACAATGCGGAAACATTCTCAAGTAAACATGATTCGGTAGTTAAATGACTACTCTTTCCATTGCACAAAACTACTCTTTTTTCCCTCTTCATAATGTCGTGAGAAAAAGGGGAATGCTGATCAGAAAGCACTCTTTGGCAGCTTCTCATGCTTAACTTACAGATTAATAGCAGCATTATCGATACCTGATCCTCACAAAATATAAGCTTGGCTAGACATTGCAGTTTTTTATAACAAGAATTGTTAGATGCATGTTAATGCGACTGGCCTGGAGTCACTCCATAATTAGAAATTCACCTTTGGTGGAGGAATTCCTAGGTTTAGAAACCATAAGCACCTGTCCATACTACACTATGTGAAGAATTGGCTAACCAAATTTCACTCGAGGGCTTTCAAATTTCTCTGAGAAAAATTCCTGTCACCAAAATGTATGACATTCTACAAATTCTAGCAAGGGAATTGGCTCCTATTCAGCAGTTCTTATTGTCATACTGGTTAGTGCACGAGGCCACATTACAATCCCCAAATTATAGTTCATTATAAAACTTCCCCACATTCTGATACTTTGGACAAAAGATTATGCTATTGACATTCTGTTGCCGAATACCCATTTCTGTCTCACAGCTATGTTTGCTATCAAGTCAATATCCAAACCAATATCTCATGTGAATGAATTCCTTTCCCTGGCTAGACCTCATAAAACTACTAATACTCTTATCTGTGCCTTTGTACATTTGTATCCTACTAAACCATATATGTAAAGTCTAGCAAGAAAGGTCAGTCACCAACAAACTATTAAAACCTGTAGAAAAATATGATAAGTATCACACATAATACATGCATTCCATAAAATTTAATGAATAAAACGAAACAGTGGCACAAAACCTTTTGGTAAGCCTCCTCTTGCCAGTCACCCCCAGCCGAATGCCCCGTTTGGGCAGAGCTATCAACAGACACTACAAAAGTAGAAGAATAACTCTTCATCTATCATTTAAGATCTAAGAATATTTTGTTTGCCAGAGAACATAGGAAGAAAGAACCAAAACTAGGACAGTTACCAGAGAGACTTACTTGTCGATGTCTCTGACAGGGGTCTTTGTGATGGGTACAATTGCTTTTGCTGATCAATCACATTCTGCTGTTGAACCAATGATCCAGATGCTTGAAGTCTCTGATGCATATCTCGCTGCAATAAATTGGCCTGTTGTTGCAGGCCCACCTGCTGCTGCAATTGTGCAGGTTGCTGTTGAATCTGTGACATCAACTGTTGCTGCATTGGCTGAGCTTGTGATTGTTGTCCTTGAGAGCCTAGCAAATTTGATGCGCCCCCTTGTATTTGTTGCTGTACAGGAACTTTGGACTGTTGAAGCACGTGAACTTGGTGCTGACCAACCTGCATGCTAGAGTTACCAGATTGAGACCCAACCATTTGTTGCTGCTGATTCAACCCAGGAACATTACTTTGAGGAGCCATTTGCTGAGGATGAATATTTGTGAGGTTGTTTTGTTGAGGCATCAACTGCTGCTGCTGCTGCTGCTGCTGCTGCTGCTGTTGCTGGATGTTTTGCAGATTATTCTGTGGGTTAAGCAATCTCTGCTGCTGCTGCTGCTGCTGCTGCTGCATATCTCCCATGTTATTTTGTTGACCGGCCAACTGGTTCTGCTGCATCATCTGTTGACTTGAAAGCTGATGCTGCTGTTGCTGCTGTGAAGTCAACATTGGCTGCTGTGACAACGATGCTTGCTGTTGATGAACAGCCTGCTGAGACTGCT
This sequence comes from Eucalyptus marginata, assembly GCA_014182565.1. Taxonomy (NCBI): domain Eukaryota; kingdom Viridiplantae; phylum Streptophyta; class Magnoliopsida; order Myrtales; family Myrtaceae; genus Eucalyptus; species Eucalyptus marginata. Next base: position 376,296 of record CM024594.1, on the reverse strand, counting down.
GTTGCCTCAGACCTTGATGTTGCTGAAGCATGGACTGTGTTGACTGTGGAACTGAAGACTGTTGATTTTGTTGGAGACCAGCTAGAGGAGCTGGTTGCAGTGATGGCGACTGCATGACAGAAGATGCTTGGAGGACAGACTGCTGAGAAGCCTGCAGCTGAGTCGGCTGTAGCATATTCTGTTGCTGCTGCTGCTGCTGCTGCTGCTGCTGTTGGAATTGAGATGACATGAGCGAATGTGGGAGCTTCTGCTTCAAAAGCTGCTGTTGGTATTGCTGCTGCTGGTAAATATACTGCTGTGAATTCTGAGACTGTTGTTGTTGCTGTTGGGAAACCATCTGTTGTTGCCTAGCTTGAAGTTGCCGAGAATTTACAAACATGTTGCTATTGAGACCTGGGCCCATTGAGTTCCCCAGTGAGTTCTGAGAAACACTAGGCATATTTTGCATGTTGTTGTTTTGTCCAATAGTATTCGGCATGGAAGATTGGTTCAAGCCAGAGACAGATGGCAATGTAGACGATAGACTGGCCGAAGCCTGAACTCCAGATGGAACATTATTCTGAATATTCTGAACCAATAACTGTTGACGTGCTTGAGGCTGATTCACAGCTAAGGAATTAGGAATTGATTGACTTTGATTTTGAATTTGTGACTGCATAACTTGAGATGACATACAATATATACAAGTCATGTTAGTCAATCAAGAAACCAACCAATTCAGTACAGCAGCATTAACTACAAATAGCACGAAGAGACAATGAATGAGAGATAAATGCACCACAAGTACAACCTTAGACCATTATGTATTCCAACTTGAAATTTTCTGAGCAAGTGATACTGGATGGATAATGGACATGCAAACACAGACAAACAATGACCACTCATTTTCTTTTCAACAAGTACTAAATAAAAGTCTTTGTGAAATTTACGTACTTGAATTGATCTTGAAATTTACAAAAATAAATAAATAAATAAAGGACAAAGGTAATCATCTTTTCAAGCACACATCTTCTGATGCCATAGGAGACTCGCTTTAACAAAGAAGAAAGATAAAATTTGAGGCCAAAAAAGTAGGAGGAAGTTACAAAAGATGCAAGCATTTGTCCCTTTCTAGTTAAACTTAAGTCTTGCTGCCACTCTTTGAAAAACTTGCTCTTCACAAATGCAAAACTAATTCTACTGACGAAACAAACTGATTTTTAGTTCTTTAATCAATATATTACAAATTTAAAAGAGATATTCAAATCTGCCACTGCCCATGGTATAAATGTGCATTTGAGGTTACAAATGAGCAAGATTGGAAAAAATTTATTAAATTCAGGTTACTACAATGAAAATCCACAAGCAGCATGGCTTGTAGGGAGTATACATGTGTACTATGTAAAGCCCAGTAAAAGCAACAACAGGGCAAGTCCTAAAATTTGTTAAGCTAATGCGCTTAAGTCCTAAATTTTCATTTTGTGCATTTAAGCATAAAACTTGTAAATGTCGATGCACTTTAGTCATTCCATTAACTCCGTCAATTTTAAGTCGGATGGAAGATTTCACATGGCTTTCTTTTATGGTTTTCTTAACCAAAGTGGCTGTTAATATTATAAAAAAAGGCCACCTAGATTTTCTGTCCACTAAAACCTAATGGAGCCAACAGAGCTCACAGAAGAGCTAAAGTAAATGACTATCACAAGTCTTAGGACTTAAGTGCACAAAATAAAAGTTTTAGGACTCAAATGCCTCTATCATAACAAGTTTCAAGACTCCTGTTGTAATGTCCCCCAAAAACTATGTATACGAAAAAATAGTACAATTACATAAATGAATATACACTATATGAGGGGATAACCAAACGAAAATTCTAATTCCTACATTAATGATACCAAATAACAGGAACTTAAGTCGTACCCGGGTCCTTACTGCTATTCCCAGCAGGGTTAGATGGCAAGAGCATTAGGTATGGTAGTCTGAGACTTTGTCTCCATTGTCAGCATCTTCAAAGATATCTTCCTTAAATAATCGGACTAAAAGGGAAAGGAAGCAGAAATCACTTCATCACTTAATCAAATTGGAAAGAAAATGAAGCATATATAAAACCTTAGCACAATATTACAGCAATGAGTAAACCTAATTTCCCTGGGGCAAAGCTAAACGTAAATATTTAACAGTTCCAGTTACTATATGGATGCATGCACGAATGACAAAAATTCTCAACAAATTATGCAGATAAAAGAACGCTTCTCTTAATTTTAAGCACAAGCCTATCCAGTTTGTTTATGCATCCTCTATCCACATAGAAACTTCATACCAATTAATCACAAAAGGCATGGACATCATATAATACCTGGCTTGTTGCGGCAGTGTAAATTTTTTCCTCAAACCGCACGGCAATTTTCTTGAGTTCTTGCAAACCCTCTGGACCAGAAACAGGAAGGTGTCTCTTCAAGGTCTCCATTCTGCATATCAAAAGAGATTTGCACTTGAGACGAAATTCTTCTTACCAATAATTTTTTCTTTCCTCAACGATAAATAAGATTTCATTAAGAAGGTACCAAAGGGGTGGTACCCCTAACAGAACGGCTTTAGGTGGAAGCCACCCATAAACAAATTCATGGACAAAAGACTTTTTTTAACATTTCCAACAAACTAGACATATGAAACTGGACTTTCCTGCTACCAAAAGTGAGGAGTGTACAACCAATTATCACTAAAAAGAATCCCACAAGTATTCAATTCCTTGAAATGCCCTTTTGTTCCTCTCTCTCTCCAAATGAGCCCAAAAAAAAAAGGAGATAGTAATCACTTTCTTTCCGAACCACAAACTGAAAGCCCCTCTCCAAACCCAAATTTCATGTCGCAATGTTCACTCCCAATATTGCAAAAACTGCAGCCCAGAATCTTTCTGGTGCAGGTACAATGTCAAATTGAGTGATTCACGCTCTCTTCTTCAGTCTTTGCACAAAAAACACCCGTTAGCCTGTATTTTCCTCTCCTCTGAGCATTATCCAAAGTAAGAATACATCCCCAAGCATTCGATGGGACCTTGACTTTCCAAATAGATGTACATGGGAAAAGTGTACTCCGTTGTAATAGCATCTGAGTAGAAGGAGATCAGAACAATAGCATTTGACAGAAAAAGTTCCCAGAGTCACAGCAATTCCACATAGCCTATCGTCCTCAAATCTAACCTCGCTCGATAAGACAACCCAAAAAAATTCAAGAAGCTTCGTGCTTCTAATCTAGAGCACTACGCAAGGTATTAACCTCCCACGTCGTTTCTCCCAACAATCATCCACCCTAGCTCTCTTGTTTCTTTCTAGTGCATACCCATCCAGGAATAACTGTTTGAACGCAGTGCCTCCACAGCATATGTCATCCCATGACATAGTACTCCTACTATTCCCCAACTCTAATAGAAAGTCTGCTTTCGAAAGCATCCCATCCTTGCTCAATGTCGAATCCATGTGTTCCTCAACTAGATCTAGTCATCTACTCTCTATCTTCAAAACCAAGTACCCTCCTCCAGTTCTAGTTTTCTCCCCATTAAATCAACACAACCATTTCCCAAGCAAAGCTTCATACACAAGAACCAACGACTTTACCCCAACCCCTCATTAGCACCTTATTGCCCACGTACCTCTTCCAGTAACAGCTTATACAGAACAATAAATCTGAGATTAATACGAAATAATACAACCAACAAGCAATGAGACGCTTAAAATTCCTCAGGTTCCGGATACATGAATTTTTGTTACCAGCATAACGGGAAATCATCCTGCAACTGATTTCCTCCCAAACCTTACCTCTACACTTAAGAAAGAATTACATCCAAAATACAATAACAAGAGTGGCCCCCCTACATACCTGCTAAATCCCACATTGAGACATACTAAACCTAACCTAAACTATCCAACCAAAAAGAATTTACAGCGAAAGATTCCTCAGAATTCACGTTGGGCCTCGACCAAATAACAGGACCATATTGCAAAACCATTACTTCCTTTAACATACTAAACCCTCAGAAATCACTCCTAAGCAAGGATCCCTCATGAACTCCACACTTCTCCCTGCAAAACGATGAGACATAAAAAAAAAAAAAAAAACCCAAGCGAAGGAAGGAGGCACTCACATCTTGTTGACGATCCTATCCCGCGATTCGGGCGGCAATTGACCCCTCCAATCGCCCCCCTCGAGCGCAGCTTCAGTGCCCCCGCCTCCCACACCGGCCGCCGGCGTCGGCCTCCAGTTATTGTTATCCATCAGTATCACTCCTCAACGAACCCAACACTCGCGAGGGCCTTATACAAGCAACAAAAACCCACAATCAGCACACACCCGCCCAAACGCAACCAACACAAAATCAGCTCCGATTCAGGAACCCAAGAAAGAACCCTCCACCCACGTCCTCCCAAAAAGCCCTAGAAAACCCAAAAACAAAGAGTCGATGAAAAGCGCGAAAGATCACTTTTTTGGCCGAAATGCGAAGGGGGGAGAGAGGGGGAGGGACGCAAGTCGAGATGATTGGGGGAGAGGAACCCAAAAAGCAAGGCTGGCTTGTCTGCTATTGTGGTTCCTTATTTTCTTCGCCTGAGGGGAGGTGGATTTGATTTGGACTTTGTTTTGGTAATGAAGAGCTGACGAGGTCGTTGATATAATATATATTTTATATATATATCTATATATATATTATATATTATATATTATAGGCAAATGCGAAAGAAAGAGGAGGAAGGAGGAAGGAGGAGAGCAGCAGAAGATTCGCCGCCACTGAGGTGGCCACCTGTCCCCTCCTTTTTTGGTCGCGTCGTGACTCGTGCGAGGTCTTGCCCCGGACCTCCTCGTCCGAAAACGGGTCGGGCCGGGTCACGGGGGCATGGATCGGGTTCGAGGTCGCCCGGATTCTTTTCCCAATGACTTGGATCGTGTGATTATCGGCCTAATTCCTGGTTTCAAGTGTGGACCAAATCACCCGAACCAGACCAATGCTTTTTTGAAAAATTGACTTCATTTCCAACATTTATTCCGAAATTTCTCCTTAACTAATGGTCCTAATTGTGAATTTAAGCTCCAGCATTGATCCTTTTCGAGCATAATGTGGTGGGGATCTTTGGCTCCAACTAAAGTTTCTCTAAATGCTACTTAACTGAAGCCTGAAGCTGCTCATGCTTCAATTGAGCAATTAATCCACGGATTCTGCATTAATTAAGAAAATATAAAAAAATAATAATCTAAATGTCATAGATACTTTAGGATGATCACTTGAAAGAAGCGACAACTTTCAAACTTAGTGTCTGATCTAGAAATGACCATAGTGATCCTTAGAATATTAAAATTAAGCCAATAATAATTGTTCTTCCTCGAGACTATGAAAAAAAATAATTGTTCCACTTTTCACTTATGGCCCAATTCACTTTACTCTTAAAAAGTAGCAATTTTTCATTACCCATGAAACCCACTTCTCTTTTTAATTCTAGAAAATAAAACAATCATTCGGACAATTATTCATCAAATCTTCTTAATGTTATCGAGAGAGAGAAAATAAGTGTACACGTACAGAGCGTGCTTGAGATCTTGTCGTTATTTAATTTTCTTTAAATTGTTCTCATAAGCCAATATCAAACTATTATCAAAAATCAATTATGGCAAAAATTCTCCAGTTCAGTCTCATCATAATGAATAACCATAGGATTGAATATAGGACATGCTTTTTTGACTTACAAGAGCCTTTTCTTATAGCCTTCTGTTCTAAATTTCAAAATAGAAAAGAATCTCTATAATGACCATAAAAGTACCACATTCATATATTTGGAATATAAAACACTACAAAAGGAAAAGAAGAACAAGCAGAAGCCAATTTCTAATCACCTATTTATTGAAGAAGAAGAAGAAGAAGATTTTAGTGTAGAATCCGTGGATCTTGCACTGCTGCACCTTCTTTTCTAATGAAGTAACAAAATCTATGGTGATAAGGTCATGACTAATAGCTCGAAAACTTTCTTAGAATCTTGCACTGCTGCACTTGTCAACGAAAAGCAAACATGAACACTACGATTAGGGTCTCCCGGTATTCACAGAAAATCGGGTGCCTTGTGCAGCTCTCTCCTGTTTATTTTGTTATTCAATTTTTTCCGAACTTTTACTTTCTACGTGATTTCTTGAATTTATATTTATGGAGATTACATAAAAATATACGTTCTTAACCATTTCATAATCCATTTATTCATGCACCCAAAATTTGCACCCGCATGGATTATCGTACATTTAAAGCAAAGTCGCAACTCTTTGACTGAGCTTTTTTTTTTTTTTTTTTTTTTGGATGCAGGAGGAACCAGCTTGCACCGACAGTGCGCTGTAAACCCCCGGTGACGCTAGCAGGAAACCATCACCCCGACGCCACGCTTAAATCGCCTAATGATCCGCAGCCTCCCCCCCGCAACTTGCGTTGTAGGGGCTTCGAACTCCCGCCCTCCCCGAGGAGGACGTTGTAGAGCCTACCCAGTGGAGCCACCTGAGCCGGTGGTTTTAAGCTCAAAATTTATGTGATGTGAGTTGAGCAGCAAATCCACCATCTGCACCATATTCGACTCAAAATATTTTCAAAGTAACATAAATTACGTGTTAAAGTGTGAGAGGGTTATTTTGATCATTAATACTGAGAAGGTTATTTTGATCATTAAGTGTTATTTAATTAATATTAAAGTGTGAGGAGTGGCAAACACTAATCAATTTGTATGCTCTCTTCTTTTGTTCTATATCAATTTCTACATGGTATCAAAGCCATAAAAAAAAAAAAAATTCTAGTCATTGCAAGTTTAGATCTGACATTGGCAAGTGTCGTCCAGCCTAATATGGAACCACCTAGCCTTGTTGAGTCTAGAGTCTAGATTCGACAGCGGGGAGCATCGTTGGCTTAGATCCGACGTTGCCTAATCTTGTCTAGCTCAAATCTAGTGTCATATGGCATCGTGTGTTCTCGTTCATCCTAGACGTAATATTGACTAGCCAAGATCTTATGCCAGTCGAGTTCACGTCCCTCCCTTCGAGTTGATATGCACTATGTGGTCGCTAATCTAAGTTCCTTGGTCCTCTAGGGTTCGTTTGTGTATTTGTTATTCTCTATGTTCTTTAAAAAAAAAAGTAGCAACAACTTCCTTGATGGGGCTTTTTGCCCTGTTCACCTCGAAAGTGATGTTAGATAAGGTGGTTTTTGTTTGGGCATAATCTTTAGTTTTGTTGTATGTTTTCATGATACAGATGAATTCGATTGAAGTGTGGTAGAGATTTGAACTATTTGAAACAAATCGCGATAGTTTGTTGAATTTAATTATGGTTGGTGGAATATGAGTTTGATTATTGTGTTGAGAATTCTTGTGTTATTTTTGTACACATTGGTTTATGGCAGAGAATAAAGGTGCAGTGGCCAAAGTTGTGTCTGCATCCTCTAGTTGACAAAGAAGAAGTTAGAATTTCAACAATGGAGGAAAATCGTGTTGTTAGAATTGACTGGGAGAGAGCAACATAATCATCTAACAAGTAATAGGTCTACCTCTTATACAGATTGGGAAACTATGGATGCCAAAATTCTTGATCAAATGTTGAACTCCATGGAATCCTAAGTTGCAGATTTGGTTACAAATTTACGCAATGAAGGAGCTATGGGACTACTTGAATTTCCTTTATTCTAGGCAAAATAATCTTTAAGGATTTATAAAGTATCCCAAGAATTGTATGGGGTTAATAGAAAGGGCCGGTCACTAGCCTAGTATTTTGTTGATTTTAGATGGATATATGAGGAGCTTAATTCTCTACTATCCATTACCTCTAATGTTAAGAAAATGCAGGAACAACGAGAGCAATTGGCTGTTATGGGTCTTTGGGAGGACTAGGACCAAAATATGATGTAGTCCATTCCCAAATACTTGGACATTCACTGAGATGTTTGCTCGTGTCTTGAAGGCCTCATGTAAACTACCTAGGGATGCATTCTTCACAAGTGATAACTCAACGTTGGCAGCCCAAGGAAATTATAGTAGTGGTCGAGGTCGTAGTGGTGGCCGAGGTTTTGGTAGAGGCCAACCACCCTCATTGTAATACTTACATTGACACATAAGGTAATATCAAATTTATCTGGACTTGTCATTACTATGGTTTACTCGAACACATTCAAAGATTTTGTTATAAGCTTCATGAAAGGCCGCCTCAACTAGATGCAGCTAATGTAGCCGATGCAAAAGAATCTAGTACCTCTATGTAGCCCTTTGAAGCAGGAAAGGTGATCAGAATGACGAAGAAGGAATTTGCTAGGTACAATCATTTCTAGATTTCTAAGCTAGTTTCATGGTCCTCCTCCACTTGTCCAGATAGGTAATACAACAGCATGCCTGTCTTTTACCTCTCGCCTTTGGGTTATCGATTCAGGTTCTACCGATCATATGACTAGAGTTTCAAATATCTTTTCTAACTTTCACGAGGCTATGTCGAGGCTATGTCAAATATTATATTAGCTGATGATTTGTTATTCACAATAAATTGGATAGACACAATTCCCCTAACATCCTCCATATATTTATCTTTAGTCATGTATCTCCCAAGTTTTCCATTTAATCTTATGTATGTCAGTCATCTTACCAAAACATACAATTGTTCAGTAACTTTATATCCCGATTCCTGTGTTGAAGACGAGGAAGATGATTAGTAAAGGACATATGTCAGGGGGCTATACTTATTTGATGATAATACCAATGTTGCTTCTTTTGCGACTTCCCCACATAAGATCCATTGTTGTTTGGCCCACCTCTCATCGGGAAGTTTAAAGAAGTTAGATCCCAATTTCATTCTTTATCTAGTCTTGAGTGTGAGTCATGTCAGTTTGACAAATTGCACCTTATTAGTTATCATCCGAGAGTCAATAAATAGACTTCTCAATTGTCTATGTTAGTTCATTTTGATATATGGGGTCCGTGTCCTACTTTTTCTAAGTTGGGTCTAAAGTACTTCGTTACTTTTGTAGATGATTATTCAAGAGCCACTTGGCTTGTTAACGAAGTACATACTCAATTTTCAATTCATGTTCGTATTCTTCAAAGTGATAATGCCAAAAAATATTTTTCTAATATTTTTTTTATGGTATTGTAATCTTTTAAAAAAAAAATTCATGACCCAACGGGGCATCCATCATCAATCTTCCTATTCGAAGTTAATCGATCATTGATGTTTGAAATGAATGTAGACAAATCCTATTAGGCTGACACTATGATGACTACATGTTATCTTATCAACTGCACGTCGTCTCTATTTTTAAGGGTGCAACTCCGCACTCTCTTCTTTTTCCTTCTAAATCCTTTTTTCATCTACCACTTTGTATATTTGGTTATATTTGCCATATACGTGACAATTATCCAAGGCTTTCCAAACTAGGCCCTCGGTCTCTTAAATGCATTTTTGTGGGATATTCTCGTATGCAGAAGGGTTACCGCTGTTACTGTCCTTCTTTGCATAAGTATTTTACCATTGCGGATGTTTCCTTCTTAGAGTCTAATGTTTATTCTGATGAATGAATGGAGCCTTCTATAGTGGATGATGATTTCTTTACGTATGTTATTGTGAAATCCACGTTGGATTCTCCACCAATTCCTCTACTAGTCCAGCATGTATACAGTAGACGTCCTCATTAGCATATGAGTCCCCTGCAGATGTACCTTTGCATATTTTGTCTCCTTCATCCTTTGAGCCTGAGATAAGCCTGCCACATACTAACCTTGATATCCCTAATGCACATTGCAAAGGAGTTCGTAGTTGTACCCAGCACCATATTTCACAATTTGTCTCCCATTCTAGTATGTTTACCTCTTTTCAAACTAGTCAGGTCGCCATTCATAATCCTATTCCTAAAACTATTGCTGAAGAATTATTTAGTCCAAGCTAGAGGACAGCTATGGAGGAGGAGCTATTGGTACTAGACCAAAATCAGACTTGGGTTCTTATTCCTTTACTTACAAGGAAGACTGTTATTGGATGTAGATGGGTGTTTACTAGCAAGGTTAATATTTGTGGTTCTCTTGCTCGCCTCAAGGCTAGATTGATTTCTAAAGGTTATGCATAGGTTTATGAGGTCAATTATGGTGATACTTTTCCTCCAATGGCTAAGATGACCTATGTTCGCCTTTTACTTTCTTTAGCTACTATTACTTGTTGACCTATTTTTTAGCTTGATGTTAAAAATGCCCTTCTTCATGGTGATTTACATGAAAAGGTGTATATGGAGATGTCTACCATTTGAAGACATCTTTATATGGTTTGAAACGGTCTCCCATAGCTTGGTGTGGAAGGTTTACTAAGGTGGTGCTCCTATTTAAATGTAGTGGATATCTTTTTATGTTTTACAATTTTTCTGGAGTTAGTCAGATATTACTTGTAGTTTTTGTAGGTGATATTGTCACAACTGGAGATGATTTTACATAGATTGATTAGCTGAAATTGTATTTGCAACAATTGTTTCAAACAAAGAATTTGGGACAACATAGATATTTTTTGGGCATCCAAGAGGCATAGGCGAAGAAAAGTATTCACATCTCATATCGCAAGTATGTTTTGGATTTGTTTATAAAGACAATGTTAGGAGTTAAAACGCTAGATGCACTAATGGAAACTGGCTCAAAATTAATGGCAGAGGACGACAAGTTTTAGATGATCCTGAAAGGTATCGAAGACTTGTTGGAAAATTAAATTATGAGATTGTCACTCAACCTAATATTTCCTTTCATATGAGTGTTTTGAGTCGGTTTGTGTTTCCCCCCATATCTCTCATTGAGATGCTATAGTCAAAATTTTGAAATACGTGAAGAAAGCTCCAAGTCATGGTCTTTTCTATAGTGATCACAGTCACAAAAGGGTGGAAGCATCTTTCGATGCTGATTGGGCCAGGTCTCCTACGGATAGGAGGTCTAAATCGGATTATTGTACCTTTGTAGGAGGAAACCTAGTGTCTTAGAAGAGTACAAAGCAAAGTATTGTGGCTACATCTGCTGCAGAATCAGAACATGGAGCTATGGCCTAAGTTACTTGTGAGTTAGTCCAAATGCGTCGGGTATTAGTTGAACTTGGATTTTATGATCCTACGCTAATGGAATTGTGGTGTGATTATCATGCAATTATCCATTTATTGCTTCAAATTCTATATTCCATGAGCGTACCAAGTATATTGAAGTTGATTGTCATTTTGTCCGCGAGAAGCTTTAAGCTAGAGTTATTTCTACTATTCATGTTAGGACCGATGAACAGATAGTTGATATTTTCACTAAGTCTTTAGGCAGTAGTAAAGTTGAGTATATTTGTAACAAGCTAGGCATGCTTAATATTTATGCTCCAACTTGAGGGGGAATGTTAATGTGTGAGAGGATTATTATGGTTATTAACATTGAGAAGGTTATTATGATCATCCATGATATACATGATAACTATTCTGTTTCTTTGTTTTTCTATCTTTCTATTCCCGGAAATAAGTTTGGAATAGAAATTGTGTTTATCTGTTTGATAATGCAATTTCATTTTTCTATTTCTAAAACAAACTTTTACTCCAAAAATAGGTTTGAAAAAATTGAGAAGTGAAAATTTTGTACTTTTCTATTTCTAGAACAAAATTAAGAAATAAAAACTCTTCTCATTTGTCATTAGTTGTTGCTAGTTGCCTGCCACTGCCTTGCTCATTGTCGGTCACCCGCCTCCGGCCATCGTTGCCCACTTGCCTCTCGCCGCCACTCGGGAGGAAGAAATTTTGTGTCATTATCAAACAAATTTCTATTCTAAGAATAGAAATTTTATGGTTATAAAATGCGTATTTTTGCTCAAAAATAAAAGCTATGTTTGGTAACATTTCTGTTCCTCTATTTTTATGTTCTTTTATTCCCCATAACCAAAAAAAAAAGAAGAAGAATAAAAGTCCATTTGGTAAGCTAATTTTTTTCTATTCCCGAAATAGATCTCAAATAGAAATGAGTAGAAAAAACTTGCTTGTTTCTAGGAACCAAAAAAGAAATAAGGTTATTTTAGAAAAACAAACTTAACATAACCTAATACTCACTTTACACAATCAACACAAGGCCTAATCTCCTTACCCGATTCGAGTCCCAATTTTCAAAAAAAAAAAAAAATCAAGAATTTAGGAAAAAAATTAGAATTTAGATTTTGAGTAGTTTTACTAGATTTTAGTGTTAATTGCACTTTAGAATTAATTAAGTATAAAAAATATGAAAATCTTTTCACGAAAATCAGATTCAAAATTGAATAAGCTTTTAGGGCTTTAATGGGAACAAGCACATTTGGAGAGCATAGTATAATGGAGAGTTGTATGCTGCGTTCGAGAAGGGTGAATCACTTCGGAAAAGGAATCTATTGATTCTCTCCCAATTGGTTCAAGTCCATGATGGCCCAGCTACGCTAGGGAAAAGAAAATAATAGAAGAAGCATCTGACTCCTTCATGCATGCTCCACTTGGCTCGAGGGGATATAGCTCAGTTGGTAGAGCTTTGCTCTTGCAATTGGGTCGTTGCAATTACAGGTTGGATGTCTAATTATCCAAGCAATAATGATAATATCTTGTACCTAAACCGATGGCTCACTTTTTCTAAATAATGGGGAGGAGAATCGAAACATGCCACTGAAAGACTACTAAGACAAAGATGAGCTATCAAGAACGTAGAGAAGGTAGGATGGACGATTGGTCAGATCTAGTATAGATCGCACATGGACAGTAGTTCCAGCCAACGGCTTTCTTAGGGTTCCCTCATCTGAGATCCCTAGGAAAAAGGATAGTTGGCCCTTGCGAATAGCTTGATGCACTATCTCCCTTCACACTTTAAGCGAAATGCGGCAAAAGGAAAGAAAATCCATGAACCAATCCCATTGTCTCCACCCAATAGGAATTACGAGATCACCCCAAGGACGCCTTTGGCATCTAGGGGTTGCAAACCGACCATAGAATCATGTTCAATAGTAGAATGCATTAGCTGTCCACTCTTAGGTTGAGCCATAAGGGTCGGAAAAGGGCAATCAATCATTCTTCAAAAGAGCTCCTTGTGCAGGCCGCCACCTTCGGTGACCGGGGAGACTAGAATAGAAGAGTCTGTCGACTCTTTCTAGAAGATTGAAATTAATGTCTATAGACGTGAAGTGATGTGCTTTAATGTATGGTGTTCTTTGTCTTGGGATCTACTCCAATGCTTACCGAAGATGGACTCCTATCAAAGCTAGCTATCTTCGTTTGGTTTTATTTGTTATGTTTGCATGTATGGGAAAAACCCTAGTGTAAAATATTTACTACTTAAGGTAATATGATTATTTTTTTATGTTAGGAGATGAAAAAGTCTTCAATGCCTTTTTTTTTTGGCATAGCAGATGATTTTCCATTAATTCAATTGTTTTGGCAAGGTTCCATCCGTTAGGCTATTGTGGATCATCGCACAGAAGTGATCTCATAACCTATAATATTTTGATTTTTGAATGTCGTTTTCTCTTAGAGAGAATGCTAGGCGACAAAATCTCCGTGGCAACTCCAAGCAACGTTTGCACTTCTTGTGGCTTGTGGCTAAGAAAGCTCAAAAGGTTTATGCACCTGTTTATTGTAACACCCAAAGATTTACTATTACCCTCCTCATATTGTGAGTTATAAACCACCGTTGCCATTTTCAACCATCCATCTTTTGTTCTATATCAATTTCTACACAATGAGAGAAAAAAAAACTTTGATATAATAGATGACAACTACTAATAACAGCAGAGCCCAAAACGGCATTCCGGAGTTGGATGTTGGAACGCCTTTAATGAGTCTGCCGTTGTGAAGGAAGCTGCTGCTTAGCCTGCTCCAGCAACTGCATCTGTTGTTCCTGTTGGTGTTTGAGATGCTGATGTTGAAGCATATTGGAATTAGACTCATGGTTGTTAACATTAGATAGTGTATGCCCCACCCTGTTGCTGCATGGTGCCCAGGTTCACCTGTTGTGGAGCACTAACAGAATTCTGCTGCATAGATCCCATATCAACCGTCATTGTACTCAAAGGCATTACCTTGTCCAGAGTCCACATTGGAATTCGGCTGTGGTGAATTAATCATAGTTTGCTGTGCATTTGAAACCCCAGACAAAGAAGACAGAGAATTATGATGCAAATTTCCCAAGTCGCTGCTATTCCCAGCAGGGTTCGATGGCAAAGCATTAGGTATGGTATTCTGAGACTTCGTCTCCATTGTCAACATCTTCAAAGATATCTTCCTCAAATAATCGGACTGAAAGGGAAAGGAAGCAGAAATCACTTCATCACTAAATCAAATTAGAAAGAAAATGAAGCAGATATAAAACCTTAGCCCAATATTACAGCACTGAGCAAACCTAATTTCCCTGGCACAAAGCTAAATGTAAATATTTAACTGGCTAAATGTAAATAGTTAACAGTTCCAGTTACTATATGGATGCATGCACGAATGATAAAAATTCTCAACAGATTATGCGGATAAAAGAACGCTTCTCTTAATTTTAAGCACAAGCCTATCCAGTTTGTTTATGCATCCTCTATCCACATAGAAACTTCATACCAATTAATCACAAAAGGCATGGACATCATATAATACCTGGCTTATTGCAGCAGTGTAAATTTTTTCCTCAAACCGCACGGCAATTTTCTTGAGTTCTTGCAAACCCTCTGGACCAGAAACAGGAAGGTGTCTCTTCAAGGTCTCCATTCTGCATATCAAAAGAGATTTGAACTTGAGACAAAATTCTTCTTGCCAATAATTATTTTTCCTCAATGATAAATAAGATTTCATTAAGAAGGTACCAAAGGGGTACCACCCCTAACAGAACGGTTTCAGGTAGAAGCCGCAAATAAACAAATTCATTGACAAAAGACTTTTTTTAACATATCCAACAAACTAGATGTATGAAATTGGACTTTCCTGCTACCAAAAGTGGAGAGTGTAAAACCAATTATCCCTAAAAGAATCCCACAAGTATTCAACTCCTTGAAATGCCCTTTCATTCCTCTCTCTCCAGATGAGGCCAAAAAAAAAAAGGAGAAATAGTAATCAGTTTCTTTCCCAACCACAAACAGAAAGTCCCTCTCCAAGCGCAATGTTCCTGTCGCACTGTTCACTCCTAATATTGCAAAAACTGCAGCCCAGAATCTTCTGGTCCAGGTATCATGTAAAAGTGAGTGAGTCACGCTCTCTTCTTCGGTCTTGCTTAAGAAAACGTCTATTAGCCCGTATTTTTCTTTCTTCTGAACATTATCCAAAGAAAGAATACATCCCCAAACAGTCTCAAGCAAAAAACGAAGCCTTCAATGGGACCTTGACTTTCCAAATAGATGTCCATGGGAAAAGTGTGCTCTGTTGTAACAGAATCTCAGTAGAAAAGAGACCAGAATAATAGGATTTGACAGAAAAAGTTCCAGAGTTACGGCAATTCTGCATAGCCTATCGTCCTCAAATCTAACCTCGCTTGATATGACAACTCAAAAAATATTCAAGAAGCTTTGTGCTCCTAATCTTGAGCACTACGCAAGATATTAATCTCCCACGTCGTTTCTCCATTGTTAGTCTTCCAACAATCATCCGCCCTAGCTCTCTTGTTTCTTGCTAGTGCATGCACATCCGGGCATAAGTGTTTGAAAGCAGTGTCTCCACAGCATATGTCATCCCACAACATAGTATTCCTACCATACCCCAATCTAATAGAAAGTCTGTTTTCGAAAGGAACCATCCTTGCCTAATGTGCTTCCAAAGCCCGAGTCCATGTGCTCCTCAACTAGATTTAGTCATCTACTCTGTATCTTCAAAACCAAGTACCCTCCTCCAGGTCTAGTTTTCTCCCCATTAAATCAACACAACCATTTCCCAAGCAAAGCTTTATATACAAGAACCAACAACTTTACCCCCAACCCACCATCAGCACCTTGTTGCCCACGTACCTCTTCCAGCACCAGCGTATATGGACCAATAAATTTGAGATTAATAGAAAATAATACAACCTACAAGCAATAAGACACTTAAAAATCCTCAGGTTCCGGATACATAAATTTTTGTTACCAGCATAACGGGAAATCATCCTGCAATTGATTTCCTGCCAAACCTTACCTCCACACTTAAGAAAGAATTACATCCAAATTACAATAACAAGAGTTGCACCCCTACATACTTGCTAAATCCAACGTTGAGACATACTAAACGTAACCTAAACTATCCAACCAAACAGAATTTATAGTAACAGATTCCTCAGAATTCATGTTGCGCCTCTACCAAATAACAGGACCATATTGCAAAACCATTACTTCCTTTGACATACTAAACCCTGGGAAATCGCTCCTAAGCAAAGATCCCTCATAAACTCCACACTTTACCCTGCGAAACGATGAAATATCAAAAAACCCAAGCGAAGGAAGGAGGCACTCACATCTTGCGGACGATCCTCTCCCGCGATTCGGGGGGCAATTGAGCCCTCCAATCGCCCCCGTCGAGAGCAGCTTCAGCGCCCCCGCCTCCCACACCACCCAGCCGCGTCGGCATCCAGTTATTGTCATCCGTCATGATCGCCTCTCAACGACCCAACACCCGCAAGGGCCTTGCACAAGCAACAAACGAGCAATCAGCACACACCCACCAACCCACGCACAACCCCACGCGCGCGCTCAAACCCAGATTCGAGTCGCACAACCAACACAAATGAGCTCCGATTCAGGAACCCAAGAAAAACCCCACCAGACCCCTCCACCCACGTCCTCCCCAAAAGCCCTAGACAACCCAAAAACAAGAGTCGATGAAAAGCGCGAAAGATCACCTTTTTTGGCAGAAATGCGAAGTGGGGAGAGGGAGGGAGGGACGCAAGTGGAGCTGTCTGTTCTTGCGGTTCCTTATTTTCTTTGCCTGAGGAAAGGCGCATTTGATTTGCAAGAAATAGGGACGAAAAAGGGTATCACCATCGATTTCTAAATCCACTAGGGAACTGGATCGGACTGGTCAGTCCGATTCCAAAACCTGGCGAGCCACCTCCAAATTCCATCAACTGATAACCGACCTATTTTAAAACTGATCACCCTAACATGAACTACTCCCTCTTGTTGTGCTAGTAGTTCATGTAGGCCCATCTAAATGCATTCGCCGAATTTATTGCTCCAACCACCACTAGCACCACCATCAGTCCAATTCCAAAACCCGGTGAGTCACTTCTGAATTCCATCAACTGCGAATCGACCTATTTTAAAACCGACCACCCTAACATGAACTACTCCCTCATGTTGTGCTAGTAGTTTATGTACGCCCATCTAAATGCATTCACCGAATTTATTGCTCCAACCACCACTAGCCCCACACTTTCACTAGCGATGGGAAGGTAACTGTGCCCTTAACGACGGCACCGATAACGACGGCACCGATGTGTAGGTTTACTTTCTCAAGCATTATGATGATCACTTTAAGTTCTTATTTAAGATAAGATCCGCTAAGGGTCTTACTTTTAAAAACCCGACTTCATTTTTGATATCTATTCGAAAAAATTTCTTTAATTAATGTGGGTTCATAAGCATTTGAAATTTGTAAGAATGAACATCTCACTTGCTCCAAAAGGAAAAAATCTATTTTAAGAAATATAAATTTTGTACTATTATTAAACGAATTTCTATTTCAGAAACAAAAAATTTTATGTCATTATTAAACGCGTTTTTCTGACTAAAAACTCATCTAAAAAAAAAAAAAATTGATTTCTACAACAAAAATCAATTTTTGATCATAATAGTTATCATTTGCGCCCTAAATGTCCTTCAAATAGAATTCGACCAATTTGCTGATCAAATGCCCATGGAACCTCCACATGATTTGACATTACGTGTAATTACACTTGAAGCCACACCATGTGTGTCAACATTTCCTGAGGAAATTGGTTAGATTACAATAAGAGTGTATTAATTGAAATTAAATTAAAGATCATTGCGTCAAGTGAATGAAATTGAAGTTTAGCAAGCCTACACGGAAGCCAAGGTCGACATTCTCAATTGTATGTATCGTCGTAAGTTTCGCAACCCATCCCTAGAAACCCATAAAGAAAGTGAGAAATTGATTTCGTTAGACCTAGACCGTGTTGAATGATCCAAGAGAATCAATTGCTAAGATGGAGTGAAGTCCGAACCTATTAACATATTCAGTTGAATCTATCCTCACTCAAAAAGTGTAAGTAAATAAGTCACGGATAATTAAAATATATTAATCACTCCACCCCACACCACTTATCCGATGTTGGACTTTCTAACACTATTCACACGTGTATCTTGATAATAAGTAGATTTCAAATTTAAAATTTTTAAAAAACTTTGTTTTATGATTTGTAAAAGAAATAACAACTAGTACGACTCAGACAATAAGTTCACACAAATTCATCAATAGTTTACATTTCTTAACAAAAAAATAATTGAGAGGCCCAAGTCCTTTTAATTTAAATCTTAGGATAGAGATGGAAGAGGGACCGATTAAATCAGCCTAATCGAACCAGAACACGGCCTAATAAGACCTTCGTCGCCCAATGAGCGCAACATACCGAAAGCAAAGAATTGATAGTAGATTGAGACTGCATTTGGTGACGTTTGAGTCCATATGATCAATTTTGGCATTAAAATGCTAACGTGGACGCCGGTAATGACGTTGACAATTTTTAATAATATTTTAATATTTTTTTGAATTATTATTATTTTTTCTATTTTTTTTTCTTTCTTTTTTTTTTTTTTTTTTTTTCTTTTTGGCTTTCTTCTTTTCCTTTTCCGATGGCCAACCGACCACTGGCCATAGCTAGCCAGCTGGCCTTGCTCGCCACAGGCGAGACTCGGCCGGGTGAGGGCAAGCCCCGGCGAGAGGAGCCCTCGCCCAGGCCAAGCGAGGCCGATTTGCACCCGAGCGAGTCTCGACCTTGCCTAGACCAGATCTGGCTAGGTCGGCCCTCGCCCAACATTGCCGTCACCCTTTTTTATGATAACAAAACTCGCACAAGCAAAACTTTAAAAAAGATAAAATATTGTGAAATATAAATAGCTCTTAAATAAAGCCAATTTTAAAATGAGGCGCAATCAAATTATAATAATATCTATATCGAATGAATTTTAGCGAAACTCTTATAGCTAATGCTCTGAATTAAAAGATGAGGAATACGAAATATTTTAATTAATCCCCTTAGCTTTTGCGATGCTTAGAGTCTTAAAAAACCTACAAAAAAAGTGTTTAGTGCAGTAAAGTTTGCAATCTTAATTCTACTGGTCCACCTTCTCTCCTTTTTTGTCAACAATTAAAAGGATACTAGATAAAGCATAATATTATAAGCAAACCATAGTACGAAGGTTAGTCCAATAAGTTCAAACTTTGAGAAATAATGCAAACATAGATAGTTATTCGGATGGGGATGGTTTGTTTGGGTCAGGATCTGGAATAGGAGCTAGAGATGGAACTGGAGCAGGAGATGAAACTCTGTGTTCTGGAGGCAGTTGAACAAGTACATAATATTGCATATTTTACAAAGTACGCTCCATGTTTGTCATTCCGGTGTCCAGTGCTTCAACCTGAGTGCATATGAGGAGGGGGAAGTTGCCCTTCCTGCCCTGCTACATTCCTCGGCGTACTCATGTTGATAAACTTTTCAATATGTTTATCGTAATGAACCAGCTTCTCCTTGAAAGTAGGCACTATATCAGCTTTTCTAACTTGCAAAATAGCAATTACGCGCTCCAACATTGCTTTAAAAGCTTTCAATTTTTCAAGCTTCTCTGGCTTGCGCTGTTGCGGAAGAGACTTATGCTGGGAATGTATAAGAATAACATATGATAAGAAAGAGATCAAAAAGGATGATAGACCATTCAAAGATTTAAAAATCAATTATATAGTCTGCCTTTCTTAAGAAATGTTTACTCCATGTAACAAAATTATGAAAGAATCAAAATTAAACGATAACTTTCTCAATGATGCTTAGTCGGAAAACAGACTTTCTTTACATACCAGCTGTAACTTCCCAGAGATTTTCTGGTACATCTCATTCAATTCAGGCATAAATGATTTCCTCATGGATTTCAACTGCAACAAAAAATAAGTAGTGTATTGATCAATCCGAATTCCTCCAGGTCGTTTTCTTCTACAAATCAAATAACATATATCTTCCAATACTTTATTGAGAGAAATAACTACAGACATTCACAAGCAGACAACTCAAAGGAAGTTCCACTGATAGTATTTCTCCAAGGCTAATTATCATATGATCTATACATTTTTAGCTATAATCGTCTTCCCAAAGCAAAGAAACATGAAATAAGGAACAGGAAGAAGAATGAGAGGACAAAATGAATTCAACATTTTGAGATTACCGGAAACAGATAGTCGCACGTTAGTACTCACGATAAATAAATAAAGCTCAACTCTTATATAGGACTAGACCGCATCGGTGTCGTTTATACATAAGCCAAGTAAGAAGAATAAAAAAGATTAGCAAGTTGCATAAAGCTACTGTTTCCATCAGAATGCCAACCACCACCTGGATAACATTAAAAAAAGCAAGTAAAACTGGAAAAGGAAATTAACAGACACGGACAAAATTATGTAATTTCTTTTCTACATTAAGACATCAATGGTTTTATCTTTTATTGCTCCTTGATAAAAGGAAAAACAGCAATCTTAACACAATGCGGAAACGTTCTTAAGTAAACACGATTCGGTAGTTAAATGACTACTCTTCCCATTGCACAAAACTACTCTTTTTCCCTCTTCATAATGTCGTGAGAAAAAGGGGAATGCCGATCAGAAAGCACTCTTTGGCAGCTTCTCATGCTTAACTTACAGATTAATAGCAGCATTATCGATACCTGGTCCTCACAAAATATAAGCTTGGCTAGACATTGCAGTTTTTCATAACGAGAATTGTTAGATGCATGTTAATGCGACTGGCCTGGAGTCACTACATAATTAGAAATTCACCTTTGGTGGAGGAAATCCTAGGTTTAGAAACCATAGGCACCTGTCCATACTACACTAAGTGAAGAATTGGCTAACCAAATTTCACTCAAGGAAACCATAAGCACCTGTCCATACTACACTATGTGAAGAATTGGCTAACCAAATTTCACTCAAGGAAACCATAATCACCTGTCCATACTACACTGTGAAGAATTGGCTAACCAAATTTCACTCAAGGAAACCATAAGCACCTATCCATAATTGTCATTGTATTGTTTTAGCCCTAAACCCTATGTATATATTGTAAATTACTTCATCAATGCAAGTAAGTTCGTCCAATCTCTACATGATATCAGAGCGGCAATTCTTGAAGCCCGTCTCTCACGTCTCTCTTTGGCCTTCTCGCTTGCAATCATTGCTGCTGCTACAGGGAAGAGGCCGTAGCATTGATGCCGTGCTCCGACGGAATGGCTCCAATCGAGCGCTAGGGTTTCATTCGGCTGCGTTTTCGACAAGCTTCCCACGCCACCGCAGTCTTGCAACGGATGACATGACCAACGGTTGCTTTCTCTGATCTTGTCGAGAATATTGGCTTCCTTCGATTACAGCCAGGATTCCTTTCTCATTGATTTTCATCCTCAACCGTCGCACCATCTTTTGCCTTCGGGAGACGAGATTGCCCGTGACAATTACAACAATTGGTCCCGTGCCATGGAGATTGCCCTTTTCGCCAAGAATAAGATGGTGTTTGTTACTAGAGAATTAAAAAAACCAGCCACAACCAATCCTGCCTATGCGTCCTAGATTCGTGTGAACAATATGATCCTATCCTGGATTCTTAATTCCATCCATCCAGATTTAGTGGCAACAGTTCTCTACACAGAGTCAGCTGCAGATGTTTCGGCCGATCTCCGCGAACGCTTTTTGCCATCTAGTGGTCCTAGGGTTTTTCATCTCGAGCAAAAGATATGCACCCTTGCTCAATCTGACGATGCCATGACCAAATACTACAACTTACGAAGCTGCTGGGATGAATTGAATAATTTGGATCCGTTACCACAATGCTCTTGTTCGGCTCGTTCTATCATTACCACACAACAAGAGAATCGGCGCTTGTTTCAATTTCTCATGGGTCTCAATCCGAGGTACGCTAATGTTATCAGTCAGATTTTACTAATGAATTCGTTACCTAGTGTTGCATGTGCATATGCACTAGTTCTTCAAGATGAGTCACACCGCCATATCCAATCGAACCATCAAGTGTTCGACCACACCAGCACTTTGCTTAGCACTCACGGCAACCATGCTCCATGGCCAAACACAACTTCCTCGTACCATGGACAGCCTAGCTCTCTTGGCACTCCCGCTCCGTTTGCCAACCTAGCTAAAAAAACGAACACATCTCGTGGCCAAGAAAGATGCGCCCATTGTGGCATCCTGGGACATACACGAGATGTGTGTTATCGACTTCATGGCTTCCCTCCCAACCACAAGCAGCGTCGGGGCAATCATCTACCTCCTCCCGACCCGTGGACAACAAGTCCAACCATACTTCCGATGCAGCACCTCCTACTTTCACAAATGATCAATATAAGCAATTGATGCGCTTGCTACAAGAGGTAAACATCCCGAAAGCTAACCTTTCAGGTAATGTTCTCGGCTTATCTTCAAACTCATTTAATTCTGATACTTGGGTTATTGACACTGGCGCCACCAACCACATCACATTTGAACCTCGTCACCTTACTAACCTGACACACTATCCCTCTCCACATCCCACCATTGGGATTCCGAATGGTGTTGGTGTCCTTGTGACATCACATGGTTCAACCCCCCTTACCTCAACTATCTCCCTTGATAATGTCCTTTGCGCTCCCTCTTTCAAATACAACTTATTGTCAATCTCCAAACTCACTCAAACTTTAAACTGCTCAGTCTTTTTTTTTTTTCCTAACTACTATCTTTTTCAGGACCTCTTAACAAAGAAGATCATTGGTCGGGGCCATGAGCGTGGTGGTCTCTATTATCTGGAGATTCCTACCGAACCTGCCGTTCTTTCTACTACAACCTCTTTATATCATCTTTGGCACGCCCGCTTAGGACATCCATCTAAGTTAGTTTTATCTACTTTGCAACAAACTTTATATTTTAGTCCAGCAAAACAATTCAGTCCATGTGATGCTTGTCATTTATCCAAGCAAACGCGTCTGTCTTTTGCGTCTAGCACTATTACTACTTCACATCCTTTTGAGCTTATTCATGTTGACATTTGGGGACCTTATTCTCATTTTACACATAAGACATGTCGTTATTTTTTATCTATTGTTGATGACTATTCACGCTATACTTGGATTTTTTTGCTTACTTTTAAGTCTGATGCAATTGACTCAATGATTCACTTCTTTACTTTTGTTGAGACTCAATATCAAACCAAAATCCAAAATGTTCAATCTGATAAAGGGAGTGAATTCCTTTCCTCTTGCTTACAAGAGTTTTTTTGCGCACACAGTGTTCACCACCAACGTAGTTGTCCTCACACTCCTCAACAAAATGGAGTTGTTGAGCGTAAGTATCATCACTTGCCCAATGTTGCTTGTGCATTGCACTTTCATTCTAGCATACCTCTTCATTTTTGGGGGGATTGTGTCTTAACTGCTACTCATCTCATTAATGGTCCTCTCCTACACAATAAAACCCCGTATGAACTTCTTTATGGCAAACCACCTTCCTATTCTCATCTTCGTGTCTTTGGCTCATTATGCTATGCTTCCACCGGTCATCTTCACTCCGATAAATTTGGTCCCCGATCTCGCCGATGTGTTCTAATTGGTTATCCCACAAACCACAAAGGTTACTGTCTCTATGACCTTCAAGATCAAACAATTTTTACTAGTCGCGACGTCATTTTTTATGAACAAGATTTTCCTTTCCGTCAAACCATCAAACATATACATACCACAACTGAACAGACCTCAGTCACTCCCAACTCGCGGACTTGTTCACGAAACCAATCGCACGTGATTTATTTTGTAATTTTAAGAACAAGTTATTGACATATTTACATTCACCAACTTGAGGGGGAGTATTGGCAAATTGGGTTTATACTAAAGGGCATAATTGTCATTATAATGTATATATTGTAAATTACTTCATCAATGCAAGTAAGTTCGCCCAATCTCTACACGGTTTTGTTCTTTTGGCCACCAGTGCATCCAACTGGTAGTGAATCAAATCTGATAATAGCAAATAAGATAATATTAATTTTATGCATCAATCAGTACTTCATCTAGTATAGACGAACACGGTTTGACAATCTCAAGTTAGCTTCCAGCAGCAGTTTCATTCCATTGTGTTCTTCAAGCCAAGATCGTCCGGTCATTGAAAGTCTTTAAATTTTTATCCTCGTATTAGGAAGGTCCTTTGTGCTTTATCCGTTTCTACATATCTGAAGCAATTTTCAAGAGTAGCATGAGCACATGCTACTCTTCTATTTATGCTTAGCCCTGATGAACGACTTTATTTTGCAGCTTCTGGTTCAGGAGTACCCTTGCTAATTAGGCACAACTCTAGGGATCTCCATTTGCGGATGTCTGAGTAAAGTGAATATCACCCGTTCCTTATCAACATTGTTGTCTGGTGGAATGTTTACTTAGTAGGGAAACTCATGCCGAGGGCACAACAATGAGGAATAGGATCCCGTCTGGAAATATGTAAAACACCATCTCATGTCTTAGCACTGAGTGAACACACAAATTTCTCATTTTATTTAGGGATTGAGCTTGAACATCATATTTAGGCTTTCATATTGTTTTAGGCTTTTGTGCAACGTGCATGACTGGGACCTGTTAAGTAGAGAGGAAGATTGAATTACTGTGATTATCACTTTCTATCTTGTCCTTTAGATCAAAATAAGATGTGAAAATTTGGGTTTATCAATGTTGATCGTCGGGGTGGTTAAACTAATTTATGATTCTTGGACTTCTATGCTAAAAATCTATTATGGCTATAACTATCACCTAGAGGAAGATGAATACCTAGAGGGAGATGAATAGGTGATCGTGCGAAAATGAAATAATATAAACAAATATTGCAACAAGACAACTTCTGATGAAATAGTTAGATCTTACTAGTGTACAACTCTATCACAACAAATAAAAAGAATAAGGAATAAAGAATTGCACACTAAAGATTATAGTGGTTTGGTTTTTGTGAGTCTACGTCCACTTTCTCACGCTATAGTCTAGTGGCTGGAATTCACTAATGAGAACTGATCAGAGGTTACAAGTCTTGAGATATGAGCACTCAAGTTTGTGTGAACGACTCCTTATACCTTCAGCCTCTAAAGGTTTACATGATATCTCTTAGCTGAGAAGAATGTATAAGATCACAAAATACTCTTTAAACTATGGAATTAAAAGCTTCAATTCTCATGAATGTGAATTATATCCCTTCAACTTCGAGACCTCCTCTTATATTCTTCCTAGTCCAAACTGACCGTTAGACATATCTCCAAAATGATCATCCGACCAATTTACCCTTGGCCCTAGATTTGGTTGAGAAGATTTAATTACTTCAAGATCATCGAGGGTAAAGCTTCCCATATGTTTAGTTGCTCATACATCAATTTAGGTTTCCAAAAGTTAAATATTTACTAATAGAAAGAATGTTTTGCCTCTAATAAGAAATTCCGAGAAGGTTGAATCTCTTATAAAAATTAAGAAGACTTTTCTTTTAAAACTCTTTATAAATATGACAGGGAATCCAACTAATCGCCACAAGTTGTTGCATGAATGTATTTAACTCCTTCCTAACCGTTTGACAGAATATGTAAGGAAGGAAAAATAAACCACAACTCTTATCCTGATTGATATCACCTGTTCCACCTAAAAATAATTTTTATCAGAAACAAAGTCTCTTAAGTTTTGTCAATCATCAAAATTACTTGGGAAATATTTTATGAACAATCTCTGCCTTTTTTTTATAACAAAACATGTACGAGCAAAACTTTTAAAGAGATAAAAAAATTGCGAAATTCAAATAGCTCTCGAATAAAGCAAATTTTAAAATGAGGCACAGTCAAACTATGAGAATATCTGCATCGAAAGAATTTTAGCGAAACTCTTATAGCTAATGCTTTGAATTAAAAGATAAGGGACAAAAAAATTTTAACAATCCCCTTAGCTTTGCGATGCTCGAAGTCTTAAAACCTGCAGAAAAAGTGTTAGTGAAATAAAGTTTGCAATCTTAGTTCTATTGGTCCACCTTCTCCCATTTTTTGTCAACAATAAAAAAGATATTAGATAAAACATAATATTATAAACAAACCATAATACAAAAGTTACTCCAACAAGTTAAAAAAAAAACCCACAAATATTACAAACCAAACGGCAAAACAATCCAAACTTTGAGAAATAATGCAAACATAGAAAGTTATTTGGACTAGGATATGGTCGGTTTGGGTTAGGGTCTGGAATAGGAGCTGGAGATGGAACTGGAGCAAGAGACGGAACTCTGTGTCCTGGAAGTAGTTGAACAAGGACATAGTATTGCATATTTTCCAAAGTACACTCCATGTTTGTCATTATGGTGTCCAGTGCTTCAACCTGAGTGCATATGAGGAGGGGGAAGTTGCCCTTGCTGCATAGCTACTTTCCTGGGCCTACTTGTGTTGATAAAGTTTATAATCTGTTTCTCATAATGAACCAGCTTCTCCTTGAAAGTAGGCACTATATCAGCTTTGTTAACTTGCAAAATAGCAATTACGCGCTCCAACATCACTTTAAAAGCTTTCAATTTTCCAAGCTGCTCTGGCTTGAGCTGTTGCGGAAGAGACTTATGCTGGCAATGTATAAGAATAACATATGATAAGAAAGAGATCAAAAAGGATGATAGACCATTCAAAGATTTAAAAATCAATTATATAGTCTGCCTTTCTTAAGAAATGTTTACTCCATGTAACAAAATTATGAAAGAATCAAAATTAAGCAATAAACTTTCTCAATAATGCTTGGTCGGAACGTTCCCAATAACAGATTTTCTTTACATACCAGCTGTAACTTCCTGGAGATTTTCTGGTACATCTCATTCAATTCAGGCATAAATGATTCCTTCATGGATTGCATCTGCAACAAAAATAAGTAGTGTATTGATCATTCCAAACTCCTCCAGGTCGTTTTCTTCTACAAATCAAATAACATATATCTTCCTATACTTTATTGAGAGAAATAACTACAGACATTCACAAGCAGACAACTGAAAGGAAGTTCCACTGACAGTATTTCTCCAAGGCTAATTATCATATGATCTATACATTTTTAGCTATAATCGTCTTCCATGAGCAAAGAAACATGAAATAAGGAACAGGAAGAAGAATGAATGAGAGGACAAAATGAATTCAGCATTTTGAGATTACCGGAAACAGATAGTCGCACGTTAGTACTCATGGTAAATAAATAAATAAAGCTCAACTCTTATATAGGACTAGACCGCATCGATGTCGTTTATACATAAGCCAAGTAAGAAGAATAAAAAAGATTAGCAAGTTGCATAAAGCTACTGTTTCCATCAGAATGCCAACCACCACCTGAATAACATTAAAAAAAGCAAGTAAAACTGGAAAAGGAAACTAACAGACACGGACAAAATTATATAATTTCTTTTCTACATTAAGACATCAATGGTTTTATCTTTCATTGCTCCTTGATAAAGGAAAAACAGAAATCTTAACACAATGCGGAAACATTCTTAAGTAAACACAATTCGGTAGTTAAATGACTACTCTTTCCATTGCACAAAACTACTCTTTTTTCCCTCTTCATAATGTCATGAGAAAAAGGGGAATGCTGATCAGAAAGCACTCTTTGGCAGCTTCTCATGCTTAACTTACAGATTAATAGCAGCATTATCGATACCAGATCCTCACAAAATATAAGCTTGGCTATACATTGCAGTTTTTCATAACAAGAATTGTTAGATGCATGTTAATGCAACTGGCCTGGAGTCACTACATAATTAGAAATTCACCTTTGGTGGAGGGATTCCTAGGTTTAGAAACCATAAGCACCTGTCCATGCTACACTATGTAAAGAATTGGCTAACCAAATTTCACTCAGGGGCTTTCAAGTTTCTCTGAGAAAAATTCCTGTCACCAAAATGTATGATGTTCTACAACTTCTAGCAATGGAATTGGCTCCTGCTCAGCAGTCATCATTGTCATACCGGTTACGGCACAAGGCTATACTACTATCCCAAAATTTTGGTTCATTATGCAACTTGCCCATTATCTGATACGTTGGACATAAGATTACGCTATCAACAGTTTGTTGCCGAATACCCATTTCTGTCTCGCAGCTATATTTGCTTTCAAGTCAATTGCCAAACCAAAATCTCATGTGAATGAATTCCTTTCCTTGGCTTGACCCTATCAAACTGTGAATGAATACTCTCATCTGTGCTTTTGTACTTTTGTAAGCTACTAAATCATATAACTAAAGTCCAGCAACAAAGATCAGTCACCAACAAACTAGTAAAACCCGTAGAAAAAATATGAGAAGTATCACACATAATACATGCATTCCATAAAATTCAATGAAAAAACAAACAGTGGCACAAAACCTTTTGGTAAGCCTCCTCTCGCCAGTCACCATAGGCCTTTAGCACCTGATCGCCCACGTACCTCTTCCGGCAACAGCTGATACGGACCAATAAATTTGAGATTAATAGAAAAAAATACAACCTACAAGCAATAAGATGCTAAAAAATCCTCAGGTTCCAGATACATAAATTTTTGTTACCAGCATAACGGGAAATCATCCTGCAATTGGTTTCCTGCCAAACCTTACCTCTACACTTACGAAAGAATTACATCCAAATAACAATAACAAGAGCCGCCCCCTACATACCTGCTAAATCCCACATCGAGACATACTAAACCTAACCTAAACTATCCAACCAAAAAGAATTTACAGCGAAAGATTCCTCAGAATTCACGTCGGGCCTCGACCAAATAACAGGACCATATTGCAAAACCATTACTTCCTTTAACATACTAAACCCTGGGAAATCGCTCCTAAGCAAAGATCCCTCATGAACTCCACACTTCTCCCAGATCTAAGCTACCGGACCCCATACCGCCAATCAATAGATAAATATACAAACCCATGTGTCGTGCTATAATTGCAAAAAAACCGCAGGTGCAGTCGTAGAGCAAAAAGCTAAGATCAAACCTCAATCAATCAGGAAAAAAAACCTCCTATACCTCCACAGATCTGGAGGAAGAAAGATCGGATTGAAATAGCAAAAACGATCGAGATCAATACCGAAGATTGGAACGCCCGTAACGCGCCATCGGGCGCTTGGCAACCCCCATCGAGCGCTTGTTTATCGCGGTCCCTTATCTTCTTCAACTGAGGAGGCCGTTGATTCATAAAGCTAAGCGAAAATAAAGAGGAGAAAGAAGGAGAAGCAGCTGAAGAAGACGCCGTCTTTGAGTTGGCCTCTTTGTCTCTTCGTTTTTGTCGCGTCGCCTTCTTGTCCGAAAACGGGTCGGGCCGGGTCACGGGCTTGGAGGAAAAAAAAGGGCTCAAATGGATCTTCTTTTCCCCAAGAAGGTCCCAAAATGTCCAATTTAATTTCAAATAATACCCTAAACTCATCGGTAGCATAAATCTTCGTAAGCATGCTCGTTCTAACGAATGAAGTATGTTTTTTTTTTTTTTTACTTTTTCCTTTCTTTGCGAGCCTTCTCTTCGTCAGCTTTCTAGACTAGGAATAGGAGCTCGAACACCCAACCCACCTAAATCGC
This sequence comes from Eucalyptus marginata, assembly GCA_014182565.1. Lineage (NCBI taxonomy): Eukaryota > Viridiplantae > Streptophyta > Magnoliopsida > Myrtales > Myrtaceae > Eucalyptus > Eucalyptus marginata. The sequence goes on along the minus strand of CM024594.1, from coordinate 346,540 downwards.
ACCCGCAAGTTGCCTAATCCAGTACATAAAAAAGGGTGAGCATTGGAACCGGACTAAACCAGCCGGCTCAGGAATTTGGAATCAATGATTTGGACCAAACCACCCGAACCGAACCGATACTTTTTTTCTTATTAGCAGGTCAATAATATTTAATCATATTTTATCACACCTTTAGCATCTTTCCATCGGGTTTTTAATTTATTAAAGATCCAAAACACTGAAAAAAAAATGAGAGTATAGACTATGCAACAATACTTGCAGTCTTGAAAGGAATAGGGAAGAAAAAAGATATCACCACCGATTTCTAAATCCATTTGGGAACCGGATTGGATTGGTTAGTCCGATTCCAAAACCAGGTGAGCAACTTCTAAATTCCACAAATTGAAAATCGACCCATCTTAAAACTAATCTTGCTGAGTTGCACTTGTCCACACAAAGCAAACATGAACACTGCTATTAGGATCTCCCAGTACTCACAGAAATCAGGTGCCTTGCGCAGCTCTCTCCTGTTTATTTTGTTATTCATTTTTTTTCCGAAATTTTACTTTCTACATGATTTCTTGAATTTTATTTAGGGGGATTACATGAAAAATATACGTTCTTATCCATTTCATAATCCATTTATTCATGCACCCAGAATTTATGTGATGCAAGTTGAGCAGCAAATCCACCATCTGCCCCATGTTCGACTAAAAATATTTTGAAAGTAACATAAACTACGTTTAAAGTGTGAGAGGATTATTATAATCATTAATATTGAAGTGTGAGGAGCGGCAAACATTAATCAATTTGTACGCTCTCTTCTTTTGTTCTATATCAATTTCAACATGGTATCAAAGCCATAATAAAAATAAAAATAAAATCTAGTCATTACAAGTTCAAATCTGACATTGGCGAATGTCATCCAACCCAATCTGGAGTCGCCCAGCCTTGTTGAGTCCAAATCCGACACTAGGGAGCATCGTCAGCTTAGATCCAACGCTGCCTAATCCCCATCTAGCTCAAATTTGGTGTCATCCGGCATCGCATGTTCTCGTTCATCCCAGACCTAACATCAACCAGTCAAGATCTGATGCCGGTTGAGCTCACGTCCCTCCCTTCATGTTGATCTGAACTCTGTGGTTGCTGATCAGAGCTCCTAGGTCCTCTAAGGTTTGTTTGTGTATTTGCTTTTTTTTTTTTTTTTGGACCGGAGGAACCACCTCACAATGAGCGCCGGCGAAACCCCTGCGGAAGACTATGTTCAAAAAAAAATAGGAATTTTTTTCATTGCTCATGTAACCCGCTTCTCTCTTCACTCTTAGAAAATAAGAAGTCTTGATACATCTTTTTTTAGATAAAAATAAAACAATCACTCAAATGATTTTTCCATCGGATCTTCTTAATTATTTCAACACGTGCAAAGCGAATGCTTGAGATGTGTTGAATTTCGCCACATAAATCCTAGCTTCGCCTTGGGTAATCTCAACTTGTTCTATGTGCCAAGCTCGCTTTAAAGTATTTTGAAAAGCTTGAAAGTTGATAGAGGGATTTGAAATTGTACCGACTAATATCTTTTTGCACTCCTCGATTTGTTCCAGCGGAGGCGATTCATCCCAAACATCAATGTCTTGCTCGGTCCAAAGACGACCCATTCTATTGCAGAGGGCAGCAAGGCGCAATTCCTCTTCCTGATCGTGGGTTTCTATGAGAAGCTCCCCAAGGCAAGTCCCAGATGGTCCAAGGCAGAGGGGAAGGGGACATGCAAGGGTTGTATCAGAATAATTGAACTACAACAGCGGGAGGGCTAATCGAGGTAGATAGAATAGACTTGTGGAATGGAACAGGGGATGGTCGACCAAGTTGGTGGACGGAGCTGTAAGAGGGTCTACGACTGTGGAGGTGGTTAATTCCGGTGGTTCTTCCATCGTTGGGGCATTTAAGCCTGAAATTTAGAGTCGTACAGTACAGCACGTGAGTGGGGACAAGAATTGCGAAGGAGATGGTGATGAAAAAGGACAGAGGGGTCCAGCGAAATGCAGGGCCGAATCCGACGACTGCAGAGGAAATGGAAGCAGAAGGTCTCAGGTGGGGTTTTAGGCTGTGAGATTACCAGTGTAGTGGAAAGGTGGATTGTGAGCTGTGTGATTACCAGTAGGGTTTGAGGTGGAAACTACCATTAATGGTAGACTAGAGCTTTGCATGTCGAGAGATCTTGCGAGACCTTTCCCAGGAGTTAAAGAACATCTTTTGAAGTTAATGTCTCTAAAAGTTCTCTTAATCTGAGTAGCTATGTAGGGTAATACAGCAACAGCTTAAGATAAAACAGGGGAACGGGCAGAAAGACTCGATGACCAAAAGACCCATAAAATATTCTATAAGTCTCATAAACTGATTAAATTCAAACTTTTGGCCAGTACAGAGAATTTTCCTCTAGACATTTACGTGACATTATTAGCTAGAAAAGTCCTACCTTCGCTGGGTTCTCTTTTTGGGGCTGGCTTGGCTCGCATGCTTGAGATGTAGCTGATGGTTAATGTTCTTTACGTAGTTTTTTTTTTTTGGTAAAGAATGTTCTTTACATAGTTGTCATATCCCAATATGAAAAAATTATCAAATACCAATTATAATAGAAATTCTTCAGTCCAATCTTGTCATACCGGATTAGATCAGCCGATTTTGGACGGTTCTTAGGGGCACTAGTCCGATTCCTGGTTTTATGAGGGAAGTGCCACACTTTGGACGTTGGACCGATTATTTTAAATTATTTTTAAATAATCTGTAAAAATTCCATCAAAAAGTAGTCAGAAAGTGCTAGAAAAGCTTTTAGCTGAGAGAGATCTCTCTCTTCTCGCCTCCATTTGCTTCATCTCGTGAATGGACTGAAGGTCAAGGTACGGCCCGATCCTTTGCGGTTAGCTGCATAATCTGCTCTCCTGATGATTGCTGAGTGCGGAGTGAATATCATCTTTGATCTGTGCTCGTAGTTTTGAGCTTCGAGTTTTCGAACCGGTCAATTTGGGGCGAGAAGTCGGTCTAGGTCTGCTGTGGAGTTTTCTTTCCATTTTCTTGAACCAGCCAAATTCAGCTTTCATTCGAGTTTTTTATTCCTATTTTCTCTTGAATATATACAGATCCCGCTGTATCCCTTCCTTCCAAGGGTTTTTAGGTTGTGGCTGTGTTGTTTTTGGGGAAAGTTCGTAGCTATTTTTTTTTTTTTTTTGACAAGTTCGTAGCTATTTACTTAAGAAGTAATTGTTCACTAAAATTCCTAATCGATCTCCCATTGCAGTCACTCACGCAGGCACACAGCAACTCAAATCTCACGCTCGCTCTTCATATGCGACTAATTCCACTAGACCACCCGATTCCAAAACCAGGTGGTCTGGTTCCTGGTTCTGGGGCGGAAATTGGACCACTCAAGAATTCCCACCCTCAAACCGATTATTCCTTCTTCTTTTTTCCTTGCAAAAGTATTTTTTGTGATAGCCTTCTATTCTGAATTTTGAAATTGAATAGAATTTCTATAATGACAATAAAAGTACAATATTCATATGCTTGAAAAGATTATAGGTATTCGCGTTAAATAAAAGTCAAATTTAAAACCCTACAAAAGGGGGGAAAAGAGAGAGAGAGAAGCAGAAGTCAGATTTCTAATCACACAGTTATTGAATAAACATTGAACTGCCTAACTTTGAAAACATAAACAATAATATCTAGAATGATATATTCTTATGGTGGCGGAAAATTCAAAAAGGACTTCTTGGTTAATTTAAAGCTTTAAAGCGTCCTTGATACTTCTTCCCCTGGAGAAAGACAAATAAGAAAAAGAATGAAAGAATAAGAATCCTGCGTGCTTGTGCAACAAGAAGATCTAGATCTGGGTTTGGACATGACAACTCCAAAACTTCTTTCTGCCATAATACCCACTGAAACTGTTGTTCAATCTCGTTGGACTTTCAAGCTTCGAGTCATGTCGATCCTTACACTGGAATGGAGTGCCGGACACCTGGAGTGTCGTGGAGGAACACTTAAGTGCCAAAACTTAGGAAAATAATAAATTTTAAGTGTCAAAATCGAAGCAAAATATATCATTTAAGTGTCAATCCGGCAAAAATCCGGCCAAAATGTTGACATGGCGATTTTCCGGCAAAGTAAATGCAAAATGGTGTCGTTTTGCATGCCGACATGTTTGCTAGACAAACGCAAAAACGATGTCGTTTTTGTGGTGACGTGATAAAAAATTAATATAAATTTAAAACTAAATTTATTTAAAACATTTAAAAATATAAATACAAATATTAAAAAAATTAAAATTAAAATTTTTTTTAAAAAATAATAATAATAAAAGGGAAGGGAGGCGGTTGAGGGCCGAGCCCCGCCGCCGGCGCTGTCCTCTCGCCGTCGCCGGAACCCGGCGACCTCGGCCGACCCTCCCCCTTCGTCATCGGCCCTTCCCGGCCGTGGCGGGAGGCGGTGGCAACGAGGACTCGTGCCTCAGCCACCCCTCATTTTTTTTAATTTTTTTTTTTTAATATTTGCATTTTATTTTAAAATATTTTAAATAAATTTAATTTAATTAATTTTATATTAATTTTTTACCATGTCAGCACAAAAACGACATCATTTTTATATTGTTTAGCCACGTTAGTGTGCAAAACGACGCCATTTTGCACTTACTTCACCGGAAAATCGTCATGTCGAGCATTTTGGTCGGATTTTACGGATTGGCATTTAAGTGATCTATTTTTTCCATTTTGGCACTACGCCAAGTTTTAAGACTTGGGGTGTGCTTCGCCCACTGGAATACATTTGCTAGGAACTCCCTACATGAACCGAAAGAGTTCATGCAATCGGATTTACCAAGCACCCGATTAACATTGGAAATAACAAAGTAGATGCAATTGGAATCTCATATCTCAAATTATCACTTGAAAACATCCATCCTCCATCAGAAATGAATTGTTTAAACGATAACAAAGACATGTGAAAGTTGTAGCTGAAGTTACCGGGCACTAAACCAACCGTGAAGTCTCTCAGAACATTCGTAACCCAACGACATTCGATATTCTTATGTAGTCCTCGGGCTTTGCCTACCCCTTCTTTTCGGGGAAGTGTTAAAAAGTCCTAAACCTTTTTGTATTTGTGCCAATTGAATCATAAACCTTTTTTTGGTGCTAATTTAGTCCTAAACTTTTTTTTACTTTGTGCCGATTCGGTCCTTTCCGGCCAATTTTGGCCGAATTTTACTAACCGGACGCCGGCCGGTTGACGTGGCCCGATCGTGTTGACGTGGATGGACAACTTTTAATAATATTTTAATATTTTTGAATTTTTGAATTTTTTTTTTTTTTTATTTTTATTTTTTTTTTTTTTTTTTCCTCTAGCTGGTCGCTAGACCTCGGCGACTAGCCGAGGGGACGGGCGGCAAGGTCGACCTCGCCGGACCTTGCCGGCCATTGGCGAGCCTCATCGGCCACCTCACCAATGACCACGACGGCAGCCTTGTGCTGGGCGGCGAGGCTCAACCTCGCTAGTGCCGCCCAAGCCGTGATTCGACGAGGTCGAGCCTCGCCGACCATGGGCAAGGCTCGACCCTCGCCCGCTCGGCACGAGGCCAGCTCAAGGTCACCTAGGCCTCGAGGGCGGCTACCTGCCAAATCCGGCGAGGGCTGAGCCTCGCCAGCCATGGGCAAGGCTTGACCCTCGCCAGCCTAGCGCGAGGCCAACTCAAGGCCGCCCAGGCCTCGAGGGTGGCCTCCCGTCAGGCTGGGGAGGGCGAGCCTCGCCACCCAGCACACTGGTGAGGTGGTCGACGAGGCTCGGCCAGAGGAAAGAGGAGAGAAGAAAAAAAAGAATAAGAATAAGAATAAGAATAAGAAAATTCAAAAAAATTAAAATATTATTAAAAGTTATCCACGTCAGCGCCAATCGGGCCATGTCAGCCGGCCGGCACCCAGTCAACAAAATCCAACCAAAATTGACCGGAAATGACTGAATCGGCATAAAATAAAAAGGTTTAAGACTAAATTGGCACCAAAAAAAGATTTAGAACTAAATTGATACAAATACAAAATGTTTATGACTTTTTAACACTTCTCCCCCTTCTTTTCTATTCAAGTAGAGAAATTCACCACGATAAACTCATGACTAATAGCTCAAAAACATTCTTAGAATTTTGCTGCACTGCACTTATCTTTGCATGGTTTAAGACTCTCTCCCAAAGCCTAGTTTGGGAGATTTACTGAGGTGGTGCTCTAGTTTGGATTGTTTAAATATAGTGAAGATCATTTTATGTTTTAGAGTGTTTTTGGAGTTGGTAAGATATTTCTTATAATTTTTACGGATGATATTCTTATAATTGGAGATTATTCTACATGGATTGATGAAGCTGAAATCGTATTTACAACAGCAATTTCAAACAAAGGATATGGGACTACTTAAATATTTTTTGGGTCTCGAAGTGGCACTAGCGAAAAAAAGTATCCATTTCTCAAAACACAAGTATGTCTTGAATTTGCTTAAAGAGACAAGTATGCTAGGAGTTAAACTACTAGATAAACCAATGGAAGCTGGCTCGAAATCGATGGCAGAGGATGTTGAGTTGTTAGATGATCTAGAAAGGTATTGAAGACTTGTTGGAAAATTAAATTATCTGACTGACACTTGACTTGATATTTCCTTTCCTATGAGTGTTGTGTGTTAGTTTATTTTTCCCCCCGTACCTCTCATTGGGATGCTGTAGTCAAAATTTTGAGATAATTGAAGAAAGCTTCAAGTCGTGGTCTATTCTATAGTGATCACGGTCACAAAAAGGTGGAAGCATCTTCAAATGTTGATTGGGTTGGGTCTCCAACAAATAGGAGGTCTATATTGGTTTATTGCACCTTTGTAGGAGGAAACCTAGTCTCTTGGAAAAGTATGAAGCAAAAAGTTGTGGCTATATCTAGTGCAGAATTAGAATATAGAGATATGGCTAAAGCTACTTGTGAGTTCGTCCGAATGCATGAGTTAGTAGTGGAACTTGGATTCAAAGATCTTACACTAATGGAATTGTGGTGTGATAATCAGGCAGTAATCCATATTGCTTCAAATCCTATATTCCATGAGCGTACCAAGCATATTAAAGTTGATTGTCACTTTGTCTGTGAGAAGCTTTAGGCTAGAGTTATTTCCTACTAGTCATGTTAGGTTAGGATTGATAAATAGATAGACAATATTTTCACCAAGTCTTAGGGAGTTGTAGGGTTGAGTGTATTTGTAACAAGTTAGGCATACTTAAAATCTATGCTCCAATATGAGGGGGAGTGTTAAAGTGTGAGATGATTATATTCTCGGGAACAGATTTAGAATAAAAATTCATTTGGTAACGTAATTTCATTTTTTCTATTTTGGGAATGAATTTTTATTCCAGAAATAAGTTTAGAATAAAAATGTCCACAGCCCACCCATCAGCGATTGCCCGCCTCCAACCACCACTGCTCACCCGTTGTCTGCCGTCTCCTCCCACCACCATTGAGAAATTTTGTGGTTATCAAACGCGTATTTTTGCATAGAGACTTATCAAGAGAATACAAGGCCCTATTTGGTAATGTTTCTACTCCTCTATTTTTCTATTATTTTGTTCTCCAGAATTTAAAAAAAAAATCCTTTTATTAACGTCAACTAATTTTTCTATTCTCCAAAACAAATCAATAGCCAAGAAATAGACTTGGAACAAAAACAAGAAATAAAATAAACTTATTTCTTTGTAGAGAAATAAGATTATTTAAAAAAAAAAAAAAAAAAGCTCAACTTAACCGAATACTCATCTTCACACAATCAACACAAGGTCCGATTTTATGGCTTGACCCAAGTCCCCATTTTTCATAATAAAAAATAATTAAAAATTAAAAAATTAAAAAATTAAAAAATTAAAAATTAAAAAATTCAAGAATTTATGAAAAAAATTAGAATTTAGATTATGAGTAGTTTTATGAGATTTTAGTGTTAATTTCGGTTTAGAATTAGTTGAGCATAAAAAAAAAAAGTGAAATTCTTTTGATGAAAATTAGATTCAAAATTGAATAAGCTTTGAGGGCTTTACAATATGGATTTTTAGCTATAAGAAGAAAAACAAATGTTGCTTGGAGTCACCACCATATTGTGAGTTATAAACTAATGGGACTCTTGCTGCCATTTTCATTTATGCATCTTTGACTAAGTATTTCGTTGGATTTTCTTAGGCTATCTTAGAATATTTTAATCAATTAAATCATTACAAAAGTCCAATTTTATCCAAACATGAAATGTTAAGTCTCCATTACTATTTTGATAATTAAATGAAAATAATTTTTTTTTAGAGTCATACCAAACGCATTACCTTTTTTTTTTTTTTGAAAATAAAAATTTTATGAAATTACCAAACATATTCTTCTACTCAAAAACTCATCTAGGAAATACAAATAGAAAAAGAAAATTCTAAATAAGAGCACAAAGTATCCTAATTTTTCAAATAAAAACTTAAAATGGATTGTGTTTCAAATAAATGCTGAAGTGATTATAACCGTTTCAAATAAGGGCCTAGCATCGTCGGGCGACAAAAAATTCCAACCGATCGGGTGATGTTCATCCAAACACGGTTTAAATTAAATTAAATTAGAATATAAATTATTAAAATTATTAAAAAAAAACAAAAGAAAAAAGAATACACGGTCGGGAGGCCATCGCCCCATCGCCGATGGGATGGCGAGCGAAGGCCGGTAGGGTCATCGGCTCCTAGGGAAAGGCCGGCGACCTTATCCGACCAAAGGCGAAGGTCAGTAGGCCCTCGCTAGAGGTGAGAGAGGATGACGACCCTCTCCCAGATCTGGGTGAGGGTCGCTAGTGGTGCTAGGCGAGGGGTTGTCAAGCTCGTGCGACAATAGGCGAGCCTCGCCAGATTTGGGGAGAGGGTCACCACCCTCTCCCACCTTTAGTGAGGGCCTAGAGCAGGCCCTCTCGCCTGTGTTTTCCTTCTTCCTTTTTTTTTAGTTTTTTTAGTTTCTTTGAAAAGGAAAAAACAAAACAAAAGAATGAAAAAAAAAAACTTTAAAAAGACGAAATTACCCTTCACATTTAGTAAATTCAGGCCTTTATTTGAAACCGATAAATGCACTTCAAGCCCTTACTTAAAATAAAGTCCACTTCAAACTCTTATTTGAGAAATTAATGGCATTTCGGACCTTTATTTAAAGCAATGCCCACTTCAAACCCTTACTTCAAGCCCTTATTTGGAAAACTATATCTGAATAGAAATTGTTCATGGTAACATAAATGTTATCAAACACCCTTGAAATAGCCAAAAATAGATTTCTGAAACAGAATGTTTATCATTCGACCCTAAGTCTTATTTAACTAATAATAAAAGTGTGAGGAGTGGCAAACATTAATCAGTTTGTATGCTCTCCTCTTTTGTCTTCTATCAATTTCTACACTAAGAGAGTAGAAAAACTTCAATATAGTAGATGACAACTACTAATAACAGCAGAGCCCAAGCTGCATTCCGGAGTTGGATGTTGGAACGCCTTTGATGAGTCTGCAGTTGCGAAGGAAGCTGCTGCTTATCCTGCTGTAGCTGCTGCTGCGGAAGCTGTTGTTTGAGTTGCTGCTGCATTTGACGTTGCTTATATTGTTGCTTAAGCTGCTGTGTTGGTAGCATCTGTTGTTCCTGTTGCTGTTTGAGATGCTGATATTGAAGCATACTGGAATCAGACTGATGTTTGTTGACATTTGATTGTAACATGTATACCCCACCCTGTTGCTGCATGCTTCCAAAGCCCAAGTCCATGTGCTTCTCGACTAGAATTAGTCATCCACTCTGTATCTTCATAACCAAGTACCCTCCTCCAGGTCTACTTTTCTCCCCATTAAATCAACACCACCATTTTCCAAGCAAAGCTATTTATACAAGAACCAACGAATTTACCCCCACCACCCCATCAGTACCTGATGGCCCACGTACCTCTTCCAGTAACAGTTTATACGGACCAATAAATTTGAGATTAATAGAAAATAATACAACCCACAGACGATAAGACGCTTAAAAATCCTCAGGTTCCGGATACGTAAGCTTTAGTTACCAGCATAATAGGAAATCATCCTGTAACTAATTTCCTGCCAAAAAGCCACGTGACCCTACCTATATACTTAAAAGAAAGAATTACATACAAATTACGTTGGGACCTAAGCACTGTAACAAGAGTTACCCACATTGAGACTTACTAAAACCAGACAATGCGACGAGAAAAAGATTTAGGCCATGTTTGGTTCAGTTTTGGGAATGGGCTTTGGGACTCTAAAGTCCCTTGGCCAAATGCAAACGCGTTTTGTTCGATTTTTTGGGCGACTTAGGAAAGATGTAATTGCATCTCCAAATGACTCTAAGAGCTTTTAGTCCAAAGCAGGGAGGTGCTTTGGGAACTTGCATTCTTGCATTCCGATTACTATTCATCTTCGAGGTTACTGTTCATATGCGAGGAAAACCACCGCACGGAGGCTGATGACCGCCGGCCAAGGGTCGCACATGCCGGTGACTGCCGCCTGAGGGTCGCCCGACCCCAGCAATCAAGCGACGCCTGGTCGCGCGACCCAAGCGACCAATGGCCTGAATCACGCAACCCAGGGGGCCATCGCCGGAGGTTGGGCGATCTCAGGCGGCCATCGCCAGAGGTCAGCCGATCTCAGGCGGCCGTCTGAGGGCCTGATCTGACCATCCGACTGCCAGATCCGGCGATCTGGTAGCCGGACTTCAAAAAAAAAATACAAATATTTTTTTTGTTTTTTTAATTTAATAAATTCATTTACAAATGTAAATTTTACCAAACGGTATTTTGGCTAAAGTTGTATCTCAATGCAAATTTTACCAAATGATATTTGTATTTCGAGAAATCTAAGTATTTGTATTTTTGCAAATGCATTCCCCAAAAGCTGAACCAAACGGGTCTTACAACGAAAGATTCCACAGAATTCATGTTGCGCCTCCACCAAATAACATGACCATATTTGCAAAACCCATTACTTCCTTTAGCATATACTATACCCTTGGAAATCACTCCTAACCAACGATCCCTCATAAACTCCACACTTCTCCCCGCGAAACGGAAGAACGTCAAGAAACCCAATCGAAGAAAGAAGGAGGGTACTCACATCTTGTCGACAATCCTCTCCCGCAATTCGGGCGGCAACTGAGCCCTCCAGTCGCCCCCTCAAGCGCCGCTTCAGCGCCCCCATCCCCCACACCACCCGGCGGCATCAGCGGCCTCCAGTTAGCGTCGTCCATCGCTGTCACGACCACCACCCGCAAGGGACTTATACAAGCAAGAAACGAGCAATCAGCACATGCACATGCACACGCAGACTCGAATCGCACAACCAACACGATCCACCCCGATTCAGGAACCCAAGAACCCACAAATCCTCCTCCTGTCCCACGCTCTCGCGAAAGATCTAGAAAACCCAAAACAAGAGTCGACGAGTAGCGGAAGAAGAGTGGCGACGTCGTCGGAGGAGGCCTTGATTTTATCGTTGAGATTTGATTTCATTCTTGATTACGTCGGGATATTCGGAGATACAATAGAAATTATAATCGGATTTATTCTTTCTTTTACTTCCTTTTTCGTACCATATAATTGTATGAAGATATCCAAAAGAATCGGAAACAGATCAAAATTGAACTAGAAATTGAAATCGATGGATACTAGTCCGATTCTCGGTTTTAATGTGGAATTGACCACTCATCTAGATTGGACTTGTAAAAGAAAATTTTACATCCAAACAAATTTTAAAAAAACGAAAATTTTAAAATCTCTTATTTGAAGTTCAACACTTATTAACTAAGTGTTCATTTTGTCTCGCTCTCACCTCGTCTCAGTCGTCTCTCTATCTCTTATAACCTCGACTCTCAAGCTCAGCGTCTATTGACTCACGGTTTCAACTCTCAACTTTTAATATGAGCATAATCTTTATACTAATCTTGAAAGTAAGAATAGGGAAATTTTGTGTTTTTTGTTTTACTTTGACTTGCTAGAAAATGTTGTAGTGAGTGCACGAAACTTGGTGCCACCGGTTCTATGGATCCACTTGGAAACCAAACCAGGATTTCAATTTTTTGAAACCAATCCTTAGTGGTCGATTCTTAATTTCAAGATAAGAACCGTTCACCAGAATTAGAATTATGCTCATCCCCTAATGTATACATATACCAAGTAAAATAAGTAATATAATTACATTTTTCCTACAAAATACGTCTTCGTCCTTCAAATATGACTTTTTTGGCTGGAATGTGATGGGGAGAGAGAGAGAGAGACGCAGGCTGAGATGATTGGGCAAGAGAACCCGACAGGGGGCTTTGCTCATTCTTTTCTTCTTCCTTATTTTCTTGGCCTGAAGAGGGTAGATTTGATATGGACCTTGTTTGGCACTGAGAGCCGACGAGGCCGTCGATATACACAAAGCGAAGCGACAATAAAGAAGATTCGCCGTCACTGAGGTGCCACTGCCACATTTGTCTTCATTTTTGTCCCATCGTACGTGGTCTTGCCTTGGAATTTCTCGTCGGAAAACGGGTCGGTCCAGATCACAACGTGGATCGGGTTCGAGCTCGGCCCGATTCTCATGACGTCAAAATTTCAGGCAACTTGGAGCATCGAATCTCAGACGAGTTCAGGCTTTTGAAAAAAAGAGCTCTGAGTAAACTTTGTGCTATGAATCATTCAATTTAATTTTGAATAAGACCTTAAACTCATCAATAGGATAGGTCTACGCCGGCGTATTTAATTATAGCGACTAAAATTAGGGTAATATTGTCCAAAATATTTCAATTGAAAAACATAATATGATGATGGCAATTGGGGAATTTGGGATTTGTCCCTCCAATACGATTATGCTGTAACAAGAGCTTTGACGGAAAAAGGCAAACCCCTTTGTTTTGTTTTCCCCTTGGCCTTTTTGGATCGGGAACAAGAACTTAGACACCTAGCCCGCCGAAGCCACGCCCATAAATTGGCAAATCTAGTACGCGAATCGCTCACCCGTGTTGTGCCAGTAAGTTCATGTAGGCCCACCCAAACGCGTCCGCCCGGTTCATCGCCGGCTTGGTGGAGCTCGACGCAACCATCACCAGCCTCACCGTCGGCCGGGCGCCGGCAGCCACATGTTCACTTGCAACCTCCTTGGCTCCTCTAAAACTATCACTAGGACGACGAGATTGATGGGAAGGTTAGTGCACCCACAGCGACACCGGTGTGCAGGTTCATTTTATCTAGCATCAGCAGTAGGATGTCGGTGGAGCTGGCCATGGTAGCCCGGCCTGGGCGGGAAGCGCACGCCCAAGGAAATTAAAGCTCATTAGGCTCGTTCGTTTCGAGAAAATAATTTCCAAGAAAACGTTTTCGGATTTTCCGGCGTTCATTTCACGGAAAATAAATTCTTTGGGGAAAACATTTTTCATGAAAAGAAAAAAAGTCTTCTAAATTATGGGAAAATGTTTTCCACTTTTCAAAAGTGGAAAACATTTTCTTCATTTGATCTCTCCTATCTTACACCTCTACAAATCCTTACTTCCTTCTTCCCCTTCTTCTTCTACTTTTCTTTTTTTAATTCAAATTATTTTTAATTTTCTTTTTCCTTTTAATTCAAATTATTTTTTTAATTTTCTTTTTCTTTTCTTTGTTTCCCAACTTCTTCTTTCTTGGCTAGTTGCCGACCACGGCGATGGTTGGCGATTGGCCATAGGCGAGTCTCGAGCTCTCTAGCGAGCACGAGGCTTGCCTACCTCTTGTGAGCTCAGGCTCGCCGCTCGTCGGCCACAAGCTCGCGCTCGCTAATTTGGGGAGCCTCGACCTCTTTGGACTCAAGTGTCGCCAAATTGGTGAGCCTTGTGCTCGTCGGTGAGCTCGAGGCTCGCCCGTGGCGATCGCAAGCCATTGCCGTGGCCGACCGGCCAAGAGAGAAGAAAATGGAAAACAAAGAAAAGAAAGGCAAAAAGAAAATAAAAATAAAAATTGAATAATCAATTTTAAAAATAAAATAATCAAAAATCGATTTTAAAATATGAAAAATCAATTTTTAAAAATAAAATAAATAAATGAAAAAGAGTATATTGAGGAAAATATTTTCCCTACCGAATAGTGAAAAATATTTTTATTTCATTTTCGATTTCATTCGAATATCGGAAAATAATTACATTTTCCTGGAAAATGACTTCTAAAATGACTTATTGGAAAATGACTTTCTGGAAAATATTTTAAACGTTATATTTTTAAGGAAACAAACGAAACCTTCATTTCTTTTTTTTTTTTTTTTTTTTTTTTTTGGTTCTCTTGAAAATATGTTTGGTTGGTAAAAACAAGAACTTCGGATAGGAATCAAAATTTAGACATGTTTGTTGTGTCTTTGCAATCCATCATTTTGTACTTCCTTTGAACTAATGATCCATCTTTTCATTTGGTGATTACAAAGTACCGTAGCCGGCTATCAAGAAAAATCGTCTTATCAAGTAGGAGATGCTGATGAAATTGGCAATACATCTCTACCATGAGTAATGCGACTTGCTTTATTTACCTTTGAAATAAAACTATTAAAATATCCATTTTCAAGAAGCATCTAAACCTCTCCTCTCTATACATGCAACAAAAATCTTGGATACAGTCAAAGAGCCTATGAATTACTTAAGTACTCAACAAGGACCCAAGCACGGACCTAGACTCCCAAAAAGCATACCCGAACACACGAGCATAAATAAAAGACCAGTGAGACCGAAGCTCGCGCGTACTGGTTAGCCGTGAGCTTTGACTTGATGCCCACCCATAAACTGAGCACAAGGGCTTGAGGGAAAGTCATACGTAGCTCAAATGTGGCCCTATAGTGGATGGCGAACAATGGACGGACTCTAGTGACAGTGGATCACTCTTTCAAACTCACTATCTCTCTAGCTCACCTTCTCAATGCTCACTCTCTCCATCTCTCTCTCTTGATTGCTCAACCTCTATTAGAGATATTTATCTTTCCTAATTGATTCTATTTAATTTTATTTGATATTGTAATATTTTATTACTTAAGATAGTTGTTTAGAACAGCCTATAAATAGGCTCTTGTATCATCAATATTAGACACATTGAAAGACATAGAAATTATCTTTTTCACTTTATTCTATTATAATTCTATCATGGTATGAGAGCCATGTTTTATTTGAGGAAGGGGTTACCAAGTAATAGTAATATTGTCATAGCTGCACTGGTACCATCACCAAACCGTCGTCCTTGATCGCTACTGAGAAAGTTTCGTCACTTGTTTCGAAAATCTAACACCATCATAATGTTCGTCTATCCCAAATGAGTCAGACCCTGAAAATTCCTCACGAAGTAACTCCGAGAGAAGTCACACTCACCATCACGCTTCGCCGCATTACTGGTCCACCGATGCCATCGGTTGTAAGTGAGACTTTTAAAGTCAATATGAAACCTTTTCAGCAAAAAACCACCACAAACAAGTTCTACATTCTCCGTAAGTCCAAAACAGCAACAAATGTTGTTGGAAAGCTGCCCACGTGCCCTCATGGGCCGCCCATACCTTTTGCGTGTGAGATCCACACGCCCCGGCCTCGCACGTGATTCGCTACATCTGTCAAGCAGTGACGTCATCCTCCATGTCATCTATACGTAAGCATCACGTCATTCTTCATTGCTGACCAACATCGACTTGACTGGTTCGGCTCGATTCCGACCGGTTCTCAGGGTTTTCTAACCGGTTCGGCCCAATTCCGACTAGTTCTCAGTGTTTTCTGATCAGTTCGGCCAAATTCCTATCGATTCTTATGGTTTTCTAACCGGTGCGGCTTGACTCCGATCGGTTCGCAATGTTTTCTGATCGGTTTAACTAGATTCCGACTGGTTCTTGAGGTTTTTTTTATTGGTTTGGCCCGATTCTGATCGGTTCTTGGCATTTCCAAATCGGTTCTTGAGGTTTTTTGATGTTCTCAATCTATTTTCCTCATATTTTCTCCATATCAGCTTTGCAAGTATTGGTTTTCTTCAAATTAATTATAGAATCTACTAAATTTACTAGTATATTGCATATCGTAGAGAAATTAGAAGTCTTAATACCCATTAAGACCATCCTGAATGGATCAAACTATGTCTTATGGGTTCAAGAAATTTCAAGTTTTCTAAGGGAACGTAAGCTTTGGCGTTATGTTACCGGAAGTATTCATGTGCGTATTCATGCCATTGAAGAGGATGATGATACATTTGTCGAACATTTGGAGGAGTGGGAGAGCAAGAATCACCAAATGCTCACATCGTTTCGAAACACTTCGATTCCATCTATCAAATTTCAATTCGATTGCCAAAATACTGCAAAAGAAGCTTGGGATCTTTTTGCTAGTCGTTATTCCACATCAAACATTGCTCATCAATATCAACTATTGGGGATCTTACATCGCTTGCATCAGGAGACAAGTCAGTCTACTAATGAATTTCTTTCTTCCATGCATGCTCTATGGGATCAGCTAGCTTTATATGATCCAACATGAGATTCTACTATTGATGCTCGTAAGTTTGCTGAATATCATGATTGTATGCGAGTTCTACAATTTATGATGGTTCTTAATGATAAATATGAACCTATGCGAGCTTCACTTTTGCATTGGGATCCTTTTCCTCCTCTTGAGCCAATTGTCTCAGAATTGTTAACTAAAGAAACTCGACTTACAACTTTAAAGGCACAACATGCTACTCCACCAATCTCCATTCCCATTGATGTAGTGCTTCCCACTTCTAGCTCATCCTCTTGGCACAAGCCTTACTGTAAGCACTATTGTCGACTCAATTATTGTGCATTTAACTATTATCAGCTACAATCTAAGCAACCTATAGAAACAAACAACCGATCCCATTTTAGAGGTCCACCTGCATGCCGACCATCCATCATAGAAGATTATTCTAACAGTTTGTCTGTCACACTATCATTAGATTATCTTCGGTCCATAGTTCATTCCATTCTCCAAAAAACTGGTACTTCTAGCCATTCTACTCTATTAGTCACTCCAAGTACTCTTGATTCATGGTTCTTTGATTCTACGTGTTGTAATCACATGACCTCCAATTCCAATTAATTCAAGTCAAAATCATACACTTCACAAACACCTATTATTCACATAGCTAATAGCTCTCAGATGATAGTTGGTCATACAGGGAATGTTTCAACTCCCAAATTGTCCTTACCAAGTACATATATGTTTCACAAACTCTCATTAAACTTGATATTTGTGGGTCTGCTATGTGAGCTTGTTTTGACATTCATTTCTCATCAAATGGTTGCCGTGTGCAAGATCCATGGACGAGATAGACAATTGGGATAGGGTGTAAAGTGGGACAGTTGTTTGAGCTTGTTTTATTAAAGTTTCCCAACTCTTTCACTAGATGTGCTGCCATAATACCATCTAAAACTTGGCATTCTCGTTTGGGTCATCTTTCTTTTTCTCGATTAAGTCCTTTGCTTTGAAGTGGTCATTTACGCTCTATTGACAATAAAACTTTTGATTGTATACCTTGTCACTTAAGAAAACATCATGCTTTACCGTTCAATCTCAATGAATCGGTCTCTTATGCTCCCTTTGATCTAATTCATTAAGATATTTGGGGACCATCTCCTAGATCTCGTTATTTTGTGGTTTTTGTTGATGATTATTCATGTTATACATGGCTTTATCTTATGAAAAAAATCGATCTAAACTTACTCATATCTATAATAATTTAGTTGCCATGATGAAAAAACAATTTTCTTGAAATGTCAAGGTTTTTCATACCGATAGTGCCATGGAATATAGAACAGAGAGTTCCTTAAAATTCTTTCTCAAAACGGTACTATTATTCATCTTTTTTATCCAAGAACTTCCCAACAAAATGGTTGAGTAGAGCGTAAACACAGGCATATCTTAGATATTGTACACACTCTTTTAACCTTAGCATCTTGTCCAGAACAGTTTTGGAAGGGAGGCCTGTCATACAACTGTATACACTATCAATTGTGTTTTGTCACCTATTATAGGTAACATTTCTCCATACAAGCACTTGTATGATAGTGTTCCTAATTACAGTCTACTTCGGGTATTTGGTAGTGCATGTTTTGTGCATCTTCTTCCAAATGAACACACGGAGTTAGAATCTCGTGCTCGTCTTTGTTGCTTTCTCGGATATGGCATTGAACATAAATGGTATAGATGTTGGGACCCTATCCCAAATCAGCTTCATGTATCCCATCATGTTACCTTCTAGGAACATAAGATGTTCTCAGCCTTACGTTCTTTTGCATCTTCTCCCATTGTTCCAACTATTCGCTTCTTTACCAATCCTTCTATCGATCTATTTCCTAAAGATGACACTCTCGCATCTTCCTCTTTAGTATTGTCCTCACCTAATCTTGACGTAGGTATCTCTAAAAATCCCACTTCGGCAGTTCCTAATATGTTTATGCCATATGTGGATTCACAACAATTAGATGTTCCTTCCATTCGTCATTCCACCTGTAAAAGTCAACTTTCTATTCGGTTTTGTGATTCACTATTATTCTACAATTGCCTCTTCTCACGAGCCTCGCACATATAAAGAAGCTCGTACTAATCCTCTTTGGCAACAAGCAATGATGTGGGTTGAAAGTATTAGAAAAATCTCATACTTGGGATTTGGTTGATTTGCCTCCTGAAAAGTCGGCTATAGGTTGTAAATGAGTGTACAAAATCAAAACTAAGGCAGGTGGTATTGTGGAATGCTACAAAGTTAGACTAATAGTGAAAGGCTTTACTTAGGAGTATGGCATTGATTATGATGAGACGTTTGCTCCACTTGCACGTCTTACTTTTGTTTGTAGCCTCCTTGCTATCACCGCTATTAATAAATGGCCTCTATTCCAAATGGATGTCAAAAATGCATTTCTTAATAGAGATCTCACTAAAGAAGTGTCCATGGAGCCACCTCCTAGATACTCATACTCTTGGTAAAGTGTGTCATTTACATCAAGTATTATATGGACTAAAATAGGCTCCTCATGCATGGTATTCTGAGTTCAGTTCTATCATGGAATACCTTGGATTTGGATCCAGTCCCTATGATGATGCTCTATTCATTCAACGAACATCTCGTTGGAGTATTCTACTACTGTTATATGTAGATGACATGATTATTACTGGTGATGATCACGATGGCATTACAAAACTATAGCAGTATTTGAGTCAATAGTTTGAATTGAAAGATCTTGAAAGGCTCAGTTATTTTCTAGGATTGGAGGTTGCTTCAGATTCCTCTAGCTATTATCTTTCTCAAGCAAAATATTCCACTGATCTTATTTCTTGATCCGGACTCACTAATAGCAAGACTGCTAACACTCCCATTGAGAATAATGCCAAATTTGAGGAGAAAGATGGGACTCCTCTTTCAAACCCTACACTTATCGATAATTAGTTGGCAGTCTGGTATAACTCACTACTACCCACCCTGACATCGCTTATGTTATTCATATGGTGAGTCAATTAATGACGCACTACTGGACGACTCACTTTGCTCCCGTTCTTTGAATTATTCGCTACGTCAAGGATACCTTATTTTATGGTCTTCACTTTTCCGCTAACTCAACCTTAGAGTTAACATCTTATTTTAATGCTGATTGGGTTGGTAATCCTCTTGATCGTCATTCTACTACAAGCTATTGCTTCTTCTTAGTGAAGTCCCTTATTTCCTGGTGAAGTAAGAAACAATCTACTATCGCTCGATCGAGTACGGAAGCGGAATATCGTGCTCTTGCTGATACATCTTCAGACTAATTATGGTTACAGTCGTTATTAGAAGACATGGGAGTTTGTCATAACGGTGGAACGGTCATTCATTGTGATAACCGAAGTGCCATCCAAATAGCTCATAATGATGTTTTCCATGAGCATACCAAATATATTGAAATAAATTACCATTTGATACGCTCTCACGTGCTTCACGGTACTATTTGTCTTGTTCCCACCTCATCAACTAATCAGACAGCTGATGTTTTTACTAAGGCACATCCACCTGGGTGCTTTAAAGATATTTTCTCTAAATTCCAGTTGACTTCTTCTACGTCACCTTGAGTTTGAGGGGGGATATTAGAGATATTTATCTTTCCTGATCGATTCTAATTTATTTTACTTGATATTGTAATATTTTATTACTTTAGATAGTTGTCTAGAACAACCATAAATAGGCTCTTGTATCATCAGTATTAGACACATAGAAATATATAGAAATTCTCTTTTCCACTTTATTATATTATAATTCTATCAATCCCAAGCCAAGAATAAGCTCCCAAATTAATTCCTCCTCTATCCTTTTAAGTGTGGGTGGTAGGCGCACATGGCCTCGCCACCGCTAGCTATCTTGCCGACGTGGCCCCAATCGTCGCCGATGTACAGCCTCTGTACCACCTCTCCCCCATTTTGCATATTGCAAGCAATGCATTACGGAGAAGGAGGAGGGAAGAGGTCCATGGATCGGGCCAAGGACAAAGGGGAAAATGGGCTAGGCCCAAACGGGAAAAAGGAAGAAGGAAAAAGAAAGACGGTCCAATCGGCCTACCCCCAGCTTTGTCTCGCTTTTTTTCAAAAATATTTTTTTAGAATAATTCTATTTTTATTTTAATACTAGAAATGCATATGTTGCTTATGTCTATATGCCATGCAATTGAATGAAAACATGATGCATTTTGATAAAAATTATTTACTTTACTTTATACTTTATTTTCTTTTAGAGATTAATTCCTAATTTTCCATGCGATTGAGTCATAAATAAAAAGGGAAAAATTTAAATGTTAACTATTAACTCTTTGTCCAAAATTTCTCATTAACAAATGAGAGATGGAAAACTCCCTAGCACAAGCTATTCGAGCACGAGCTTTTTTGTTGTGAGAGATGGAACATCCCTAAGCATAAGAAATTGACAAGCATAAAATCATTAAGGGTGATTTTGACAAAGAGTTAATGGAGAGCAAATTTAGGACTTAAGTAAAAGTTCGTGATATTTTAAAAGACAAAAAAAAATTAAAGTGAAATTTAAACTGGACCAAAAGTTGGATTTTTAGGCAAAAAATAGCTTATGGTAGAATTGGTATTGGAATTAAAGTTGAAGGTTGTTTACGATATAAACAAAGTTTATGGTAAAATGGGAACCGAATTTTGCATCTATGAAGTTCATAATATGTTCCACACAATCATCAATTCCCACCAACTGTTTGGGAACATTTATCAAAAATAGTCCTTTTAACTCACTCTTAACTTTCCGACAATTGTTTTAACTAATGTTCCTTCATGCCCGTCAAAGAACAATAAAAATTTCAATATGTGATGGATATATTTATATTCTTCATCAAGTAAGACTAGTTATTGTAGAATTGATATTGGAACTAAAATTGAAGATTTTTTAACAATGCAAAAAAAGTTTAGGGTAAAATGGGGACTAAACCTAAAGTCGGAGATTTTTTATGAGACAAACAAAAAAAGTTTAAGTTAGAATAGGGGCAAACTCTAAAGTTAGAGGTTTCTTATGAGCCAAAAGATATACTCGGGACAAGAGCCAAAGTTAAAGGTTTTTTAGGATACTAGGCCGTTCCTTTTTCAGCCAAGAAGAAGAGTGAGTCCTTTGGAAAACATATAGTAATTCACTTTCTTCGAGCCACCCTGTGAAAGACGAAGGTGCTTTCCAAACAATGATTTTTCGTGCCATGAGCTTTACATCCACTTAAATTGTTTATTGTAGGTTTGAGCTTAATCTATACGTGGAAATCACTCAAGCATCAATGATTATAACTCCGATAGATTATTTACTACTGACTCTCCTTAGGGAAAAGGTACCGACACTTGAAATTGGATCACGTAAATCTCTGGTGTTTTCATATTAATTTAAATTGCAAAATCGTATAAGTTTCTCATTAATTTTACAACAAAGGTCCCCAAGGAACCTTCATTTTCTCTACCATTTCTCATGCAAAAATCAAACAAGAGTTGGTCAATAAACAGCTCGCTTTCTTCCTCACATCCCACTCCACGACGTCAAGGACATTTCCAAAACTCTCTAGCAATACTTTCAAGGACAACCCCGTGGGTTTTCTCGGATGCTTCATTGCCCCGTGGTGGCCATCTAGCAAGACGTTGACTACATCATAGACTTGGATGTCTGGGGTTGACTGGCTCTCGACAACGGAGGGAAAATGACGCCATTGAACTTGGCTGTGTTTTAGAAAGAGAAGCGGAAGTTGGGGGTGGACCTAGCCAGCTTAAGAAGGAGGTTGGCGAGAGACCAAGGGGGGCTGCCAAATGGGAGCGCAAGGACAGCAACAAGACCGTTAGTAGATGTGTCAACAGGTTAGTTTTCCATGATACCTAATCCAAAACACTGTCGGAGTGTGCTTGACCCGAACTAACCCTAGACCCAAAAGACATACAACCCAAGCAATCAGGTTGGTCCAAGTCTTTTCTTTTTTTATTTTTTGTGCAAAGGTTAAGACGAACATTATCGTGACCTCTATTTTGCCGTCCGAGGGAAAAGGAAGAGGTTTAGGGGTATTTGCCTAAAGAGGCGAACCAACGGCCTTGGATTAGGCCCGGGCTCTCCCAAACCCATACCTCGCGCAACCTTAGATTTTGTATTTTAATTCTTAACAACCTATATATTTCTAGGAGTCGCCACTAGCCTATTGAGGTCGGCTAGAAACCAATCAAGACACGGGAGTGTTGTCTCGATTCCTACGCAACCAGAGATTTCGAGGAACGGTGACTTATTTACACAAATATTTCTATTAGCGCCCTTGCGGTACCACTAACTTGGAATGTTGTTTATTTAAATGGCCACAGAATCTTGATTACCAATTACAATACTCATGAAACCACTAAGCATCCATGCAAATGTTTTTGTAGGCCTTAATGTCTAGACTAATCTTAACCTAATTTAGAAGATAAATTTACACTCAAATTTATGAAAAGTGGTGCGGTAAGTAAACATCCAAGAAATTGAAATGACTTGAAAATAAATACGGAAAAGGAAAACCCGAAACAAGTTGGGCAAATAATATTACATGGCCTTGTTATCATGACCCGGGATAAGACCCCCATGAGGAAAATGAGAATTTAAATGCGCATGAAATTACTCTAAATGCATTAAACTACTCTAAAATATTTTAATCTACACAACATGGATTATTTACAAAAAGGATTATAAAATACCAATATAGCATTAAATTAGGAAAAATGACCTTATAAAATTAGGAAAATCTCCTAGATGTCATTTTTGCCTTAATTTGATAACATCCATCATTTTTATATATATTTTTTGAAATTTTAGGATTTTTTCAGTTTTTTTTTTTTTTTATTTGAAAATAATTCCCTAAACCAATCTATGCTTGATTTACACTAATATGGAAGAGCCCAGTACATGAATATCCCAAGAACTGAGCTCGAATCGACCGTGTTAAGATCGAAGCTTAGTTTGGGCATTTCGTCGAACACTTGGTGTGCATTAAACTAGCCTAAGTAACTTCCTTGAGCCATGTTCATGGCTTTCAATCTCGACCCATAAGCAATCTCATGTGGAACTAAAATATCAAGGTTATATTACCACATGCAAAGAACAAGATTAGATAGAAATCATAGCCTAAAACACATAAGAACTAAGTTGAAATCGGTCTTAAATATGCAGGTTTGGGTTGATTTTGCATATCTGGGTTTGAACCCAAGTCAAGCAAACAAGTTGCATGCTCATATTCAAGTCCCGACACCCCATCACATACGAGATCTAAAGGAAACATTACTTGATCCGAGTGAAAGTAGATAACGTGGACTTTTAAATGTAACAAACATCATAAAGAATGATCAATCGAGCACATCAAAACGACCTCTCCAAGAAGTGCACAAGCAAAGTCCACACTGACCAACCATGAATCAATGTTGATAGGCTTGGTTTTTTGCTCAAGTTTTAGATGGTCTCATGGTTCACATGGTGATTTACAGACCAATCCAAGCTAGCCTTAGTATCATTTGTACTCTCATAGGACATTCATCAAGCTCGTGGAGACAGAAAACGTGTGCAAAGGGGAGTAGCAAGTCAAACATATATGGCTCTCGAATAGGCTTCAAACACTCGGAAAAATTTCAGCCTCAGAAATCAATCTTCCAGATTGGTTTTCCTCTTGCTTTTTCACGTTTAAAACATATTCAAACTTGACCAAAAATACATCTAGGATTTTTACCTTGCTTCCTAGTTTCTTTTGCAGTGGCTTTTGGCTGAGGAAACCAAGAAATTATCTTCCGGGGGCACGTGGAAGTTGGCTCCTTTGAATTGGAAAATGAGATTTGCAGAGAAAAAACTGACAACAAAGGTTTTTGTTGGTCTTCAAAATTAGACTTTAAGACCTATTTTGTTGGCCAAGTTAATACTAAGCCAAACTATATGTATTCTAGTTTGGGCTGCAAATCATGGTTTTCCTCATTTGTCTTTCACTTTTCTCAAAAATACTCACTTTTCCTCACCCGTGACCAACCGGGCTTAACACTTAAAAGAGAAATTTTTGGACTTTCTTGACCCACAAGGAGGGAACTGTTTCGGGAGGCTTTAAGAAGCCTTCCCAATCTATATTTGGGACATGTGACTTATAGTTGGAAAGATCTTTGAGTGAAGTTTCACTCTCTAGTTAAAGGTTTTAACTAATTTTGGCCGCAAGTTTGTGAAAGTTTCACTTTTCTCTACAAGGTCGATTTGGAATTTCTGCGTTTTGCTTTCTGGAGTTGCTTCTAGGGGTGTCCTTGGGGAACGATTGTGAGTTCTTCCTTCTCCCCCTTATCTCCTGCCTTTCATGTCCTAAAAGAGCTTGCTTCAGTGATCTTATCCCATGAATTAAGGGATTTTTGGTCGGTCTTTTGTCCACCTACCAAGCCTACCAACAAAGCTACTTCAACAACTTTCTAACTTGGCCAAATTTTCAACTTTTGCAACTATTGAGTGTGCAGATTTTGCTGTGATTTTCATGTGCTTCTAGCTACTTATCCCTAGCCAATTTTTCAAGAAAGTCCCTTAAAGTTAACCATTTTCTTGCCTGAGAATGCCCAATTCAATGCAAATTTGGTGCTTTTGGCCCGACTTGATGGATTCGACCTGGCCAAGTTCAATTTCAACTTAATTGGAGGCCAAGATGATGATCTAAGGGCTCGGGTGAAATTTTGCAAAATTTGCGAATTGGTCCCTCAACTTTTGAAAATTGCATTTTGGCCCCAACTTGCCATTTTAATTACAATTTGATCTCTTGGGCTTGGCTAGTCACATTCAGATCATCAGCTCCAACCTTTTTTTCTTATTTTTAAATTTTTTTATCTTTTTTCATCTTTTTATTTTTATTTTTATTTTTGATATTTTTTTATATCAAGAAAATAAATGCATTTAAAAACTATACTAAATGCCTAGGTAATCTTTATGCAATAATTTGACAAGAAATATTTTTGAGCAAAAATAAGCTCCCATTTTTTCAAAAAAAAAAAGATTTTTGGGCAAAAATTTAAGTGTCAACAAACATGTTTTTCACAAATCTCTTACAAGTCTTAGCATTACACATTTTCAAATATCTTGAAGAAATAAATTCTCAATTAAGGCACAACTTAGTGTTATTGCTTATGGTTATTTCACTCTCTTTTTTTCTCATTTCTCAAACTTCTATTTGTTGTTGAGCCTACAAAATTATCAAAACGCCCAATCGGAAGTTCGAACATAGTTGCTACTTGATCATGTATTCCCTTGCCGTAAATATTTCATCATAGTTATTGTGACGTGAGTTTAGTCGTGCACCTAGACTGGCCTTGATAGTGAACTTCGTCAATCCCAATTTTGATCCTTGGCAGGGGTGCATCCTATATGCCTTGGTTCTAATCGTTATCTATCATACATTCATATTAATCCATTGACATCTCTTCCCATACACTCACACATTAGTCATAACCACTCCAAACAACTCTTGCCTGTCACACAACCACATCAGAGTCCTATCATATTATGGCTCTCTCCTATCATTTTCATCTACAAATTATGATCTTCAAGAGTTTGGCATTTTGGCAAGCTATATCCTAACTACGAGCAAAGTATGATATTTTTGGAATAAATCCCTTTATATGCTATATTCAATGACAAAAACCGAAGAGATAAAAGATCATGTTTTCCTCCAATTAGTGATGGAGAAATGAATGAAGCAAAAAGATATTAAAAGAGAAATGATTGGACTACGGTCTTTTAATCTATTGTAAGAATAACAGTCTTTTTATAACCATGAGAAACTAAATAACAAATTATTATATATTTCCGTTAGGTCCACTCCTTTAAGTATTTGTGACTTATTAGAAGCTGTTATTCTCATAGTAGTCCAAAGACTATTATGCTAGCAAAGCCTATATTAAAACCTATTCAAGGCCATACCAATATTAGAATGGAGAGTTCATATCATACCTAGAGCATCAAAAGCATTAACCATGAGTACATGAGTTTGATTTATTAAACATTACATCGGACTTAAATAGACCTTTAGCAAGTAGAGGGTCTTTCACGACCAATGGCAGTTTGAGACACATCACTCAGTAGATCGATTAGAATCTGCTGCAAATTGGCCCTAGTGCACGATGCGCTTCATCAAGTGGAGATGAGCTTCACAAGGACCTTGAAATCAGCCTCAGCAATCCCATCAGGACTTGCAGCCTTCACCAATCTCTCCCTCAACTCACCAGCCTTCTTCCTCATTTCCTGCCCATCCTCACCCCTAAACACCACCTCCAGTGCCTTCTCCATCCCACTCTTGGTTATGGTCCCACCTTTTACTTTCACTCCAATCCCCCACACTTCCTCTATCATCCTCCCATTCATCATGTTGTCTGCCCAGAATGGCTTGCATACCATCGGCACGCCGCCCACCACACTCTCAAACATCGAGTTGAACCCGCAGTGCGTCACATAGACCCCACACGCCGGGTGGCTCAGCACCTGAGCCTGTGGAGCCCATGGGACAAATTTCCCGTAGGCGCTCGTCCGCTCCTGGAGCCCCTCAGGCAAAAATGCCATCACGTGTTCCTTGATGGACCATAGAAATGGGGTCTTAGTAGATTCTAAGGCTTCCCCAATAGCCGATACCTCACTTGGCGATGGCATTGCCACCGTCCCGAAGCATATGTACGCCACAGACCGAGGGTCTCTGGCATCGAGCCACGTCAAGCAACCGGTAGTGTCAGAGGTGGAGCTTGACGGCAGCGGCAGCAGGGGGAATGACACCGCGAGGCACCCCACTTGGAGGAGCATCTTGAACTTGGATTTCAAGTCCGCTATTAGAGGTGTTGGGGTCACTTCCGCGTAAGAGTTCATGACGACAGCGGCGGCGCCACGTGGGAGCACACGCCCCACCTCGCGCAGCATGCACGCCATCCTTGATGTATCCTGATCATCGATTAGCTGCTTAGGTAGATCTGAAATGTGCATCATAGATAATCCCGGAATTACTCCGAGGCTCTTGTCGTCGTCATTGTCGTTGTTGTCAGTGGAGGTGCCACCGCCGGAGGATTCACGATGGAGCTCACTTATGACGTCAATGTACAAGTGCGCCGCTAAACAATACGGAGCGGGGACCCAGAGGGCTACCCAGGGAACCTGCTTTTTCTCTGCCATTTCACCTGCAAAAATCACGAGAGCGTCGGTCAGAAAACAACTCACCTTCTTCCTCACATCTTGCTCCGCTGCATCAACAGCCGCTCCAAAATTCTCAGGCGCCGCTTTCAGGAATAACTCCACGTGTTCTACCGAATGCTCCATCGGCCCGCAGTGGCCATCTGGCAAGCCGTCGCTGACTTCATAGACTCGGACGTTGCTAGGTAGCTTGGCTCTCAACGGCGGAGGGAAGATGAGGCTGTTAGACTTGGCTATGTTCAAGAAAGAGAAGCGGACATCCGGGGCGGCCGGGGCAAGCTTGAGGACTAGGTTGACAAGGGCCCAAGCGTGGCTGCTGAATGGGATGGGAATGACCACAACGTGTTTTCCCGACGACATGGTGGTCTGGATTTGTAATCTGGTAAGTTGCGTTGTAGTTCGAGGAAATGGGGAATTCGAAATGAGTCCTTTCAGACGCTTAGGGGTAGAGGAGTTTGCCTATATATGGAGGAGAGCAGAGCGCGTGAGAGAGGAGAAAATATTGGGTGAGTGAAATACTCCACGTAGGCCATGCAGAAAATCATTCACTGATGGACACGCATCGTTCGGTCTCTCTCTAGGAGAAAATATTAGCTACCCTAACAGTCTACTTTAAACGGGTAAAAAGGGGAGCGTACTCGACTAATGTTTTGGGTCGGGTCTAGTATAATAAAAACCCGTGATCCATTGACACCTCACTTTACAGGATGGAGAAATTTACTTTGGAAGAGCCTAGAAATCTGTACATTAAATTATTTACCTGAATTCTTCTCTTCAACAGAAACAATTATTAAAAACTCTGTTATAAAATTAACGCGGAAATATTGTTTCTTTCAATCTAAATCAATGCGATATCTAAAAAATTTGAACGAGGAACAATCCATTATAATTGCAGGATCGAGTTACTACAATCGCTCACACATTCACTTGAGTGCTTAAATCACATCTAGATTAGGCCTAAATTTAAAGTGTTTATAAATAAATTAACTCAATTCTATATAAAATTCCTGGTGCAAGATTCATCATG
The DNA here is from genome assembly GCA_014182565.1 of Eucalyptus marginata. Lineage (NCBI taxonomy): Eukaryota > Viridiplantae > Streptophyta > Magnoliopsida > Myrtales > Myrtaceae > Eucalyptus > Eucalyptus marginata. Next base: position 317,800 of record CM024594.1, on the reverse strand, counting down.
TTTAGAACTCCTTTGCATGCAATTAAGGAGAGCGCCATTGTATCGTCCTCTTTCTTTCTTTGCGTTCATCCTATATTGCGCGGCGCTTTTCACTACGCAACGCTTGGCTGAACAAACCTCTGTGTAGGAGAAAATATTGAGTGCCTCATATTTAGTCAGCACAATAAAAGAAGGGATCTGAAATAATGACACATGTCTAAAGTAGGCTCAAACGTCACTCCCCTACACGCTCTCTCCTCTCTCTCGCCCAAATGCTTTGAGCATCAAATGACTATTCAGCCATCTCTGCATACATTTACGGCCTCGCTGGTAAAGAGGAAGAAGGGAAAGCAGGAGGCGAGGCAGGAAGAGGAAGTAGGTTTGTCGTTTCGTATATTTCATGTGTTTATACTGGGATCTAGAGACGCGTTCGAATTATGACAAAAAAATTTGATTGTTAATTGACTAAAAGCAATTCTTGTGGTCCCTACTGCCCTTAACAACCGCCCCCATTATAAAAAAAAAAAATGAAAGAAAAGAACATAATAGCTATATTGCCACTATAATCATATTACCGTGACTTTATCTTCATTGGAATAAGAGATTATCGCAATGTTGAAATTAATTGAATTAAAGCCGAAAAAATTTAGTTAAATTAAAGTGGAAAAGTAAAATGAAAATTGTTCAAAACGAGTTAAGATAGACATCCTTCATGGAGAGTATCGCCTCTGAATTATCCATTGAAAGTGTTCTAGAGAACCACTTTTACATTTATCTATAGGATAGATCCACCGTATGCATGGACAGTGAAAAAGAAAAGGGTCACGATGGCCTTTAAGACAAAAAAAGAAGATTGGTAGGGCCGGTTGAGAAAAATAATTGCTGAATGCTTTCTAGTAATGTCAGGTGGTTGTCGTCTAAAAATCAATAGTGCTAATGTCATTTGAGCCAAAAATCGAAGAAAAGTAAGTAAGAATATGAGCGTCTGATAGTTATGTCTATCATTTTTTGTCATTTGCCGAAGTTGATAAGTTAATTATAAGCAAATTTGTTCATGTGCTTGCCAAAAAAAGAAAAGAAAAAAGAGAGCATAATTTCTTAGAGATATGATTTAAGCTTATAAAATGAAATATGTTTCATATATAGATCTAAAATAGCGTGTCATATGAGAAAATCAATTGTAATAGTAAGTGTAAGCTCTCACTAATCATAAATTATGTGTGCGATAATTGTGTGACAATTTTTTTTTTTTTGTATTATTCATACTATATCTTCTGTTAAGCATGTCTGGACCCAAGTTATTCATTACAATTTCTTGTGTTGCCTCTACTATGCTTCCGTACCCAACAATGAATGACAAATGATTTCTAGGTTCAGAACGAATTCCCTTCCAAGGTTACCTCCAGATGATTTTTCAGCCAAGCGACCGATGACCTCTTCTTTTTTTTTTTCCAATTAAAAATTTGAGCCATGGCATCAAAGATAGGTGGGTGGGAACAAGACACGTATGGGTAGGCACGATCACATGCATCGTACCAAATGCCACGGATGTCATAGTCGCGAATTTTTTCATATTTTAAATCAATTACTAAAAATCATCCAATTAATCTTAAATTTATTATATAAATATCAATTTAATTTTAAATTTAACAATTTCGTCGATTTAATTCTAAATCTTTATACGATAATCCAATGTAGTCATTTGAGTCTTGTGACCAATTTTTGACTGAAACCACTAGCTTAACAATATGCCATGTAAGACAACCCAAGACAACTAGACCGCCGCATTAATAATTCTCGACATAAATTAATTGTAAAGGCTACATTGATGTTTCGCGCAAAAAATTTAAGATTAAATTGATAAAATTATTATATTTTATTAAGATTGTTTCAGAAGTGACCCATGAGGCAATAATACGATATGACATTAAATGCCGAAATTATTGAAATCTTAGTGAGATTTGCTCTTCGGAGTCATCCAAAATATGTGGAATGCATTTGTGCGGATGAGGGGACACTCAGCGTCCATGAAAGCTCGGTCCGTGCCTAGTGGGGATGCAGTACAAAGACGAGTTGGAAAAGCAAAACAAGGACAAGTGGGGATGCACCTTGATTTGTCTACATCATGGCTTGACCATCTTTCCCCCGATTTGGATCGAGCCATGTGAACCTTCTGAAACCTATCTACACAGCGATTGTTTGGAGGGCTTGTGTACATTGCCTTGGTCTAGTGCCTCATACTTGAACTTCGCATTCATTTTGGACCTCGACTGCTATATTCTCATGCTTGAATGAAAATAACATAAAATCATAACATGATTTTTCCAGACACAATGAATTTGATCAATATTCCGCATTTGGTCAAGTTTCACATGTAAATCTGATTAAGGAATCCAAGATGGCCGGGAATATTGTGAAGAAAAATATCCGTTGATCGAAAACATATTAACGATTTACCATGAAAAGAATTGTTAAGGGACTGAGATAGCTGAACTTAGGGAATATGCGGAAGAGAACATATGGGTTAGTTGAAGCAATTGTTCTTCCAATTGAGCATCCTCATGGATAATATGAAATGGAAAGAATTTGCATAAGGGGATAAACAAGACCAAATATATTTTGAACGGAGAAAGTAAATCATCCTTCAAAAGAAGTGCTTCGAGAAAATTATAACTCACATTTGGCCGTGATAGCGCTTATCTACAGCTCTACTAACACTTTGCCAACATCATCAAAATCTCGAATTTCATCGATCGAGTACTAATCTCTACGCTATGTGCAATTTAGAATGATAAATAAAAAAGAAACCACACACCCACACACAATTTTGAGTAGTAAAATTTTCCTTTCGGTAATACATAAAATTTATTCAATTTCTCTCATTTAGCAATATGTAAAAATTTTCCATATTTCATGGCCCCCATCACGTGGGTTGGGTACCGTTCCGAATCAGGTTACCATCGTGACTATCCAACTTTGAGTTATGAGCATTGCAAAAATTATGCCATGTCTTCAAATTTGTAATAATAAAAAAAGGAGGTCGTTTATGGTATTTTGATTCGGAATGGTACCCAACCCACCTGATTCAGAAGTTTCACATATTTTACTATTCGGCATAGAAATAATGGAAGGTCTTCCTTAGATTTGTACACAATCACTTGGATGGACGGATAGTTTTTTTTTTTTAATTTATTTAATTTTTAATGGGTAGTCGAGTGTTCGTAAAATTCTAAACGCAAGTGAATGTGTCGAACAAGTAATATAATGATGAGAAAGAGTATCGTCCCACAGAGATCGATGATTAATAAACTAATTAAATACTAAAATAGATTAATTCTAAAATTTATCTAACAGATCAAAATATAATTTAGAATAAATTAAAAACTAAATTTGGAAACTAAATGCAATAAAGAGATCAGATAAATATGTTAGAGCATCCGATTCACCATAACCACTAGATATGAATTTCATATTATTGTGGGTATAAGAACGATATCAAACATGTGATAGCGAAATTTCCTAATCTATTTACTATCCTACCTCAAGGTATAGTAAACCCACTCGGTTTATTAATCAACTATTTCTCTATGTGAATTAAAATAAACATAAGTGCATTAAAAACTATGAATATTCCCGGTTTACAATAAGTTTTGATCACGTTATCACCGAAAGCCTACACAAATAACGCGGTATATCTCTATCCACGTTTAATTCATGGTTATGTATTATAATGAGCAATTGCATATTATCACTTCTCGCCTCAAACACACGCACATCGATCATTCAAGTTGTGGCTAGTCATTCAAAAGCATTATGCACAATAATATATAACTCACATGAATGAAATCAATTGCAAAACATAAAAATCATGAAATTCACATCATCATGGTTAGCTACATCGTAGCCCTAACAAAAGAAAATTAGAACATAGTAGAAGAAGAAATAAAAATATAAATCAAACCCAGCATCTTGAATCAAAGAATAAGAATTTTGTCACCAATTTTGTCTTTCTCTTCAAAATACTTGAAAAACTCTCATAACAATTAAAAAAAAATCTAACAAAAATCTCGCCGTTCTCCTATTTATAGGATATATCCAAGATATCTATCTCCCAACGCTTGCGAGATAACATTAGGGAACAAAATCAAGGATTCCCTAATTTGATATCCATCTTCCACTGCTTTTTGATTTGAATTCTGATTTTTGCCATTCTTTTCCTTATCTTTTCCATATCTCATTACTCGCATAAATAAGGAATATTCAAATAATCATAAGGAAATCCAAATATTTTCTCATAGATATAGCATTAATTGTTGCCTAAAATAGGTAAAATAACTCTATTTTTATAGAGTTATCAAACCCCCAAACTTAACATTTTGCTAGTCCTCGAACAAGATGAAGACATAACACAAACTCAAGCTAACAACCTCCTTCATGACATCTTTCCATAATTGCTCAAATTCACAATTCAAAGAAAAACACAAATTTCATCCAAACATTGAAATTGATTTATAAGTTAAAACCAATTCTAACCATGTGATCCAAGTGTGTGTGTGTGTGTGTGAGTCCTCATCTTTTTTAAAATTATATAAAATCCAGATAAATTCACATTGATATGCAACCTCTAAAAAATTCTCAATAATTATGACCAAATCTCATAGGTTTGTTTTTCATTCCTCTCTCTACTAATGTAAGCTAATTATCCAACCAAAAATCAGTAGGACTTTTCTTGGTTTGTAATGTAAGGCTGGGCTAATGGTGAGATAACGGTAATTTTAAGCTCAAATCACCCATCAACACGTTGATTTCCAGGATCTAATTAGAGCCAATGCCACTGTCCAATTTCACTCCTTCAAGATAATTTTTCTGTCACCATATATCACCATTCCTTCTTTCTTTTCTTTTCTTTTTTTTTCTCTCTCTTTTTTTTTTTTTTTTTTTGAATTGCTTTAAGGTGGAGTTTATCCCAAAGTCCCTCCTAATATAACATGAAAATTTCCAACCCATCGAGTATCCAAAAGGCTCACTCAATTGAAAGTTGGATAGGGAACCATAAAATCAAATTTTGTTTTTGATAATACACCCCAAATAACCATAGCAATCACTTTTTTTTTTCTTTTTCATACTCCATCCTTCCTCCCAAATTTCTATCAAGCTCAAATAATTTTTGTTTCATCCAAAAAAGAAAATCAACGTGTTCATAGAACATGGGACAATGATATAATTTGATAACGGCTAGGCTAAACATATATGGGTGTTAATGAAAAATTGGATAATAATTAAGGCTCAACGAGGTGACTAGGGATAAATAAAAGGGTTAGCTTGAAAGGCTTAATTGATCCAAAATTACCTAAATCATTTTCTCAGTTAGATTTAGGTTAGGATTTCGCCTCAAGAGAAAATCAAACAAATTCTAAAATTTCGGTGAAATCTAAGAAAATCACATACTTCACATGAATATTCTCTAGATTTACACACAATTCAAAAAGTAAGGACTTTTAGTGCTCAGTAAGTGGATCAACATAATCAGAATTAAAATTAACTCACACATCAATTGCAAGTTTAAATAAAATTTTTAAATTTTCCTAAGAATTGTAAAAATTCACAACCAAGAATGTAATCATGATAAAAAAATTTAGCCAAAATTTTGTCTCCCCCCTCTCAAACTTGAATGAAGCAAAGTGTCCTCAATGCGAAAAATAGAAATAGGAAGAAGAAAACTCCCAGGTTGTAAGATAAGCCCATAGATGACCTTGATGATTAAATTTTTGAAAGATGATCCCTAAAAAAAAATTAACCTGGATAAAAAAGAGAGAAGTTAATCTTCTTTTTTTTTTTTTTTTTGCAAAACATAAACTTAACAATAAATAAATATATAAATAAATAACATAATTAAAATGCTTGGGTTGCCTCCCAAGAAGCGCTTGTTTTATAGTTTTCAGCCAAACTATCTCAGATGTCACTATTCTGGAAGATGAAGTTCAATGGTGGTCTTCTGCTTGTTGTAACTACCTTCAAAGTAGAGCTTCAAACGTTGACTGTTCACTTTGAATATGCCCTCGGTGTCGTGCGCAACTTCAACGGTTCCATATGAGAATACCTATGTAAGCGTAAAATGACCAAACCATCGAGACCGCAACTTTCTGGAAAAATTTTAAGACGAGAGTTATAAAATAAGACTTTTTGATCAATTTTGAACTCTCTTCCGGATATGTGCTTGTCATGCCATATTTTTGTACGCTCCTTGTACAACTTAGAATTTTCATAGGCCTCATTGCAAAATTCCTCCAATTTATTCAATTGCAATAATCTTTCTTCACTTGCAGACTGCATGTCAAAATTCAGAAATTTCAATGCCCAATATGATTTATGCTCTAATTCCACTAGTAAGTGACAAGCCTTCCCAAACACTAGCCTAAAAAGAAGACATCTCAATTGGAATTCTGAACGCTGTCTTATAAGCCAAAAGTGCATCATCAAGTTTCATTGACCAATCTTTCCTAGAGGCATTCACTCTTTTTTCTAAAATTCTCTTGATTTCCCTATTTGAAATCTCTACTTGACCACTAGTCTAAGGATAATAAGGGCTTGCAACCTTATGCGTGACTCCGTACTTACTCAAAAGTGCTTCAATTTTTTTGTTGTAAAAATGTGTTCTCTTATCACTTATGATTGCCTTAGGAGTGCCGAATCGGGTAAAAATATTTTTCTTTGATCACAACCTTAGCATTATTTGTTGGCAATGCTACAGCTTCTACCCACTTAGACACATACTCTACAACCACTAAGATGTATAAATTTCCATAAGAATGTGTAAAGGGTTCCATGAAATCAATGCCACAGACATCAAATAATTCACACACAAACATGTTGTTTAAAGGCATCTCATTTTTTCTTGAAATATTTCCAGTTCTCGACACCTATCACATGAAGCTACATAGGAGCATGCATCTTTAAAAGTGTGGGCCGATGTCGCGACCATATTTTGGGGTGCACCACCTAAAATTAGGCTAATGGATTGCTAAGCCTAGACTTAGCTCTGCCTCCCAAGCCCATACCAACTCGCGATTTAAATTCAAATATCTAGCATGCAAAAAGGGAGTCGCCACTAATCGTTTATGTAGGTCGATTAGACACCTAAGTAAAATAATGGGAGAATCATCTTACTCCTATGAACCGAGAGATTTGTGAGTTCGGGGACTTGATTACGTTAGATTTCTCTAATGCCCTTTCGGTACCTTTTCTTTTATCTTTTGAAAAAATGTTTGGCAAGCAGCTTGAATTAATTTTACTTTCCTAACATGTGAGGTGATCATACGAAGTCTGAAACCACCAATTTAACACTCAAGAAAGCAAATAAAATAATGCAGGACTTACCTCAAAGCAACGAAAGCATCTGCGTTGTTAGATCAGAATTCATATCGACAATCTTAGATATGATTTCTAATTAACAAGCAACCACTCAATTTTTGCCTTCACTTTTTAATGAGAATATAGTCCATATGCGATGCAATGCTTCTAATCTAATATGAAATAATATGGCATGGCAAAATGTCCTAAACTATATGAATAATTAAAACAATGATTTTTTAATGAACATGCAATAATTAAATATGCAATCTAAATTAATCAAAATGACCTAATTCCAATGATGTGCAATTTCTAATTAAATGAACCTAATAATAAACCCTAAATGACGTGCATTTAGTGGGTCTAATTCTATATGACATGCACATGAATTTTCTATTCTAAAACATGCAATATATTCTAGAAATTGAAACTAATTTATTCTAAGATAAATTTTTTGAAATTCGAAATTAAGGAGAATGCAAAAACATAACTATCTAGATTAAGATTCTATCTAGCTTATATTAAGGATCAGGTCAGAGTAAATCCTAATTTAAACTAAGATATTATCTTAACCTAGCAAGCTATAACCTAAGATGCAAAAATCAATCTAAACTTAAAATAAAGCGTGCAATTTATTCTAATATGCCATGACGTGCAAATAATGCCTTAATTCCTAATTTTTCCTTTTTTTTTAATTCGAAATTAAAATTAAACATGCAATTCAGATAATAATAATAAAAAAAAACTAACATCCTAAATGAGTGCACTTTTTTCATGATTTAAAATAAAAACCCTGATCTAATCATGCAAGATAATAATAATAAATAAAACAACCTAATCCTAAATCAAACTTTTTTTGAATTTGTTCTTTTATAAAAATAAAATTGACTCAAACACCAAGGCATCAAATCAAACAAAGAAAATTGATATTCGAAAATGGCGAACCATATCCCGCGCATGAGATCGGGTTGTCCAATTTTAAAATAAAATCGTGAATCGAATCTCGGGCATGAGATGGATTGTCGATTTTGCAAAGGTGCGAGTCGAATTTCGGGCGCAAAAATCGGATTAACAAACCCTAATTTGAGGGGGCACTTTCATGTTTGGAATCTCAATCATACCTTTAAGACTAAATCTAAAAAAACATCAAATAAAATAAGATAAGCAAATAAAATAAATAAAATAAAGTAAAAAATTAAAGAAAACTACCTAAATTGATTTGCTTTTTTTTGCTTTTCTTTTGTCTTTTTCTCCACCCACACACAGTTTGCTCGTGTGGTGTGTTTCTACTGGGGGCGGATCGAGAGGACCACCGATCCAGCAAGAGGACGGCAAGGGCGGTCGTCGGCGCGAGAGGCGGAGGGCGGTGCGGGGGCGAGGGGACACCGCGAGCCACGGAGCGTCGGGTCGCCGGGAGCAGCAAAGGGCGAAACCCGAAGAGGCGTCGCGGGTCGAGGGCCGCTACGCGGTGATCGGAGAGGCGCGAGCAAGGGCACGGCGCGGCGAGCAGGGACTAAGCTCCGGCTTCTTTGGGCAAGAGGCTTCAAACACAGATTCGGGCGGAGGAGTACTTGACGTGTCGGATCAATGGGATCGGCCTGCGGCTAGCAGTGGCGACGCGCAGGCGTTGAAGGCGCGGGTCGTCACGGCGTGGGCTCGGGCGACGGCAGCCACCGAGCTCACGAGATCCGGGAGCGCGGAGCGGCAACGGCGTCGGCACAACTCCGGTTGTCGCGGGCGTGAGGGGAGTGAAATCGACAGCTGACAAGGGAGAGTAGATGCAAAACCAGCGAAGGATAAAAAAAACAACAGCAAAAGGTAGAAGGTGATGAAACATTAAATGTCCAATCACCTTTACCACTTTTGCTCTTCTTTTCCTCTTCTTCAAGAACGGTTCCCTCTCTCTTACTTCTCTCTTTTACTTTTCTCTTTTGTGTTCCTTTTTTTCCTCCCTCCTCCGAAAAAGCCAAGCAACCCCACCCTTTTATAAGTGAAAGACTTGTGATTTCAATTTTTTTCCGAATCCGAATCCACATCGGTAACACTTTTTTTTTTTACCAATTTTATCCCATATTGATAAGGATTCAAAATTTTGATAAAATGTTTTCTCTAAATCTAAATCTTGCCCAAATAAATCGCAATATTTCGCCATATCCACTAAAAAAAAACTCATCATATCTCGGAAAAATTTTGAATTTCAAATTTCTCACAAGATAATTTCTGATCATTTAAAAATAGGCTTGGCCAACTAATTTAAACCCGTCCGCCACCGATTCAATAAAAAGCAAAAAACGCAAATAAAAAAAATAAATGCAACCTAAATCTATATGCTGTGAAATTAATAAAATTAACCTCCTAATTTTCTATGCAATAAATAAATAAATTAAATTGTCAAAATTTAGGTGTCAATAGCTGCCCCTCTTTGAAGGTGAGCTCATAGAGGGTTCTTTCAAAGACAAAGTGAAACCCGAATTTTGACCATACACATCTGCGAATGATTTGATTTTTTTTTTTTTTTTGGAAATTGAATCCCATTTTAAAATGCAATTTATATGATGCATGGAAATGCTAATGCAAATGCATGATGTGAAAGGAAAGAACGTACCTACAATTACTTACCAGTCAGTGCGGTAAAGCATCTTGAGGTACATGATAAATCCCTATTCACTCCACAAGTACCCAACTCTCACTCAGGCTCTTTGAAGAGTCAAACAAGTAATAGATTGAAACATTGAGATCGAGAAGAACATTCACATCCAAAGTGAAGTATTCAACGACAAGAATTAAGACATCTAGATCCAGACTAAGATGTCAAAAGAACCTACCCGAAATATCTTACCTTCAAAGAGGGTAAAATGACAAGATAGCTTAGTGTTACAAGTCCAGGACCCGTACCATTCTACGGTCGCCCAGGTGTAACATGGCTTTGTAAAAGCGCTTTCCTAGGACTCGTACCATTCTACGGTCGCCCGGTATGACAAGTGTTTGATTGTGTTTAGGACCCGTACCATTCTACGGTCGCCTTGACGAGGATTCACTTTCCAAGACCCGTACCATTCTACGGTCGCCCGAATAGGGGAAATAAATGTTTTGTCAGGACCCGTACCATTTCTACGGTCGCCTAAACGGGATTTACCTTCCGGGACCCGTACCATTCTACGGTCGCCGAATAGGGACATAAATGTTTTGTTTAGGACTAGTACCATTCTACGGTCGCCTAAACGGGGATTTACCTTCCAGGACCCGTACCATTCTATGGTCGCCCGAGAATAGGGAAATAAATGTTTTGTCTAGGACCCGTACCATTCTACGGTCGCTCGAATAAGGAAATTGCTTTTCCCGGGACCCGTACCATTCTACGTCGCTGTTAGAGCAATAAATGTTGTTTAGGACTGCACCATTCTACGATCGCCTAAACAGAGGTTTTGCTTGGCTAGGAACCGAACCATTCTTCGGTCACCCGGCGTTGCAATTTGGAGAAAAATCTTTGAGGACAACTCAATCGAGTGTCAATATATTCAAAAAGGGAATACACATTGCAGCGACAAATATTCAAGGTATGGATAGAGATATACTTACGATAACATCTCTAATCCTCGGGGATATGTCTCTGTAAAACTTGGTTATAGGAGAGGCAATATGCATTTAGAGTCACCAGAGACATGCATCAATTCAAGTGAAGTTCATGCGT